>AP026167.1:0-600000 GCA_030295235.1 Fistulifera solaris | reverse complement strand
TTCTTGCCGAAAACTCCTCCGCTGAGTCGCTCTCGAAGCCGCAAGCCGGCGGTAGCTAACGCTGAAGCTAATCTAGTCTAGAGCTAGAGCTAGTCGATGCAAATGAATCTGAGATAACTTGCCTATTGAAATTCGACATGGAATCGATTAGTGAGGTTCGCATTTGTCCATAGCAGGTGTTATTGCTGTAATTTTTCTAAAAATGAATCGTCGGCAAGATAAATTGTCATCTTGTCCCTCTTTTGGAAAAGACAACCGATTTCTTCCATCCCTTTCACCAGGCTTTGCAATATTACACATCCTTGGATCAACTAGTTCTCTACTTTGCGCAAAAGAAATTGGTGTTGCTACTTTCTTATGGTACGTAGTAATGTGTCTCCATAATGATGAGTTGAGTCACGATAAAAGGTCGCCTTTTTTACGCCGTATTAACGGTAGAAGGCCATGCTGACTTTCCGTTGGGCATGTCTAGCGCGAGTTTTCCCGCTCACAATTAAGAGATGTCCCGCTACAGGATACAGGATAGTGAAGAAAGGTGCGCTCTTTTCGTCCTACTACGTACTCGTACTACGTACAAAAGCCTTTGCATTGATACGAAATTCAAAACAAAAGCGAACCAGCTCTTTCAGTTCAAATGCGACGAAGTCTAATACAAACGTCCAACAGGACACAACAAGCCAACAATAATCCCGCCTTGCTCGATTTACAAGCCGTCGATGATGCATTTGGTCCCAACGCCGATTTGTATAAAGATTGTTTACGAGTTTCGAACCACGCGACGTGTCGAGAAATACATGACGCGTTTTTTGTGAAACGTCGTGAATTACTTCACAAATTAGAACAAGGTCAAGATTGTCAAAAGCAAATAGATGCCGTGGTACTGGCGGTCCGGATATTGGGCGATGTCGAACGGCGCGCTCAGTACGACGACCTGCGAGTCGAGCGCATGCAACGGAATGCATCCGAGCCACATGCCCTTCCCCATTCAAGGCACCAACATGTACCACGGAATCACGAAATGCCCTATCCTCTAATTACCGAGACGAATTCTGATGCGGAACGACTCAACACAGATGATGATATCTCTTCCGCACCACCCCAACGCCGTACACGGATTGTGACGCCCGAACCCAAGGTCGACGATGCTACAACGGTATATACCTACGACGATACGGTTACGATGGATCCCACTATTATGGATGACATGACGCTACTATCCAGTGACACGCATCTCCCTCGGACGTTCTTGGACCGGTTGACTCTGGAATGTATGGGAGCGTTCGAGGATACGTCAAAGTCTTTGGAAGAAGTCTTTGGTGTTTTCACATTACAAGATGACGAAATCGATGCGGTTGTGAAACGAATCAACAAAGCGAAACGACAAATGTACATGGAATTCTAGTGATTGTCTCAAATCGTTGGCTCCCCTTGTTGAACAATGAAACACGTATGGAAACATGATCGGCTCCTAACGGATTGCACAGCGATGATCCATCTTCCCAAAGAATCGTTACCATTTATGGTTCCTATTGCTGCAGCAGTGATTTTCGACGCGCTTCAAGAAAGATACTCGTGCCATGAAACTATACATACACGTCATCGCCGCCTTTGAGTATGCTCACTAAATATGAAATTTAAGAAGTGCTGAGAATTCGGACGTTAAACCTAGTTAATACAATTAATTGGATGATTACAATCAAAAGTGTGCATGATATGCGCTGACAACTATATAGGAGTCTCCGGCGACGCAGGGTCATCCTGATTCATGCTGTGGTGGCTCGGACGTTCATATCCGTTTTCGTCGTCCTTTTCCACCGCTTTTCGTCGCGGCGACAGAATACAGACATAGATGAGTGTGACGACGACCGTGATGACCGCCAGTAATGCCAGGATCCACAACCAAAAGGGAATGTCCTTGTCATCTCCCGCCTTGCTCGCGGTGGGATCCAAGTTTTCCTCGGGGGGCAATTCGGGCATTTCGAGTTGATCGTTGCGTACAATGATTTGTATGATATCGGTGTAATAATCATCCGCCCCATTGGGGGATACTCCTTGCAGTCGCCCCAAGAATTCTTCCGTGAATGCGTCTAGATTCAGCACGAGATAATTGTAAAAGTTTTCGTCGTTGCACGAGTCACCGGAACACGTCGCTTTGGGCATGATTTTAACTTTATTGATCACATTTCGCTCCTTCACATTAAATGACTCTCGATTGTCCATGATTTCTTGGTACAGTATTTCATTTTTGACCCAATCATAATTGTCTTCTTCCATTTGGGGTCGAAAGCCATCTTCGAATTCCTGTAAGAACAAAAACATTTCATCTTCATCCATCGGTGTCGACACACCCACTAGCTCCATGTAAACCGTCGTTTGCACCCACTTGGGATAATCGTATAACGTATCGGCTTGATTGTTGGTCTCATTCGCGTAGGTTTCTTCCACGTAAGTCTGAATTTCTCTCGTCAGAACTTGCTTGACGACGACCGGATCGTACTCACTGGCCATGTTCATAACAACATTGGATCGGTATGTTCCACAATCAGAGTACTCTAATTCAAAGTCTTGTTCGGTGCAGGGTGCTGTAGCAACAGAATGTCAGAAATCGGCACAACGAGAGAAGAAAAAACCCGACGAGAGGACGGTACTAATACTACTACTTGCCTCGACTGAAATAATCAATGGAATCAATAAAAATAGTGGCATTCTCGAGAGAAGCAATATACTCATTCAAATGATTTTGCAAGGCCGTTAACATCACGGCGAGTGGGGCATCCGTGCCGTTGGCTTCGCCAGCCGTATTGGCAAAGAAACGATACTCGAAGAAGAACTCGTCGGGGACTAAAGTTTGTGCCGTAATTGTCGTCGCCCAGAATAAGGGGACTAAATACAAAACACTTTGAAATAACATCTTTTAGACTTGATCAGAGAGACGAAGATTTGTTTAAATGAAAAGAAAGCAGGAAAATAGAGA
This sequence comes from Fistulifera solaris, assembly GCA_030295235.1. NCBI lineage: Eukaryota > Bacillariophyta > Bacillariophyceae > Naviculales > Stauroneidaceae > Fistulifera > Fistulifera solaris. The sequence continues at coordinate 597,026 of AP026167.1, read as the reverse complement.
GTTTTTTGAGAAGTAGTCAACAAGAAAGTTGTGAACAGGCGTTGAAAGCAAAAAGGCAACAAAATGCTGTCTGCTGGTTTGGCAATTGAGAAAAGATCCTTGCGCGATCGCGAACTGTCGTACCGGTGTGAGAAAACCACTTTCTTTTCAATAGTTCAGAAAAGGTGCGATCATCAAGGTCATCGGTCATAGAGTAAAAACGAGAGAACATGGTTCAAAGTTCGAAATCATCTTGGATTGTACTCTTGACTATCCGCCAATAGTACGACTATCCTATTAACAAAACAAGAACTTTTCAGAGACTCATCAAAACAGTCCAATATACCCTTAAGAAAAAATAACTAAGGTTACCAGTATTTTGTCAGTCGACCGACCGTCATTCCGCGTGTCCCGCCGTCGACGAACATTCCAAACGCCATCCATTGGACATGAAAGCCATGATCCTTTGAAAGAAATAATGAAAGCCATGAGGAACACCTCATTTGAGTTGCGGAACGAATTCATAAACACAACCGCTGTTTGCGCCATCGGAGCTCCCTGGCAAGGCACTTTGAAGGAATTCTTCTGCGTTTCTTTCGACGTAAGTACAGTCATGTGCGATATCTTTCTGGGCACACGCATCTTATCGGAGGAAGATATTATCTGTTTAAACAAATCATTCATGCGTGTCAAATGATTTACCGTGATCACATTCCAGACAAGACAGACGAACAAACGCATGCGTGCCTTTTTCGCGTAAACATTCTCTTGACGATTTGGCGAATATCCATCTCATGTTTTTTCGTTTTTACTGATCGGTTCGATTAAGATAGATTGTGTGCGACAACATGAAACAAGAATGATTGCCAAGGTACGTTACATTATTTCGTTGGTTTTTTCGGACGCAATAAGAAAAACCCAAGTGATGATGAACCATCCATATCATAGACCTGTACGGAACTGTTATACATCTTTGTGCTGTGGACACCGAAAGGTGTCTGCTGTACAAAACTTCCATGTCGAGATACGCGATGCACCACCAACTGATGGAAATGAGGTTAGCTGTCTTGTTCATTTGCGTCTTTTAACATGGACTTATATTATTATTTTGTACTCTGAGCAGTTTCCGTCACGGAAGGCCCCTTCCTTCCTTCCTTCCTTCCTTCCTTCCTTCCTTCCTTCCTTTACCGTTCAAATGCGGTAACGGATAGCTGGAAAGAACCTGTTTCGTTTCTTTCTTGACCATGAATGAAAAGATAATACGTTTCCCCAGGGACAAGGTTCCACAACACTTGAGCTCCTGAACCGGACCTACATGGCTTTGAAACGGAGACTTCGGTGCAGGCAAGAGAATCACAGGATCCTTGCAGCAAAATGATTTGCGGTTCGAAGCCTTTATCAACACAGGTATCCACATTCATGAAGTTAGCGCCCTGCATACTGTACCACACACCAGGACTGCCGCTGTAGTCGGAACAAGGGAAAATGGAGGACCATAGAATGGCTGCGTCGGAGGCAGATGTGGCATCAGATGTATCACCGGAATAGTTTTGCGTAATCTGCGTACTAATTGGTAGAGCTCCTTCGCACAGATCATGGGGCAAAGTGCGGAAGGCAGAAAGATTGAACATACCGCCGGACCCGTAGGCATGAATGTAGTACCGTTCATTTGGTGCAGATACCCATGAAACCGACCCGTGCTCGGCGCACGCGTATCCGATCTCGCTCGTGCCCATACATTGCTGTGATTCTCCACAACCGTCCTTGTAAACAGTCAGTTGCGTCCCTGGTGACGTGCTTTGACAGGTGTTCAATGTATACGATTCCCCGGTCCCCAGCACCGAATACCAAGCACCGACTTGATTCGTCGAATTACAGCTTAGGAAAGATCCTTCAACTGCAGGTGCAGCAGCAGGTAAAATCGAACCGTCGATTGGTATCTCTGAAGCACGTTCGCAGCTGTCATTACTTGAAAGAGCAATTTCGTATGCTCCGTAGTCGTTTTCGCGACTTTCAGTGGCGGAAATGAGAATGAAATAGTTGATATCATTTGCCGCATCTAACGCTATTGTTGCATAATCGGGCGAAAATGTTGAAACGCTACCGACGCATGATTCGTCGTAATACGCTCTCGGACCTGTCGTGCAAGATTCGTATACATTGAGCCGGTATCTCTTGCCTCCACGAAAACGGAGTGTTGTTGTCAACCCATTCCCTTTGAACTTGTAGTAGACTGCTGGCCCGAAAATAATAGGGTATTGTACTTCATCTGCGGCACACCACCGATGAAAGGATCGCTGGGTCACATTGCTGAAACTTGGACCGTGAAGAATGCCGGATATTGTTTTTCCCTCCAATCCGATCTCGACAGCTTTGAGACAAGGTACGCTGTCTGCGCGATCATTACTTGGGATGGTAGGAGTGAGGCCGGCGAGTTGGGTGGGGCCGATGATTGGGAAAAGTGATGGAGTTTCACGGTTGCTGAACTGTCCCTCGTTGATAAACAACGTAATTCCCATAGAAACCATTGATATGACAAAGAGCACCATACAGCATACAATTCGGTTTCGGTATCGCCTTGTAGTCCTTTCGAATGTTGTCAGAGTGCCAGGGCTTTTACGACGAGAGGTCGTCGGCCTTTTTCCCTTTGTAGCTGCCTCAGTGTCGTCCGTCTTCGTCAAACAGAGTTGTGCGGTGCATTGTCTGTTTAAATATTCCGGTTCCCCGTCCTCAAAGTCGAATAAATCATGGTGAGAATTGCATTCGGTATTCCAAGGTTGTTCCTTGCTGCGACGTGAAGAAGTGGGCGATGTTTGCAGTGGTCTTTCGGTCGATGACGAAGAATCATCTCGTAATTGCGAAGTCAATGCGCATTTCTCTTGGTTGGGAGATTCAGAATCACTCATAATATTCAAGTTTAACGCACTCGAATTTTCGATTATCTTCAAAGATGATCCGCTTGCGGCAAAACCATCATCAAGATGAAGTGCACTCGTTTTCGTCGAAGCATCGTCGCAACGTTGATTTGGCTTCTCTACTGCTTGACGCTGGCTCCTATCGCATTTCACGCCTTCATCGGCGACTCTGTTCATCATATCTCCTTCGATGATCTCTAAAAGTCTAAACTATGGACGATGTTTTGTCTGAACTATTTTATGATCAACATCTTTGAAACGATTGACGATGATTCATTTTTTTTTTGCCGCATACCGAAAATCCTTCTTCGGCTATCAATTAAAGAATACTACCAAAGGTTAAAAATTTCGCACCACCGCCGTTGTGACGTGCTTTTAGCTGGCACCACGACAAACTCGACAAACTCAACAAACCTTCGTTTAGAGTCTAGAGGGTGGGTGGCGTTACCTTTTCCACCGAAAAATGCTTGATCGCGTTTTCTTTCCGGTACCCCCACAACAAACCGCAAAATGTGAGGTCCCGACGATTGACTAGTCGCTGACACCATAAGGCAAGAAATTTCGAGGTGGCACTCCGTTGTGCTTCTTGATTTCCTCAAAGAAGTATCTTGACGGACCGTCTTCGTAGCGATCCAAGACATTGGCAAAACATTGCTTGGCATAGTCCCAGTCCTTGCTGTAGTACGCCTGCAGCCCATTGTTGAAATTTTGGAAGAATAGACCATCGGTGAATTCCTTTCTCATTTTCTTCATCACAGGATCTGTCCACACACTTGGATTGTACAATGCAGGGCCCGTGGGAAGCACTAACTCCGGTGGCTTGAATGCTTCTTTCTCTTGTTCCGTTGGAAGCTGTACACCACCCAGTCCGGGGGTAAGCCCACCATCACTGAGTTCATCGCTTCCGAAGTCTTTACCGCCACCAATTCCCATAATAATGCTTCGTCGACGTTTCATAAGTACACCGGAAGCCTGTCGGAGGCCCTGAGAGCTTTTACTAAAAATATCGCGCTTGGATCCTCTATCACTTCCCGCTTCGGAGTCCGCGTCGGACTTTGGCGCCTTTGCTCCATGCTTGGCATCTACCCAGAGTGCGTCAATGTCCATATCGAAAGTCAGCAACTCGACAATGTCTCCCTCAGGTAACTCAGATTCCTCATCGTCATCGTCGTCATTGCGGATAATAATTTGGTCGATCTTTCGACAACGGCGGCGTTGATTTGGGGTTAAGAGTTTATGGAAGGCGTCTGACATTAACATCTTTAGTCCATATTTCTTCGTGGATGACTCAAGAAATTCGGCTCTTTCTACCGCTTCGGATACATAGGTGGCATCGATCTTACGGGTGGAACCGATTGCACCTTGAACCGCCGTTCCGGCATGTAAGCCAAAGCCCATTTGAACAATGGGACCTTTCGTTTTTCGCGTTGCAATTTTGGCTAAAAGCGCGTCTCGGGCGTAAGAGCTCATCGTCTCAACATAGTAATCGTCATGATACAATGCCATGCAGATTTTTACGACCGACAAGAGAGCTTTATCAGCTTGATTGTGCTTCGCAGCGAACTTTTCAGATCTTCCAGAATATAGCTCACTCGATTGCCCTGTGTCTTCATCGAGAATCCAGCTTAGCAAGAAGGCATCGCCTATGTTCTTGTTGGCAGAACCTCCATAGGAATGACAAATGGAGTGCACTACTGCGGCAATACGGTTTGTGAAGACAAACACTTCTTCTTGTAGGCATTCTGTGGCATCCGTAAATTGACGAATATCAGAAAAGAGAAAGATGCACGACACGGTGGAACCCTGATTGCTGAGCATGACAGAATTTTTGTTCTGGCCTCTTTCTAAGTTGCGACGGATTATTTCTACACCCGCGCTTCCAAAGCCGACCTTCATCAGACTACCGATACGAAGAATTGTTGACATCAAAAATGATGTCTCCATGCCTTTCAAAACTTCCTTCGTCCAGTGCGTATTTTTGGTGATCTCATCTTCCTCTGCCACGAATCGCTTGTAACGCGATGTATTTTGATAACCCAGTGGATCCAACATCAGCATAGTCAGCAATCGCACCATTCTTTCGATGGGAATAACAACAAGAATCATGACTGGTCCGGCAAATGATGTCACACCAAAGAACCACACAAGCAAAACGAATATAGTGGACAAAATTGACACCATGGCTTGTTCACGTATCTCATCACGTATTGAGAGAAGCCCCACAGTCATGTTGCCCGCAGTATCTGTGACGATAATGCGCAACGTTTCAGAATCCCTCAAGTCGGCCGGATCAACTTCGCCATTCTTCAAAGGAAATTCAACCATGTCCCCGTTGGCCAAAAAATATTTAAAGAGATTGTCAACGGAGCTGGACTTGGCAGCGGATAGCGCTTTTTCGGCAAATAACGCATTTGCGGTTTGGGAATGCAAGACAATCATCGTTGTAGCGGCAACGGCACTAATTTCTTGATACGTCAAGAGCACCGTGATTACAAGAGCCACAATGATACCAATCGCCACACGCTGTCCCGTCAATTGACGCATGGCTGTACCAACTTGCGACTCGTTTCGTCTTCGGCGATCAGAAATGCGTTCGGATCCACGATTCATCGGATCCGAGATAGTCCCATTCGCGGACGTGCCACCGCGCCCCGTGCTTGATTTCTTGGAATCGCGTGTAGCACTGGAAGCTCCCCTTCCTTTCCACGCCATGTCATCGTAACCATGATTCTCATGACCCTCTGGATCGACATTGTTCGTGGCACGGCACCGACGCCACGCACGTTGAATTTTCGTGGCAGCCATTTGTCGGCGGAATTCGTGTTTGTTATCTTTCCTAATCCCGAGAGTGCGCAGCACTTTCGTCAGTCCCCCACGAAGACTGGTGGATTCTGGTATTGGGCGTTGCTGAATTTGCGATTGAAGAATGGCTTTTGTCCAGGAAGCGCGTCGATCCAGAATGTCCACTCGTTTCAACCCAACCTTGGCCTCCCCCGGCACCGCTTTTGAAGGCCTTCGACACCAAGTGAATGGATTGAAAGCATTCAATATTTTGAACCAATTGATACGCGAAGCTAGTTTCACCGCGGTTGATGAGCGGATAAAGCGAGCCACTCGTGCTGTCTTTCCGATGATGGCGAGCAAGTCCCAAGCGTTGTATTCGAGTGGAGATGCTTCATTGACGTGGCCCAGGCCAGTGACCTATTAATCCTTGTGCGGTGAGTGTGTATCCTGTCGTGTATTGCAAATAAAGTGCAGTTTCTTTCGTCACTTACGTCCCATGGCATACCCAATTCATCCAAGCGGATCTCAATACGAGCTTCATCAAAAATACCAGTAGGGTCCAACAGTGTAATCTCACGCAAAAGAGCCACGGTGGAAATAATGTCGCACCAGAATAAGAAGGAACCGATGTGAAACGGTTTTCCACAACAATGTCCGACGGATGGATCCACTTCCCGCAGGTCGGAAGTGCGCGGCACGGTCCTTCCGCTGGAGTATCCGTACGAAGTGAACAGATAGAAACGGAAGTAGTTGGTTTCACAATCCATACGAAACAGAGTATCCACCCAAAAGAAACAAACTACCATCAAAAGACAATGTCGACTGCCAAATCGGCACTTTTGGGGAAGAACAAATCGCGGATTTGGGCACCAAACAACAAGATGGTGGTACAGCAGATCATCATCGCTTTCCACACGTGCAGATTGAGAATTTGTAACAGATACAGTCTACGTGCGTTGTGATCGAAGAGTAATGGACAGCGTGTTCGTCGAATACTTTGTGGTGCTTCCATTCTGTTCGGATTCGTGTCATCTCGAATAGAGGCTGTCGTCTGCGGTGTCGAATGGTTGTTCCGGTGTTGAGTGCTTGGGGAATCGTAGTCTTGATTGCGCTGTTTCATGGACTCATGCACAAAGTTCATGGTTCTTCACGGAAGGGAAAAAAATCTTTTCTTGTGGGTTACTGTTCTTAAAGATTTTTCAACGTCAATCCATTCAGGGTTAAACAACCACAGAGCTAGTTTTTTTTTTGTTGTTGACAGCGCAATGTGAGTTGTTGTTCAACTGAATGTTTCTTTTTGGTTTCACTCACTACAAAGTACATTTGTTTGAAGGCGGTAACCTCCATCCAGTTGCTGTTCCTGATGAGGGTTTTCTGGCGTTGTTGTCTGTTCCTAGAGAGTTCCTACTTCCTACGTTCCTTTTTACACGTTGGCCTCGTACTGGTAGTCATTTACAACGTTTTTTACAACATCGAGCGACAGAAGAAACCCGGATACTGCCATGTTGCAACAATTCCAAATTTCAATGTCTCTTATTTGCGTCGAATGTCATGCAATGTTTCACCATTATATGGATCATGCGTTCCTATATGTATGACACGATAATGGGCATTCGATGACAACTCGAAAACGTTATATCTCTAGAGAGCTACTATATACAAAGTAGGTAAAGACGAACGGTGCACCTCTTTGAATTATTTGTACGTGCTTTTGACGTAGGCCTCGTAGGAAATTCGTCGATGGAGGGAAGACCCGGAGTTTACAATCGCCATTATTATTATTATTTGAAATTGACGGCATGTCCCCAAGCAAAGTCATGCTTATACATGTTTGCTGACCATCCAAAGCAGTAGTAACATCTCCAACAAACATCCATGCAACACTACCACAAATCAGAAGAAGAAGAAGAAGATGGTGATGACGACGATAACGAAAATTGGCAGAGAGTTACGAAAGTAATACGGATTTCCAATATAAATAACGATTTTTTTCAGGAAAACGAAATTGTCACGAAATTGGCCCAACACTTATTATTGGCCGACACTACTCGCCGTCAATGGAAACTACACCGATGCCGTACTGTAGATGCGACGACCGTGGATATATCCATTTCCCTTTGTTGCTGTTACGGTGAAGGTGATGATTCTCCCATTTTCACTATTCTACGAGATGCTTTCGCCGATCCTGGCAGAACCATGGAGATGGAAGTTTTGGTCGAGTCATCCAGCTATTTACCCTTGATGGACAAAAAATATACCCAAGAGGACCTGCTTTTTGATACAAACGACAAGGAAAGCAATCAAAAGCGCTTTGATGATTTGGGTTTACTTGTGTGCCATACACGAGTCGATGAACAGAGTCTCGATGGTATTCGAAACACAACGTATCGTTTCATTCAACGAGTCGAAGATTACTTTGCCAAAAATCATCCCGACATTGATTACCAAAATGGTGATTTCTTGTTTCAAGAAATTGGTAGTCGCTCCGGATTGCGTTACGATATACGCGTGGATATCTTTGGTGACGAGGAATGGTCGGCCTTGCGTCAAGTCGCCACGGAGACCGGTCCATGGTTCAACTTGGTACAAGACGTATTCGGTGCAGGCAACTGGAAAGTTGAAGCCAATGTCATTTATTCAAAACCAGGCGCACAAAATCAAGGTTGGCATTGCGATGGAGGTCACTTGCAAGCCGAAGCGGATGAAAATGGTCACGGCCACGCTCCTCCGTACGCGCTTTGTGTATTTCTTCCTCTCATTGATCTGAATTCGGCTGTGGGATTCACGCAATTCTTTTTGGGATCGCACAAAACCAGTCAATTGGTGGGCTTTGGTCCGGCCGCAAAATGGTTGGCGGCTGATTTTGACGGCATTCTGTGTGCGGGACAAAGTGTCCTGTACGATTATCGTCTCATGCACCGCGGTATGGCAAATCATTCCGAAAAAATCCGACCCATCATTCAATTCTTGTACACCAAACCTTTTTACACGGAAACGAAGAATTATGGCACTGTCTCGATGTATGCTACAGGATGAAAAATCACGTTGGAATCGGTGGACGGAAACAAAGTAGTGGGGAATCGAAAAGGAAAGGTCGGGGATTAGTTGTTAGTATTTAAGCTATTCCGAAAAGTGAAAGTGTTGCTTTCATTTTGCTGCAAGGGCTTGACCAGTCCATTGTCTTTGATTATAGAGGAAGGTGCATCACCTTTCTCTATCTTTTAGCGTCAACTATCCTTTCATACTAGTGGGGAATCGAAAAGAAAAGGACATGCTTTTCTTGCTTTCAACTAAGTTTCCGAATTCAATAGTGTCTTCATTCAATCTTACTGTTAGGGCTTGATCAGTTTATTGTTGTGCATTCTGGGGGACGGTGCGTTGCACAATTATTTCTATCTTTTAGCGTCGATTTATTATTCTCTCATACCGTGCTCTTCCATGATTTCTAAAGTCCCGGAAGCCTGAAGATTTTGTTTGAGGAGAAAGAAGTTTCGGCCAATAGAATCGACCCATTCTTCCGTCGTTTCTTTTTTCCACAATAGGACATACATCACTGACCACGACTGGATTTCAGTCATGAGTCAACCCTCTCCCGAGATCGACTGTTATCTAAATAATAATTATGTTCCTTTTGCAAGCTTTGAAAGAAACCTGTGTCGTTTTATTCCAAATGAAAAAAGTCTTCAGCAACATTTTGCAATGCGCAAGTCACTTACAATGATGTCGAAACGTCTTGCGGGGTTCGTCAATCTAATTTACTGTAGGTTCCTAGTGTTGTCTGTTTTTCGCCAAGACTGGATTTAGTCATGAGCTGCTGCAGTTCCATTTCCATCCTTATTCGGCGCCAACGATTTTCTCCCGTTCTCCGAAACATTTTTGGATCGACGAAAGATCCAAAATCGTTTCGGCCTCATTCTTCTCTTTCCGTCCTTTTATTTGCAATCTTTGTCTCTATTCTTGTACTATAATCAATACAAATGTCACCTCACTACACAGCGATCCCTTCGGTTGACGAAGACGACAATGTCGAAACACGCCGCAATCTGTGTTCATGGAATTCATATCCAACAAAAGCAATTATATTTTTCACCTTATTCACCTTGCTATCCTTGGGTTTCTATCTCCATCATGGGTCCGCAGACGACGACTCCCTACAGAGAACACAGCCTGGGATCCCCTACGGTGTCAATTTCGCTTCCTGGTTGTCGTTGGAAGATTATTTCTTTGTCGGAGACGATGGCGCCGTCGAAGTGGCCACGGCCTCAAACGACACGGCTGCGCGCTGTTTCCCTCCCCCTACTCAACAATATTGCCTGGCATTCCGAAACGGATTTATTTCAGCAATTGATCGACCAACGAGGCCTGGTCGAAGCGGTCCGGGCGTTGGATGCGTACCGGAACTATTATTTCGATCGAGTCGTTGCCGATCTGCCCCTGTTGCAAGCCATGGGTGTACGATCGATACGGGTACCGATGAGTTGGTGTCTCACATCGGAAAATCCTACCATGACCAAGTCAACTGCAATCACTCTGGATCGATTTGCTTGTATCGATCCTTTCTTTGCACGAGAAAATGTGACCGTGTACTGGCCGGCGGTCCCCAAACCACTGATCGTTCGATTCTTGAAAGAATGTCATCGTTGGGGACTCAAAGCAGTCCTCGACATTCATACCTATCCCGGTGGTACTTCCATCGGGACGTTTTCCGGTGTTTGGCCTCGACCTTGTCTGTTTTGGAAGTACGACGACCCCTTGAATGACCAGGACGTAGGGAGGGGAATTTTTCGGGACTTTTTGTCGTGGGTCGAATCGTTGGAGCCCAAAGCATTCGATGGACTGGGTGGAATCACACCCATGAATGAACCAGCTCATTTAGCGGGTATGTTTGGACCGGGATCGTACAACCCTGATAGCGAATCATTTGTACCCGATTATACTTTGAATGACGAGCCACTGGTGAATATCCCGGATGGTCCTCATTTGCGCGTCTTGCGGTGGCAGAGCGATGCCATCAGGGCATTTCGGCGGACATCGTTACCGAGCAGAGGTGTTGATTTGATCGTAAATGTACATGAATCGATCTTTGTCCAGGCATTGACTACCGGTGATAGTGACGATCCGGCGGGACGTCATCCTGTAGCGACTCAAATCATTGCCGACTGGTGGAAGCTTGTAACGACACAAAACGAGCGCAAGGAATGGGCCGTTTTGGATATGCATCATTACCATGCTTGGGAAGGACGATGCTATGGTACTGTGTCGGGGCATGATGCGGCATTTCGGTGTGCCAGTCCGCAAGCCGAAACGGTGTTGCGTTCGTGTAGTACGTGGGCTCAAATCTTTCGGGGGGCGCTTCAAGAACCAACAGCTCGATTAGTTTCCGGAGAGTTTTCCGCCTCGACTCATCATTCCGTTTTGCTTTCGTGCCGAGATACGCGGACTTTACAGATATCGTACGAAGATCAATTGCAAGCAGCTTCTGCAGCGAATGTTGATTTATATTTTTGGGCTTGGACGATGCCACATGGGGGTGCATTTCGAGCAGCCTGGTCTTTTCGTGAATTGATGCATAGATTTGATCCATCCCTACCAGCAGACGAGTCAACAGCAACTTGCGGGCTTCGTCAATAGGGAATGCGGCAAGATAACAATAACGAAAAGAATAATATTACTTTACTTTACACTAGTAGCTGTTCGTTATACATCGGCGAATGCATGATCTCCTTCGTGCTGAACGACTGCGGCTTCAGGACCATGCGAGTCTGTTTTTACCATGCTAGAGGGTGACGTCCCGGTTCTGGATGCTTCGTCTGTGAACAGTGGGCCTTGTGGTAATGGATGTCCACTGCTATACGTTAGATTAGAGATGTCAGCCAAGAAATCTTGGCGTTTTGTTTCTTTCTGTGTATTCCATTGAGCCAGGAAATCCATGTATGATACATTGCCATCTTTAGCACACTCTTTCAATATAGCCTCAACTTCTGAATCTGGAAAGTCATCGCCCAGAATGCCCTTCAAATTTTCTACGGTAATATAGCCCGAGTCGTCACTGTCGAGGCGGTCAAACGCCTCCGCTAAACGACGTTCGTCGATAGCACCCTGTGCTTCAATGGTGGAAGCCAGGAACTCCGTATACCGAATCAAACCACTTCCGTCTTGATCCTTGTACAAGGCGCCCAAAAATCGTTTAAGATATCTCACACAATCGGAGTATTCAAACAGTGGAGACACGAACTTACCACTGCATCAAAAATCTGCCGACATGCGTCTTCTGAATAACCTGCGCCCAAAATTGTTTTTCGGAACTGCTCGTAGGTCACGTGCCCACGTCCCTCCGTGTCGTACTTTTGAAACAGTTTCCGTAGTACGCCGATTTCTTCGCTAGTTGAGCGATGAGCGATGACCATTAGTGCCACTTGTTTCAATTTGGAATACTTGGCATAGTTCACCATACTCTGGTGGGCGGCTTCAAACTCATCCGCACTCGGACTTCGAAGAGTAGCGCTAAAACCGCGATTCAACCATGCCGCCGCCAATGCCTGATCCGCCGTCAAGCGCTCCGCTGGGTCCACCACTAATAAGTCCGCAACAAATTCTTTTGCCTGATTAGAAACGCGCTTCCATCGTCGACCGTTGAATTCGTATTTCCCTGACATGATTTGTTCGACGATATGTTGCCGCTTCTTTCCGTAAAAAGGCATCTGACTCGATAACAACATATAACTGCAAAAAGAAGGAGCATGTGAGTGAAAGATTGTTTAGACGGCTCCTTCCAACGAAGGAAACGTACGCAATGACACCAACGCTCCATACATCCGCCTGTTTTCCGTATTTCCTTTTCAATACTTCTGGTGCCATTGTATAGCTGTCATAGCAATAAGAAAAAGGGTCAGAGCAGCTCTACCAGTATACATCAAAGACAATTGGGATTCAACTCACATAGTTCCCACGCCATCTGTCAATTCATCACGTCCAAACGCCGCGGAAAGACCGAAATCGATGAGTTTGATTTCTGCTTGCGGACTATGGTTGACGAACAACACATTTTCGTATTTCAAATCACGGTGCAAAATATTCTTAGAGTGCATGTACGCAATGGCGGACAAAATACTGCTCGTGATACGGGCCGCGTGCTCTTCGGTATACGGGTCTCGCGAATACAAATCTCCGCCGTAACACAATTCCATAATGATGAACAATTGATTCCGATGTTCGAAGGTTTCAATGGCTTTGACAATGTGTGGATGATCGAGATCTCTCAATATGGCCACTTCATTTTTAAGTTCTTGTAAGAATCGCTGGTCGGTGACTCGACTGAGATGAATGGATTTCATCGCGTACATCATGTCCTTTTGGCTGCGCGGACTGGTGGCATTGATATAATCGGGAACCGTGTCGTGACTATTGTGACTGACATGTCCACTATCAAAGAAAGGTTCTTCCTCTTTTTCTTCGTGATAGGCATTTGGTTTAAATTTCAACAATCCTTTGAAACAAATATGAAATAGACCACCAACGAGCGGCAGTCGAAAACACTGACTCAACACTTTTTCTTTGCGATAATGAAATTGCAAATCCTGACGAGCACTGCCACCAACGACTGCTTCTCGTTTCCGTACTTTGACAACACTTCCCATACTACCGATCCCGAGAATTTGTTCGACTTGATAATAAAAGAGAGGATCGCGATCGCGTTGTACACGGGTCAAGTTGCCCCGGAGTGCCGATGATCCTCGTTTCACGGTGGACGGCTTTTCGATCATGGTTGTTTCTTCATCGGAGGCTATTATTGTAATGTGAGTACTGTTTGTCATTCGTCATATAATCAATTGCTTGATGATGAGAAGCAATAAGAAAGGGAAATGCTCGTCATTTCTATTATTATTTTACGGAGTTGCTCGGAGGCGAACTCGAATTGCGAGACAAAAGAGAAAAAAACATCGCATCGAGTCCTATTTGCGTTGCAAGTCACGAGAAAAGGTCGCGTGTGTGCTGTGTGCTGTACCAGAGAGTACAAAGTACCAGGTACCAGGTACAGTCACTCTTTATTTATCTGGTGCGACAAAGGACCTTCCAAGCTACTAGTATTGAGAGACGACCGTGTGACCGCTCGCCGTTCCTTTTCAGGCTTTTTTCGCACGGCACGAGCTAAACATTCGAAAAAGACTCGTTTCACTACTGTTGCGAACTTTTATTCGTTCGAAAGGATGGCTCTTTGTTAATCTGCTTCTTCCTTTCTAGTTATCTCTTTAGTTTAGTAGATTTTTGCATTACAAAGCAAGCAAACATGCAGCAACAACAACAACAACAACAACAACAACAACAACCAGCAGCAGCCTACGGAGGCAACACGGCGAACACCGGATATCTAGGGAACAACCCGCCCGGTTATATGACGACGCCTGCCACTGGTGGAAATCCCATGTATTCCTACAACCAGCCGCAGCAACTTTCGCAGCAGCAAGGGATGTATAATTCTCCGCAGCAACCCATGTATTCGACGCCCAATATGCCGCCGCAGCAGCAGCAGTCCTATTACGGTCAGCAGCAACCGTACTACAACAACAATCATCAACAGCAGCAGGCAATCTACGGTCAGCAACCACCGGCGATTTACGGTCAGACGTATCAAGGCGGTCCCTATCTGCTGCCGCAACAGCAGCAGCAATACGCACAGATCCCTCCGCAACCACAGTATCCTCCTCCGCCAATCCCTCCGCAACAGCAACCGCAATATGCTCCTCCACAGCAGCAAGCGCTGTATGCTCCGGCACCCATCCCTCCGCAACAATCAGCGCAATATGTTCCAGTGCAACCGCAACGACGTGGTCGGATGACGCGTCCACCGTATGTGGATCCAATCACCAATATTGTCTACGAAACGGAACCTTCCGATTATGAAGGATATCTCACCAAGCAAAGTGCCTGGCTCAAAGTACGTCAAATGTGTCTTCAATGTCGTATTAGATTTTTCGAATTCCGATCTAAAGCTCTCTTCTCCTCCTTTTAGGAATGGCGCCGCCGATACTTTATTCTCAAAGGCTCCAAATTGTTCTTTGGGAAGAATGAATTGTCAGCTCCTCACGGAATGTTGGATTTGGCGCTGGCTACCACGGTCAAAAGTGCGGATTTGAAATCCAAGAAACGTCACAGTATGGAGATATCGACTCCAGAGACGTGTTATTTGTTGTATGCGGATACCGAAAGCGAGAAGGATGATTGGATTGGTCGGGTCGGCAAAGCCATTGTTCGTTGCTCGCGTACGTACTATTCGAAATCACAAATGAACGATGGAAGTGGTCCGAATCAGAATTCCATGGGTCACGATAACAATCATGATGATGATGATGATATTTATACCAACGATGATCCCGACAATCCTTACTTCAATGATTAAGTACATAGATGTAAAAATGTTAAATTGTTGCATGGAATAATACTGGCTCAAGAGAAAATCGTTAATCTGTGACTAGTTCTTCGGCTTGTTCAAGTCTTTCACTTGCGTGATCCATTCGACGATGGTAGAATGTTCTCGAACTTCTGCAGAATGCTGCAGAATCTCTTCAATGCACTTCAAATCGTCTTCACTGCTGTTGCCTCGCGCCGCCACGAGGTGAACGGCGAGTGCTCCGGGCCGTTCCGGCCATGTATCAGGCGTACCCTGAAAAAAGAGATCACGAAGCGAAATGTCAAAACCGGAGAGGAACTGTCCCAAATAGGAGACGGCCTTGGGAGCATCCAATTCAACGTCGCGCAACAGTTCCAATGGTAACTGTAAGCCTCGTAGCAACAAAGATGTCATGGTGGTCTTACTATCATCATTGCCACCAACAATACGCTGCATCAATGATTTCAATCGCTCCACTTGCTGTGATTTCATTTCCAAGGCCATGAGGATACTGTCGGCAAGAACGGCTGCTACGCGAGCTTGATAATCCTGGTCGTCCGCGGGCCCCTCTCCCACGGATGCCGTCCATTTCTCCATAACATGCTCCATTGGTTCTTCTTCGTTCAATAGATAAACACGAATCATGGAATGCATGTGTTCTGCACAATCGGCTGGCTCCGGATATTGTTTGGAACGCTGCTGCGCCGGTGCGGCAGTCGCAGACGACGACCGCCAATGAATGAAAGAGAGTGCCGAATTGTTCTTTGTGACAATAGCACCATCCTCTTCTTCCATTTCCATCTGTTCGTGTATCTCATCCAATGTACGAGCTTGTGCTTGAACCAGTCGTGCTTTGAGTTCCCACCGATTCTGTTTCAAATCAATTAAATCTTGCAACAAAAACTGAATGCGTTTGGATGTCTGTAAAAGGATGCTTCCAGTTTCGGGATTACAAAAATGGTAGCTTGCCCCGTCTTGGCCAAATCCTGTACCATGGGCCAGATGGAATCGATTTTCACATGTTCCGCAGTACTGGTAGTCGTTGCGGTTGTGGCCGTTGAATCCGACGGTCCTTCCCACTGCGAATGGGTCAAAAGTTGACCCAAACCTTCCAATACAAGTTCATTGTCTTGACTGTCGGACCGAATACGATCCCCAATCCAATTCAAATAATCCTCAATGGGAATCATGGTAGAATCTGTTCGATACAATGCCCCAACGAATCGTATTAATCCTAACCAAGCCGTCGACAATTTCGATACGGCCATTTCGTTCCAACACTGCTCCCGCAACCATACCGATACAGTATTCTCTTCCCCCCTCAAGTTGTGACAATTCTTTGGCAAAATGCGCATACATGTCGGCATAATGCGGTTCTTGTTGGGCTTTGTGTACAATCCATCGGACACAATCTCGTCCCGTATTCCTATTCATGCGCATCTGTTGGGCATATAAGACGACCAATTTGGGAGCATTCGTCCACGACAATTTGTTGAGTAATCCTTGACAGATCCGTTCGTGTTGTTGTGGCAAGGCTTGGACGTATTGTTCGTGCAAGTCTTTGAAATACGACACGGGATTGTCGAGCGCCAGTGAATTCCAAACGGTCGGACACGAGGACTTCAAATTCGGTGGTGGCTGTGTGTAATACAATTGATGCGACAAGAAAACATGCATCGAAATGACTTGCAGGGTCGGAAGAGAAGGTAAGGGCATGTCACTGCTGGATTGATAACGACGCAGACGGCGTTGGGGATTCTGTGATTTATGGAACGATGGTTGTCGCGTACTGAACATGGGTCCGTCGGATCGTGTGCGTCGAATCATGCGGGCAGTATGATTATTGTTGTTATTATGATTATTTTGACGACCTTCATTGAAGGATTTCTTTTGCGCGGACTGCTGAAGTTGTGGCCATCTCGTGATGATGATGATTCTCCGACCGGGGCCGAATGCAATCGCGGTCGATTTCCCGTCTGTGATGATTGATGACTATTGTTGCGTTGTAAATGATTTCTTTTTTGCGGGCTACCGTTCTCTACAACAGTCCATGAAGAAACGGGAGTAGACGACTGTGTTAAGGACTGCCATCGATTCGGAGTGGTGGGTGCGGACGCCGTCTTTGTAGATCGCTTTGGCGGAGAACGAATGAAGGAAGATGATGCATCATACGATGAATCTGGCCTTTGTGGCTTGCCTTCCCTCATTTCCTTTCGAGGGACCGTGCTCATTATTTCGTTACTTGTAACTTACAATGATTCAGTTATACTTTGTACTCGTTTGGTCGTTTCAGTAATCTAAAACAGCATGTTTTAATAGAATGACCAACGTACATTTGAAATGACCTAATGGCTTTGCGCGTCGTCAAGTAGTGTGCGAGGCGAGTTCCCGTCCCTGACGTCTTGCTGTCGGTCGACGAAGTCAGGGCTGACATCTCTAGTCGTGAATGTGGCCCGTCGACTCTTTGTGTGAGAGTAAAACTCTGAAACAACGTTCCCCATGCGTTATCGACGTCCATTATCGAATGTGCAACGAAAATGCTGCTTCTTTACATGAACTGTCCGTCGTTGCTTTACCGAATAATAATAATGTAACACCAAGATCGAAAAATCGTGAGCATGAACTCTTATTCTGCATTCTGCTTGACACATTTTACCTCGTGACTGAAATGTAGTGGCGGGGTCGAACCCACACTTTGGAAGATAGTCAACATTCTTGACGTCATGCTCCAAGAAGCACGATTGAGTTGTCCATCGCGTTCAGGAACGATCGAACCTCCTCGCCGACACATTCTCGTTCGAAAGAAATACAACGTATTGGGGCGTTTCCTACAAAAGATGAGAAAGCTGACGACTTTTTCATTCATAATTATATTTGTTTCCTTTCAAAAACAAACTCATAAATAAAAGATGTGTTGCGGTGACGATGCTGTCAATGAAGACAATCTTGTTCTTTGCTTTGCAATCTGCTGTGTGAATCTTTCCATCTATCCGACTTGCGATTGCATTGGTTGCTCCGGTAAAGTAAGTTGATTCAAAAACGTTACTTTGCTCAGACGAATGTTTTTTCTCAAATCTTTTTCAGGCTGGTATCTGCTGCTTGAATGCCGAGTTATGCTGCAAGCCTGGTGCTCCCCCGCTCTTTCCATTCTGTTGTGTCGGCATTCAACCGGAATGTGACGGGTGTAGCATCATAAACGGACAGTGCCACGTCTGCTGTGGTGTCTTATCTTGTGCTTTACCTTGCAATCAAGAAGTTCCCGTGGCAGTGTCTGTAGCTGGTTTGACACTTTTCCCAAAATGCGGTTTCTGTCTTACACAAAAGGAGGTGATGGAACGTTAAAGCAGTCTACTTTCCAAAGCGCAAACAAAATGCAGGTGAATATGCATAGTGTAAATGCTATTTCTAAGAAATGAGGAGTTTTCGTGTAGCTCTTAGCATTGATGTGAGATGTTTTCTGGCAAAGAGAATGACTTGAAAAAAAGTGAGCGGTGAGAGCATTCGTAACTCCTCGAGGAGCAGTCACGGATCAAAGAATGTGTGCAGTCCCGTGACGTCGTCTGACCGTCAGTCCTCTACCCCTCAC
Organism: Fistulifera solaris; assembly: GCA_030295235.1. NCBI lineage: Eukaryota > Bacillariophyta > Bacillariophyceae > Naviculales > Stauroneidaceae > Fistulifera > Fistulifera solaris. The sequence continues at coordinate 578,374 of AP026167.1, read as the reverse complement.
CGTAAACCTACGTGGACCTTTCTACTCATACGCACGTAATCGCAGGTGGCGTTTCTGTAGGCCATTGATTTATTGCCCACACTCGCAAAACGAACCTCGTCGAACCTGTACTCTTTTCACTTCAAACAGCTTCGCGTCCTCCGATGATGACGATAGGGGAGGTCTCGCTCCTTCCACGCGCAAAAAAAAAACGAACAAAAGCAAAGAACAAAGAGCCTCGTGAACGGTCTGCTTGTTTCTCTTGTGTTGAAAGTGTGACCTGCACACGATCGACGCGCCTACATAATTGATATTCAACTCAAACCATCGGATCGTAATTCAAGAAGAGCGGAAGACAAGTTCAGGGTTATTTGCGCTCGAGAGTTTAATCATCGTATTTTCCCTCCGTCGCCCTCAAGTTCAACGAACAACAGCGGACCCATCATCTCATCGGCAATCAGCAGAAACGTCACAAAAGGTGTCTTTGTCTTCCCTTTGTTTGCTATTCATTCACAATAACAACCGCACAACTCGATTCTTTTCCCACACACATACACACAATCATGACTCTGCTGCAACGACAACAGCGACGTCGTCATAATATTATACTCATGAGATCATCGATGCTCATTGTATTGACGCTCATTCTGTGTCGTTGCTCCGATGCTTTCGCATCCTCTTCGCACAGTACTCCCTTTTTGGTGGGAAAATTGCATTCACAAAGACGCATGCGCGGGGGCTCGACGACGATTCCCAAGAAAGACGTCAAATGTCAATTGCAAGGCGGCAGTAACAACAGCAGCAGCCACAAAGACAAGAATGGCTTTTACACGCCACGAAATGGCAAAGCGACTGCATTGACGAAAGCCACTCCGGTCGAATACGTCGCCGAAACGAAATTACCGACCGACATTGGACAATTTCAATTGCGAGCCTATCGGATTCCGCAACCGCCCAATCGACTCAATCATGAACCTTGTGTCATTTACAATCCGAAAATGCCTCCCTTTCACAGTACCCAGCCGGTGCAAGTTCGTATTCATGATCAATGTGTGACGAGTGAAGTATTTCGCAGTCAACGGTACGTGTAATTATAAAAAAAAAACATTGAGTCCAGTCGATGGTCATCTGACGCATTTTTTTCTTTCGTGATTCCAGTTGCGACTGCAAAGAGCAGCTCCACATGGCACTATTAAAAATACAAAAAGAAGGTGGTCTTATCATTTACTTGCAACAAGAAGGTCGTGGAATCGGTCTCGCCAACAAGGTGGCGGCTTATCAGTTGCAAGATCACGGAATGGATACGGTCGACGCGAATCTACATTTGGGATTCCCCGAAGATTTGCGAGAATACAGTGTCGTACCATCTATTTTAGAAGATTTGGGGATCCAGTCGATTGAACTCATGACCAACAATCCTCGTAAAGTGGAATTGTTGAAACAGGCGGGTGTCGACGTGCGTGGAACAGTCCCCATGGTCGTTCCCAAAACCAACGTTCACAATCAAAAGTACTTGGAATCTAAGTTTCATCGAATGCATCATGCCAATTTAGCGGCTTTGGTGGGGAATGATGAAAGCGATGTGCTTTCGCGGAATAGTAACTTGCCGCTGTATGTTACGGATGAATACATTACCAATGGAACGGACTTGACCGCCAATGCCATCCAGGTTTCCTTACTGGTTGAAGAAGAGAAAGCGAAAGCAATTGCCGAAGCTGTCGGAGTAGACGATATAGGGGACGACGAAGACGGACTGCAGGGTGTTGTGGCTTCACAAGAAGATGGGTACTGCTTTGGACGTGAATCAGTCGAAAAGGCGATAGCTGCCATCGCTCGCGGAGAAATGGTGGTGGTTGTGGATGACATGGATCGCGAAAATGAAGGTGATTTCATCATGGCGGCTGACAAGTGCACTCCTCGTGATATGGCACAAATCGTTAAGTACAGCAGTGGAGTCATCTGTGTCGCTTTGGAAAAGATCGTATGGAACAGTTGCAAATTGATGCCATGGTTAAGAACAATGAAGATCCGAAAGGCACTGCTTTTGGCGTTAGTGTAGACGCTACAAAAGAACACGGTATCACGACGGGAATCAGTGCCACGGACAGATCGAAAACGGTTCAATTGTTGGCGGCATCTTCGACGCAAGCGTCTGATTTGCAGCGACCGGGACACATCTTTCCGTTACAGGCGGTTCAAGGTGGGGTCTTGGCCCGACAAGGTCATACCGAAGCTGCGGTTGATTTGTCACGGTTGGCAGGATGCGCACCTGCTGGTGTCCTGTGTGAAATTGTTTCCGAAGACAACCCTGTGGAAATGATGCGACTTCCCGAAATGAGACGATTTTGCCGAAAGCATGGATATATTTTGACGAGCATTGCCGACTTACTGCAGTATCGTAAAGATACGAATCAATAAGTTTCACTAAATAAAAAAGAAATTTAAAAAGCAGCATTCGTTTATTTTGAGGGGGTGTGATTCACCGTCACGTAGTGTTATACCTTTTCATCATATCCACTCGGGTTTGATGATGGGACGAGTGCTTTGGCGGCGATAATTCGGTGTTTCTGTTTCTCTAGCAAATCGTTTCAGATCGTATCGACAGAGAATTCGAGTTCCTCGAGTAATGCACGTACAGAACGAAGGGTCTTATAATTTAGATTAAATGTTTCAAAAACGTTTTGTAAGCACGCATCAGTCCACCAAACTTCGAGCCATTTCAAGCAAAATGAAATTTCTTGCGTTCGAGGATGATCCTCTCCCCGCGTTTTCAAGAGAGCATTGTGTGCCTTGCTCAAAGATACTACCGCTTGCTCGTACTCGCCCAACTTCTCTTGTAATGTTCCCCTTTGCGCCTCGACAACCGCAACAATTTCATCCTCTTTGTCACTGGCAATTTTATCGTAAATATCCGTCGCCTTATCAATCCATTGTAAGGCTGTTGCAAATTCGGATTGAACCTCGAAGACCGAAGCGAGTTGGCTGTACGCTAACGCCAACTCCGATTGCTGTTCGTTGTTTTCTACGAGCTCGGCAATGGCTTTTTGGTAGTATTCCGTAGCAGCCGCGTAGTCACTCGAGTTGACCGCAGCTTGTCCCAATAATTGCAATGTTTTCACAGTGGCGATACAATCACCCGCCGATTTTTGTAACGCAAGAGCTTTTTGCAATTGTCCCGACGCCCGCTCGTTGTCACCCATACGCATCCATACGTTGCCCGAGGATACATAAACTGCGGCTTTTTCCGAGTCGGGAGCGCTCGCGGAAAGCTGCAATATTCTATTCCAGAGCAGCAGTTGCAGTTTGAGTATTTGTTCCTCTTCAGCACTGCTGTCGGTGTTGTAATTTTGCAATGAAATGGCTTCCTTTCGCAACTTGGCAACATCATCGGATTGAAGTAGTGCCTTGGCGGTCGCAGTGTCCATCGTCTCACAGAAGTGAATTTAAAATTGATAGAATAATGAACGTGACGATTTGACCCAGATGTAACAAAAGCTAACTCCTTTGAAGCGGAAATGGTCGATGGCTTTTTTGATGTGTTGTGTGTTGTGTTTTCGAACCACGCACGTTGATGGGTTCAAAGTGAAAAATGACCCCAAATGACCGACTGGGAGTGACTATAAACTATAATGTAGAATCGTCATCGGACGCGCACAACAACACCAGGCACTACGGTACTGGTACTTAGGTCTGTGGTTTTCCAAGAAACGCTCGAGAGAGCTCCGACTTGCTGACTAAATTCATCGCCGAAGAAAGGTTAAAAAAAAACAATAGTTTCACTGCAATATCATTCAATTGACTGTAACAAGATTTATTTTTTACCGCGATTGAGAACGAAGAACGCCGAAGCACAGATTGCGACTAGTGAGACAGCACCAGCTGCCAAGAGCAGACCATCAGGGCCGTTGGCTTTTTTCGTCATAAAGACCATATCAAGCTTAACGACTTTGTTGCCGGCCTTTTGAGCCGCCGTCCATGCCTCTCCGACATCTTCGTCACTGGTGATAACAACCAAATCTCCTTCTTCGTCAGTATATTGAACCTGGAAGCAGTCGCGCTCAATCTCCGCCTTTTCGGAAATGGCAGTGGTCAGAGCATCACGCTTGAGCTCGCAACGGATTCGGTGTGTCCGTCCTTTTGAATCCGTGATCTTGAAGGTACCTTTCATGTCGCCGCATTCGCTCCCATCTTCGGGACCGAAAACTCTTGAGATTCCTCTATCATCCATTGCGCTACTCACATCGTTGTCGACGAATTCCAATGTTGATGGGATATTTCCTGGAAGCTTGACCTTCGCCGTCATTGGACGTGAAACTGACTCCAACCATCGACTACTTGGTGCCAGATTGGATTCTTCTACGGATAACGCTGTTGACTCGTCAATTTCCATAGCTTTCGAGAAAATGGATCTCCATCCATCTGCGCCTCCACAACCGTAAACAACATCCATCACGTCCACGAGACCAACCACCTGACCGCTGGCTTCACAGACGGGGAGCGTCAAAATGTGATTGTCGTGCATTGTCTGAAGTGCTTCGAGAACAGTATTCTCCGGTGACATGCATTCTGGACTTGGAGTCATGACTTCGGATATTGGTGTCGTAGCCAATGGTAACTCTTTGCGATGGCCCGATTCATCATGTCTTTGAACCCAAAAATTCCAACTAACTCCCCGCTCGCTTCATCAACTACCAACGCTGCCTTGCGGTTCTCCGCCATCAGCCTGCCCGCATCATACAAAGACGTATCAGGATTGACAATCGTACAAGGCTTTCCTGCCAGTACACTCCGAAGAGTCGGTGCCGATTGCGTCCCGAATGCTTGATTCATTAAGGTACCGAGGAGAGCTTGGAGGGCAGCAGCTTGTGCACCACCGGCTCCTTGTTGGCTCACTACCTGGCTAACAACATCCTGTGTGCTCTTGCTATTCTTCTCTTGAATCTTTTCCAGCTTTGAAATGGCCTCATTCAGACACTTGGCGATATCCAAGAGACCGACCACGGACCCTTCACTGTCGATCACGGGAAGGTGACGGAAACGATTCTCGACCATGGTCGAAAGTGCATCTAACGCCGAGTCGCTAAGAGAGACGCATGTGGGATTGGGTGTCATTACTTTGGCGACGCTCGTTGTGGCAGCGTCTACGTCCATCGCCACAACTCGACGAGTGATGTCGGTATCGGTGATGATCCCAGTCAATTCTCCTGCAGGTGTGATAATAATTGAAGCCGACCCTCGTTTACTTTTGATAATTTGAGTAACGGCTAATATGGTGCTTGAATCGTCGGTTAGAATAGGTTTCGATGGTCTCAATTTCTCAACCGTCGTATCCGATACGTGTTTCTTCGCTGCAGCTGAAAATTTCGACTTCACTGAGCGCCCCAAGCTATGGACAGAGGAGGATGCAACCGACCGATCATCATCATCGTCGCCTCGGAGGTGCATGGCGCTGCTAAAAATAGATCTCCATCCCTCTGCGCCTCCGCATCCATGAATCACATCCATTACATCCACGAGACCAACCACGGTACCATCAGCCTCACACACGGGGAGATTAAGAAAGTGGTGGTCATGCATTATCTGGAGAGCTTCAAGTACAGAGACATCAGGCAGAACTGTTTCAGGGTTGGCGGTCATGACAGAAGAAACCGAATTCTTTGCAAGATCCAGTTCTTTTGCCACTACTCTAGTCATCATGTCTTTGAATCCGAAAATGCCCACAAGGGATTGCGTCGCTTCATCAACAACTAGTGCGGCTTTCCGATTCTCGGTCATAGCTCTGGCAGCTTCAGAAATGGATGTGTTAGGGCCGACTAGCGTTCGTGGCTTCCCGGTCAGGATACTACGGAGTGTGGGTAGCGCTTTGTTACCAAAGGATTGAGAAACCAGAGATCCTAAGAGGGCTTGCAGTGCGGCAGAATGACTACCATCACTACCATTCTGAGTCATAATGTGACTGATTGTTTCCCTTGCCTTGTTGTCGCTTCTTGCTTGGGCTTTCTCTAAGGAAGCAATAGCCCCGCTTAAACATTTGGCAATATCAATCACGCCAACAATCGAACGGTCGCTGTCGACAACCGGAAGATGACGAAAGTGGTTTTCAACCATGATTGTCAAAGCGTCCATTGCTGAATCCGTCATTGCCACGCATGCCGGATTTTTGGTCATAACATTTGTGACCTCAGTTGTGGCAGGTGACAAACCCATGGCAACAACACGCCGAGTAATGTCCGTGTCAGTGACAATCCCCGCCAAACCCCCAGTTGGATTGGTGATGAGAGCCGCTACGCCTCTCTTTGCAGTGAGAAACTGAGCTACCTTGAGAACAGAATCCTGGCATGTCGAGAGAAGAGGCTTCATCGGACGAAGCATCGAAACGGGATGCTCGCCAGAGGACTCAAGTAAACTTGCCACCGGGCGCTCAGCTTCTATTTCATGAGACTCTGGTCTGCTGCGGACAGACGTTACATCAGAAACATCATCTTGGGCATCCATAGCGCTACTGAAAATAGACTGCCATCCATCTGCGCCTCCACAACCGTAAACAACATCCATCACGTCCACGAGACCAACCACCTGACCGCTGGCTTCACAAACGGGGAGCGTCAAAATGTGATTGTCGTGCATTGTCTGAAGTGCTTCGAGAACAGTATTCTCCGGTGACATGCATTCTGGACTTGGAGTCATGACTTCGGATATTGGTGTCGTAGCCAATGGTAACTCTTTTGCGATGGCCCGATTCATCATGTCTTTGAACCCAAAAATTCCAACTAACTCCCCGCTCGCTTCATCAACTACCAACGCTGCCTTGCGGTTCTCCGCCATCAGCCTGCCCGCATCATACAAAGACGTATCAGGATTGACAATCGTACAAGGCTTTCCTGCCAGTACACTCCGAAGAGTCGGTGCCGATTGCGTCCCGAATGCTTGATTCATTAAGGTACCGAGGAGAGCTTGGAGGGCAGCAGCTTGTGCACCACCGGCTCCTTGTTGGCTCACTACCTGGCTAACAACATCCTGTGTGCTCTTGCTATTCTTCTCTTGAATCTTTTCCAGCTTTGAAATGGCCTCATTCAGACACTTGGCGATATCCAAGAGACCGACCACGGACCCTTCACTGTCGATCACGGGAAGGTGACGGAAACGATTCTCGACCATGGTCGAAAGTGCATCTAACGCCGAGTCGCTAAGAGAGACGCATGTGGGATTGGGTGTCATTACTTTGGCGACGCTCGTTGTGGTAGCGTCTACGTCCATCGCCACAACTCGACGAGTGATGTCGGTATCGGTGATGATTCCTGCGAGAACTCCTTTACCATCAATGATAACAGCAGAGTTCGCACGCTTTGCTGCTATATTCTTGATGATTGCCAACACTGACTCATCTGATTTTCCTGTTAGTGGCACAGCGGGGCGCAACTTGGCGACGGATCTGTAGCTAGTGGGCTGAATGGTGGAAGGGCGTCCGAAATTAGCAGGAGTGGCGGGCAGAGATGGTTTAGTGCGCGAACTTTGAGCTGAAGTACTTTTTGCGTTAGCTGACCGTACAGAAGTTTCACTTGATCTGAGTCTTGCATCACCGTTTAATGTTAAAGGAAATTTTCTTGACACGGCTGTTTTGACAGTAACTGGAACGTCTTTCTTAGGAACCTCAGACAATGTCTCCTCAGCGTATTTCTTCTCAAGTGCTTCAAGCTCTTGACCAAGTTTCTCCGCTTTTGAGAAATCCTTCGTCTTCATTGAACTTTCGATTTGCGTTTTGGTTTCAATGATCTGTTTGACGAGTTCGTTTTCACTGGGTAGACAAGTACGAAGGGCGGTGAGGCTATCAATATCAGATTGGTAGTTCTTCGCTTTTTCGAAGTCTTTTGCTAGCACGCATGCCGATTGTAAAGTTGACTTCGCCTGAATTTCTTTCTCGAGTTTGGCACGGGATTCAAACACCGGCGTCGTCCCATCCGATAAGGTAACAGTCAAGTTCTTCACGTAAGTGCTGCTTCTCAGTTCCCTTTCCAGCTTCTTTTCCTTTTCTTTGATGTCAAGATCAAGTCTTCCAGCTGACTCGAAATTTTTCCCTTTCACTGCGTCTTCCAACATGATTTTCAACCCTTTGATTTCCCGCTCCAGTTCGTCGATTGATGGAAAGAACGGTCTCATATTTTCAAGTTGGTCGACTTTGCTTTGAAGCGAAGACGCGCCCTGAAAATCCTTTTCTTTCACTTTCGTTTTCTGTTGCTCAATAAGGCGTTGAATAGCTTCATCCAGCTGGAATCGACTTTCAAATGACATCAAATCATCTGTTCCGCTGTTTGTACTCTTTGTTTCATCGACCTTGTCTGGATCCATTTCTTGCAACGCACTCTGTAGCCGTTGCTTTGCCTTGTCAAGCCGTAGTTGGTAGTCAGCCGCACCAGCGAAGTCTCTCTTTTAACGGTTTCCGACAAGCCTCTCTCTGCTTTCTGGACTTCGTCTTCTAGCTCATTGATCGTCGGCAGTTCCAACCGTTTTGAAATTAATTCGTCTAGTTGGGATTGCAATGGAGCACAGTCCACGTATGCTTTGCGTTCGATGGCCTCGCTAATTCGCTCTTCAACACTAGCTATTCGTTCTTCAAGTACTGCTCGAGTAAGCGGACGCTTGTCTGAGATGGCCTTTTAACTTCGACACTTTTTTGAAATAAGAAAAGATACATTAGAGAAGTAAATAGCGAGTATTGACGTTACTCAAAGCACTTACATCTCCGATTCAATAGTGGCAGCCAACTGAAAGTCGTTACTGGACACAGCCGCTTCTAGGGTGGCTTCCTTCAGCTGTAAGAGGGATCGACACTCGGCTAAAGTCAGGTCAAAGAAAGGGTCACGAATCCTTTGCGCAATCAAGGATGCATGCCGACGCCGCTGCTGAGCCTGAATCAAAACTGCGCTTCTTCTCATCAGCAAGAACGTTTTGCGTTGCTTCCACATCCTTAACGTAGCCGATAACACTTTTGCTCCTTTGTGAGAGCGATAATAAGCTCGCATGTGAAGTCGAAATTGGATCCAGGTAGCGATTCGTTGAGAAGTGCGGCGTTTTGCCACTCGTCTGCCGAACCGCCCTAAGATCCTGCTCGCTATATGGACCCTCAACTTTGCAAGCCGCTCTAACTTGTCAGCAAGAACTCTTCGTACAAATATCTTCGAGTGACCGATTTGCCAGTCGGCGTCTGTAACGCAAAGGAGACCGGATAAAACTCTAACAAGCTCGACTATCCCCTTTTCACCTTTTTTTGATTTTGTCGTAACCGAGGAGAAGACTGAATCTCTTGTAAAAGGTTTCATGTTCTTCCCTAAGAGCGTAACCTTCTCGACGAATTCGAATTGCTTCCATCATGCCTGAATATTTTAATTGCTTAAGAATGTCAGCAGCTGCAAAAGCTCCAGGCAACTTAGAATTGTTTGGCTTAATGCACCGTATATAATGAGGCTGCGTTCTTTCAAGGTCTGAAACGAGTGTCTGAAGCGAAGCTCGAAATTGCCAGCTTACACTGGATCCGCGAATCGAAGAACGCTGCGCCGTCGAGCATTGCACTTCAACACCTGCAGTAGAGTACACCGCTTTTAAGAAAGGATTCGATGAGCTATCTCCTAGATCCTTCAGTTCCCTGCTCAGTGTCTCCATATTCTTCTCAACGAAGCCATCAACATTATAACAAACCTGGCAACCGGAGCCGGTGAGTCAAACACACAAACAAAACGAATAAGACAAAGCCAGATAGTGAAAAGAACCCACGACTTACTTCTCCGGCATAGTGTTTGATGATGAAATTCTTATCAAGTCCAATCTTCGGGGTGATGAAATGTTTGTAGTGACTTCTACGGCTAACACTATCCTTGCTTGTGTCTAGTTCAGAGCTTTTGCCGAAGAGTCTGTGGAGATGAGCGGCAAACTTGGAATCTTTTTCAGCTGCTGTTCCCATTCCACCCCAAGCATCATCAAGAGTATTTAAAATCCCAATTATTCCGTTTCCACCTTCAATTAGTTCAAGACAGGGACTATTATCATTGAAGGTAATGTAGGACCAATCGACTCCTTCGTCAGAATACAGCTTTTGCTCAACCTCGAACAAGTGGCGATTGAAGTGACTTTGAAGTTTCTCATTGCAATAGTTGATGAGTAGCTGCTCATAGCCGTTAACGTCAAAAGTCTCGAAGCCATAAATATCCAAGACACCAATACATCCCATTTGATCTTTCTGTATTGACTTAGTCTGTTCAGACGCTTGATTCAGCGACAAATTAATGTGATGAACGAGCCACAAGAACAGGCAAGAGTATGTCATCTTGGCAAGGGCGTCGCGTTTATCCTCGGCCATAGGAACGGTTTGGGCCTTTTGATTGACTTCCCATTGATCACAATCACTTTCGTCAAAATAGCGTCTTCCAGCTTTGCCTCGTCCAGGCCGAGTAGCTCGCATGCCTTGCGTAGACTTGGTCGTGACTCGTCCGAGACTCGACACTTTCCGATGCTTTCCGTGAAACTTTCACTTGGATCGTCGTGTTCTTCAAATTTGATGTTTCCGAGATGAAGAACGCCGGCTACTGTCCTAAAAAGAGCCCTTTGGTCTTCTGGACTCACACCGATCTCTGCAAGACAAGCCATCGTCTGTTTGAATCCTTCTTGGTCCGCAATGTCGTTACCGGTGATACGATGTCCAAGAAAATTAAAAGACGATGCACCTCCTGCAACCCAAAGTCATGGAACATTTCTTGGTCAGCACTGGCTAACAGTTGATAGAAAACATGATAGTTGCGTTCACCATCCACTTGCGAGGTAATTCGAGTTTTCTCCAGAAGGTAATTGGAAATGGACGCACCCGTAATCGCTCCCGTGACTGTACTGAAGTAAATGTGAATGTACTTTCCAAATCGAGACGAGTTGTCATTTCGTAACGTTTGTGCATTTCCGAACGTCTCCAAGAGCGGATTCGACGATAGCACCCGATCTTCCAAAGTAGCAATCATGCTTCCGTCTGGATTGTAACTAGCCTTACTGTCGCGTTTCGTAATACGCGCCAAATACGCCATTATGATTTTCGTCGCTTCCGTTTTTCCGGCACCACTCTCCCCACTGATAATGATGCTCTGGTTGCGAACGGTTCCCGGCGGTTTGTGGTATTCGAGCATCATGACCGCATCTTCATCTTCCAAATGGTCCATCTCGGTACTCGAATGCACCGAGTCCATGAGTGCCTTATAGGCTCGATCGGCTACTAGAAATAAATGAGGGTTTTTAGGTCCCGTCGTGTAATCCGTTCGATTGCGATATAATAGCATTCGTTCCTCGCAATAGATCGACTGCCCATCGGCTTGTTTGACAGTCACGTAGGGATTGATCGAAATAAGAATGGGACCGGCGGAAGTGTAAATGTCATTGCGGGCGTATCGGATGCGGAGCGTATGCAGCAAACTCGCTTCGCTAATCTGTGGAAGGTTCAAGACGTCGTGCACGCCTTCGTGATCATCCGGAGCCGTTACTGGAATGAGTTTCGTGCTATCCGATATTTTGTGCAAAACCCCGTCAATCGTCTTGACGAGCGTCGGACCGGGAAAGGGCTGTCCATCTACCTTTCCGGTGCTTTTTTGACTGTTTTCTTCATCTAGCGGTTTGATAATCGTGCAAGGAACGAATAAATATTTTGATGAAAGATCGGGGGTTTTAGTAGAACTACCCGCGCCATTTTTGAGTGGCTGTCTACCTATGGTTCCCTGATTCTCCTTGAGGATCAAAGAAGGATCAAAATAATACTCTAGCGAGGCTTTACCCGTAATCTGTTTAGGGAAAGTATCAGCAGCTATCGACTATAGACATGTCAAATAAATGAGAGAGTCATAGCGTATACTTACAATATCAACGGCTTCTGCTGCTACCGGTGTTGCCGCAGCGGCAGCTGCCGTAGGCGACTTCAACGGTGACTTGTTCTTCTTCTTGCGACCCATGATTGTGAGGAAAAGGTGCGCCTTGGCTTGCTGTGTCCTTTTCGATGCACCCCTACCAATGATGATTTGGATGGGCCCATTTTCACTTTTTCACCGGTCCACCATTTTTCCGTGCGGAGGAGTGAATGATGCGAATGAGCTGTATCCCGTTGCGTCATGAAAGAAAAGGTGTCCTACAACTAAAGCTAATGTCCGAATCCCGGATTGAAGTCCATACGTCACGAAAGCTTACGTGGTCTGACGTCATACAAGCTTTTCGGAATACGTGCTGACGTAAAACTACGTGTAGTCAACTTGGATGTTGGATGTTGCAGGTCGCAGGTCATCATGAATAAAAGCAACCCATTCGTGAATTCGTCTTGGCGCTTCACGGCTTGTTGAGAATCGAACGACAGTCGTAGTGTTGACGTTTCATTTCATTACGAAGCAACGGCAAGCCAAGTCATGATGTCCAACCTTAGTGCGAATAGAGGAAAACAATAAAGGAGCGCTAACGTAATTTAATCCGATAATATCATCAATAAGAGTAACAAAGCCAATATATTCATGATGGGAGCGTATTGTATTGTCAAATTGACAATCGTAGCGTGGTCATTTCAACTCTTTTAGTAAATAATGTAGAACCTCTTTCGGGACTGAAATCATGATGAGTCATGGAAAAGTTGATATTACACTTCATTATATAGTGCAAATTGGAGGGAAACGACAAAAATGCGGCTCGGATCTCATGTGAGTACAAATTTGTACGAATGCGCAGCTCACTGCGTGTTGAATGGCATGGAAACTAACTTACTCTCTTGACAATAAAAAAAACTAAATAAAGAATTCATGATTACAGAATATTGAGAATGCACGCCTGGTGCTCTGCGTTGTGTTCGTTGGCATTCATCATGTTATCCGCGACAAAGAAACGATTCATGGCTTGTGCATTCCAGTTGGCGAGACACTGTCACAGAATACCGACACATCCGCGCCGATTTCGTTCAACGACAAACGAAAATGATCTCGATGCAATCTACCAGGAACTGTTGTGGTTGAGCAATGAAATTCGAAAACAAGATGAACGATACTATAACAATCAGCAGATTGTGAACGCATCCGAAGCATTCACAATCAGCGACGACGAATACGATGCGTTAGTGCGTCGAGAAGAAGCATTGTCGCAAGAATACCCTCATTTACTCAAAAAGTTACAAAAGGAGGTCGGCCTGGGCACAGCAACAACTCGAGCGGGACGGGTTGGTACCACGCCTTTGACAACTTCGAGAATAAAGCAAAAGCATCGACAATCGATGCTATCACTGGAAAATGTCCATGATACAACCCAATTGTTGGCCTGGTTAGAACGAATACGCAAAAAGCTAGTGAACAACAAAGACAAAGTAGACACAATTACTATCACGACCGAACCCAAAATCGATGGCTTGTCTTTGAATTTACGTTACACACGACAATCTTCCCCCAGTGACACCAAATGGTCGTATCAACTTCAATGGGCAGCGACGCGAGGCGACGGCAAACAAGGAATGGATGTCACCCATTCGGTTCGCAGCTGTTCCGCGATTCCGCCGAACATCATATTGAACGCAGCACTGTTGAAATTGCCACTGTCGTGCGATGCCATCGAAATTAAAGGAGAAGTCGTTTTGCCGCAATCTGTATTTGATAATGAAGGAGTTCACGCCAATTTTTCGAACGCGCGAAATGCTGCATCGGGAATATTACTTCGCAAGGAGGTATCCGGTGAGCAGGAGGAAGAAAGCTGGGCCGACAAGCTATCGTTTTATGCCTACGACCTGGATCTCGGTCGTGAGCGCGCATTGGACGGTCAGGAGGCGCAAAAGGTACTTTTGAGTTTAGGCTTTCATATACCACAACCAACGATTTCGACAACAATGCCTTTCTTAGATGATCAGACGCAATGGAATGAAACTGACATCACAAATTTATTGAGCTATCATAAGTCCTTGATGAAACATCGTGAGGATCCTAAGAAAACTTCTTCGACATGGCACTGGGGCGATTACGAAATGGATGGGTGTGTTCACAAAGTAGACGGAGCCTTATTCCGTGCTGTTATCGGGAACTCTAATCGTGCGCCGAGATGGGCTGTGGCACACAAATTCCCTCCTCGAGTTGGAGTCACAAAGTTGCTGGATGTGATTGTACAAGTTGGACGAACCGGGTCGCTTACGCCAGTTGCTATATTGGAACCGATCGATTTGAATGGAGTATCGGTACAGCGTGCTACGCTGCACAATTTTCGCCATCTTCAGCAGACGTTAGGCGGTAAATCGATTCCTAGGGAAACGAGTGTCATGGTGCGGAGGGCTGGAGAAGTGATTCCACAGGTTGTAGGGATAGTTGGTGAAGTGAATAAGCATGCACAAGCCAATATATCGTTGGAGGCACCAACAAGTTGCCCTGCATGCGGTTCTATAGTAGTGGCAGAGCGGGAATCGACGGGTAACGACGACCGAGGCTTCGTTCTCCGATGTGGTGGACCAGCACTGCTATGCCCTCCTCGAGCTGTGATGGCTTTGAGCCACGCCTTTTCTCGAGACGCTCTTGACGTGACAGGTTTGTCGCAAAATCGAATTGAACAGCTTATGGAAGCCGGTCTTTTGAAAGTTCCGAGTGATTTGTTCGTTCGATCCGATAATTTTACAGAAACAGTAGCCGCGTTGAACTCCTGGGGTCCGAAATCAGCCCAGAATTTAGTGGCCACAGCTAGCAAAATTGCCAATGCAGGTGTTGACTTATCTCGGTTCATCTATTCTTTGAACATCAGGTTTGTTGGAATTCATTCGTCCACGTTGCTGGCTGGTTTATACGGTAGCGTCGAATCATTCCTCAGTGATATCGAAAAAGTGAGCAAATCTGATGAAGACGAATGTTTCACAATACTTCGTGAAGATAACGAAGCAACAAAAGGAATCGGCCCTGCTGTAATAAATGCTCTACTTTGTTTTGGTCGCGAAGAAGAATTGGTTAGGGCAGCGCGAGCTCTCTCGAGAGCAATAAACGTTCACGATGCATCGAGTACTCTTACCCCGCTACCAACGCCGGGTAACCTTACTACAGATCTACCATTTGCAGGCTGGAGCGTTGTTTTTACGGGATCAATGCCAGATATGTCGCGAACCAAGGCGCAAGAAATGGCGAAATCTTTGGGGGCCAAATCAACACCAGGAAGTGTCAGTAAATCTACCAACCTTGTTGTTGCGGGCGACAAGGGCGGGAAGAAATTTGAGCAAGCACAAAATCTTGGCGTGAAAGTCATGAGCGCGGACGACTTCATAAGGCTTTGGCAGAACTATAACTCATCGGGCGCGTTACTGGACGCTGAAGCAGACTAGTAAACAAAATACAATGATGTAAATATATCACTTTGAATCTTACTCCATATGAATTGATGTCAACATCAGATAGAAAATTCGGAAGACAAGAGAAATCGCAACTTCTTACACCTTCAAGATCTCCTCATACTGCAAATCAGGCAACGCCAAGGAACTTCGGATCAAATTGTTGGAAGATTGAGTAAGCGGGCGGAAGATACGCGATTCTCGAACACGACGGTTGAATCCTTGATTGGATCTCATTGCTCCCACAAATCCCAAAAGAGCACCAACTAACGCAGTCGCCATTCCTGCAACTAACAAAATCCACAAAGAAGGACCCCCCTGTACAACCTGAAAGTATTCATCATCATTGTAGTAATAGGCCGAACTAGATCGATCCGATAATGTCTGGTTTCGGCGGATCAGCATGGCGACGCCGCCGAAATCGCAGGTTGCACCATTGTGCCGATTATCGTCAAAGAAGTCTCCCAGAAATTGATCGGCGGCCTCGTGCAAAGCTTGGCCCGTCAAGTTGAGCATCTCCTGACTTTCTGGTAAATTTGTTTTATTTTCAACGTTCAAGGCGTACGCCAAAGCGCTTCTGACAGCTTTATCAACTTGACCTCGTTTCAGTACACATTTGTAATAGACGGAACTCTCTTCTCGAGAGCAGGCTGTGTTGACTTTCTCATCCTTCAAATTACCCCGAGGAATCCATCCACGGTCCAGGGCTTCCATATAAGACCACTGCGGCTCGTAAAGGTCCGTTCGGAAATTCCAAAAGAAGAAACCATGACCAATGCCACTAAAGGCGTCCAACTTTTTCAGAGCCAGATTGCGCATCACATCATCAGTGTCGTCCAACTGTTTCGGCGCTTTCGGGGGTGCCGTAATCCAATCTCGACCCGTAAAGGGGTCTCCGCTAGATTCCTTCAACCAGTCACGTGTATTGGGACACAAACCAAAGATGGGGCCGGACAATCCCGTTCCAAAAGGACCTTGCAATGGTTTGGAATTGTCCAGCGGTGTACCGGGTTGCTCCGGTGCCAAATAAGACTTGCGACAAGGCTCGTATTTGCAGGGTAGACGCGGGAAACCAGGTAAGTTGTCGTTGAATCCATTCAGCCACATAGCTTCCATAAGGACATTTAGGTCGCGGAATCAGGCAGGATGTGAGTACATTCGGATTAGCCGAGACGAGGAACAATATACAGATGATCTCTACTGCACAGAGAGCAGCTCTACACGAAGGAAAGACGAAACAAGACATAACTCACCACAATTGTCCGTCGCCAAACTCCATTCCCCCACAATAACAGGACCAAAAGCTTGTTCCATATCCGCCAAACGCGCCTTTTGTGCACAAGCATCGGTATAGAACCCCACACGTGAATCTGGATCACGCCATGCTTGATAGATGTGGGTATCCAACGCACGTTCCGGACAGCCGTCCATAAATCCTCCCCATACAGACGTATCCAAACGAAATGAATCATGCATAATGTACTTCCAGTAGGGTGCAGTTTTCTTGACGATCAAATATCCATCCCAGTAAAATCGTTTGAGAACATCGATCGGCGTATACTGCCAGGGTTCATTGAGTGGTTCCAGACCCAACACCGCCGGATGGCCTGCATACCGATCAACTACCGCTTGAATGACATCCAGTGCGTGCTGAATGTTCCCCTGATTGATATCATCATACTGTGCTGTTTGTGGATTGAAGGTCCCGATCCAATTGGCCGTACGAATGGGCCAATGTTGGAAGGTCGTCAATCCTCCGAATTCTGAGTTGAGCGAAGACGTCCAAGCAAACCCCATAGCTTGTCCAGAATTATCAAAACCATTTTGTGAGTCTTTCATGGTATGAATGTCCAACAACACCGTCAATCCATATTCGTAAGCCCAATCCAACAACTGATCGACGTATTCCAAGCCTCCATCGACACAGCCCGTGGCATACGGACCGTACGGAATGAATTGAAAATCACCCACGGGCAATCGCAAACTATTGACTGCTTCGGACTCGGCCAACTGCCGAATGATATCTTTGGTGACCCACCGATCCCAGTGGTGACGCAATTGTTCGTTGGCTTTTTGGGGACCGAGAACTTGACAGAAGGTGTACATGTCAAAGGCGGTGGTGTTTTCTCCAGCATTGAGGAATTGGTAAAAGATACTGGGGGTAATCCACGGTTCGAGGACCATCCATCCTCCTAAATTGACACCACGAATCTGATTGTTGAACGGACGAGCGTGTTCGTCAGCCGTACAGGTCATAGTGGAATCGTGTGCGACGAAATGACGAAAGGGAATACCGGGATCATCTCCTGTTTCTTCTTCTTCCTCTTCTTCGTCGTCCTTGTGCTTCTTGTGCGACTCCTCGTCGGGGAGAGAAGAAGCTCCATTAACGTTCATTTCGGTAGCAACGGCTTTCGCATGGCAATACTCGATGGGAACGACGGCCAGCATCAACAAGGCCCACAGCCAGAGCGACTTGGGACGAACCAGATACATTATAATTATCTTTGAGTGAAGGTTGTGTTTAAGGAATAATGATAGTCCTCCTTTTGATTCTTTTTCTGGGTGTTTCCTGTCGAGGTTGATGGATGTCGTCAATGGTAGATGTTTTTGTTTTTGCAAGGGAAGATCCCAACGCGCATCTTCCGTCTTTCTACAGTAAAGGAGTACACTACTGAGCACCCGCTACGAAGCGCCTCGCATTTCGTCTTCGTTGCCCTTCTCTCTCGAAATAAGGAGCTGTTTCGAAACGCGACATACCCCCTACATGAAAAGAGATAGTCGGCAATTCTAGAGCGGTGGCGCATCGGGACAATAACAAGGACGTTTTTAGTTTAGTTTGCGGGGCTTTTCCTCTTAAAGGATCCATCTTGATCAGCCTTTTTTTCCCACCAAAAGAGATGCTAGTTTTTCTTTAGCTAGACCTAGACTGATACCAGCTACTCAAACTCTTTTGCTTCACTCAACGGCAAATGGTGTCGTCCAGTGTCCGTCAGAAGGCACCACCCTACAAACGCTCTGGGTCGAAGTTGCATAGACACAATTTTACGAAAAAAGATCCTGTGGATTAGTAATTCCGATACTGTGTTCACTCCTCTAGGGATCGACGGCAATTCTCCGTGGGGATTCTGGAAAAGGATGTAAACTGCGGCGCATGTGCTCTTCAAAGCTTGCCTCGCTGTCAGCAACGGCAGAATCTTCGTCCGCCGATTCACTTTTGGTAAAAGTGATTTCCATTTCTTCAGATTTGAAAGTAGGCTCCTCCATGTAGCTCTCCTCATCTACGCTCATTGTTGCTTCATCCGTGTCGTGATCAGATTTTCCCGGCGTTATTGTGGCCGCGTCGGCAAGTGTTGTCATGGGAGCTCCCAATTCCAGGTCTAAGTTTCTACTAGATGTTTGATCTGAGGCGGACTCTAGATCAATGACCGCCGATCCGCTTTCATCTGTAAACGCTTCAGCCTCAACGGTTTCAATTACCTTGCTGACATCACCATCAGAGACAATGGTGGGATCTTCTCCTGACATGCTGCCTTTGGCCGACTCATTACTATCGTCGCTAACCATTTCGGCTTGATCATCCTCTTCTTCAAGATCCCGGGGATCAATAAGTTGGTCGGGTGGCTCTTGCATTCGAGGTCGTTCCTCCCGGAAAGCAGTGGGCAAGGAGTCAACGGATTGGTCGTCATCAGCTTCTTCGCCGCTTTCGATCAATCCATCCTCGCCCCCTTCATCAGCCAGCACAGGGGGGAGCTTCTCTAGCATTTAACATAGTTTCGAACGTCGAATCCTCCGACGTTTCACTACCTACTGCAGACTCTTCTGACTCATCAGAGAATTCGTTCTCGATTGCAAACTCTGCCATGCTGCATTCGTTTTCAGTCTGTAATAAATACTCTCCCGGCTCTAAACGACCTTTCGTGTCCGCAGTTGTGCTTTCATCTTCAGATACACTCTCGGCACCACTGGATTCACTCTCTGCTTCTGGTGATATCGGAAATTCTTCGGGTTCGAGCCGACTGTTCTTAATTGCATTATTTCGATCCAAAAAACTTTCTACGTCACTCGCTTCACTTTCCACGGATGTGTCGTCAGCGCTTGAGCCATCCTCAGGATCCAAAAGTATACGACTTTGCGTATTAAACTCATCGTCAAACGTTTCGTCCGATGTAGTGACAGAAGGTGTGTCATTGTCGGAAGACGTTTCAAAATCGTCGTATGACTCGTTTTCAATCAGTCCATCTGCCTCTGGGTCAAAAGTAGCATCAGCGACACCGTCGTTCCTCATGCTATCCTCTTCAGTTTCAAAGGTGGACTGGAACGAGGCATCACTCATGGGGTCGCCAGGACTTGTCGAACCTCGCCCCAAAGACACTCTCGAAGCTCCACTTTGACAAGGCTCTGGATCTCTTCCTCGTGGCGAATCACTCGTTCGCCTAGCATTCTCCTGAATAAGAGCAACAAGAGCCAAAAGGGATGAATCGCGCTTCTTCTGACTTTTTGTAACAGATCGCCCATAATTGTTTGTTGTAGGCTCTATTGGTCGAGGACGCCGCGCAAGAGATGAAGAATATTCATGCCGAGGAGCAGTTGTTTGATTTCGTGAAGCATGAGAACGTTGCGGTGGAAGTGATGGATATGTATTACCTAAATCACTGGATTGATCAGCTGGACGACCATCAGACCTCTGTTCGAGCACTGTCTCGGTTGACTGAGGATGCTCAGATAGATGCGATGGGACCGACTTTGGTTTATTGAACAAGTGTGGGGCTCCGGAAAGATTGGGTCTTCCTTCTGTAGTAGATTCAGAAATTCCTTCGGGTAATGGAGGTTTTTCTGTCAATCGAGAGGGAACGGAACTTGATTTTTCCAAGGTAAAATTGCCGATTGACCTCATTGATCTTCTAGAACTAGGAGAATTTGCGAGTATTGGTAACATGTAAACATCATTGGTTTCTGGAAATTGGTCGTTCTCTTCGTCTTCATCCTCAACGTCATAGGTGGCAGCATTTTCGACAGACTGGTGATTGCTTTCCACATCGGGTTCTACCCAATTCTTCGCCTTTTTGACACCTGTTTCCGCTGCATCTCTTTCCTTCCTGTCACTAGGACGGATTAAATGGTGAAATTTCGCCCAGCAAAGAAGGAATAAAAATTCCATACCAAGCTGGATGTTCAGAATCAAAGCAACAACGAAAGCCTCGTACTGGTCGACATTGTATGAAAAGGATGGCAAGTATCTCATTGTCGCACTAGTCGCAATCACACCAAGAAGAGTCATGATCATCATAACAATACCACCGATGAACCCATCTCCCACGAAGAACACCAAAATAACATTTGCAGCGAGTAATCCCACCGCAGTGGTAGCCATTAATTCGACATTTGAGCTAAACCTGTCCGCTTGACATGAACCACTTTCCGGATCTTGATTCAATGGACTAAAGATTGTCCCACACATTTCTTTTTCCAAAAGAAGCTCTTTCGCACCGGTCACGTCTGTCACGCGATAGGAGTGAATCCGAAGACATGGCTCAAGGGTTTCTTCGTTTTCTTTGAATTCTATGACACTATAAATATGGTTGCGTTCATAAAGCCAGGCTGAACATCCCTCCGAGTATCGTGCCTCGACAACTCGACCCAATCGATCTACTGGTCCAGACATTAGAAGTGGAAACGACATTACTGTCTGACCCTGGCTGAAATTTCCTTGTGCGGTATGAGAGCCGTCATCAAAGGCGAACATCTCCGTCCCAGCCGACAAAGCAAGAACGTTTTGACTGGGTAATGCTGAGATGAATTTGGAAAATTCTACACGATCCACCGGGCGTCCTGTCCAGTCGTTCTGCGTCAAATCAACATCACCCATCCATGTTGACGGAGTCACCCAAATCACAAAGTCATAGTCTCCTGCCTTCGATAGCTCTGTTTTTAACCACTCCCGCTGTGTATCTGACATGATGCTATCCGCAGTAGCTTCCGAGCGCAAGTCAGAAATGATGAATCGCACTGTTCCGATTGTGTAAGCTTGATAAAGGGGAGCTTCTGGTGGTTGATGAGAGGGAATGGCAAACTTGTAACTTTCGAGCGCGGCCTCTCGTCCGGGCTCATCACCAAGTGTGTTTTCTCCAAGGTAATCACGATCATTCCACATGTAGCTGAAAGCCGCTTGAGTATAAAGCTGCTCTTGTGTTGTACTTCCCATGACTTGATCCAGGAATTTCATGCGCGTCTCCAATTCACCACTGACATCTCCATAGTGCAAGTTGCCTAGTTTTAAAAAAGAACAAAGGATTTTCCTTCGCCATCTCCTCAAACACTGGATTCTGTGAACCTGTGAATGCACTACCCGTCGTTACAAACGTGAAATTCGATCGAACATTGTCCGGTGGAGCCGTTTGCACCGAGCCCTGGTGGAGCAAATCAAAAGTTGGTGCAACTCGTGCGTAATAGTACCTTCGGGAAGGCTCCAAGCCGTACAAAAGAAAATCTTGTGTTGGGTCCGGTTGAGTAAATAAACTTTCCAAGGGAGCATCCATTAAATAAGAAGGCGAGCCTTCCTGATACTCATCGATGGGTTCTTTGGAAACCAAGAATCGTTGCCCATAGTTTCCATTCAAGCGCACTTTAAATTGAACACTCTGCGAAGTTAAAGCTCCAGCTAATATCCAATTCCCTTCTGTTGATCTATTGTAGTTTTGCTTGGCTAAGCGCATACTAGCTCCCATGGCAGCCATTAGCATGAACACCAACAACATCGCGAGATTGCTTTTTCCATAGTAGGCCGGCAGTTTGAGATTGCCATCCTCGTCGTAGTCATGAGGACTGCCTGCCATGATTTATTGCTTAATACAGCAGCTTATACAGTCGCCAAAGGTGTGCACTGACCACCTAAAACGACTTACAGGGTGCAGTTGGTGAGATATTCTTCTTCGTCGTCTTCTTGTTGTTGATGCAGTGCTTCCTACCAAGTCGGCTTCGGAGGTTTTGCCTTTTGCGAAAGTGCCCCGATGACTTATTCCTCCTACCAGATTCGCCGGTCATTCAGAGTAATTATTTGATGCCGAACGGATATAGCATCTCATACAAACTGTATAAAGGTTCATCATTATAATGACTTTATTCACTCCGTTTCATAGTCAATCTCCGAAAGTACTCCGTATCTTTTCATATCAAATTGAACGGCAACACTTTGTCCTATACTTCTGATGGCTAATATTTGGCAATCGCAAGAAGTCCATTTTTGCTCGACGATACTTGTAACTTTTCGCTTGCTTCATTCGCCTCGCTGACGTCCATTGTTGTTTGTAACGTACCTGGTACCAATTCAAAACGTCATCAATAGGGAGAACCGACACTACCAGGGTAGCCAGAGTGACTTGTGAGCGCCTACTTCACCTCATAGTTTATTACTCTTTTGTTGACAAACAAAGTGAATTTACGTTAATCATAGCTGAAACGACCCCAATGACTTAGGCATTTTCACGCAAAACCTTCACCACGCTCTTGAAGGCGAACCATTCGGGAATATCCTCTCCACTTCGCAACATTTGGCGGAATTTGGTTCCACTCAACTTCTTTTCATGCAATCCCTTCTCCTTGGCGTAATCTGCGGTAGTGTAGCCTTCCTCTTCGGTGTAAACCAAGTTGAGGGGATGGAACGGGGGTGACACCCAACTTTTCGGCATTGGCGGTAGCGAAGTCTTGGGCATCATAGGCACCGTAAAAGTCCTCTCCAGTGACACTGCTCTTGCTTCCGGCCATGTCGCGTCCAATGATGAAATGAGTGCATCCAAAGTTCTTGCGGATGATCATGTGCTGAATCGCCTCACGGGGACCCGCCATGTGCATAGAGTAGGGCAAGTATTCCCAGAAGACGCGGGGGTTGGCCGTTTCTTCTTTCAAGACCTCGTACGTCTTGTAACGGACAGTTCCGGGAATGTCGTCGGCCTGGGTGGGACCGCAAGTGGGGTGAACCAAGACGATACCGCCTTCGCCAACCAACGGATCGTCGAGAGCCCGAGTGAACAATTCGTAGTGAGCACGGTGAACAGGGTTACGGCACTGGAAGGCGACAACATCCTTGTCAGCGGGTAACTCGGCACGGACTTCCTGGGGCGTCTTGCAGGGGAATTCACGAACGGGAAGGTTGAGGCCGGTGACCTTTCCACCCATGTAGTATCGGCCTCGTTCTGTCGCCACCATGAGTGCGCCAGGGTGTTCGATGGCGGAAGTTCCGTAGCACTTTAGGCACTCCAACGGCTTGTCCGGGACGTACTTGTCGGTCAATTCGACGGTAGCAATGGGGAGGTCGCCCTGCTTCAGCACAATGGTCGTTCCAGGCATCAAGTTTTCGTCGTTGGTGTCGAAAACAACGGGAAGTCCGAAAATAGTTCCGTCAGGCATCTCCATGTTCTCTACAACACTTTTGTATTCCTGCTCATTCATGAAACCAGTCAAAGGAGAGAATCCTCCGTTCATGATAAGCTCAACATCGCACAACTGACGTTCGGTAGCTTGAAGCTCGACCGTCGCTTTGGCAAGAGCAGCCTTTTTGCGGCTTCATCCTTGACCATCAAATCAACCAAAACACCGCCATGCGGAACCTGCTTAACTGTGTGGGTCTCACTAAAATAAATCATTTAGACTGCTATTCAGAAATCATGTATTCCAAGTGCAACGGCAACTGCAACGGCGTCGATGACATACCTTGCAACATATAAGTGAGTTGAAGAAACCTTTTGGGTCATAGCAGAGCGACCCATCGGTGACAAAGTGAACGCAGATGCCGAAGCAAGTGTCAATAGAGCGGTTACGAGTCTCATGGTTACTATTCTTTGAAATGAATAATTGTCTTTTAAACATGAACGAAAGTGTCTCCGATGAAAAGAGAAACGCGCAAAAATTGCGGTGGAGGATGAACGGTGACGAAAATCTTCCACGGCCTGCGTACGTGGCTGTGTAGCCTACATTCTGCTTGATACAAAGGGTGTTGCTGGTGCGTGCTTGGGATATATACCTCCAACCCTAATGGGTCAAAACACCCTTTCAATGTGGAATAGTCTTACCTCGGGATCTATTTTTCGTAGGACAATCCTTCCCAAGTAAGCTGCACAACAACTCTATTTGAACTATGCACAAACATCGAAGTCTTGAGAATGACCGAACAAAGTCAAAAAGAAAGATGCAACGCCTCAAAGCTTTCACTTAGCCCTCGTAGAAATTTTATCGATGTCGAGACAATCTGGATATTCTGAATTTTGACAATTCATTTGTCGGGTCTATTTTGCATAGATGACACACTAACAACCATTGACATCGATAATGCGTATTCAAGAAACAATGATAAACGTATATTTGCGCTCGAAACGCAGATAAGAGGAAAGGTGCAATGCGTCGAAAGTGTAAGTCACGTAGCCGCCGAAGGAAATTTATCGATGTAGGGACAAAGCGGAAATTCTGAATTTCAACAACGGCACTTCTCGGCTTCATCTTGCACCAATGTTGGGAATATCGCTATCAAACGACAGTCAACGATATTTTTAACTGGTTTTAAGCTAAACTTAACAGCAGTCCCGGACGCTGTTCACGTTTTGCCATCTCTGGAGTTCCGAATACCTAAACGAAAAGCTTGAAGGAATACCTGGTAATGTTGTACAGTTCCTCGCCCGTATCCTAAAACTGTATCTCTATAGAGGACTTATTCGATTATTGTTTTGGAAATCGTTTTCGTTTTGTGCAAATTATGACGACAGGAATGTCAGTGATTTTTGAAAATATAAGACAGTTAAAGCGGAAAGTATCAAAACAAAGGTAATGATTCCAAAGAGAGTTTCGACATCCTTGAACTTAAGAATGTATCCCGATAAGAGGGGAAATACGACTCGTGCCAAGGATCCGGCCGAAGCGTACCAGCCTTGCAATGTACCTTGGGGTCGACGTCCTACCACTACAGGAGATAGAAAGGTGAGTTTTAAATGCTTGTCATTTCAAACCATAGAGCGAGAACAAAGATCGAGAATCGTCGCACCTTTGGAAAAGAGACCAATAACGGCAGTATGACCCAGTGGATAACCGATGGCGTACATGAGAAAAACGGAAGTACAGTACTTCCATGTTGGATTCGTCCCCACATATTCGCCAGCACCTTCTTCCAGTGTCATAAACACGGCAGAACTAAAGGCCATGACCGTAACTCCACCAATAATCAAATGTACATCCGAGGAGATAAGCCGAGAGATGTATCCGATGCTCAATAGACTGAGAACACCGATCGATCCACAAATACCCACAAACAAACCAGCGCGAGTCGACAACATTCCAAAATGTGACTCGGCAATTTTGATGCCTAGTGTCTCAAAAGAAGCAATAGAGCCTGTGGTAGTTGTATTCAAAAGCATACATCCCACAACACAGCAGCTGTAAAATGACAACCCAATCACTGGAATAATTTCGCTGGCCACGCGCTCCAATTCTTGTTTTCTTCTCGATTTCTTGATACTATCTTTCGGTTGCACCAGTTCCGAGTGTGTATTTCCTTCGAAAAATCGTGCTATAGTCAATGTCGTCGCCAGAACGATACTCCCCATGAAGAAGGCCGGCGCTGTGTACATGTTGAGAAACCCCGTGGCGTCGCGAAACAGATAATTGAAAAAGGCACCAGCTATGGGTGTAACAGCAAAGCCTGCGTATTGCGTCGCAGTAAGCCAAGCCATGTAAGTCGTTCGATTGCGTTGAGGAGTGATTTCTGCCAAAAAAGCTCGAGTAACTCCCAATGTTCCCGAACCGATGCCCAAGACAGTTTGAGCAAATACCAGAAACGTAGGCTGTCCCACGATGAAGGTTACTGCGTATAATACAGTCCCCAGCAACAATATGAGACACGCAATCAGAAGCGTCTTCTTATATCCTATCGTTTGAGACCAGCTCCCAAACAACGGATTCACCAAAATACGGCCAAACGAAAAGGCCGCAACCGCATAACCCAGCGTGACAGTCGAGCCTCCCAAGTGCTCGACAAACAACCAGAGCGACGGAAAGAAAACACCACGAGTCATGTCACCGATGAACGTCACAAAGCAAATACACATGAATCCTGTCGTGTCGTAGATTCCATCGGCTGACATGACGGAAACAATGCTTGGTGCCAGACTAAAATCGTCTTCGCTCTCGTCACTCTCTCTCCACACAGCGGTCTCCATATTGACGTAATCGGACGTCTCCTGCTGCTCATCTTTGTTGATTGACACCATGACAGACTACACTGGTTCATTCCTGAATTTATCTACTTGATGTTATCAAAAGAGCAAAAGATGAAGATGATTCAAAGCAACACGAAAATTAGCGGTAGGTACTAAAAAAATGATCGATGGAAGGAAATCGAAACCGAAAGCGCAAAATCCGTTACCCGTTTTCGCCAAGAAGCGTGTCGCACTTATGCTTCCGGAACTACAATGGCGTTTTCCAGCTTATGTGGAAATACTGGTCACCCCTACTCTATCACTATTGGCATCTATCTCATGACTACTATCCATTCAGTCGTGGAAGAGTCGTCATCAACACGCGCTTTGAGTTTGAGGGTACAGTAAAAGGACACCCTGTCTCATGACTGAAAGGCAGTCGTGGAGATAGTGACCTTATTACGCTTACGTGGGTCTGTCTGTCCGTCGATGACGAAGATTCCTTCCTTGCATGCGTTATTCATTCGTCGCACCGTGCAATTGTGCAAGCGTTTTGTCTAATTTCAACGAAAAAAAGTCAACGATATTCATTTGCCATAACGGAGATTCTTCTTTTCATCAAAATAAGGAACATGCATAATTTTGTTTTACAAATCAGCCACAGAATATGACAGCCGCAGTGAGAAGGACATTGCGTCATCGACACCATGATCGCCGCGGAATGAGCTACGCACGAGCGTTGACGTTGCTGTCGGCGCTTGCTTTCTTATTGTTTGAACTGTTGACGTCCTTTCAAACTTCCGGTTTTAGTGGATACAATGACTTGACATTCTTTTCGGAGACAAAGCGTCCGGATTCTCAGAGAGATCAACGAATGGTGTTTTTAGAGGAAGAATTATATTCCAGGAAACACAAAGCGAGAAGCGTTGAGCCGTTGGGAGGACCTTGTCCTTATTGTGAGAGAGAACCATTCGATTACATTCGGGATGTCGAGAAACCTTATTATGAAGAGTGTACGCTCATGGCAGATTGGCAATCCGCTTACTATCCGACCTGTCTGGCCTTACACGAGCTTAACATTGCGGGCAATGACGATGACTTTGCCCTCGTTAGTTTGCACGGGAATTGGCGTAGTGTTTGGAAGTATCAGCACAACAATGAGACTGTTGCCGTGAAGCTGCTGCAGCTATCCCACGATTTTGATCACGAGTCACTAAATTACCACCGAATCGATTCCATGGTGATGGAGCGACTGACTTCAAGTCCCTACATCGTTAATGTCTTTCAGTTCTGCGGAGAATCGGCGATTACCGAGTGGGCCACCGGTTCCGCTCGGGATTACGTCAAAGACGAACGCTGGAGAAGTCGTGAACGTCTGAAACTAGGTCTGGATCTGGCGCGTGCCTTGCTAGCACTCCATTCCATTGATTATCCCAACTCTACGAACGCGACGTTGGCTCACAATGATATTAATATGGCAAATGCTATTGAAGTCAACGGCAAGATTAAGCTGAATGACTTTAACATTGCGCAGCTTTTGAGGTGGAACAAGACGAAACCGTGTGGCATCCCAGTACGATTTCAAGCACCGTTTTGGAAGAGCCCCGAGGAAAATGCTCAAGACCACAGTGAAGAGGTCAGTTACGTCGATGCTACAAAGACGGACGTCTACGGTCTAGGAAATCTACTG
This sequence comes from Fistulifera solaris, assembly GCA_030295235.1. Lineage (NCBI taxonomy): Eukaryota > Bacillariophyta > Bacillariophyceae > Naviculales > Stauroneidaceae > Fistulifera > Fistulifera solaris. The sequence continues at coordinate 550,188 of AP026167.1, read as the reverse complement.
TTTCAAGTTTTGACGAAGCGTCAACCGTGGACTCATTTAGAGCCCAACGGTATGCTAACAGCGGAGGAAGTCAAATTCAAGAAAGAGCAAGGTAAGTTGAACGTTGTGGTTTGCATGGTTGGATTGAGCTTTGACGCTGCAACCTTCTCATACCATCGGCCATTAGGTATATTACCGTCCATGCCGGAAAAGTATTCTAACTCTACCAAACCTGCAAATCAAGCATTGTATTACGCTACCGTGGCGTGTTTCCGCTTCCACCCGGAAGATCGTCCATCCGCCTATCAATTGGTCAGAGGATTGGAACAAGCACTGGAATGGGTGCAAGCCGAGCATAGAATAAAACCAGAGGCTTTTGAAGCCCTTTTGCTGTATCCTAGCAAGACACGCGTTTGTAAATCTGAGCCGGAGGGAAGCGCAATACGACACCTGTACCATATGAAGCATTAAATACCCGCTGTATTAGTAATTGTTAAACACTATTGTACAGAATTTGCCGGCGGCGGTTGCCAATCCACGGCTCTCAGTCCGGTATCCCGTAGTAACCAGCTAGCTACCTCCTCCGACTGCCAATCCACAAAGGCCGGGACCCAGTTCGTAATGGCATCATCGAGCAACGGCGGATCTCTTTTCCACGCCGTCCGTGCTTTCCCCATGCCTCCTCCCGCCTGGACGCGTTCTTCCCATTTGGCGCGGGTCGGTTCATTCCGAGGATCATTGCGAGCACTGTACAGAAAGGACTCGAAGCTTCCCATGTAGTGATTGAACACAAACAGTGTGGAGTTGGGGGTCGATTCCTTGCACAATCGATTCAGCGGTTTGTGAACTCGGTATTGAATGGTTGTTTGGTCTTTGAGCGCCCGTGGAGGAATGAGCTTCATATTGATGATCCCTTTACCTTCCATAATCTCGGCACTATTCCGATACGGATACCGTAAGGTATCGAAATGATAAGGATCGATTGGATGCGTTCGGCTGCTTTTTGTGCTATTCGTTTCTTCCGCGATGGGTGTATATTGAAGCCGTGGAAATACCGAACAACTCGTCCCGTAAGCTATTCCTTTGGCGGATGGAAATAAGGTACTTTTAGGTTCTTCCAGTCGATTCAAAAATTGAGTAATGTGTCCTGGTTCGGCCGTGTTGACGAGGTCTCGCGATACAACATTCGTATTGACACGAAAATACTCATCAACATCATGATGTATCACACGCGCAACTTTCTTGGCCGCAACCGCTTGCGTACATTTGTGCATGAAAGAAATTTGTCGTTGTCGATGAATGGCTACCGGGAGAGCCACATCGGGCGGTAAATGTTTGGTGCCATGAATTCCTGGTTGCACGCGCTGGGTCCAATGAGCAGGCAAATAGTCCTTATCATCCCATTCGATGATTTCAATGACACTTTTCCATCGCTCTAAAATTTTAGTGGCACGATCAGCTGTTTTAGGATCGTACGCAATGATTAAAGTTCGCAACGGAAGAGCAAAATAGTGATAAGCGATCCACTCGGTCAAGCGATGATTTTGGTCCAGCACGAGAATGCATGCCGCAAAGGACTCTTGTTGTGTGTACGAAGGAGGTTTGGGTAACCAGGTAGTTCTTGGATTGCTGCTGCTATTCATGACAGGCCGAGGGAGGAAGGAATCCGCCGAGAAGACTCCATCTTCAAAAGAGACGAACTGCAATCGTGTGATGTATTGTGAGTGAAACCGTAAATTGCCAAAGAGAAAGGGAACGGAGAGGAAGATGGCGCACAAAATCAGCTTGGTTATAAAGCCAGTCTTTTCATGGTATTCTCATTGTTTATTGCATAAATAAGGGTAGTGAATAGTGTGTGGGTCTCAAGGAAACACAATCACATTGACCTTCATGGTTTCATGGTTTTTTTTCGATTGGCATTGTTTTTTTTGAGTACCGGTTCGTATGGCAATACTGTCTCCGTTCGATCTCTATAGCGTGGACGAGACATCCGAAAGTACAAATCGAAATCCGAAAGTAATCTACTAGCGCACTAAGGCTAGAGAGTTAGAACCAAAGCTTACTCAGGGAAGTGTCAGACTGAAATATATGTGAATGAAAAGTGGAAAATTCAGTCGAATGTCAAGATTAGATTCTGACGATTAACAAATTAGGAATAAAATGATAGTAATTTTGAGAATCTTTCGATTAAACAAACATTAGAGAAAAAAAAGTTCAGATGCAACTTGCAAGAGAACGCGAAAAAACTTAAAATAAATAGAAGTTCATTCTTGCCTGACGGAAATCCAGTCTTGACGAAAAACGAACAACCCTTTGGACTCTAGTCAACCATCCGTGAGGATTTTTGACTTAAATGATGGAGAACTTGATAAGAGGACTATCGATAGAAATGCTTAAGTTTACTTGAAGAAGAAGTTCTTTGCGATGGATGTGAGAAACACAACAATCACTTAATCTGTCTAATGACTGAAATCTAGTCTTGGCGAAAAACGAACAACACTTTGGACTACCAGGTATAGTGAAAATTTATAACATCATTTAGCGAAGATTTTCGTGGTCAACGAGAAAGTGGTAAGTCTCTCAAAGTAAAAAATGGACCATTGAATACAAACATATTTGTTTTGAGGAGAAGATATTTATCAGTGCAGTTTTGAAAACCAAAAGAACACTATCATTACTAAGAAATCTCATGACTGAAAATCAGTCTTGATTTTGTTTACGTAAAAAATGAATGATTGCATTAGACTATCTCATCATGTTAATAGGCAACTTGTGCGAGGATTCTAATCCATTACATTTTTGAACTATCACGAAGTAGATTATACGACAAGTATGTATCACTGAAACGCACGTTCTAAACCTTTCCGTATACTACTTTTCTTCCTCCTTGTATAAACACTCCATCAAACCTTTTGTGAGTTCCTCTCGATTCAAGTTTTTACCTATAAATACAAACTTGTTGATCCGTTCCTCTCCATCTTTCCATGGCTCTTTCGCTGGTCCAAAATTAATTTGTTCGTGCACTCCCTGAAACACAAATTTGGTATTTCCTTGTCCGTGGAATGTAAGCAATCCCTTGGAGCGGTAGATATCCGCCGCACGCTCGCGCAGTAAATCCATCATGAACATATTAAACCACTGAGCGTGCAATTGACCCTGAAACGTAATACCGACGGACGAAACCAAATCCAAATTGTGCTTGGCATCCTCCTGAATCTCGAAAAAGTCCGGTTCATAATTCAAGATTGATTCCATATTAAACGAATTCAAACCCAAGATTTTGTCCAGCGGCGCGCGACTACGTTCTGTTTCAATGACCGTCGCAAATTTGTTAATGAGCGCCAAGCGATCTTTGAGTGCCGTCTTTTGCTCCGGTGTCACCAAATCAATCTTGTTGAGCAAGATTTTGTCGGCAAATGCCACTTGCTGCAAGGCTTCATTGGCCGATCCGTCCGGCTTCTTTTCATCCAAATGCAAGGGCAAATGCTTGGCATCGGCCAAGGCCACAATCGAATCAATGAAATAATTTTCCGACATTTTGCTGTTGGTTTGGATGGTGTATACTATAGGAGCCGGATCGGCGAGACCCGTCGTTTCCAAAAGAATGGCATCAAACTCCTTGCGTCGTTGAATCAACTGCCCGAGTGTACGCACGAGATCTCCGCGGACGGAACAGCACGCGCAACCATTGTCCATCGTAATCAAGTCCTCGGGGGCGTCGAGTGATTCGGCGACTAAAGCAGTAAAGAATGTGAGCGTCTCGCTGATTTACTCATTCGCTTGATAAAACCACTTTTCGTAAGAACGTACCGAGACCATCATCGATGGAAACTTCCCCAAATTCATTCTCCAGCACGCAGATCTTCCAGTCGCGCTGTTCCTTGAGAATATAATTGACAAAAGTCGTTTTGCCGGCACCTAGAAAGCCAGTAATCACTGTAATGGGAGTAAGTTTGTCAGCAGATTCGGTCATGGTGAATAAAAGTTGTTATACAATGTATAATAAACAAAGGCAAGCAACTGTTGCAACACCGTTGTTATTGCGCTTTCCGTCTCCGCCGTTCGCCAGAGCGTTTTTGTGGAGGAAAACGCGAAAAGCCACGTGTATGTACCTGTCCTTCACGTACGTAGCCACATGTACGAGTGACATTCATCGCCAGACTACTCTTTCCAGCGAACTCCGAACGTGACGTCATTCCAATCGTAGAAGTATTCCCGAACAACACGTCATTCAACGACGACTTTGAGCCGCTTGCATTTTGAAAATCTGCGGATCCAATTTTTAACAAGGAAACGTGCTCCTCGTCAACCTACAGAAAAAGAGGGTGTTGAGTCACGTGAAAAATGTCACATAAACTCTTTTAGAAACATCTTTCAGCACACCTTTGTCACTGTTTGGGCTCGTCGGTGTATTGGTTGGTTGTTGGCTATTGGCTCAGCGTTTCTTCAAGGGTGTCTTTCATTGAAGGATGGGGTATCAGCGAAAGAAGCAGAAGAAGAAGAGCCGCAAGCAAGGCAGTGCGACGAAGGCGAACCCACTCTCTAATGCATCGCATCATCCAATACATGATGACACAGTGGCCGCGGATAACGCGTCCAATCGAGCGAATAACGACGTAGTTTCCGCAAATAATGTGCCGAATCCAAGTAAGAATGGTGCTGTTACAACAGATCAAGCAACGAATCAAACGAATAATGACAAGGCTTCCATTGTTGAACAGTATAAAGAAGCCAATGGGCACATCTATCAGTGGATGGCGCAGGCTTGCCCCGAGTCGAAACTGTCCGCCGTGAATGATTATCGACACGGTGTGCAGCAAATCTTGAAGCACAATTATAGTGTTTATTGCTTATCAAAACAGCAGTCGGGGGCATTGCAAGAAATCACGAATAGCACCACTTCCTGAAAGACGGCGAAAAAAGAGAAGAAGTCCATTGTCGGCCCACCCGCGATTATGACCAATTTGACCTCGTGTATTCGGTTCAGTGAGAAACTGACCATTCGGATCTACGGGTCGAAAAAGGGAGGTGATGACGGACATCGGTACATCATCGATGTGCTGAAGTATCGTCGCAGTGCTCTACGATATGCGAATCGCATGGCCACCGCCATCCACAAGGAAGAAAACGATCGAACGCAGGAAAGAATGGCGGCAGGTTTCATGCATTGACGCCCGATCCCGAAGATGAAGAAATGGACGGCGAACTAATGGACCGCGATATCGAGCAAGGAAAGCTGCCCAAATACTCCGGAGTCCAAGTGAAGGAGAAAATTTGACATTTATCAAGTCTATTTCGAAGGTGATGATCGAGTGCAAGCCGTGGCTTTCATTAATACAATGGATGAAGTAATGGGCACTGTGCGGCATCATTACCAGCTCTTGAAGAATTACATGAGAGGGGATCAAACCACGCATACATCCTCAAGCTGCGTGCAATTGGCAATGGAATGTGCAACGGTGGCAAATATCGCGACAGAGACCGTGACCCGAGCCGAGCAGGAGTTGGCGCTAGATCATCCACATCTTTCGTCCTTCTACCGTGTCTTGGCGCTTGTGTTTCTGACAGAGTGTGTGGCGGATATTAACAAGCGCATCAAAAGACCCGACTTCAGCAAACAGACGTTCATATGGCGCTGGCGTTTGTAGCTGACATCGTGGAGTGCTGTTTCCACGGAAGTTTTGGACTTGCTCTAATACCCTTGATATCAAAGGAGTTTGCCGCGAAATCAGGTTTAAAGCCGCAATACGCCAACGAATTAGCCGAGGCTATCCGCGCGGACACCTCTTTGGAGACTCTTCTCGTCTTCGAACAACGTTTCATGAGATGCTCGGCTACTGCGATGGCATTCCTCCTTGAACCTGAATCACATATGTGGCTTGGTCAATGCGAGAATATTGGAGGTGAATTTTGCCTTCTAAATACACACAAGCTTGTCCAGATATTCACGGTCGCTTCAAACGAGATGCAATCATTTGCCGGATTGTGGGGACCGCCTTTTGACGAGAACATCAGGCCCGCTCGTCGCATCCGTGGTGATATGGATGAAGTATTTGTCACCAACATATTACCGGAATTGGTAAAACTGTGCAATTCTACACCTTTTGATCATTTGCCGACCAAACCAAATTTAGTTACAGTCCTTGAATTGCTGCGGCGACACACAAAAGATGTTCCGACAGACTCTAGCAATCCCCACCACCGAAGAAAAGTGTCCGCTGCTTTATCCTTCGGTCTCCATTCAGTTTTGATGTCAATTTTAACGCTACAAGGAAAGCGGGACTTGACTTGCGTGTCTTTTTGTTTGAAAGAGTCCTACAGAACACTGTTTACGCAATTGCGAGCCGAGTCGAATCGAAGTAAAGCGCCGGAAAATGCTCCTCCCTTCTACCAAAACATTCTGATGTTTAAAGGCCTTACGAAGCTCGCAAGTTCACACCACCTGTAGAACGGCCGGAAACTAGCTTGGGAGCATTTAAAAAGTGAAAGCGTCGCGGTTTGGAGCCCTCTCATTGGAGGAGCATTTATGCTTTATGCGACACATGTATGCTCAATCGATATGGGGTCTGCAACAATTGATTCATTGGGTCAATTGAGAATTACACTTCACTTGTACAACGCTCTCAAGCTTCGTGATCCTTTGCTCAGAATTCCTTTTCTGGAGGACATGGACAAATTATTTAAGAACATGAAAGCAGTTTGGACCGGAGGCAAGCCAAAAAGAGGATCCTGTTGCGCGGTGTTTTGCATGTCGTGGGGAATAAGTGCTAGCCAAGCTGCCCGTCTAGCTTTCAAGCATACTGCGATCGAGGATACCTTCCCTGAATATATAGGGGCAAAAGATCACAAGAGGTAAGGAGATTCGCTTCTAACCTTTGACTTACTGGCAGCCATTGCGTTCACTGACACGTCGACGTTGCACTCCTGCTCAGGAACTCAAACGAGCGTATTCACCCCGAAGACATTAGCGCCTCCTATCGATGCCTTGCTCATCACAATTTGAGATCTGAAAACAAAGACAACCGCCACAATACATTTCGAAACGCACGGGCAGCGGTGATAAATTCTCAGAAGAAAAAGCACTGCAGCTCTATGATCGATCCGATGCGCGACGATCAAGATCATGTTTTCCCAGTTAACTTTACTGCAGTTGGGTCGATTTTGTTAGAGTTCGTTAAAGCATTGTCTGACCACATGGGATGGTCAAACATGGCCGAAGATGCTGTACGATACGATGTTGATGCAAGTTTGGGTAACGTCTTTTCGTCCGATCTTTATCATAAGCAGTACTATGTGTCTCTCATTGTGAGGGACTTCTTGTTGGGTTTTGACCGAAACAGCGCCGAGCAGTTGCTTCCAGAGTTCGATGCTGATAGGGTATCTGCTTTCACAAAGTCGTTCTTCGACAACCTAGAAAAGGAGCGCTATATCTTTTCATTGAGCATCTGTCGACTAGGAATTAACCATGCTTTGGTATTGTGGAGAGAATTAACAGAGTCTTATCAGTAAGAAATTACTTCACCTTAAACTTCGTGTAGACTATTCTTATAATTCGGAGGGACATGCACAATAGAACGAATTTCAAACAAAAGTAGAGTTGTTGCTTTCTCTTGCGGATCGGTTCAAGTAGTCAAAAGAAAGCCACAACGGAGTGCGCAATACAAATGGCTGTTTGCAAGAACCTACTTGAGGAATGCCTCAATGTGACCCCAGCATTCATCGAGATTGGACAAGTAAAACCAATGCCCACCGTTCGGCATCGCCACTACTTTGGACTTATTCCCTTTGTCGTGCTCTCGGTTCAACACATCTTCACCTTGTTGAACATGCAATGGTATCTTTTGTGCTGACCGTGGAGAAACAAAACGGGCATGCTGGTCAAATCCTTGGGCAGATAGCAGTACGCAAATTCCTTCGTTTGCAACGTGAAGAGAGACTTCCAGGCGTGATAGTAAGGATATGCCAACTGTGGTGCCTGGAGCGCTTGCCGTTCTTCTAGGTGTTTCAAATCCGTGGGATGATTCAACAACAATAAAGGTATGACAAGTCCTGTCATCGACAAAACAGCACATGCTAGGGTTTTCGAAATGTATCGATGAAACCAAAACGCAAAGGCGAGAGGAATTTGATACAAGACGAACACCATTCCTTGATAGACAGTTCTCTTTGACAACGAAGAGCGACGAGCGCCTCGAGGAGACAACAAGACATCCAGCAGGATGAGGCGATCCGGAATCAATTCCTCCCGATCTTTAATCGCCACGGCGCGGTTAGCGTACATGGTCCCCACTACACAGCCCCAATCATGAAAAATACCAAAAGTTTCAATTCCGGTTGAACATTTTGGCGTAGCACTCTGAATGGCTTCGCGCAGGCCGTCGGCAATGTCGAGAAAACTCCACAGATCGTGACGCAGAGTTCGATCGTATCCCGGCAAACAGACAATTCCTACCAGCAATCCGAGTGCTGACAAGCGCTGAGCGAGAGGATAAAATACCGTCTGATCATCGGGATATCCGGGGCACATGATAACAACATTGGTGGCATCTTTCGCGTTTCCAAAGACGTGCAGCGATCCGGATTCTTCGTGACCAAGAGGATACGAAACAATCTTATTGGGGCTTATCATTCATTCCCACTCGATGGCATTTCTAGTGAATACGTTATTCGAATGGATTAGTTCGCGATGTAGACGATGTTCTATCGAAGCATGTCGATCGACGACATTTACAAAGGCAGCCGAAAGGAAACGACACAAAAGATTTTTTTTGCGAGCCGAACGCAACAACGGCGAAACGAATCTTTTTCATTCTTGGGCGGGGGTCACGAAGCAATCGTCATCTTTCATCACAGAACAATAACTGGAAAAGGACGTTAAAATTCTGCCTCTAGTACAAGATTCTACTTAGCATCCACGACGAGGCAGAATTTTAACGCCGTTTCCTGCAAGTACAAGGTTACTACGTACGGTACCGGTACGGTACCGGTACTTAGTATAGCGCGTAACAACACTCTTGCGTTCGTTCCACATGTACTGTACTGCATTCTCTGGCGTGAATCGCAACAATCGATCGAAAAAAAGCCACCATGATGCTGTACATTACACGACAGACTTGATTCGACTTGAAGTCTCTTTCTAACCCTTATTTTTTTACAATTCAGCTAACAAAGGAGTATTCGAAGAAATGATTGTACTACCACCGGAAGATGTGGACGAAGGCGAAAGTATTTTGAACGAACCGGCTTCGGTCCTGTCTTCGAATCACCGCCCGGCCAGCGTCGCTACACTCTCGTCGCCATGGCAATTCGATGATCTCGCCAAACACTGTTCCGGTTGCAAATCGATCTTCAATGCTATGAATCGTAAACATCATTGTCGAATGTGTGGCAAGATATTTTGCGGAAAATGCAGTCAGCAAAAGCCCTCATCCCACCGAGCAGCATCGTGCTGACACCGGAGGGGGGCAAAAGGCCAAACCGCGCTCCGCGTTACACGATAGTTTCTCTCCGGACGAGGATCCTGATCGGATGTTGACCTACTTGGCGGCCGATAACAAAGAACTATTGTACGGAAAGGGATTGGAAGAGCGTTTTAAATTAGCGCGAGAACCGTTGCGCGTTTGTCAATCCTGTTATCAGCAATTGAGTCCCTTGCAAGAAGACTTGCGCAACTCCAATTCCAATGCCATGCGTTTCAATTATATTGATCCCACAGATCCTCGTCGTTTGCTCAATTCGCCCTTGGCGTTTACTTTGGGTCACGAAATACGAAAAGCGGCGTACACTTTAAACAATTTACTGCCTTTGCCCAAGCGAATGGGGATCGTTATCAGTAGTCCAGTTTTTTGCTCCGTACATTTCTTCGCAACTTATGACCGATGTCCTATTCTATGACCCACGACACTTCCGTATTCACATTAATATTATACTGATCTTTGAAGGTTGTTTTTCTCAACGGACATTCGAGAGTTAGACATTTGGTATTTAAAGTACAAACTACAAAGAGAATTACAGTCAAAAGTCACAAACCTCCCTCCAGAATTCTGCGTCCGTCACGTCGCGCACTTTTTAGTGCCTTTGATGACTTTCGACTTTCGACATGCCATATCGAAAACCAAGCCGAAAGCATCCAACACAATTGTTGTGCTAAAAGTTACCGCGTGTCACCGATCTACTCTTAAACAAAACCTTACCTTTAGATTATGGTAGGACTATATCGCGCAACGGGCATCAATGGTCAAGCGAATCCCCAGAGTCGAAAAGATGTGCAAAAATGGGTATTCGACCGTGCCAGCAACCGATTTATTCCAGCGAAGACAGTAAATGCCGGAACGGATGGTACTGACTCTGCTTCGACTAGTGTTGCATCATCTTGTAAACAAGAAGGTGATCGTCTGGATTTGCTAAAGCAAGAACTGGCCCGATTAGAAGAACAAAAACTACTAGCGGAAATCCGTTTGTTGGAATTGCGAGTAAAGAAACGAAAAGCGAAAAGCAAGCCGCGAGATGATCCCACAAGAACATCGAACAATCAAAAGACACAGAGAAACGGACAGCCACGTAGTCCAGTGAGAGTACAGACGGTTACGACTCGATCCTCACCGACCCGAGTTTCGCCATTGAAGGTCGTCGAAAGAAGAACACAACCGATACCAAAGGTCAAGACATTGTTGCCTTCCTCACCTCTCAAAAAGATTCCTGTTGTAAGAAAGTCACCAACCAAGGTAGTAAAAAAGATTATGTTGGAACCGGGTTCTGCGTCAACAAGCACTTCGGCGGCAACGCAAGCTCGGGGCATAACGAAGATCGAAAATCAGACACCTTTTCCGCCAACGCCTCCCCCGAGCACACAAAGCAAAACAAGAGGTAAACCTCTAGTAGATGAGGATGATTCGGAATCCGAATCGAGTTCGCATGCTTTGGATGAGGTCTCACCTAAGGGTCCTCTCCATAATGTCTCCTCACAACATTCTCAACTTAGTGGGCAAGAAAGACCACAGTCTAAGAAAAGCCATTCACCTGTTCGCAATCAAGCGAGTCAGCCTGTTTTTGAGGATTACACTGCACACAATAACCTTTCACTCGATTCTTCTTCTTCCTCGTCGTCATCTTCCTCCTATGAAGTACGACGACCCACAAGAAACGAAAGACTGAATGGCGCCGCCGTTCCTCAGTCCTTTCGTAGTGCTGAAAAGGAGGAAGAGAATCCTGAATCTCATCACAGTAGAAATTTAGGACATCACAGCCATCGCACGATCAAACAGCTGTCGTTTGATGAGAAAGCCGAAAACAATCGTTCAGCGATTGGGAATGTCAATACATATAAGAGCGAGAATTCAACTATTGATACGATGAACTCGGGAGATGAATCGATCATAAATAGCGCATGTAGCGCGTCGTTTTCTCATAGTAAATCTGAGAACAACGCAGAGTCGACTGGTCGGCCCTCCCTACAATCGTCAAGACGACAAAACCAACTCTCGGGGGATTCAGGTGACTCGAGCATTGATAGCGACTTTGATTCAAATAGAGCCGTATTGCGTCAACGAGATGGTCGGAACTTGCTTTCCTTGCTTAATAAAGCATCCGAGTCAATGATCATAGACGCTGCATCAAGTCTGTCGGACGGTTCCGCTAAAATGCACCGACGCAATAATCCCATTGGTCAAAACAAAAGAGCGGCACACGATATATCTGTCACTATTTCAGAAGGAAGTATGTCAGTCATTACCCATTCCGAATGTAGCGATACACGGCCGGCTGATAACATGCGAGGAAAAGAATGTAACGCCGAAGATTCGAGTCGTCTTGAGAGCTTACGAAGCAAAAGAAATAGACAAAGGAAGCAAATAGAAGAACGATTTGAAAAGATGCTTCCAAGCAAAATACCTTCTTTCCAATTGGAAAACGGTACAAAGCCTTTGTCGAAGAATGCAACAAAGTCTAAGCCTTTGTCCATAGACGGGCCTTCACAATATCCAGTGGATGGTGCTTCTCAAATAAACACGGCGGTGGCAGTTCTGGCTTATTTGAAGCAAATCCATATGGAAGAAACAGCTAAAAAGTTTCAAAGGGAATGGAAGGACCTTTATGGAACTTTACCTCTAAGTCATCCGACGATCATAGGAACGATTCGGTTTGAGCCGCTATTAACGGACGATAGTTTTTCGTCTTCCACTTCCGACCCATCGATCGTAAACGACCATATCGAATTATCACTTGACGAAGAAATGGAGGAAACCAAAGACGTACTTGGAAATTTTCAGTGCGATGGAGACGAGCAGCACCGCGCAATCGATGTCCAGATTTCTAACCAAGTTTTGGGGAAAGAGGGTGAAAGATTCTCTGATGCTTCTGAAGCCGTTGACGTGAAACAAGTAGAAAGACAGGTATTCTCATCTCCTCGAGTGCAAAATCCTGTACTATCAGCGCAGGGAGATGCTACCAACAATGAAGTTTTACACGAGGAGGGCCTTCATCAATCGATTGAATCTGTATCTGAAGAGTGTCAGACCCCAAACAGTCGTTCAGAACAAGAATGCCGTGTGAAAGCCGAAACCGAGAAGTATCTTGACAATGCTGAACAAACTCTCTTATCAAGGCACTTCGAGTCCACGGAAGTACTCAGCAGTGACTCGCTCAGTCATCACCAACTGAAAGTCGACGAAGTTAATCACGCGGTCGGGCCTGTATCTACTCAACAAGAATTGGACAGCAAAAAACAGCTTGTTGCAAGCCATGTCGAAAGTGCACTGGTTTCAGACTTCCCTGAAGACAACAGCAACCCACCAGAGAATGGGGATCAAAGCGCAAAGCAAACAATCCCTTCCGCTGAAGTCGAAACGCTGAAAGCCGCGGGGCAGAGTGAAGATGGTGCTGATGACTTAATCGACAACAAAACAGAGATTCTCTATGAGATGACTACAGAAATCGCGGACAGTGAAAATGTTACAGATCTGCCAATTACCAATGATGATCTTGAAAACCACATAAGGCTTTATTCGGAAGACATTACGAATCAGATTAGTCTTTCTGGCAGGACTTCCGCTGATAAGGTGTCCGAAGAAATAGAGGACCATGGAAAATATCAGAATCATTCAGCTATGGGATACAGTATTTCAGCAGAATTGAGGGAAGTGGCTCCAAACGGAAGCGATTATCGGGGCTCGACATCAGATGAATATCATTATGAAGATCAGGCAAATATTGCAGCTCACAGTATTAGTGAAACCAAAAGCGTAGATGACCTCGATATTCTAGGAGAGACTGCTGCCGTTGCATCTGAGTTCAATCAGCATTATATGAATGAACCCGTAGTTGAAACAGAAAGTCGCACGTATGTTGCATTTGCCAACTCTGATGAGAGACTGGGAGAAAATAGCGTCAGTAATGACGTTGATGCAAATATGAGCCAGAACAACGGAATAAGTGATGCCAAGATTACTGATCATTCCGATACTCGTTTCAACTCACAAATAGACGGCTCCGATGACAGCAATCGCAATCTTGACGATCGGCCTGAGAGTCGACATGCAGTGCATCGCACCGGGAAGTATATAGACGAAAGCAAAAGTGAGGAGCAAGGTCCTCCGTCTGGATGCGACGCTCAATGCGATTATGTGGAGTGCGACTTGCCTACTTTAGAATTTCAACAGAGTGCAAGCGTTCAACCTACTTTTAAGAGCCCTCGAGCTGAAACTTCAACCATGATAGATATCGCTCAGTTTGAAGACGTCACTGGTTTTGCTTCTAGCGAAAGCGGTCAAATCAGCGTCGCTGTCGGGAGAGATACGGAAGAAAGTGTTGGGAAGCAAGACCAGCTCACTACCCAAGAAATCGACGTTTTGATTCCATGCAATATGGGTGATATCCCTCTCTCGGAGACGCCCGAAATAGCGAGTAGCAGCGACGCATGTCCTGTGATCATGGACGTTCCCTTATCAAGCCCCACACGAACTTGTTTAGAAGACGACGTTCCACAACCTGATACTTCTGCGTCTACAATGAAAGTTGCAGATGAGCCAGCTCGAACGGACGACGATCAATCTGTGGTCTCCGACTATTCAGATTACGTTACCCTCGTACTTGACAACCCAGACCTTGATGTGTCTGAGATTTCGATTTCGGACCCCCTCGAGGAGCTTCTCCTTACATCAAAAGCAATAAAAGCCATGCGCAACGTAGAGAAATTGTCTTACATACGAGAAGAATCGTTGGAACAAGAACCAAAACAAGAGGAGAAAGTCAGTTGTAAATCCATTGAAGAATCGAGCGAGGAAGAGGAATCTGAGGAAGAAGAAGAATCTAGCGAGGAATCATCGGCTTCTAGTGAAGAGGAAACAAGTGAAGAGGAGGGATCATCAAGTGAAGCCGAGGAATCTTCCACTGAGCCAGAAGAGATGTCCAATGAATTTGACGAGTCATCTAGCGATGATGATGATGATGATGATGATGACCGTTACGGCACACAGGATGAAACGACCGAGGGTGACGACAGCCAAAATGAGGAACGGCTGTCTGTGCCTTTGCCAAAACCCAAATCAAGCGTGCCGTTACCTGGTCCTGCTAGCGACGAGCAAGCGCCGCCCATAAATGAACCCGAAAAGGGCCGGGGTATTAGTGTCTTTCATGACCGGAACCTGGTAACAAATTCAATTGATGAAACCTGTGATGAAACGATTCGGCGACCAACACCCCCATTAAAGCGTTCTAACTCAGAAGGGAGTATAGTCGCATCACCTCATTTGTCTAAAAAGCGCTCCCTAGGTCGATCCGTTTCATTTGATGACGATATAACAACCGTGGAAGTTCCTCGGTGGGACGAGGAAACCAAGAAAGCTCTATTTTATGACAGCGTTGATCTTAGAGGTTTTAAGATGACCGAGAAAGCGCGCCAAGAAAGAAAAGCCAGCGAGAAAATCGCCAAACAAATGAATTCCACAATTGGGGCCGCGACAGTTGGCATGCCATCGTTTTTCGATGGATTGTAAATGTATCATAACCTAATTAATGCTGAATATGAATAGCGTCGGCGTTTGAAAGTTGGGCCTGTTTTCCGATATCATTTCTAGTTGGTGATGACATTTATCCTGATGAGAATGGAAACAATCATAGATGATTACCACAAAACTAGACTTGGAGACAAAGAATATTGCATAGGCTGAACAATCAAAGTTTTAGTTGAGAGGCTAGCCGTAAAGTCTCGCTAGTCGACACTCTAAAGCCCTGGAAAGGGCATACAAGTTTCTACGTAGCGTTTACGAGGCAGAATTTTAACGCCGTTTCCTGTGCTGTACCTTGTAGTCGGTCGTCCCCGTTGCCCATTCTTATTCATTCAGTCTTTGACGGGTACCCCTACGACGCGAGTGTATGCGTACACTTAAGCTGTCTACATTTCGGACATTCTTTCGAAGAACATCCCGAACATGGTTCTTCGCAGCTTCGACGTTTTCTTTCGTTGACCCTTCCGGATCAACACTATAGCTAATATAGTTCAAAAAAGATACTCAAAGGCATCCAACCGAACGAACAAACAACATCACGTTCATCGCTATCAACCTCCTCATGACGGTAAAAACAAGAAGCAACTAGCCTCCGTTTCAAGAAAGAAAAGCAAATACCTACCGAAAAGAAAAGGCATAAACGAAGACCAGCAAAGGGCAACCATGGGAAATGAGAGAACTTGCGAGAACTATGTTGCTGATCAAATTACGGAGTTGAACTCGAAAGGGATACAACTTTTGAAAGAAGGCGAATTCGCTCACGGCGCGGAAATCTTCTTGAGAGCGATGACGCTTTTGCTACTGAGTGAAGTGGAAGGGGACGATCACTCTCCCGCTAAAGATTTTATAGCTATCGATGTTCTAGCGCAGGAAGTTACAGGTGGAGAAAATCTTCTTGTTTGCTCATCTTACAAGCAAGACTCTTACTTTAGACAACGACAAAAAGCGGCCAGAAAGGGAAGAATATACAGCGTGGCCATCACAAATTGTAGCAAGACCGCTTCTACCTTATCCAATGACGTATATCAATTCTTTGATAGGGCCATTGGCGCTGAAAAGATGGGTGTACCGAACAGCTACGAAGACAAGCTGCTCATAATCGGTGTACTTTCGTACAACATCGGACTTTCTTATCACATGGGAGGCGTCTATCTGTGTAAATCGAGTCTCCTGACGAGCGCGCTTGAGTATTACAACATGACCTTCAAAATATTAGATGACATGCTGAGCAGCCAACCAATACCAAGTGCGATAGGAATTATGACAAAGCTACCGCTCTTGGCAGCGCTGAATAACATCGGTCACATTCATGCGTACCATTGCTCATACTCTTTTGCCGAGGAGTACTGCGAGGAGATTGCCTATCATCTCGAGTCAATTGGATGTCTGCAATTGAACGATTTTGCGTCGGAGGAAGAAACAGATATTTTTATACAGAATGCTTGTTTCTATCCCCGATCGGAGGAGATATCTGCCGCTGCAGCGTGATCGAGATGTTGTTGTCTGGGCTTAATAGGTCATTGACTACGGTTGATCTTCTGCTTTGCGGCCAGTCATTTTGACACAAAGTGGCAGTGCTGACTCAGCGATTCATGGGGCTCAAAAAATAGCGAAAGCTGCATGATAAAGACGAGCAGAAATCAGGAGAACAGCTCAGGTAGTGCAAAACGGCGTCTTCACCCAAAGGTAGCTTGCTTGTTAATAGTCCATAGTTGAGCCGCGCGATACGTCAAGAGAGCTAAACGAATGAAAGAGATCAAAAGTAAGGTCTTTTAATCCAATAATGTTATCAGAACCTATTTCATTTTGGTTCGGTCTAGTAGCTTGTAGATGCTCCATCGTTGGCTAGGTACACACTCACTATAAAAAATTACTCGGATTATACAAAATACCTCCTCAAAATGAGTAACGTAAAGAAGTTAGAAAAGTGCACCGAATAATCACTCAAACATATTTATGATACTACTGGTGCTAATTTCTAATGATCAGCAAGCCTTTTCTTGATACTCGCAATGGCTTTTCCAGGATTCAAATGTTTGGGGCAAACTTTGGTACAGTTCATGATGGTGTGGCAGCGATACAGCTTGAAGGCATCGTCCAAGTCAGCAAGGCGTTTCGCAGTAGATCCATCGCGACTATCTTCGATCCACCGATACGCTAGTTTTCATTCGTACCGAGAAGGATGAACGTTGTTAGAACAAAACAACAATACAATCGAGTTACTCCAAACCTTTCAAACCTACCTTGCATCAAAACCGCAGGTCCCAGATACTTGTCGGCGTTCCACCAATAACTAGGACACGCTGTGCTGCAGCAAGCGCATAAAATGCACTCGTACATGCCATCCAACTTGGCACGATCCTGCTCCGATTGCAAGTACTCGCCTTGACCAGGTTTCTTTTCCTGCCCCGGTTGCAACCACGGCTCAATGCTACGATACTGCTCGTAAAAGTTGCCCATATCCGGGACGAGATCTTTAATCACGTACATGTGCGGCAGAGGATAGATTTTGGTCGCTTTGGAGGTATCCTTTTCAATGTACGACAAGCAGGCCAGATTGTTGACTCCATCAATGTTCATAGCACATGAGCCGCAAATACCTTCACGACAGGAGCGACGAAACGTAAGTGAAGGATCCTGTTCATTTTTGATTTTGATCAGTGCATCGAGCACCATCGGTCCGCAGTCGTTGAGATCCACAGGGTATGTGCTAAGGTAAGGTTTTTGACTTTGTTCTGGGTCCCATCGATAAACTTTGAAGTATTTAATGTTCTCCGACTTGGGAGAGATCGTCTTTTTCAACTCAACTGTAGAGAAAGTACAAGTTAAAGCACGTGCAACCTGCAAATGACCCGAGTGGAATGGGGGATGAGAAAGGTACGCGACGAGCACACCGGTTCGATCACGCTTGTTGACATTCTACTTACGGCGGTTGCTTTTACTTTTTGCATCCCGAAGAAAGCATCTTAGGAAATTATTGCTATGTATGATAATAGTGATCGGATTGTTTCAATGAAGAAAGACAGTATGCACGTCTTTTGGTATTCGTACAATGCAATAAGACCCCATCAGCCGATGGAGA
The DNA here is from genome assembly GCA_030295235.1 of Fistulifera solaris. Lineage (NCBI taxonomy): Eukaryota > Bacillariophyta > Bacillariophyceae > Naviculales > Stauroneidaceae > Fistulifera > Fistulifera solaris. Next base: position 532,125 of record AP026167.1, on the reverse strand, counting down.
GAAACAATTCTTCGTCGTCGCTCGCGAGTGTCGACACAGAGAAAGGGAAGGATTTTGGATTCGGGTTTGCGAAGACACTCGTTAAGTGACGGTTATTTCTCAGGGAATCTGGAATCCACAATCTCTAGATACATTTTATGTAAACTATCTGCCAAAGTGTAGTCTTGACGTGTGACTGAACAACACTGCAGTCCTGGCATCAACTTCCACATGAAGAATCATCATCCCAAACATTACTCCGTACTTGACTACTCCGTAATAAATAAGATGGCCACGCTCTGATGATTTTCGACTAACTTTTCGATAATCCATCTAGCCCATGTAAAGTTTCTTTCATTGATTCTGTTGTTAAATTGAAGTACGCAAGCCGCCCTTTATTTCCAGTGCAAGCACTGCTTTAGAAAGATGAATAATTGGGCTTCGCGGTCGAGTGCCACATGGAACTCTGGCAATTGTACAACAAAGAGTACATAGTAGTAAGCCATTCAAGAGCGCGTCCGTGCGTCGCCAAATTTGAGAGGGTGATGGCGTTTTGCGAAACGCATTGCAAGGACAACAACAAGCAAATAGCACAAGCTGGGTTGTAAACGCCAAGCATTCATTGTTCCCAAGTTAGCTAACAGTTTGCAGGCGGAAAAATAATTGCGTCTTTACTTTGAGAACGAACAAGTGTCTGAGATTACGAGTACAAGACAATGAGAACAGTCTACATTCAACTCCTTTGCCTGGCCGCAATGACGCAACCCATCTCGGCCGGTTGGAGCATTCCGTTTCTGGGTTCCAAACCCAGCTATTCGAAGCAAATTAAGTCAGAAAAACAGAGCTTAGAAAAGAGAGTGCGTCAGTATCAAGATGAGATGGTTCAACTTCGACAACAGATCAAAGCATTGCAAATTGCCAATGCCAAATTGAACGATCGGTCGCTATCGTCGGTGCGCAATAAGCTCAACGAACAAGTAGAAGAATTGAAACAGCAGTTGCAACAATTAGAAAAAGAGTCACTGAAATTAGAAGAAATCAGGAATGAGTTGGAGAATATGCTCGAAGCAGAAAAAGCCAAAGTGGAGGAGCTTAAGAAGCAGCTGAGTGGCCGCGACGTCGATGAGGCTCAATTGAAAGTAGCTTATGAGAAGGAAATTGCGCTATTGAGAGAAAAGTTTGATGCTAGTCTTGCTACAAAACTGGATGAGTACAAAGATTTGATGGAAAAGCGCCTGGACCAGGCACTCGCCGAACAAAAGGCACAACTGATTGCCGAAAAGAATGAAGCTGTCATGGCAGCCGAAAACAAGGTTCGGAAAGAAGCCGACAAGCGGATACAAGAAGAGCAAAAGAAAGCGGAAGAAGCCATCGAGCGCGAAAAAGAGAAAATGAGAAAGTTAGTCAAAGCATTAGCAGAGAGGGAAAAGAAAATAGTATCCGACGCCGAAGCAAGCAGATCGAAGAATGCGGCAATAACGAACTCAAAGTCGGGCAAACCTTTGAATCTCAAGGCAGAATCAGTTCGAGGGAACATAAAATAACTGAGATTACTAATATTCATGATCTTTGTTTTTTTATGCTAATAAATACCCCCCCGACTTGTACACCAGATAACCCAAGTACCGGTACGATTTCACGACCAACGACCAGCGACGGCAATAATGCGCGAATGATTGACAACAAACAAATACTCGAGTATAAGAATTTATTACACCATTCAATCGCAACATGAATACAGTTTTGGTATAAACTAGGGTACTCCAATGAGCACGTCTCGATGGCAAGCTTTGCGGCAACGCACGCCGCCCTGGAAACGAGCTCTCTACATCGCTGGGTTGGCATCTTGTTTGGTTCTCTACACGTACACTTTCTTTTCTTTTTCTCCAGATCGAAGTCGCGATGTTATTCTCAAAATGAATGCCGAGAAGCAAATGCATTATGAGGCAGAAAGAAACAGTACAGCACCACCCGATGCGGAGGTGAAAACAGGAAAAAGCAAGTCGTTAGCAAGCCGACTTGTGGATGTGGCCCTCATTTTATATTCACTCAACATTTTGACACGATTTTTGATTCGTATTTGGCTACCCGGCGCCGCCCGCAGTCGACTGGAGCGACGCGCCCAACGCTTACTTCGAGAGCAGCGCGAACAGCGCTTTCTGGATTGGGTGGATGGACTCAATACACTACGACGGTTCCATGGGCAGCGTCCGATGAGTGTTGAAAGTCTAAGATTGGTTATGCGCGAAAGGGATATGACCGGTGAAGACTATGATAGTCTTTTGCAGTTCAATGAGGAAGCCGGACCGGCGGTGGGAGCTTTGTTGAATCAGATGGGTGCCAGTCCAGAGGAAATCAGGCGACTGCCGTCGAGAACATTGACACCCACGGACGACATTTTGAAGAGTATGGACCATCACCAATCTCGATGCGCTATCTGCTTAGAAAACTATCAGATTGGTGAGCTGATTCGGACTGTCCCCTGTCTTCATAGCTTCCACAGCAACTGTATTGACCGATGGCTAGCAGATCGCGCCCTATGCCCAATCTGTAAACAACCTGCAGTTGGATGAATTTGGATCAACTGGTTCCGGTATTGATATTAGTGATGCCTCGAGAACGCATGAGATGCCTTGCAAATAGATCAGTCGGAGTTCAGCCATTTGCGAGGGTTGATATGACCATCTTGACACTTGACATGTATTGATTCGTGAAGTAGACAACACGCAGAGATATATACATCGCATCAGTTACTTGCCTTGACCGACAATTGGTTTACTACAAGCATTAGCCTTCGATGAAATGCATGATCAGGCTTACAAACTAAGATTGTTTAATTCACCCCCTTTTAAGTTATTATTTATCACATTAGAGATTCCAAGAGAACTGTGTTCTTACAAGCTTAGTAGACCAACTACCAACAATGGCAAGGGAATTATCTCTCTATCTCCTCAATGAAGAAAGCTATACTAACTTTATAGCTTTTCAATCTAAACAAAGATCTACTATTCTACGGAGTAAATCTCGACTCATGATTAGGGCTTGATCCAGTCTTGGTATAATCTAGTGGGCACTTACTTTGTGTCTTTACTACACTTTCAATAGCTCAACCAGTGGACATCGACATTAACCAGTGAGAGAAACTCTACATAGTTTGCACACCGGACGGAAATCAGTGAGCTTGTACTTCGATATTCCATGTCGCACATTTTCATTACTCTCAAACTCGCAATTTTATTTTTATTTTCATTCATGACTGGATTCCAGTCTTGATGAAAGGTCGCTAGAAACGAAAGAAACCGATCGAAGTGGACTTTCGACGTACTTTGTGTCTCTAGTACACTTCCAATAGCTCAACCAGAGGTCATCGCCATAAACCAGTGAGAGGAACTCTACATAGCTTGCACACAGGACGGAGATCTCTCAAACTCGCAATTTTATTTTTATTTTCATTCATGACTGGATTCCAGTCTTGATGAAAGGTCGCTTTCACTTTGGGTCCATAGTAGAAACGAAAGAAACCGATCGAAGTGGACTTTTGACGTAGAAAGCGTCGAGTCGTGCGTTGTTGCTGATGATTTTCATGTTGCTGAAGGTCATTGCAGATCGCAATAAACCTAGAGCTTGCAGAACGGATGGGAGCTGGCGGGTGTGCACGCAGCACGCAGTGAGAGGACTTTTTATGATTGAATCCTAGTCGCGGTGAAAAGTCACGGACAATTTGAACAAAAAAAACAGAAGAGACCGACCGACGTGGACGTTGATGAGATCTAGGTGTCCAAGGTGTCGAAGGATATCTCAGTTTCTATGGCATGGTCAGTGTTAAGTGTCAAAAGTCTTTTCAAGTCAAGAGCGTCAAAAACGAAACCCGCAAAATAATGACGTCGCCAAGTCCAAGATGTCATCGATCTGGCGGCGTCCGTTTTTTGGTCGTGGTTTTCTACGGAGTCGACCGCGATTCAAAGATATAGTCCGCCTCATCCGTTGGGTCTTTCTTGACTAGGTCCGACTCACTGACAAAAAGTAGCAGTCGCCACTTATCGACATCCACGCACGCTTGTTACTGTCTACCTGGAAGCTTGGCGCGTGCCGGCCATGGTCGACATCTTGACACCTCATAGAGAAAATAGCTGTCAACTCCGATTCGGTTTCATGACTTAGGCCTTCTCCGTGTATAGCTTTTTGTGTACTTGGGTCATGAATCTATGGAATGACACGAGATTCTCTCCGGTCGATGCCGCGGTGCAAGATTGAACCGCAAAACGCTCTCGCGTCTCGCCCGCTCGAATAGCCACAAATCAAACAACGAAGCAACAATACCCCGCGAGTAACATGAGCGCAACATCTCATGAATGAATCATCATAAACAATAGAAAAACAATATAGAATTTATAGATTAAAGTAAAATGGCAACTCGATCAATTACATCCTTCTTGAAATCACCCAGTGCCGTCGCACACGCGTTGGATTGGGGAAAGACCGCTGGCAAGACCCTTCTCAACCTTTCCATTACCGGAGATAAAATCGATCTCACTTTGGGTTCGCACCCGGAATTCGATGAACCTCTTCAGCAGCTTCCTTCCATTCCCCTCCGCTACGAGACTGTCGCAAACAAAAAGACGCTCAAAGCCGAGGTCGGAAATGAACTCGCGGATGTACTGCAGAAATTCAACGTTTGCGGCATGGTGGTGAACTGGCCCGTCCAACAAGAGGGATGGGTCGGCAAACCGGCCGGAAAAGTCTTGCACACACTCGATCAGTTGGCAACGAACAAGCGAGTTGTGAACCAGAATCGACCCATCTGTCTTTGGGATGAAGAGCACAACACGCTCCCGGAGGACGACTGGGGCCGCACGGCTCTGTACAGTCGATCCACGAAAAAGTCCCTGCATGTGGCTTCGAAAGAACAGTACAAAGACCCCAAGTACGTTGCGGCCGACATTTGGAGCGACTACTGTGCTGCTCACTTTCCAGAGGTGTCCCAACCGCTCTATGCCGCCAGAGTTTCCTCCGAGCGTCCGGCACAGTTGGCGTTCGTGGCTCAAGCGAACCCCAAAAAGGTCTTCGCGTCCTCATAAGCATGATGATAGACCCAATACAGTCCGTTCGATGCGAAAGATAGAGATGACGCATCGAGAATACACCCTTAGAATACAATAAATAATACAATAGACATAGATTTCAATACAACTATTCAAATACCTCGTACCTTTTCTTTCTACAAACAATCATATTAGCTGCTAGCAAGCCGGGATGACGAAACGTCAGCTATACTGACACTTCGTTTGAATTTCATTTCCCCCCTTTGTTGTCCTACCCACCTTCTTGGAGGAGAGTCTATTGTTAACGCACTTCTAAAGTGGTATTGAACAAGGCAAAATCTTCCGCATATCTCGAATTAAAAACCGACAAGGTCTGACGATCGAGATGCGTCACATTTAAATGTGTATCTACCGTTCTTTCTTTGGCACCGAGCGCGTTGAACTTTTTTTATCTTGATATCGGATAATCCGAATGCCGCCATGAGTTGGTCGAAAGATCTATCAAAGGAATCATCCATAAATAAAACAAAGTCAACCATTCGCACTTCGTTGGGACCAAAGATAAATTCCGATTGTGGTGTGAAATGGCCAAAATCCATAAGATAGCGCTCGGCCGACGGGGTTTGGGGCTGCGCCTGTATCTTTCGTTGCAACCAATCATTCAGATATTCCGGTTCAAAGAGTCGTTTTTCGTCACACTGATAGGGTCTCCAATCTTCATGACGAAGTGAACATACGTAATAAAACTCGGATAAGATTCGATCGAGTGGTTCTCGTAAAACAGCAAACACGTCGGCATCCGCATAGGGATCGACGTTCTCCAATGGGAAAAACTGACTCGGAATATGCCACCAAGCGACATGTTCCGGCCACCATCCTCCTGGGGGATAGACACATGATTTTCGCTGTGTGAAAGGAAGGTAGCAAATAAGAAAATGGCTATTTTATCACATGCGAAGCATCCTGTCGCTCTATCACGTATCACGTACCTTTGGCTTGTGTTTGAAGAGACATCCTCCCCAATATTGAGGACGTGCTCCACCCGCCACTTCTTCAATGGCAGATCCTGCATTTTTCGGTATGTGGAGGAATTTCAAGGCTCGACCAAAGCGTTTTATAGATCGAATGTAAGTGCGAGCAGCGTCGAGTTCTGCAGGGTCGACCTCCATTGTTATAGGTGCTGCCGCTGGACTGCTGGTTTCTATGGATAATTTGATACTCTTATCAATGTCAATAAACGTCCAGTAGTAAAGCGTCAGTGAAAATAGTATGAGAAGAGTACATGTACACCTTGGCGGTGAAGTGCGACCGCCACCGATCAGTGACCGAGAAGGCCTCACGGCAACCATGACAAGTTTAGAGACGGCGAAACGTTAGGCTTGCCCTTTTGACCACAAAACTTCACTTCTTGGTTTCTCCAGTTTGAAAAGATATCACAGTTAATATCGAAGTTCATCGAAAGGGAAAAACCAAAGACGACAAAGATGACTGAACGAAACATTTCGACGGTCTCCTTTTTTCCTTCCATACTTTGTACAAAGGGCTTCGTGCTACCCCGAAGTACGTATAAACGGATTTTACTTTAAAAACACTCGACATGGATTATACTTAGCAATCTAAAACCAAATCTTTACTGTAGTCATTGGCAGAGACCAAAATTCTTAAGCGAAAACGTCCATCATTCAAACTGTTAAGGTTATCCAACTTTTAAGCTCGATAACCCTAATTCATTTTGCAACTCCCGATTACCTTATTAACAATAACGTCGATGCACGGTGTTGCGAGCGTTTTATAGAGGAAACGATATTGCGTATTTCGCAATACGGAGTATTTTATAACAAGAATATCATCTTAACGAATGAATTAATTATTGGGGAACACGGAAGGGAAAAAAGATTCTAGCAAGGAAAGAAACACATTCATCAAGTCGTTCAGAATGGACCACCGTTGGATGGGCATCCTGATGAAAATTACCTGGTATAGACAATGAGATCACAAAGCACATGCGACCTGATCAGCAACAAGTTACGGAAGGTAACTGAACGAAGGCAAAAGAAAACCACCGGTCGACGCGATCACGGTTGCGAAAACGAGGCAAAATATATGCAATCGGCAACATGGACGATCCCTCATGACAGTATAGCAGATCCAGTAGAGGGGGAATGCTCTTCATCATCTTGCATCCTTAGGAGATTGATGCAAGGAACCACTCTCGAAGGCTTTGAGATTCAGGTCAAGCAACTACCGGAAAGTGCTACAGACAGAAAAGTCCCCAACGTACATGCATGATCCCATTGTCAAATAAGTGAAGGATCAGAAAGTAAATATCAACTTGAGTATTTTCTATTCGTGATGTAATTTATGACTTCGAACAGAAAATATGTGCCGACCCGTAGGCGAGGGGTTAAAAAGTTTTCGCGACGATGTGTCGGGGTACGAGTTGCGGATGGTTGCCATCGGTAGGCACCTCACTTAGACGAAAGCATTTGGACGTGTAAAACCTTCTTTCCGCTTTCGTATTAAACAATCAACCAGCGTTCGCATGTAACGTCGCCCTTCTTTGTTGTTCTCGAAGCAACACGACCCGATTCAATGCCTTGTCAATAATAAAGGGATTTCAAACAAAGCATCTTAGCAGAATTGGTATGAAGACGTATAGGGCGCGGAAATTATAGGGGCCGGTTCTAATGGAATTTCATCATTGCTGAGCTTCTTCCCTTGATACAGCACTCGACAGCACACTTCACGCCACTGAATCCATTTCTTTCATACTTTGGTTCGGCATCAAATTTGTACCGAGTATTGGGTTATGTTTGAATCGAGTAGACGAAATCGACTGTCTATAGGCTTTTCTATGAGCAACGAATCATAGCGAATAAATATATCAACCTGAAGCTTTCACCATCTTTAACCATTGTTGTGATGGAGGACCTTCTTGCCATGCCACTTGTAGCGCTTCGGAAACATTGGGATGAGCCTCGATCAACTGATGCCACTCTTTTCCATCCGGAAAGTAATTCCATATCCATGAGTCCTCCGGGGGAATTTCTTGATAAAAGAATGCCATTTCCAAAGAAGACCCCCGAGAAGACCGGCCTCACGTTTTCTCGAAGCCGGATCATTTAGTATACCCCTCATTTTGCTAACATCATTCTTCAACCATCGGGAAATAAGTGGAAGCTTGGCGGCATTCATAAATTGAAACTGAAGGCCTGTGTCGCTCTTCATCCATTGCAAGATACTTGGGTGAGTGGAAAGATGACAAGGGACCATTGAAGGATGAGAGCCAATCCAGTGCTCCATAGCCCATCGCTTTTCTCCACGAGTTACTTTTGTCTCTGGATATATAACACCCATTAGCTCCTTCGGACGACTTGTCAGCATTACGTCAGACTTCGCCTCAAACTCGTTTGGTGCTATCAAACGACTCACGTAGCTGCATTGGGAGATGAAGAAATTTCCCGGGAAAAAGAATGTGAAAATGGGTTGAAACAGCAACCCGCATGTCGTGCATTCGTCCATGTGATCTAGACAGAGTTTGTCAGTAACGGCGCGCGTCATATGTCGTCGCCAACGATCTCTCTTGATCTCTTGTGTGTAAGATCCTTTGTTGTGTAGATAAATAACTTGACGGTCGGGGTATGCGGTGCAGAATTCGTGCACTTTCTGTAGCGTCAGTTCCTCAAAGCCTTCTCGGTAATGCGCCAAATGAACACAAGTCAGCCCAAGCTCATTGCATTTTGCTTTAATACTATCCGCGACCGAACCTTCCAGCAAAATCGAGTTTCCCACTGTATTGTAGTAAACATGCAAGCCACCGGCGGATGCTGCATAGGATTCACCAATCTGTTGCAATTGTTCCAAGACTATGCCGCTTGGAATGGTGATATCTTTTCGGTAGGGCTCACGAAAACGTTGTAGAAGACAGCGTGCTTTGGATGCTCTTGTGATCGCTCCATTTCAAACGGATCCGGGGTAACTTCCGTTTTCATTGGCGGTGATGGAGGAGGAGTCGTTGTCTCACTAGTTGGCTCCGCAGGAGCTCGTAGCTTGAGGAGGAGCCTCTTCGATCGCTTCCGCAGTCGCAATTTCGGGCTGAGGAGGGTCGACATGACCCCAAGTCAAAATAGGATGAATTCCAAACATCCATTCCAGTATGTTTTTGGGTTCTTCATTGACGTCATGCCAGACGGTTGTTGAACCAGCATCTTTCAGTAATATCTTGGCTTGATCGGGGCCCATCAATGCCACAAAACCACTCAGCCAATCGCGCGAGTGGTCCACCACAGTCGAATCCGTCTCATTTCCTTTGCGTAACTCAAATTGCTGTACCCGGTACGTCGACGATCGGGTGTCTTGCGTTTTGGACAAAAACTGTTCCTTGGAGCCCGTGTACTGGTAGACACGAAAGTCATTCTGCACCAGACACCCCTCTTTGTATTCATGGCCCAATGTGTGTGTGACGGTGGGATAGTCATCTAATGACCACTTGGTGTGATTTAATAACACAATGGATTTTCCCGCCAGGCGTCGACGCTTGTGGGAGCTGACATAACGCCACCGTGTCGTGAAAAAGTCGGTACCGTTCCATCCCGGCGGCACACGCCGTTGCACATCCGCTGGTGAACTTTCAATCGACCCGTATTCCCTGCGGTGCAGTTTCAAACATACACCTTTACTTTCTTTTGTTTTAGCGAGTGATTCAAAATGACGCGCCAGGCCACCGGGTTCATAAAAGAGAGGATTGACCTCATCGGTGTTCGCTTTCGTTTCGGGCAAAGCCACAAACTCATCTGTATCAATCAACATAGCCCAATCAGCCGCCGGCGCATGTTCATATAAGTACCGTACGCACTTTCCGTAAAACAGAGCTTGTCGTTCTTGATAGACACGCAGTTTTAATCCGGTGCGGGCGAGCGGTCCATGGTTGAGTGTATAAATTTCCCCCGGCACAAATCCAAAATCTTTGTCTTCCCAGTATACAATATCAATCAGTCCTTTCCATCGATCTAAAACTTCTCGTGGGGAGTTGATGGATTTTTCGTCATTGAGAACGACCAGCGAACGCAGATTCCAGACGTGATAATGATACGCAACCCATTCGACGAGAAAGTGATTGTCGTCCATGATCATGAGACACACGGCCGATTCCGGCATGGATTCGGGTAAAGAAGCTTTAGGATGATGATACGGAGCAGCTGCCCGACGATCTAGCGCTTGTAAGAGTAAATCCGACTCGTGATCGACGACCATCCATATCGAACGGAGCATCATGGGGAGTACTAACACGATGGAAGCTACAGCGAAGCATCGTCGCCATATTTTGAGACCCATGATTGCTGATAATTGAGTAATAGATTGGGTTCGTTTGAGTGTAGTTACGATTGCCTTTTTCACCCGTACGAGAACCTTTTCTACCTATAGCAATAATCGTTCTTGAATGATGAGCCGTTTGTTGCCGTACAACGTTGTTGTTGTTTGTTTTGTCTTTGGTGAACGTTCGACTTTCGTCCGGGTTAATGCCCGCAATGACGACCTTTTTTCACTTCGCGCAGTGCGCGCCGTCCCGTTCAGTCACGAAGCATAAGAAACATGTCTGAACTGTGTCGCACAAGTTCTCAACGTAGAATACTCATAGGCGCGAACAAGAATTCAAAAAGTGCCGTGATTTTGTCCAAGTGCTTCGTCACTTCGTCTCGCTCCAAACCCGCACAGCGCAGTTTGAAAACAACCTCCAACGGCTCTCGGGACTCGACTCTGATGTAAAGTGTAAATGGTCAAGATTCCGTCTGTGAGAATTTCTTGTGTGCGCGGTGGCCACACTATGATCGTATAGTCGCGAATCCAATTCCGACCTTTCACAGGAAGAAAAAGAGAGCCACAATAGGGAATGGAAAAGGAACCACACACATCACTTCTCACGAAATCAATTGATTCGTTCCTGCCCACAATAATTCTTATGCATTTGAGACTATCGAGCAGTCCAAGAATGCCTATTAAAAAATGAGAGCATCAATTACGACCAAGCTGACAGCGCCGACTTTGGTCGCACGATCCTTTTCGTGGTTTTCGGCGAGATCATCTTCCGCGAGCCTTCTCAACATGGTCATCTTGAAAGATAAAATGGAGCTCATGCTGGCGACTTGTCCCCAACGGGGTGAGGCACCACGAGTGCTACCGCCACTGCGTCTGGAATCTGTCAAAATCGGGTGCGAGAAACGTTTGAAACAGTCCGTGTCTTCTCATTTCCATCACCTCGTCCAAGAACACGAAGTATGTGGCTTCGTGGTACATTGGCCCGTCCAAAAGAAGGATGGTGTGGTGTCCCCTGCGGCAACGTGTTACGGATCCTCGACTCGTTGTCCGAACACCCTAATCTCTTTACCACCAGCCGCCCCATCTGCCTTTGGGATCCGCACTTTCGTGACCGCGACGAAGATCGCTGGGGTCGATCCGCTCGTTACAGTCAAACACCTGCTTACAATTTTTATCGAGCATCGCCAATGCAATACCAAAGTCCGTATCAGGATGCCTTGGAAGTGTGGGATAGTTTTCGTCGCGAGCATTGGCCTAGAAGGCCCGCATCTTCGAAAGTGAAGCCTTCAGCGCCGGCTGCAATTTTGCAGTGGAATAAGGTTGCCAAACAAAAGGTTACCCGATTTCAAGTTTGTGTTTAAACTGTATTTCCTGAGGGTTGACTGCAGTCGCACAGGCCCTGTGTAACAAAACACACTGGTCGATAGGGTGGCATTCATGAGACTCGCTGACTGTTTTGTACGTTTTTCTCTCTCCCAAGTAAAGATTTTTACCATCAATTTCAATAACAAAAATATTTTTAGATTTGTAGAGCTTTCGTGGTAGTCCCCTTTCTAAATACTAATGTTAGCTTCTCGATCATCCGAACCTAGCAAGAGTTACCGTCAGTCTTCTTTTTACGTATTTAGCACTAGTAAGAAAAAAAAGACAGGTTTTATATTCATCGAGAAAACACTAAATCATGTTTAATATTCTAATCATTATAGTGTGGAGCCATGTCACAAAAAAAGACCGGAGCGGGTAGATCGAGCAGAAGAAGGCCAAATAGTCTTATGCACTCTCCACTGATGTAGCCGGCACTCCTCCTTTTCCCACAAATTCTTCCAACCACGCTTTACTAGCTCCCGTCGGTCCATAAAATTGACTAGCCTTACCCCGGAATAACACCAATTTGGTCGTAGCACCCTCGGCATCAATAATCGCACCCAAGGCATCATCAAACGGTAGACCGTATACCTTTTCCTTGTTGACTGCTACCAATTGATCACCCTCTTTCAATACTCCATTCTGGGCCGCAAATCCTCCTTCTTTCAGGGATTGTACAAAAATACCGCCATATTCCGAGTCGTTTTCTTCAAACACAATGCCCATGGGTTTTTGCAATTCGACGGCGACATAATTGGCTTCATCCATGGCGTCCACAAAGTTGGCTAGCGGAAACAATATGAGTGATGACTTTTTTTTGACAAACAAGTCGAGTATTCTCACAAAAATTAGTCACTCACCGGCGACTTTCGATGGTGGTTGCACTTCTTTATCGGACATGACACTCCATCCCATCCATCGATCGATCGGCGTTTCGCGTTCGGCATCGATCGAACTTCTTTCTAATGCCGGAGCACTGAACGCTTCTTTGACTCCATCAAATAGACCCATATGTAAGTTAGTGGTCGATAATCGATGACTCGGTGGGGCAATGGGAAAGGCGTGGGCGGACGCTGTCAGGAGGGCCACTACGGTAGTCGTTCGAGTCAACATGATTTGTGTTGCAGTTGCTTGTTATGGTATATTGGAGGAAGGGAATAATAAATAATGAAGTAATACGAAAAGAACGATTGAATGGTATTTTTATGTGTCGATTGTGTTGCAACAAGGTATAAACTGAGTTTGCAAAGATGACACAGGTAGCAGTTGACTGACATGGTCGAACAAACTCACTCTATTTCGAACGCGAACACACGAGGAATGACGTAGGACACACGGCGGTCGTGCGTGATCGTGACTTATTGAATGCCGGATCGACGCAAACCTCAACCCTCAACTATTGGACTTCGGTGCGAAACTTTTGCGAACGGCAGAAAGTGCGATCTTCCATTTCATTGTTGTTTTGCATCAAAATCTACACTCGACCATCTCGACCATGAAGTTGCTCATCCCCTTTCTTTCACTTTGCGGAACAGCCCTGGCGGGTGTCAGTCGACCGGAAGTATCGGTGCTTTTGAATGCGGGTGGCGCGGAACCTTCGATTGACATCATTCAACCTAGTGTGTATTGGGGAGCCAGTGACACGATCGGAGATTTTGATGTAGAGGCAAGTGCTGTAGTTGAATATGCGTCTCTTCTTTCTCTTTTCCTCACTGTAATTCGATTAGGGCGGACTGACGGTCAAAGCGGACGTCAAATCAAACACCATTCCATTTAGTGGATGGGCCAAAATCAAACGCTCGGCTTTCGGGTTTCAATCTTCCGCTCGTTTCGATGTCGACTCGAAAGATTTGAGCAAAGTCGGTGTAGACTTAGCGATCCTAGGTGGTCCTACTGGAACGGGGCTTTTTGGTGTCAGGGTCGGTAGATACCGATCAAGGCATCGTGGCCCTCGATAACGTCAAACTTTCACAGAATGTGGATTCCTTAGGTGGTGTATGGAGTGTGGTACCCAGCTACAATCTGGGCTCGCAGAAAGGGAATGTCAAGTTGGCGTACGGCACGTCGGGAGTATCGGTCAGCATCGATGCGGACATGGATCAACAAAAGTTGACAGTCGCCAAAGGTTTTGGTGCAAACGTCATCGCTCCTTCCATTACCAATCAGGGCGATGTCGAAGTCCAATTCACCCGTCAACTACCCACCGGCTCGGTCGTGGCGACCGTCAAATCCAACGAATCCCTCAACGTCAAATGGTCGGACGGAAAATGGGTGGCGAATCTCAAGGCTCCTTTGGGTCGAGATTTTGCCAAGGAAGCTCGAGTGACTCTCAGTTGCACGGGAGTCAACTTGTAAAGCTTGAGTGACGCGTTTGTGAGAGTTCTTTGTTGTGGCTATTCTTGAAATCATACATAGCTAAAACGAATAGAGTATGCGGACGATCTTATTGACATTTCGAGCATTAGAATACTTTCGTCGCTTGGCCTTATCAGCCCATAGCGACGACTCGAGACCTATTAAAAGGGCATAAATCTTAATAACAATCACTTCACCACTCGATACGGTATGGCACTTTGGTATGAATAAGTTGGTTTTTTCCGCATAAGGCAAGCTTAAATTTTAAAGAGGCTTTCCTGTTGCACTCGTTCGTTTTGCTAAATCTACTAGTTTGACTTGCCTCCTCAACCATAAGGTATTACTTTTAGCCTTATTTGCTATATATGTCTCTATTTATATTCAAAAGTCTTGCGGATCATTTCGTTTCGTCGATTATAGCATCACAGTGTAGACTCCTTTTTCACCACGATTGCGTTTCAGTCATGAATAGATATTCTTACGACCAAGCCTGCAACCTATTCTCTGTGTTCCTTCTGCGAGCTGCGTTATTACAACATTATACGTTCAACAGCATTTTGCACGGCACGCGTTGTTTCATGTTGTCAACAAGCATTGCGGATGGCTGTCTTTCGAATTCAATGTCAGCCCAAGTGTTGTCTGTTTTTCGCCAAGACTGCATTTCAGTCATGAGCCATGAACCGGCGGCATCTTTGAACTTTGAACACGGCAGCGATAAGTGTCTTCATTGATTTCCTTTCGGCCATGTGTATTGATTAGGTATCAATGAAACAGCTTGGTGCTACAGAATTGGTGCAATAGCTCCAGTTAACCATCAATCGCTTTTCGCCAAGTATGCCACAAATGCGGAGAACAAAATCGTGGAGTTTTTAATGACCCTGATTATGCTTTTTCTTCCTCGGAAAATCCCATGCGGATATCAGTCGACCGGAAATATCTGTACTATTGAACCCAGTCGGTGCGAAATCCATTTTTTATCTCATTCAACCGAGCGTTTCTTGGGCAGCCAGTGATATTATCGGTGATTTTGAGCTTGAGGCAAGTGTGTTCTTCACTTGGCAATCATCGCATGAGCACCTCTTTTTACTCAGTTGAGATCGATCTACGTAGGGCGAAATCACAGTGAAAGCGGATGTTAAAACCATCACAATGCCGTTCATTGGATGGGCGAAGATCGAACATTATGATGAAGAATTGGAGGTTGAATCTTACGCTCGTTTCAATATCGATTCAAGAATTTTGAATGGGAGTTCACCTATCTTTTTGTGCTGGTCTTACTGGAACTGGTGATGCTTCTGGGTCTATTGATTATGAAGGCAGATTTGCTTTAAAGAAGTTCAGAGTGGCACAAATTGTCGAGGATTCATTCGGTGATATGTGGATTGTGACGCCGACCTGTGACTTGAGTTTAAAGAAGGGTAAAATGACGCTAATATACCCTACTTCATGATTATCCGTCAACCTAGATGCCGACAAGAACCAGCAAAGCTTATTGTCGCCAAAGATGTTGGCGCAAGTGTCTTCGCCCCTTCCGTCACTACCCAGGGCGACGTCTCTTTGCAATAAACTAGAAAACTACCAACTGGCTCGGTGACTGCGACCATTCAATCAAAAGATGCCGTCCACGTCAAACTGTCGGTCGGAAAGTGGATTACGAATATCTAGGCTCCCAGAGGTAGAGAGTTTGCAAAGAAAGCCAAAGTGACTCTCAGTTGCACCGGAATTGATATGTAAGGACGTGCCAAGGAATCTCCGGTACAAAAAGAAATGAATGCCTAGCGAAATCTTTTTGACGCTCGAGTCGAGAGATACAATGATACGCCGTAACAATTAGGGACTAACTTCAAGCTCTTTATACCCTAAGATTTCAGCTCAAGGCTCCAGTTAGGTGATATTAATGGTCTTTCGACGAATGAATAGACTTAGCAAGGGCTATTTTTGTCTCATTAAAATCACCAACCTTGACAAGGATTGACCCAAAGTCATTGGCTTAGGTGTCACGAGACTGTCACGAGTCACGAGAGTCCCGTGTGCTTTTGGTTGGTCTTCGATGTTCGAGGTTCACGATTTCATTACTCTCATTTGAAGTGTAGAGTTACTACTGCAGGCATCGTCAGTGGCAGCTGGCAAAGGGAGTGCGGAACAATGTCGTCTGGTACTCCGACTTGATAGTAACTTGCGCGCCCTCTCTGTCGGAACGAATATCTGACGGAAAACGAAGATTTGCTTCCGGTCGAAGAAGAAGTGCCGTCACTTTTGATGGTGGATTTGTGAGTAGGAATCTCAACTTGTTTTCGAGAGAAGAGTGTTCGTTGCACGCGAACCGCCGTAGCAAAGACGATCACGATTTGCACCCATAAATTTCGAACGCCCTCGCAGAAACAAAAGCCGCTCTGACGTTAGCAGTCCTGCACACGCCACGGATATCCAATTTTTCACCTTGTTCAAGATACTTTCATTATGAAATTTGCTGCCATTTCCATCACCATGCTCTCTTTCACTCGATCTACCGCTTTCCATACCAGCAAAGCCTTTTTGCGCACCAACTTCCGCACGGTCAGCAACACCGCTGTTCGATTTGCGGAGGAAGGCCAAGCGGAAGTGATCCTGGTCGGATGCGGTGCTCCCAACCGAGGTAAGAGAAACACAAGATGATGCGCGGCTTGTGAAAAGTAATGAGCGAAATGTGTCTGTGCATTGTGTTAGAGAAGGTAAATATGTTACTCATTCTTTCATTGATATTTTCTTCCTTAGGTATGGGTTGGTATCATGCCGTTCAAATGCTCGAGAAGAAGTAAGTATCTTTTTATGGCTTTGTCATCGTTGACACCTTCTTTCGTAAAGATCAAACAATTAATTAAGGCACGCAGTACGCTGATTTCTATCTGGTGCTATGGTTGCCGATGGAACGGCACTTGCTGCTTCACCACGGACTCTGACAGCCCGTCGAAAAAGGGTTCGCATTTGTTTTTCGAGATCTTGTGAAAGACATCAGCTGACGACCGACCGATTCCGAACATTCAATCTCACAAATGCACTCTTTTGTCCTTCAGATGCCCTTCTGCCTCTCTTGACTTTGTAGTTGAGCCCTGGTTCATGGGTGACGGAGCTGATTCGCCGGCCGGTCAGGACTTTAAGGAATTTCAGACCGAGGCCGAATCCAAGTACGGAACAAAATTTGCCAAATCCTTGCAGGAACTTCCACCTCCTGCCGCTCCTCGTCTCGCTTTGATCAGTGGAAGAACGGCCGACAACCCAAAACTGCTGAGCGAGGCTATTGCTCACGGATGTAAGTGCGTGTACTTGGAAAAGCCCGGTGCCCCGACCGTCAAAGAGTTGGAAGCCATGTCGGCGGAAGCGAAACAAGCTGGCGTGGAGGTGCTCATGGGATACAACAAGAACGTGGCTAAATATGTACGAAAGGCTCGTGAGTTCGCCGCCACTGTCCCTGGGTCGCATGTTACATTCGTCACCAACAATGCCTACGAGAACACGCCCGAGTCGCTCGGAGAATGCTTCGAACGTAACTCGGAGGGTATGCTCAAGAATATGGCCATTCATGAATTGGCCCTTCTCGCCAGCTTTTATGATGTCTCTGTGGATAATATTGCCGAGGTGATCGTCGACAAGGACTTTTCGTCTATGCAAACTTTGAAAGGACCTAGCGGAAAGGCGTTTACTGACTTTGATAAAGTGAAGTTCACTATCAAAACAAAGAATGGCAATGAAGTGTCGGTGCAAACTGACCGTTGTGGAGGCACCGACTCGTACGCTGTCGTCACGGACAAATCAGGCAAGGAAGTCTTCCGATATTACATGCCCGACGACGAGGACAAGAAGCATGTTGAACAATTGCAAGCGAAGTACCCCACCGCCATGCCTTACTTCTTCACACAAGACCCGGACTACATCACTGTGAAGGAGCGTGTTGCAAAGCACACCGTTGATGGAAAGCCCGCCGAAGGCATTGCCACCATTGAGATCGCCGTCGAGGCTCTCAAGATTGCCGAATACCTTGTGCCCATCTTCCAAAAGGAGCTTGCTTAAATTTGTTTAGTCGCCCCTAAGAAAAGTAATCTTATTTTTAGTAGTGCGAGCTCTAGGATCGAATAATAATTGATCAAATAGATTGCCTAGTTCAAGAGTACTAACGAACTGAAAACAAAAGAAATAAATAAAGCAGCTTATTGGAAATCAACAAGCCAGCGACTTCCCCGGAAGCATATCTCACGCCGCTGGGGCAAACTGGAACATTTCTTGACCCGAAATGAGATTGTACAGCGTCGCAAAGAAAGCCTCATTTTCCGCCAAAAGCCGGCTCATACTGGGTGCCAGCTTGACCATGACCTTATAACACATTCGTGCATTAACACGATCAAAAAAGTGAGCAAAGATGTTTCCCATATTATTGTGTATAGCAAAGAGGATGAGTTGATCATCTTCGCTGTTACAGTGCGAGTCGTAGGTGCACTCTTTCGCCAACCGGTAAAAGCGTAACGCGTCGTGCAACAAAGACGCTTTCCCCCTTGCATAACCTTCTCGATGGAACGCTAACCCAATGTTGTAAAGATAAACCGATGTTACCAGCGATAAATCGCTTGGATTGCTGGATAGTTGTTTCTCATTGTACGATAGAGCATGATCGAAGAGCGTGAAGAAATTGCAAGATTGGTCGACGCATTCCAGGGGAGGCAGAATCGTTGCATGAAGCACATCATCGGTGTGAAGCAAACGCGCATCATTGTGCTGAGAGTCGTTCTTATCCGATACAAGCTCTTCTGCTGTATGCGCTGTGGTGAGGCCCACCAGGAAGTGATTCATGGCCTCCTTACTTTTTCCTCGTTCGAGCAGTGAGACAGCCAACTTGTTATACTTAAGAAGGATGTGGGGACTGCCGTTTTTGTTGAAAATGTCCATGAGGTTCGTATGTATGCGTATAAAATAAAAGGCGTCTCTCTGTGACGAGTGTTGTGGTGAAAGGATTCGGGAACAAGCCCATCAACTGTGATCTGTGATGTTCATCAAAGAAAATTCGTCCGTTTTCTTTTCGTTTTTTTTTCGCGTGGACGCTGTGATAGAGTCCCATCGTTTCTTGTTTTGTTCAGGTTTAGTACTAATATCTCCATAAAAAAAATTGATGCGGGACACAATAAGGTTGAGGATGAATGAGGATATCATGCACTTGCACGAAAACTAGTAAAATACAGCAAGCTTGAGATTCTATAGAAAAGAAAGAGCCCAATGGTTCTATTAATAATAACTAAAGATACAAACATTTTTATCTATAATTCAAAATGGGCTACTCGTCAAAGAAATCCGATCGCGTTGAAGCATTGACACCAGCTCGCATTGAATTCGCCAGACTTCTCAAACTCTCGAAATGCGTGGATGTCAAGTCGGACGATACGGAAGATGTGAACGATGGTTCGCGACTAATAATTCTACGTCCAGCGACATGTTTGCGACCGTGTTCCAGTTGAAGTTCGGTGTCGACGTTCCACATTTCCAAAAACTCCTCATACGAGATGCGGTGATCATGCAAAAGGTCCGCTTCCTGAATGATCTTTTCCAAGTATTCGGTGGGGACTTCATCGCCGAGAAAGTCTCTCACTTTGAAAATTAGTGTAAGAATTGGTGGTTCATGATAGGCTTGCCGATTGAGATCCGTACTTACAGTTCGCAACAGTTATGTAACCTGTATCGTCACTGTCTAAGCGATCGAAAGCCTCAGCAATGCGTTCTTCATCAATCGGGCCGAGTGCCTCAATAGTTGCCGCCAGAAACTCGATATAGTGAACGTTACCTGTCCCGTCGATATCGATCCCATGAAATAGAGTTGAAATTTCTTCGGGACTATAATTGTAGGCCGACAAAGCGAGCGCAAACTCGTTTTCATCAATTTCCCCGTTTTTCATCTTGTCGAAACGCACAAACAAATCCTTCAAGAATCCTATCTCTTCTGAAGTTGAGCGATAAGCAATCACCATAAGTCCTAGCTTTTTGAGCGTACTGTAGCCCACAAATGCCTCGATACTTGCTTGTATACTGTCCATTCGTACGGCATCAGTAGCTATGCTGATTTGTTCATCCCGAAAGGCATTGTTGCTAATCCAAGGAAGCTTTAAGGTAGCTTCTGCCGAAGGTCGAGCGTCTGGGTCTAGATTCAATACAGTTTCGCAGAAGCTCATCGCCTCAGCCGAAATCTTATTCCATCGTCGACTACTGAAATGATATTGCGCACGAGCAATCTTTTGAGTACTTGGACTCTCGTTTTTCCGAAAAACGGCATGCTACTGGAGAGCAACATGAAGCATATCACGCCAAGACTCCAGACATCCGCTTTCTCATTGTAAGCCCCCGATATGAGTTCCGGGGACATGGTATACACCGTCCCCACCGTATCGGCCAAGAACTCGTTAGCCGCAAACTTTTTCGACAGACCGAAATCGATCAGCTTCACATCCGCATGTTTACTAGTATTTGTAAACATAATATTTTCAAATTTCAGATCCCGATGAATGATCCCCCGCGAGTGCAAGTAGGCCACGGCCGAACACAAGTCGCGGGTGATTTTCAAAGCCTCCTGTTCCGAGTAAGGATCGCGAGTGTACAAGTCTCCTCCATTGCACAACTCCAAAGCAATAAATAAGCGTCCTTTGTACTCAAATGTTTCAATGGCGCGTACAATATTCGGATGATCCAATTCTTTTAATATGGCCACCTCGTTTTTGAGCTCGAGCTGAAAATCCACGTTCGTACATCGGTCTAAATGGATCGACTTGAGAGCGTAAAACACGGGTTTGCCCTTGCCATACGAGATCATGGAAGAAGTTTTGCGTATCAAACGTTTGTCTTGATTTAAAAAGGCAGAGGACGTATTGCCACTATCGGTAATGTTGATTGTGGAGGAGTCCGATGAATCCTTCGAAGACCAAAAGGCGGAGCGATTGCTTTTCTCTTCAGTATTTGGAATGCAACAAGAAAAGAGATTCGGGAAACAAGTCAAAATATTTTGGTTCTTAATAACATGCTGGGGTCGAGCCGATCCTCCTATAGCAGATTGTCTTTTTTCGTACTTTGGCTACCGAGCCCATGCTGCCATCGCCTAAAATGGAGATCACTTCGTATACTCTAAGGGACGATGAACGAAAAAACCGACATGCATTAGACGTTTCGTTTCTAAACAAATGTATCCTTGAACGACAACTCACTTCATAGGATCACGATTCGTAATGGAACGCATTAAATTGCCGTGCAAGGAAGTGGAAGTAACCGTGGTTCGTTCATTCCAACTACCGCTGCTGATTGTAACGTGCGACCCACCGGTGAACTGGGATCGTACACTACTGCGGATGATAGCATTATCCGTTAATAGTGATTCCGATGACATGGTGAAATCAAAAAGATGTGGTTACAATAAGAATTCTGCGACGATGTACAGGAGGATGAAAAAAAGGAGAGAATGACAGGTGCGACCGCACCCACTTTCTTCCTTAATTTTTCGAGGTTAGGTAGTGTTGTCGCATCGGTAGGACTTACTTCTTCGGTATCTTTTAGCGCGCGAAAGGATAAAAATAAAGCGAAACATTATTCTTACCAGGTAATATGTTCACAACGAATCTTTCTTCAACAAGAAAATAAATTCTTTTTACTAATGTCATCCTCAAATAGCCAAGGTGAAACCAAAGCCCTCCTCGATACAGGAGTCGTATCGACAGCGGCCGCGGGTGGCGCCAACTTTTTCAATCAAGCGGCGCAGACGATTCAGCAAGCGCAAAAGGAAGGTCCTCTCACCTTTCGCATCTTGGGCTTTTTGGGCGGCCTTGCCATGATTGTGTCGAACGGTCTAGCCATTTTGGAACGATTTTTTTCGTTCAGCTTTGCTCGCAGTCTCATGGCTGTTTATGGTGTCATATTCGGCGTCATCATCGTCTTTATGGATGCCCCCTTTCCTATCATTTGCTCACAGAAAATTCAAACAGGAATTCACTGTAAGTTATGAGACAATCCTATTCCAATGTCACAACCAACACTTGCTAATGTATTTCTTTTGTATCCTCGTATCCTCGTATCCTCTTGCGTAAGCCTATGCTAAATTCTTGGACTATACCTGGGGGAGAGGACTTTTCTTTTTCTTTGTCGGTGAGTTAGCAGTATGATTGTGCCATGATTCGTTCGCTAGCTCACAATTTTGCTTCCATAGGCACACTACAAGTTTCGAATGTCAACATGTTGGATTGGGCCGTGGGAGGTTTTATGATTTTCGTCGGTGTCGTGGCCATGGGCGTCGGTATGGCCACGGCGAATCAGATGCGCTTGGTTCGATTCGCCGTAAAAGATGAAAGTACTTTAAAACAGAAATGGAAAGAACACGATGCAAATGGTGATGGAAGTCTCGACGTCAAGGAGTTAACGGCTTTTGTCAACGATGCAGGAGTGACTATGACGAGAAATGAAATCGCGGCGTTTTATCTGGCCCTAGGTAAGGCGTTGACATTGCTTTCGCAGGTGTCTCAAATCAACAAGTGTTCTTGTCTCACCATCTCCCTCTTTGTTCCTTTCTTTGTAGACAAAAATTTTGATCAGAGAATTGCGTATGAGGAATTCTACGCGTGGTGGACACGAGAGAGTGATCATTCATCCAGAGTTGTCTGATACCCTCATTGAAAAGCCTTTGTATTCCTTAGAATCATATTATTTCGTAAAATATTCATTTTTTATTCTGAATCGGTGTCATCTATGGTAATAATTTTCTTTCGTGGACTTGATCGTCGTCTCTTAGCAGCCGATGACAACACACGACGACGGCCGATCTCTCCGCGTTTCAATCTCATCTTCTTGTCAAATTCATCCTCTGACTCAGAAAACGAATCTTCCTCGTCTTCACCCTTTAAATCGCTCCTTTCCTCTTCTTCCGAGTCAACTAAATCGCCACCTTCGGAAGCTGATTCATCATCCTCGTCGTAATCGTCTAACTCATGGCGGTAGCGATTCTCTAAATCGCGAGCAAATTGGAGATCAGCGTCTCTGCTATTATCATCTTGATCTCTAAATAGCGTTCGATGCATGTTGCGGTCGTCATCGTCGACGACTTCTTCGTCGCTACCCACATCATCAATAAAATCGTCCATATTCTCATCGTATTTACGGAAAGGATCAACTGTCAAGTTCCAAAGTCTATCCACGATTCCAGCAAACGATTCGAAGTAGTCCCGAGCGGAATCCATTAAAGTCTGAACAGCGGGATTGTCGGAATCGTAACCCCCCATATTGCGGATTTTTTCTGCGTTACGGACCAGACTCAATAGGTAAATAAAGTCCTGATTGTTTCCATCAAACCAGTAGCTTTGCATTGACTTCATGAAACTTCGTTGACCACTGTTCAAGAAAGTTTGCAACAAACCGTCCGTAGCTCGAATCTGACCAGAAGGGTGAGGTATGACGGCCACCGGCAAATGAGCAATATTCTCAAGCGCGCGTCATTTACCTTGTACTTTTGTAAAGATCATTGCCATCGACGTCAGTAGTATCCAAGCCATGGTCTTCTCGTAGATGCAGCTTGAGCTGCGGCAACTTCCGAAAGCAAAACAAGGAGGCTAACTTGAGATCTCCACCATCCACAGATCCCAGAACGCGCATAGGATCGATTGTATAATGATTGGTGTATATCGCGCTCAGCTGTTCGTCGGAGAGTTTTCCTGGTGACTTTTTCTGGTGCTTCGTTGAAAGGTCCCTTTTGTGAGCAACCCGGTAACACATCGGGCATACATATAGGTCTGTTGATCCCATGGTCCGACCAATATATTTCTGGACCATATCCCACATGACTGGGTTATTCGTTCTCATGTCGTAGTGATAATCATCGTCATCATCATCGCTGTCGTCGCCGTCGGCATTGGGTGGTCGTTCAGGTCGAAGTGGCCGAGTATGGTACGAGCTGTGTAGGTCCAGAGCGTCGCGACTAAAACGAGAGGCGATTTGGTCCAGCAATTCGTCCGACATAGCAGTACGGAAATGAGGAGGTTGCAAGTACGTCTGCTGTGTCGTTTCTCTCACACGATCATCACGAAACTTAGGGTGTCCAGCAGTCAGAGCAATTTGACGCAACGTCTCCAATGCGAAACATTGCCGTTCGCCCTCCGGGGGAAAGAAACAAATGTGAGGCCACGAAAGTTCCTCGAGTGTGATGGCATCATGAGTGGAGGTGCACACGCCGCCTCCCAGTGAACAACCCGATTTGAGCTTATGGAACTGCGTTGCGGGTTTGATTTCCGTGTCATCGCTCGAAGAGTCACTCGGATCCTCGCGAGACTTTTGTCGCTCATGAGATCTTTGTTTGCCTAATGACGAAGGTGGTTTCGCAGCAACCTCGTCATCGCTAGAATCTTCTGTGACACCAATCTCACCCAGTCCATCATGCTTCCTGACTGGTATCTCATCGTCACTTGATTCATTGGCGACTCCAATCTCATCGATGTCACCTACTTTTCCGACTCTGCTATCATCTGACCGATCAGACTCATCATCATCGTCGTCCGATTCATTTTCATCCGTCCACACATCATCTCCTTCCTCTTCCTCCTCGTCATCGTCCGCAGAGAGGATATCGTTGGACGGGACAAACTCTTCGTCGTCATCGTCATTTCGCCCGCTTTGTTTCCGACGACTGCGTGGAGGGGACGGATTCACGCGAGAGCTTTCATCCGATGAATCATTAGCCTGTTTGGCACGCGATTTTGGCGGAGTACGAGGTGACTGCTTTCGACAATTTTGCTGAGAAGGAGTAACAGCTGTCGATCGTGCAGTTGTTTTGCGGCTAGGAGTTCGTTTCTTGGTAGCAACCTCTTCGTCATCGTCCGAAGAACTATCCTCCAACACGTCGTTTGTGTTCTTATTCTTCTTTCGCGTCGACGGCGACTTGGACGGAGGAGTTTTCTTTTTCAGTGGTTTGCGCTGGTCAACTGATGGATCCGATTCCTCTCCTTCGTCAATATCATTTTGATATTCCTCTTCCGACGAACTATCCTTCGATAACTCTATCGCTTTCTGATTCTTTTTGTTCTGCGTCGACAAAGACTTTGACGGCGGTGTTTTTCTTTGAGATGACCTGCGCCGATGATGAGCTAATGTATCCAACTCTTCTTCTTCGTCAATGTCAGTTTCTTGATATTCTTCCAACGAACTCTCATCAGAATGTTCAATAGCTTTTCGTTTTGTTCCGGACGACAGCGACGTCCGCGGTGAACTATTCTTTTTCGGTGTTCTTCGCGGAAGAAGAATCGACTCATCCGATGATTCCTCGTCGTCATTCTTCAATGTAAAGTCTTCTTCACTCGACTTGGACGCATCTGAATCAGATGATGATTCTTCCTTTTTCCGCGCGACAGTTGCACGGCTTCGATCCAATTTCCGACGTGGCATTTCTTGTAACGTTTCCAAGCAAGGATTGTATTTCTTCTACAAGTTATATACACAGTTCTTCTACTAGAGACACGAGGCAATAAGAATGACAATGGAAATCCGAGTCAAGCAATCTACAGTGCCAGTATCTGAGTCGATGAGGCTTCTCATGCTTTCATCGCTCTCATTCATCAACCCGGAAAAGCGCATTGCATCCTATGCGATACTCCGTAGTGAATTGGCGGGGAAATTCAATATCTTTATAGGGTTAGTTTTAACCGTTAAAAACGGTTCGGGCAAACGATTATTCGCATTATAGTACCCGTTTGTAGAGAGAGGAGAGTGAGATGAGGGCAGAGTGTCGAGTGAGTCCGTGTGGCGCACGGACCGTCTGTCCGTCACAAATGTCTTTCCATGGATACGGATGGACGGATCGACGGGTCATTTCGGCGGTCGTGTCCGCCCGCGGAGGACGTATAAAGTAAAAGTGTACAATCCGAAATTTCGGTCGTACGCTTGCCCAAAGCGGCTATGCGACAGTGCGCGCCAAAAAAAGAGACATTTTCTTCATCATCGGGCACATTCATCGCAACACACATCTCCTCTCACCTATATATCGTCATTTCCATTGATCTCCTTTCTATTGTCCACCATTAGCACCATGGCAACTACAACTCAAAGTCAAGTGACTCCAGGAGTGGCTGGACGCACCAACTACGATAAATGGGACAAAGTAACGCGCGATTTAGTGAGCGAGACGGAACAAACGGAACAAGAGGAAGAAGAGGCCACCAAGGCGGCCTTGGGTCTCGATGGCAAGTACGCACGCAGTCAAGCGGAAGCGGAAGAACGGGAGAAAGCCAAACTGTTAAAGAAAACAAAGGCGAAGCTCGATAAATTCAAGAATCGACAAGAATCTTTCGTACAGACGTTCGAAAATGTCCTCAACGACGGCGTCCAGGTCTTTCGATTGACGCGTGATCATATGGACGCCTTCAAACGTGTCGTCATGATACGGGACGTGACAGGAACATCGCCGAGTGATAGTAAACTTGTGCTGACGCAAGATTTGAGTTTGCTGGAATCACAAGTCCCCGCGTCGGCACTCCGCAATCCCAAATCGTACCCCGACGACGCCGAAAACAGCGTACCGACGACCGAGAACGACAAACCCACTCATGTGCACGGTCTCATCAAACTCGTGTTGGAGAATATCGAAAACTGTACCGTCATGATCAAATGTAAATTCATTACCGGGACGGTCGAGTTTCACCGCTGCCGCAATATGCACATTATCTGTGACCCGACGGCCGTCGTGACGACCATTCAAGCTGATCTCAGTGAGAATGTGACCATTCAATTTCGCGATCCAGGTACGAATCCCAAACTCTTTCATGCGGGTGTCAGTCAAATGTCGGTGCAATTGGAGCGGGATGGTATTGTGGAAACGTCCGTGACGGCCGATTACGAACAAGATGGTGCCGAAGCGGTCGGAGCGGCGACCAAGGAAGAATTCCGTTTTGTCACACAGTTGGTGGATGGGGCCTGGGTAACAGAAAAAGTTATCAAGGCGGACACAGTAGCACTGACCGAGCGCGACTTGCAAAAGGAAAAGGAAAGACGGGCGCAAGCCACGAAAATGGCAACGGCCATGGCGGAGGACATGATCAAAGTCAAGGATAAGGACGGCAATGAACTGGTGACGAAACGTGAAACCCCGGCAGCCGAAGAAGGAGAAGAAAAAGAAGAAGATGACGATGTGGTGGAAGAAGTCTTGACGGACTCGATCAAGTTCGCCTTGGAAGAATGTGTGCAATTCAAAGCACGCGGCAACGAAGCCTTTGCAGCGGGCGAATATGGACAAGCCATTTTGCAGTACAGTTTAGCGTTGGACAAGTCAACTCAATTGGGAGACGATAAATTATTCCCCTTGGATGTGATTTATGGCAATCGATCGGCATGCTTTCTCAAATTGGGACAGCACGAGAAGGCCGAAGCGGATGCCCGTGCCTCATTACATATCAACCCGGACTACATCAAGGCCCAATTTCGTTTAGGATTGGCCCTGCATGCAATGAAACGCTATGAAGAAGCTTTACCTATCTTGGCCAGTGCGCACAAAATGGAACCTAAAAATCAGCAAATCAAACAGGCGTTGCAATTCTGTGAGGTACGAATGGAACAAGAAATTCGGAAACGTATGCAAACCTAAAAGTCGTCAGCCGATTTTTTTTAAAGAAAAAAAATAAAATGTTCATGTCAGCAAGAAAAGGTGTATTGCCCTACAATTTATAGGTCTCTAAAAGCAATGGCAAGAACGTAGTTTCGATTGGCGATTCGGGACTGAAAAATGTTGATCATTGATCGTTTACCAGTACACGTTGAAAGATAGCATGCACTTTTCGCGAGCGCGCGGACCCTCTCGGAACAGAAACGAAGTGGGGGTTGGCAAGGACGGTTGGGGGTTGCTTCATACAAAACTACAGAACACAGAACATACAAGAAACAAAACAATTACAATTCTTGTTTCTCTCTTTCAGTCAGTCAATATTCAAGAAGCCATTACAATTATAATTACAATTACAATTACAAACTGTTCCTTCAATCAATAAGCTCTGAATGCCGGGAATATCGGAATTCTCTGCCGCGATCGATGACGGGGCTTTTACAGAAGAGTTGCTCTCCGAGGCACGGACCATTTTGGCAAAGGAGCCGGCGCTTTGTTTCTTTTTGAAAAGTACAGCGTTGCACCCATCTGTCGAAACCTGGATGGATATGGTCGTACAAACCGTCTGTCATCGATTGCTCCCAACTTCTTCGAGTGAACCGTGTCTGTTCTGTCCCATGAATTTGCGACAAGTCTTTCGCGAGGCCTTCACGTCGGACGTCCTCGAACTCGGTCATACCATGCACGCGGCAGTCTATCACGATTTACGTGCCGTCGTACGGCGCGATCCCGCCATGAATCATCCCTTACAAGTCATTCTGTTCAGTAAAGGATTCGCCGCCACCGTGTGTCATCGGGTCGCCTTCCGGATGTGGTATGCCCACAGCACGTACACGGCCCTCTTTTTGCAATCCCAAGTCAGTGCCGTCTTTGGACTGGATATACATCCAGCCGCGCAACTCGGAGCTGCCTTGCTGTTTGATCATGGGACCGGAATCGTCGTGGGAGAAACCGCGCAGGTGGGCGATGGTTGCACCATTTTACATGGAGTGACGTTGGGCGGTACCGGTAAAGAAACGGGGGATCGGCATCCCAAAGTAGGAGAACATGTCTTAATTGGAGCCAACGCGAGTTTATTGGGGAATATTCGCATCGGGGATCGCTCGAAAATAGGTGCCGGTTCCGTCGTCTTGCGGGAGATTCCCGAAGGCGCCACAGCGGTCGGTGCGCCCGCCAAAATTATTGGGCATGTGAAAGAAGAAGAACCGGGCAGTGATATGGATGAATTGTTGCAGAACGTACAAAAGAATCACATCGAAAAGTTGCATAATAATAATTATCATCATCATTCCAATGATGCCGGGAATACTATTCCACAATCTCCTCCCGTGCCGGGTGTCAGCAGCGTCACAGACAGCTCGACGGATTCCGAAGACGACAATAATATCATGGACTCGCATCTCTTTTCCGGAACATCACTTTGTCCGTGGCGTGAGTATGCCAAATTGACACGCTGCGAAGTTCCTGCGGATTGTGTGTCCGCCAGCATGCTCAAGAATGTATTGCAGCCGTTCGGCGTCCTGCAAATCTTTCCTATATTATTTGCTCTGGATCATCATAATGTGGGTCATGTTCCAGTCGACCAATTCCAACAGGATGCCGAGAAAGTGCTGCGAAAACTTACGGATCTTACCCCCGAACAAGTACAGAGCGTGGTGGAACAAGTCGTGCAGCAAATGTCGGATCATCTCCACCACATACCTGACACATTGACGAGCCTTCGACAAGCCTCAAAGAATGTATCTGCCACCACTTACTTTTAAATTCTGTTTTTCACATTGTACGCTGTACTAGAAATAAATACAAAAGCATTCGCTAGACGTTCCTTGTACTCTTTGTTGTTAAGTCATGTTTTAGTTATCATAACGTTCCAAGATGCAAGCATGACCTAATCCACCGTCAGCACAGGCAGCAATCAAGGCAAAGCGCTGATTCTCTTGTTGCAAGCGACGTGAGGCTGTCGTCAAAAGACGAGATCCGGTGGCTCCAAAAGGATGTCCTACCGCCAGCGAACCGCCCTTGGTGTTCATCTTGTCCATATCCACTTTACCGACCATCTTGCCGTTGAAATTGTCATCAGCGAATTTCTGCGAGGACATGGCGGTCAAATTGGACAGAATCTGACCGGCAAAAGCTTCGTGAATTTCATACACACCAATATCTTCTTCCATATTCAATCCCATCCGAGTCAGTACTTGCTGCGAGCAATAAGTCGGTCCCAGTAGCAATTCCTCAAAGGGATCGCACGCTTTAAACGACCAATCACGCAGATAGGCCCAAGGCTTGAATCCCAGTTCTTTGGCCTTGCTCTCACTCATGAGCAGCGATGCAGCCGCACCGTCGGTCAAGAAACTGCTATTCGCTGCCGTGTGCGTTCCATTGGGTTTCACGAATGCCGGTTTGAGCTTGGACACCGATTCCAAGGTCGAATCACCCTTGATCCCATTTTCCGCCGTACTGCCCTTGTAAGGAATGATTTCCTCTCGATAGAAACCATCTTGATGCGCCTTGGCGGCCAATGTATGCGAGCGCACGGTGAATTCATCCTGTTCGCGACGCGAAACACCAAATTTGGCACTGAGACGATCGGAACTCACGCCCATGACTTCACCGGTCGTGTAATTGGCAATGGCGGGTGTTTCCAAGCCCAAATCGTTCGATTTCAATCCCTTGAGCAAATGACGAACAGCTCCCAATGGACCTCCTTTCTTCATGGCCTTGGGCATGGTGATGAGTTTTGACGAATCGGTCGTTTCAAACGAATGGGCACATCGGAAAAGGTTTCACAACCCCCGGCAATGACTACAGAAGCGTGTCCCGTCAAAATCTTTTCTGCCGCAGTACAAATGGCCGCATTTGCGGAAATACACGCCTGTGCGATGGTGTGAGCCCCAATGGAGTGCGGCAAACCGGCTTGAATGGCGGCTTCCCGCGCAATGTTACTCGTACGAACTTCTTGAATGACATTGCCGCACACAATGTAATCGACGAGACTCTTATCGAGAGCAGTTTGTGTCAAAAGTCCATGAATGGCGAGACGTTGCAAATCAACCGCCATTTGGTCGTGGTAAATGCTGGACGTTGTCGCAAAGGGCAATCGGACGCCTCCGACGACAACGACAGGGTCGGTGGTGGTCGACGAGAAGCAGCGCGTCGCGATGATGCGAGTGATTTTAGTCGTCGATGATGATGTTGTTGTTGTTGTACGTAATGTCGAAAGCATCGTAACACAATTAGCTCGTTAACTTGTAATGAAAGACGTTCGAGAGTATTTTGCGTCTTTTTGCGGAAATGAAAGCGTCGACGATCGGTCGACACACAACCTAAATTTGTGTTTTTTTTTTCTTCTCGTCCTCGTTGGAGTTGACACCCATCCCTCTCCCCGCGAAAACGAACCCAAAAAGGCGAAGATTTTTCGAACGTCCCAAAGATACCTTCCATGCAGGAGAGTACTTGGATGGCGCGCGTCATCCCCAAGTCTACTTTTGGAAGCGTAGTAAGAGAACCGGTGCGTGTTTTGACCGATCAGCTCTCCCAACTAACTATAGCCCTAATCGATCCACGCGATGAGGAGGTCGTCGTCAACTCCGATCGTTCCGACGTCACGTCGCACGATGTCATTGGTGAACGCAACACGTACAATAAAGTCAGCAAAACGGCATAAAATACCTAATAATCCTCTCATCATTGAAATCATCAAGGAATAGAAAAGTGTTACCATTCGTCTCATTTTCGAAATTCACCATGAGACGATCACTCAACTTCAAAAACAAGAGAATATCCCCACAACACCGTGGGTGTTGCTGTGCCTCGTCGTTACTCTCTGCTCGATTCATTATTATTTTTCATGTACCCCCTCGGTTGTGAACAACTACCGACTACGTTCGAGTTCCTGTCCTTATCCCGGAGTTCACCGCCGTCGTATACTCCCGCTCCCGTCGAATCGTACGTTCTACAGAATGCGCAACAATTGGGTTACGATGAAGCACAACAAAAACAACAAGGTTGTCGCATTTGGAACGATCCGTCAGCATCGACCATTCATTCACAATTGATGCAATATCGTCGTGATTTGGACGAGTATGCCGCACGCGTCAAAGCCTTTCAAGCCACGATTCCCGATTTACGATTGCGTGCGAACAACGATGTCTGTCAATCGGTCGATTTGCATCCACAGGGATTGTTGGCGGGCATCTTTCCCACCAGTCAACAATTGTCGTGGACGTCCACGGCGGGTTATGTCGAACCCTTGTTGCCGCCGATGCGGCATCCAATATTTTGTGAAACACGACGCGGCAATTTGTTGAATCTTAATTATTTGGTACACGACTTTGGGACCATGTGTCGGAATTTGCAGCGAACGTCACGCATTGTGTTGGTAGATATGGGAGCATCTTTGCAATTTTATGGGGAGAGTCCTGCTCTGTATCTGATGGATCTGTTTCGGCGATTTGGATTTCCCTTTGATCATATTTATGCCTTCGAGTTGAAACCGACGGAACCGGCGGAAGTGTACAAGAATCTTCCACCGCATTTCATGTCGGCCTATCATTGGATCAATGTGGGTGTCTCGGTCGAACCAGGCAACGTATTGAATCCATTTACAACTATCAAACAGAACTTTAACGAGGATGATTTAATCATTGTCAAGCTGGATATTGACACGCCTCATTTGGAGATGGCTTTGGTGCAGCAACTACTGGAGGACGACGAATTGTCGGGTTTGATTGATCAATTCTACTTCGAACATCATGTTGGTTTGAAAGAATTAGAACGACAATGGGGAAGCCAAATTCAAGGAACTGTCAAGGACAGTTTAGAACTCTTTACAAGCTACGTCAAAAGGCGTCCCCGCTCATTTTTGGGTATAGATTTTGAACGGTAAATCGTTGATATATCACGAGACTGCTAACGCACAACGTTATTCATCATTGGCTTTTGCGTTCTTTCCGTTTCTTTTCATGTTCTTCTTCTAATTCTTCATCGATTGCACAAGCACAAGCAATCACGAGCACAGGATCCATCCCTGCCGCCACTTGCAACTGATAATGATCGAATCGATCAAATTCAATGAGTCGATCCTCAATAACTTTGGCCACGGTTTCGCCTTGGGCATTTTTCATGACAAAGTTCCGTTGCAGAAAGTCACCTTCCAATTTGTAGGCAGGAGATGCCGCAAAGGGACCCACACCACCCTTTTCGCATTCGGCATAGAAATCAAACGTATCGGTGAAACTCACCAAAGCTTTTTCGATCCATCCAATCTTTTCTTGACAATCACCGCGATAAATATCGTAGGTTGGTTTCAACGCGATAAGTTTGCGATCGAGTGTCGCCACAATTTCATCCCCTTGCACGATGCGCATTTTGTCTTTACCGGGTAAGTGCAGCAGTGCCCCACGAACTCGGACATACGGACTGTTGTCGGCGGCTTCATCGTAGACATCAAAGTCTTCGCCGGTCCAACTGAACAATTTTTCTTGCACGGCAAAGGTTCGTTGCTCTTCCGAACGTTCGATTAACGGATCGCCGTATGCCAATTTGGATTGAGGTACCAACCTGCCGCCGGTAAAGAGATCTCCAAGGTTGGAAAATAAATTCAGACAAGTGACGGCAGGTTGTTGTTTATTGCGCGGTATCGACCACCCATTGACCGGTAACGAGCACAAGGAGATTAAAAAAGACAACCAGGAAGTTGTGGAGAGAATGTAGTTGCATTCTAGAGTAGCTTATTATACCGCAAACAAGTGAATGTAGCCAACAAAATGCAATGCATTTTTGTTTGTTGGTGCGCAAAAAAATTCAAACGAGGCAACGTCAGACAGAATTTCCGTCTCTATTTAAGTTTAGATGAATGGAGACAGAATTTCCGTCTGATTATAAATCTTTTCAGATTTTCTGTTTACTGGAAGACACCACTAGTCACAGAATTTCCGTCTGTCTCAAAATTACTTAGATTTTCTGTTCATGCGAGAAAGCCATAAAATGAGTTTTTTGCAAAGACAGCGTTCCAAAGAGATGCTCGACATCTAACACCATTAAATGAACGGAAAACGTACTTGAATGCCGAGCGCACAGCGAACGACGATTATTATTTCCAAAATAGCAGTTCGGCTTAAAGACGTTCTTGATGATTCATGACTGAAATGTAGTCTTGGAAAAGGTCGCTTACACTTGGATCTATACTGGCGTAAGTAAAGCAAAAGATCCGTTATTCAATTGAACGATCGAACAATAATTTTGAGCCAAGATTCAGTTATTCGAGCACGAAGATTCAAAAAGATTCAACTCTCTCACCTCCATTGAGCCTCCGAGTGATGGATCAAATCTACAGATCAAAAGATTCACTTTACTCACCTCTCGGAACGATGCGGCTCACCGAGAACGAATCTTACAGACGTTCGAAGCATGATTCATCGTACTCACCGACACTCCTCATAATTCGAAGTGCGAAAACATTCGCTGAAGCCATTTCAGAAGAATACAACAAGCCACGATGATGAACTCGAATCCTCAGCTCACGCCCCGAGCGATCCGTTTGGAAAACTGCCAAGTCCTCTTTGAGAACCATGGTGTCGAGAAAAACTCCCCTCCCGCTGTTTCGGATCAATCGGAGGTCTCCACCGTATCTTCGGACGAGTCTTTGTGTGCAGAAATTCTTCAAAAGCCTTCTGTGCCCGATTACTCGGCTAACACTTCAGAGAGAAATCCTCGTAAGCGCACCGTTTCCGATGGAGGAGACGAACGACCTTTCCGGTTATTAGCACAACCGCGTGAAGACATGACGGCTCTCCCACCATTGCATTCATACATTCGACAGCAGATTGAAGTCTTCATGGTCGAACAGGCCGACATGGATCAGAGAGCTCCGGGACGGAAGAACCCAATCCGCTTGCACCAAGTCGGCTTGCGCTGCATTCATTGCCGCCACTTACCGCAACGGGCGAAACGGGCGGTCTGCTTTCCGACCAGTGTAGCGCGCGTCTATCATGCAGTCAGTGATATGAAGTTTGATCACTTTAGTCGCTGCGCGGGTCTTCCAGAAAGCGTGCGAGCCAAGCTCCGTGAACTGAGAGAAGGTCAAAAGTCTCACAAAGAACATGATAAGAAGAAAAAGAAGACTGCTGGAAAGTCATCGTTTACCTCGACTGCCCAGTATTATCATGATGCGGCGGTATCGATGGGAATGATCGATCGTGATGGAGGAGTTTATATGAAAAATCAGGTGTCAACTCCGAAAGAAAAAGATCAAGAAAAGAGTCTTACCGCTTTGACCTTGGCCTTACAGAAGAGTCTACCGAGAGCAGATCCTCCAAGAAAACGAGCCAGGACTACCAGCCATATCACGCCTACGTTGTGCGATTCTACTGTATCCAAATTGTTGTTGCAGTATCAAATGAGTCCGAAACCTCTTCTTGTGAATGAGCGTCCTCGAATGCTTCAAGCACTTTCTCCTACTGTCCAATCGCGCTTCAATTTGGAAGAAGAGAAACGTAGGATCACGCAAGTCAAGTTACCTTATCTTTCACCCAAGAAGATAGGTGTGTCTCAAGTCAACACGCATGTTTCTCTTCTATCTCCACAACCTTCCCCAGGGGCTGGTGTCATTTTGCTATCTTCTCCACGCGACGAACAGCACTTGAACGAAATCCACTGCTTCATCCGCAAACAAGTCGAAGTATTTGCAGCCGACTCGAGCGATGTCAATGCTCCAGCCCCAGGACGCCGTCAACGTATCATCCTCGGTCAAGTGGGCATTCGCTGCATCCATTGCGCTGCGTTACCGGCCCAACAACGCTTGAAAAGAGCTGTTTGTTACCCTCCCTCAATGAAAGGAATCTATCACGCCGTTTCCAACATGAAGTTTGACCACTTCACTATCTGTCAAAGTCTTCCCACCAACGTCAAGGCACGCTTTGAGCAACTGTATTCCAGTGAAAAGCCACAGAACACGCGCGTGAAAGCTGCCAAAGGCGCTCGCGCTTCACCCATGGGTCAATTTTATGTGGAATCAGCGTTGTCACTGGGTCTTGTGGACACCGAGACGGGCATCCGCTTTCGTAGTCCTTTATTCAAGGTGTCGAAACTTCCTGATATGACCGGCATGTCGGCCTTGCTCTTTGCCGCCACGGATCCCACCATCCGGGAAGCCTATTTTCAAACAAAAAACACTTGAACGATGGATAAAGCTCAAATGTGAGTTGTTTCTTGGCCGGCTACAGTTTTCTAAGCATAGATATAATTGAATATGACGATTGTCATATGATAGAAACTGCCAAATTACTTGATCTTTTTCTGATTCTCCCTGTTACTTTGCGGCCGCTCGTACCACTTTCGTCAGCAAACCAAAGTCGGTGACGAACCAGTCGGACAATTGCACCACCTTCTCGCGACGGGCCACTCCCCCAAATCCAATGAAGGAAGCCGCTGGTGGCTTGGCCTGTGCATCCGTCGCTCCATCACCAATCATTATCATTGTCTTGTATCCACCCGCTTCTTGAATTCGTTGTAATGCTTTGGGTTTGCCCATATCCCTCGATGTTGGTTCGTTCGGATCGAATCCAGCGTATTGACCGTCCTGGTCAAAGAGAATTGTATTCGCTACAATGTTATCAGTGACGGAAATATTGAGCATCTCAGCGACCGGTTCAATCATGATACGAAATCCTCCTGAAACCAGATACACGTGTTTGTTTTGGGAATGCAATTCCCCAATGAATTCCGCCACACCGGGAGTCAGTCGCAACGGATGCGCCTCGAGACACTCTTCAATCGACTGCTTGGAAGGCTTGAGAAGATCCAGACGCTGCGCCAAGGCATCTTGAAAGGGCAATCCTCCTTCCATGGCTTGTTTGGTCAAGGCCGCCACCGCTTCTCCGAGTCCCAGGTGATCTGCCAAGACATCAATGCCTTCTTCATCGACGACAGTGGAATCGACATCAAAGCAAACACAATCGGCTTGCATCAAGTTATCAATAGCACCGGTAATGTCGTTTCCAATAAAAGTGTCGCTATTAGGAAGTGATTGGAGAAAAACCGATACGGAAGTACTACTACTACTACTACTACTACTCATGAGACGCGACGAATCAAGTGACTTTTGGCAACTCGACACAAGGAACGTCGACGAAAGAAGAGTCCGCGATGATCTTCTGAGAATCTGTGGGGCAATCATGGGAACGACACTCGAGATTGATTGAGAGAGAGAGAGAGAGTGAGTGAGTGAATCTATTCTTGAATGCTCAATTGAGTGTAATGGTGACGGCGACAAAGTCGAAGTTGATTCATGGTCGGCGTTGTTGTTTTCCTTTTTCTTCGTCGATCGGCACCCGCGTTGCTGCCATTTCCGTGTTGCAAAGACGGATGAAGTACAGACAATGTCGATCCGTAAGTAAATCGCATCGGTATAAAGTGTTTTCCTTTTTTTTCATGCTCGACGACGATAAACGCATCGAGCGGGTCATTGGCCAAACATTCTTCCTTATTATTTATTTGCGCCCCTATACTGGTACGTGGTACCCCTTGTTATCTGAACTAAAATACCATAAAAAGCTGCATATTATGATATGATTCTTCAAATGACACGTCCGCGTTCGTTATCGCAAGCGGATGGGAAAGTCTTTCCGGGGCAAGTCGACCCCTTTTCTTATTGGTCGGAGAAAGCCACCAACGAAACCTCCTTTACCAACAAAGAGTTTCATTACATCCATATACCGAAAACGGCGGGCGAGTCCTTCCTGCTAGATTCTCCCTTTCACATAAGTGTGGGTAGTACGATGCAAGGAAATCGTGAAAAGACCTATTATGAGACTCCTTCTCTCTTTCTCTCCAATGACAACCAACGTTATTATTATTCGGTCGTCTTTTTACGACAACCAACCAGTCATGTACTATCGCAGTTTCTCGAATGCAAATACGATCTTTACTTTCGAAATTTCGCTACAACATTACCAGGTTACAATGAACTCGACAACGCGACCGCCGGATTCGATGAATGGATAGAGAATTTCATCGACATGGAATTGCAGAACAAGTACGGAAAGGAACCAAGTTATCGATGCTATGAACCATGGAATATGCAAGCGAGGTATATGACGGCATCGGGAAAGAATGATCCACATTTCGCGAATGATCGTAGTGGGCGAATTCCTGACTTGGATCTGGCCGAAATGAACTTGCAAAAGATCGACATTGTGGGCATTACCGAGTATTATTCCGCGTCGCTTCGTTTATTGGAATATCTTGCTCTCGATGGTGCCTTATCTCCTCTCTGTCGGCAATGTGATCCCACTACGGGCAAAATCATTGCGCAAGAGCAGCAACATCGAGAAAATCACGGAGTTCCGCATCATTCGGTCGATATGATTTCGGAACAGTCCTTGCAGTTCATCGAAAACAACTTGACATCCATTGATCAAGAATTGTACAAGATAGGTCGACAGTTGTTCGACCAGCAAATAGAGCAAGTTTGGAAGACGACGGGGGTTGACTTGCTATGCCGAGACAATTATTTTTCACCGAAGCAGGTCGAACTTCCAGAGAATAATCAATATTTGGAAACCGACACGAGATACCCGGTTCTTTTCTTATATTTGATTCCACCTGTTGCATTATGGAGCATCTTCCGATTCTGGCGAAGGACGGGTTGGTTTCGTTGTGGTTGTTGCATGGAGAAGCAATCCATTTGATCGAGATTAGCATGTTTTCAATCTTCATCACTGGTAAAAAGACTCAGAATTCGTTGCAACCCAGTTTCATTCTGCCAAAGATCCATCATTAACTCGGAAGAGACCATGTGATTGTCGCCCATTTCGTCATAGTCGTAGGCCGTCCCGAATGTGGCGTAGAATGGCATACGATAAAACGTCGAAAAACCTCCGGCTAAACTTTGATTGGCCATGATGAATCGACTAAAAGCTAAAGCGATGGTTTCTTCGGGTGCATTGCGAATACGGACTTGAGCCCACGGAAGCCTTTGTTGCAAGTACGTTTGCATGGGTCCCAGTAATTGGGTACAACGATCTCGATTGTGGTTGTCGATCTTTCGTGTTTGTCCTTGACTCGGTTGTGTCACAATCCCAATCGTTCGCGCGGCGGGTGATATTCTTTTCGCCAATACACTCCATCGGACATAATGATATTTGTGATGAGCTTTTAGTTCGATAATATCGCCACAGCGGAAATGAATGACAACGTCGTCCAGTTCCACGTCGGAACGAAGTGGCGCAGTGGTCATGGGTACTTGTAAAGTGCGTTCTTTGGATTCCTTTACAGTGAAGTTTGCGGCTGGGTGATTTATCGACGGAACTCCGACTAAGCTAATAGCCATGCGGCGAAGTTCGTACTGAATGTCATCGACAATGATATGCGCCGTCTTGGGTTGAAAACTGTCACACGCATCTTCGAGACTCGCAGACGGGCCCGGCCATACATTTGCCGGAAACGAGCCCATGATCCAAGGAATGACCAAACTGCTTCTTGTTTCCATAGCGTCGACACATTCCATTTGAATGGATACATTCCCCAACAAACGCGCAATCAGGCGAATATTATACAACATCAATAACACATTTCCGGTCCCATATATATTGTTCACAAAAAGGTCTTCACAGTGCATTCGAAACGACATTCGAACAGGGAACTTGGGCGGTATGGGAAGCACTTCCCGTGAATTTGTTTGCCGTTCCGCCACGTCGGCACAAAGAACATTGTGATGCCCCATAATTGATTGTTGAAGAGCGCTGTGAAGGTCCGTTTGGCGATACTCGACGATGAGCGGCTCGATGTTTGCCGGGATAGAGAGGTACGCGTTGAATAGTCTGATTGGTTGGGTTGTTAGGACCATCAACAGAATCATCACGGTAACAGAAACCAGTAGGATTCGCAACGAGTCTTTTTTGTGCAGTAATTTGCGATGGCGTCGACGACTGTAGAGTTGATTTTCACCTTCCCATACACTTCGTTTTAACTTTGCCCTGAACCACATCTTTGCTGAGTAGCATTATCTATCTTGCTCTATGCAGATGTTGGAAAAAGCGGCTTTAAATTTATCATTTGCAACATCGTATTTCGCCTCAAACGAAGCATGAATTCGGAAGCATCGCATGTGTTGTCGCATTATTAAATACTCCGTAATTATTACGGAGTACTGAGTAATACCAATACAATATTCCGCTGAATGTCGTCGTCACAAACACGAGAGGCGAGTCACGAATTAGATCCGTTGGATGCGAAAAATTTCCC
This sequence comes from Fistulifera solaris, assembly GCA_030295235.1. NCBI lineage: Eukaryota > Bacillariophyta > Bacillariophyceae > Naviculales > Stauroneidaceae > Fistulifera > Fistulifera solaris. The sequence goes on along the minus strand of AP026167.1, from coordinate 492,198 downwards.
ATTCTCCAACAGAAACACTGTGTACTAAAAATATCGCAAGGAGCGCGGCGCTCTCGCGGAACAAACAAACACACACACAATTTCTCCCCCTCGTTGTTTTGCGGTGTTTTCCAAAAAAAAGATTTTGTTCATCAGTATATCAACACTCTTCCCTTTAGAATGAACAAACTGTTCTTGTCGTTGGCATTTTTCGTTTCTCTTTGTGAGGCCTATCCCTTGCAATATTGGGATTACGCCCAGGTGATTTGTCCTTACGTGACCACGGCCATTAACTACTACTTTGGAACGCGTGACAATTGCATTTGCAGCAACGAGCCAACTCTCTTTTACAAAAAGATCCCCTTTTTCCGATTTGGTATCGACGCCAACTGCTCGTACACGAAACCGGACGGCTTGGATATTACCGTCGATCTCACTTTTCGTGGTGGTTTCGTAGATACCGCGATCTGTCACGAAATTGATGCCTCGACGACGGCTTGTTTCTACGGAAGCTACTTTCTCGAACCAGATTGGGTCTTTACGTTCAACCATATCCCACAAAGCTGCAAGGTTGAAGTGAATGGTCAGAAATGCTCCGATTGTGCGTTCATTGGCAAGCCTCCGATCAGCGCCATGGCTTGGGATTGTGGCTCCTTGTTGCCCGCGGACTTTGATTTCAATCAAAAGTTTCCCAACGAAGACTATGATGCGAGTGGACTCATTGCCGAAGCGCAAGCATTGTTGGGGACCGGTATGATGATGAACAGCACGGCCACCAAACAGAAAACAGGCAAACTGCGGCGATGAAACCTTGTGAGATGATGCATTGATCAGGTATACTTTCTTCTTCTACTTATACGGGTAAACATAAATATAGGCGCCCATTTCCATTATTGCTTAAATCTATGTTTGAAGAGTAATATATGTGCTTCAATACTAACGAGGAGTCGACAGACGTGTGGTGATAGATTATTTGACGATTACTTAGAACAGCTTCTAATACCGATTGATTAGACGACTCTTGATCGCTTGCTGGGATTAGTGGAGACAACTTTCGCCGCCGGTCGCTTCTCGGAATCATCCGAGTTTTCTTCCTCTTCTTGCACGGACTGGAGCGTGTGCGAAACGGACGTTGTTGTCCTTAATCTGAGTCGGAGTTGGTGCTGAACGAAAATCTGGGCAGACTCGAGTTTCACTGATGTGGCATTCTTGCATTTGTCCTTTTCATCGTTAACCAATGTATAATTCATAGAATTTGCAAAACCCCTGAGTCGTTCAATAAAACGTTCCCGGGTAAGACGTGATTCGGTTGATAAATGTTGTATACGAAGGAGCTGGCCATCGTGAAAGTTAAAACCAAGTGTCAACACCGCACATCCTAGCGGATCTTGGAAGCAAGCATCTTTGCACAAAAGCAAGACAATGGAGGAACTTGACCAAAGTTTCAAGAAATTTAGTGTGCGGACGTCCTCATCCGACAGCAACACTTTCTTAATTAAAGTCAGATCTTGTGGCTCTGCCCGTTGTAACAAAAGCTTTTCGTCCTCGGCATTACTTCCATCATGATAGCTATGAAGTGCCTTTTCCACAAGAATATCAAGTTGTTTTCTTCGGGTTGATACTCGCACAGCTGCTGTCTGTGGTAGGTCATTGTGGTCAAGTACGCGTTGAAACCCCGATACGAAACTTTCGGGAAAGGGAGGACCTCTAGAATTCAGGCGGGTGCTTTTATACCGCGTACGGGCTGCTTCGGCAGCCTCTTTGACTTTGGCAAAATTGCCATCACATTCGGGAAATAGCTTTACCAGCAAAGCGGCACAGGCCATATGCCGCGCCTCGCGTTTGGATGTTCCCACGCCTTTGGCTTGCAACACATCTTCGCTACCCTCGTCATGGTAGACTTTTAGCTCGGCAATACACGTGAAACGCCCGCGACTGACATCAGATGTCGTTGTTTTGCGTTTCAGTGGGTGATGCTGTACCACCGGCATTATCTGATAAGTGAAGACAGGAACAGATTCTTTGATACGTGGATCTATCTGAATCGTTGTAAACAACAGATTCGATAAGATTGTAGCACCTTGCCCAGACTTCCAGAAATCGTTTTCGTCTTCTGAGAAATCCGTGGTGCTACTGATATTATCGTCAGTGGCATCAATTGCGAGTTGTTTGGCTAAATGAGGCGCTAAATCTTCCACGGCGTTTCTCAAAGCAATCACAAATCCGCTAGTTTCATCAAAGACCACCGTCGGACAGAGACTTTGCAGAGCTTGTCTCGCCGCTTCTTTCTTAGCGGCACCTTTGTTTCCTCCTTGTCCGTGACCCCACTCGACGTCATCTTCGAGAGTCACGACACAATGAAAATGCGTCGGAGTGATTTGTTGTAAAACAAACGAAGGAAGATGATTCCTCCGACTGCACCATTCGTACAGCGCGGCAACAGCCGTTTTGCCCAACATCGATTCATCGGACCGATCTTTCTTTTTGCTTTTTCGAACAAACGTACTACAACTGCTGTTACTGCTACTGTCTTCTCCGCGGCGAATCCGGTCACGGTGTTGCTTGGTGCTGATGCGTCCGGGAACGTCGTCTAGACGAGGTCGACGTTTCCGTCGGTGCGGAGGATCTGACGACGATTCGTACTGTGCATCCGGTTGTTGAGGGTCGTGGTGTTCGGATGGAATGAAAGGAGGGGGTTGATATGGTGGATAAAAGGGAGGATGTTCACCATTCCGAAACAATGGCATTTGCCCTTGTGCCGCAAAATCGGCAGCCGCTGCCGCCATCTGAGCTGCTGCCCAAGCGGCTCCCGCTGCAGCCGATGCACTTGATAGAGAACAAAGCAATGAACTAAATGAGAATCATTTCACCAGTCAACATCGTGTCTTTTCGAAAGGAACTTACTAGGCTGCGGCATGATCGCGCATGCGCGCTTCGTAGTATTGTATCGATGCCGGGGGACTCCGGATACTGCGGCTGTTGAGGGAGATGAAAAGGTGGTGGCGGCGGATGGACAGGATAGGGTAGATTGTGCGGTACGTGATACGCAGGCTGGGGGATGAATGGAAATTGAGACGGTACGAAAAGACCGAGAGGATTGTAAGCTATTTGCGCAGGATACTGGTTCACTGGAGGTTGAGGCAAATGTAGATTAGAAGAATCTTCTGAAAATGCTGGAATTGGTTCGTTCGCAAGTCGAGGTTGCGCTGCTGGAGGAAGTCCATCTGCCTGAGTTTCCTGTTTGATTTTCTTGTTTGCTGCCTCTGCTTTCGGTTCTTCGTCCGAACGAATATCGTCATCGTTTCTATTACTCATGACTTGTGAAATTTGTGAGAGACTGAGCAACAACTAGGATTCGAAGGATAATAGACAATTAACAAAAACAAAAGGACAATAGACAATTAACAAAAATGAGTTCCTTTTTGTCGCACACGACAGCAATAACTTTTGAGAAAAGTGAGTCCAGTCACGCGGCCTTTGTTGCGCAAAGTCGCAAACACCCAAGCATGGTTAAACAAGACTAAAATGACAAAGTCGTCACGAAATCAAATAATTGCGACCGTTTACCAGGTATTCTGACGCTTATCATACCCATCCTTTTTGAACACCATAATCGTTTTTAAGAGCCTCGAAGCATAGAAAATCATCTAAACCGGCTTAGACTATACTGATATTTATTCCTAATTCCTAATTTCCTCAAGTCAGAATGCAACTTTCAACTTGAATTGAAAGACTTCTCACTCGATTATAGGTTAGGAGGCCGATCCTAATTAGGATCGGCCGGAACAAAACGGTACCAAGAACCTATGCGACATTGATGAGAAAAGGGCAATTATACGGGCGAAGGGCGGCCTTCTATCTTTGACATCATGCCATTTTCTTGCATCGCAACAATGACAAGCCAACGAAGTCTTCTCCTTGCTTGCGAGTGGTATGAATTTTAGGACAAGAAATTGATGCTGGCAACGTGAAGAGGACAAATTGCATCCTCGCAACACAGAAAAAGGACCGAGTTTTTCGTCCGTGGTCACTGGCAAGGCTTCACGTTCTGTCAGCTGTTTCTCAATTGCAACAATGCTATTGAGGCCAACGAACTCGAAACTGACAGGCAGGACACGCGCTCGGGCAGGAAAGAGATTTTCTCTTCACAGAATACTCAATTCTGTTGCTGCGATCATTTTCCTCGCATATATCGGTCTACAAAGTCGCATATCATTGCTCGGCTTGTCGAAAAAGCAAGTTCTTTTGTCAAGGATCCTTTAATTGCTAGTCTGAATCCTCGTCTCGTACAACTAAACACACCATGGAAGCCTTCGATTGCTATTTCATCGCATTCTCTTCCGCCTCTGGAAGATATGACGATAAGTCCTGACTTTGGTGTTCTGGATCATTTCGTGCGCAAACAACGACGTAACATTGACCAAAATGATACAATTTTGCTACATCTCCAACGCGATGCCTTCTTGTCGGAAATCGACAAAAACGTATCGCCGTATTACGATCCGTACGAAGATCAGGACTTTGAACGTGATGAATGCCGTCCACCCAAATGGAAATATGACACCTATCCCGTCTGCAACCTCCTTCATGAACTATCGATCGAACGTTTACCCGAACAGCAAGAGTATTCGGTCGATCATTTAGGGAATGGACTGTATCGAGAAGTATTTCGATTCCAACGATACGACCAACAGACACAGTTCGTACTGAAAACATTGCGACCCACCGAGAATTTTCGCTTTGACATTGTTTCGACATGGTACATTCGTGGCGAAGCCATGCTGCTGGAAAAGTTGTCGTCGTCACCGCGATTGGCAGATATCTATGGGTTCTGCACCTTCACAACATTGACGCAAGTAGGGGTTGGCTTCGGAGATGTGGTGGTCCCTAGACCCAACTGGAAGTTGCGATTGGATGCCGAACGACCACCTTTGCCAAAAATACCCGACAACCAACTTTTGCCGCACGAAAAATTGAAGTTGGCTTTGGAAATGGCCGAAGGACTTGCCGAATTGCATGGTTATTATGAAGGCGTCATCTGTCACGATGATGTGAGTATGAGTCAATGGCTTTGGAATGACAAAGGGGAAGCATTTTTGAACGACGTGAATACCATTCGAGTCCTCGAGTGGAATGACGATCAAAACGACTACTGCCCTTATTTTACCTATGTTAAAGTAGGTGAATACCGTCCAATCGAATCGTTCTCGCCGGATCGCACGTCCATGGAATCGGATGACATGTGGAGTTTTGGGAACATTCTGTTTTCCATTGTCACCGGAGTAGAACCTTGGATCGAAAAAGCCAACACCGAAGAGTCGCAACAAGCCGTTTTACGGGGAGAAGTTCCCGCGATACCTCCTTTCATGGATCGTAATTTCACTCACATCGAACATCGACTCATGGAGATTGTCGCATCATGTCATAGGCCGGTACCAGAAGACCGTGCTTCAATCTTCAGTGTATTACAACAATTGCGCGACGCGTGGAAAGAATACGAGGAAACGACGAAACCTCTCAAGTGAAAACGGAGTGAGCAGAAACGGCACGACTGAAGGAAACCGGCTTTCTTGCGACCAACGTCGAGCGAATTTTCTCATTATTTTGCAAACGAGCAAATAAGTTACAGCACCAGCAGCATTTCACTCCCTTAATTCCTCGACATGCATCTCTTCAAAAAAGTCTTCGTCGCGCCCCTGATCTCCTTGCACGCCGCGATGATTCTCGGCGCAGAACAACGTCCTGCGTGTATAGATGAAGCGAACAAATACCACGCGTGCGTCGAAACTCATTTAGCGTTGTGCGAAGAGGGTTGCCCCGCCGAAGGAGCTGTTTTTAACTCTGTTACGGAACTAGACACGGAAGAACTGGTGTGCAATGTGTTGAACGGAATGTTCTGCGTCGTTCATTATTGCTGCCAACGCACGTGCACCAGAGAAAGCATGGAGTATTTTGAATGTCTTGCGCAAGAGATGAAAGACTGCAATTTGGTTTGTATTGATGATGATGATTCCAGCTCCGTTGAAATGGTTGGACTGTCGATGCTTGTCCTGGCACTCGTGGCAGTGCTCAGCGTAACAATGCATCTTTACGATGCTTGATTTCACAGACTTAAAGGCAACCACCACGTAAACTTCGTCTCGAATAGTATGTACTAGTCCATCTTTCGTTTCCGAGCAAATCATTCGATTATCAATTTGTCATTGCAGATGCCAATTGTTTTCAAGCAAATTATTTTGGCATTCGTTTCTTTCGTCGCTGTGCAGAAAAAAAGAAAAACAACCGGTTCCATTTCGACTATCAAATACTCCGTAGTAGAAAGAATCCTTGACTTCGTCTGACGACGACTCAACTTGATTTCAGTCCCGTATGGTTTACGGATAGTTGAGATAAAACACCTCTCTCTAGAGGCCTCGTTAATACTATAAGAAGCTACTTCCTACAATTTATCAGATATGTTTGTACTGCAGGTTTGTCAAACTTTATGATATTCATCCGTCTCCTAGTTGCTGCCGAATTGCTGTTTCTTATTATAGAACGCAAAACATTTCGCCGACGAGTTTTTTGAAACTGTTGGACGGGATTGATTGAGAACAATTCTCTGTCAAAGTATATTATCTTAACGTTGCTGTTTGTTGCTGATGAAGCTGTTTCCATAAGTACGTCAGAGTTCCATTTCTTGCATTCTCGTCGTAGTCGACGATTAAAAACATCCTCAACCTTACTTAAACCCGCAACTCGCGTTGCTTGTGGTAGCCATAACTGTGATTCGAACTGCAAGGACAATTAGAAAGCCCTTTTCATTTCAATTCTATGATTAGCTTGTAGTACACTTTTCTGTTATGGCAAGTCAGCCAGACTTTCCTTGCACACGCCCTTCGAGACGTTTTGAGACCGAGCTCGTCAGGAAAGACACTCACAAAACACAATCGCGGGAAGAATCATCATCGTTCGTCGTCGTTATTACCTCAATCATTCATCATGACACCAGAGCCGAAACGAGACAGTAACCCGGTTACAAACTTTCGCCCGAATCGAGAGGACCTTGCATTTTCACCTAGTCCGCGTCCTCCTGCTAGTTCTCCTCCCAGCAAGCCTTCAACGAGGAATCTCAATGAACCGAAAGCAAAGCCTATTCACACAACCACTTCCAGAGCAGGAGGGAAGAAATGGGGTAAAGATGTGTCGCGCAAAGATATCATCGTGGTCGTTGCTTTGATTGTTCTGGTACTGGTGGCTGCGGTCGTGGCATTTACCATCGTTGCCAAGAAGGAAAGTGACAACAACAACTCTGTCGTCTTTGCTTCGAGTCAGGACAAGTACGATTTCATTCGAGAATCGCTCAAAAATTCGACGTTCGCCGCCGAAATGGCTTTACCGGAATCGGTCCAAGAAGTGAACGAAGTCGATGCCTTCGCATTGGCAGCCAAGTGGATCGTCGAAGATCCACTCGTTACATCGGAAGACGCGGTACTTGTACGGTTCGCACTCGCCACCATATATTACGCCAACGGCGGATCCGATTGGTTGCGTTCGACGAATTGGATGAGTAGCGAGGATGTATGTGAATGGGAAGGCGTTGGATGTTCGGTCAATATCGACGCCAAGGTACAGGAGCTCGATCTCTCGAATAACAACTTAACAGGGACGTTATCGCCGGCTCTCACGCTCCTCCAAGATCTCAAGATTCTTTGGCTCGACAAGAACGATCTTACTGGACCGATTCGCGCCGATATTTTTGCCTCGTTGCCAAATCTTGCGATTCTATACTTACAAGAGAATCAGTTGACAGGTCCCATTGCCCAGGACTTTTTGGCCACTGGAAACCTTTGTAAGTACTGCTGGTCTGATTCTTAGCATGATCTTACTGCGTCCAATTCTCACGAGCTATATGATACAGATACATTGTATCTCCAAGGCAATCAGCTCACAGGCGCGTGGCCCGAAAAATTCTGTCCCATTTGCGATGAGGAGGGAGTGTGCAACGGTCCTTTCACAAACTTTGGTATCGACTGCCAGGCGAATCCTTGCCCTTGTTGCGATCCCTCCAAGAATTGCTTTTAAAGGATTCGCGAATGTCAAGTTGCAACTTACCAGTCGGGACACGCTTCAATTGCCACAGATGGGAATTTATATAACATTGCATGGATAATATGCCTAGGTGTCTCTGTAGCTATATCTTAGCTCGACTGAGCGTCATCGTCCTTTTCATCCTCGTACGTGTCAACAGGACGAAACTGACTTCGATCCAGTGAGTTGAGTTCCTGCTTTTTTGCTCCAACGACAGTCCCACTCGCGACAAGATCATCAAATTGTTCCCCGACGCGATAACAGACCCACCACAATAAAGCCGCCGTTAGAAGACTTGGTGCACTGGCCACGCGGATACTACGATCCACGCTTCCCGCCATTTTATTGATGGTGCTACCGATGGCTTTGGCAACTCGTGCTCCCACCACATCAATCCAAAACTTCGACTTCAACTTGATTGAATTGGAAGTAGGAATGTACAATATTTCTTTGGCGGGATCGTGCATACTGTAGGTCATCGCTTTCAGAAGTGACATGGACAAGAAGAGCACGGTCAGGTTTCCTGGTATCGCACCAAAGGTCAATACATTAATCACCAAGAGTAGGGTAGGAAATAAACGAATCGTTATCCGTAATCCAAATCGCTGTATGAACCGAGGGAAGATGATGGACGATATAAAAAGACTTGAGACGTTCACTAGCTGACCGTAGTGTCCCATGAATTGCTTAAACGACATTTTGTGATCACTCTCTTCGAAACGACTGTAACCCAGAAGCTTTAGTTGGTAATCCAAACAAGTGAGGGATACTTCGTAAAGACAGGATGCACCCATAATCAAAATGACGTAATTGTTGCCAACAATGTGGTATATTCCTGTCCAGAAACTGTCTCCGTCTGTATCGTTGTCGTCTTCGGTCGGCTCTTGCGGCACATCGCTGGTACTCGGATAGCGTCGACTGTATATACGCATCACAATCACGTGCAAAACAATAATAAGACACGCGAGCACAATCAGTGTAATACTGGTCCAAATCCGAGTCGTCACCATGGTGCTGCCCAAAATTGCTCCCAGCTGCGCCAAGGCAATGATAATACCGTAAAATCGTTCCGCATCGTGTAACGACAAATTCGAATTGCAAAAGGACCAAAACGTGGCGACGGCAATGGACCCGAAGGATTCTACGGCGGCAAACCAACAGTAACCAACTACATTCCAATACGTTGTGGTCGCATTCAGATCTTTCGCTGGATCGGTCAGGGCCACCAACGGATTGAATTGCAATAATGACGCCATGATGGCAAAGATGATGCAATAGGGAATGCATACGTAAAGGAATATCCGTGAAGAGAGTGGATCGTCCGTGATATCACTATGGTACGACAATCGATCGAAATTGGTGGAGGTTGTCGCCACGTTCATAGTGGACCAAGTTTCGGGTCCTTCCGATACCTCTTTTTCCTGCAGTGTACTTTGTCGCATTTCGAGATCATGGCGATTCGATAAATATTCGACACAACAAACCAGAACTAAAGTGGCAGCAACGCTGACTAACTTGGCAATTGGAAGATGATGATCTAAATTTCCAGCCACCAATGACCCGAATGTCGGCTCTTTTCTGTGTGATGGGTGATGAGAGGACGGAAGGGTGTATCATACAATCCGTCGGCAATCGTCCGACTTACAATGTGTCGAGTAACCAAAAGGCTGCAAGAATCAAAAACATACCAAAACCCAACCAATACGCTCGTATCCATTCGGGTTCGTGAGAATCCTCTGTACTGGTATACCGCGATCGCTGTGAAGGGTTCAGCAGTGTCCTATCGATCTCCAAAGGGAGAAATTCAGGTTCATCCTGTTCATAATCGGCTCCCATGGTACACTGCGGCGTAGCTTTCTAAAGAATTCAATGCTGTTCTTCTCTCGCTTGGCTCGGTATAATACGACGTCAAGAGTTGCGTCGCTTTCCGTTATACAAGTGCTGTAGTGATTGATGATCGAGGCTATCATAAAGTTTTAATGCGTCCATGGTCGATCGCGACGAACGATGATCACACTTCCCGTCAAGGGTTAAAGTTATACTTATAGACTTAACAACCTTCACCTTAAATAAAGAAATTCCTTCACAACACTACTTTTGAGACCAAAGACCAAAGTGCAAAGTGGGCGTGGTTGCTTGTGGATGATGACGTGTCGAAGAGTTTTTGACACGACCAATGACGATGTCATGAACGCGTGCTCCAACTTTTGCTACTATAGATAAAACGTGAGATCCAAGGGATGAAGAAAACCGATAGTTGCACGACTACTTTTTCACCTACAACGGACGTGTTGGCACGTCATCAATCGTTGCTATGAGAGGATCCAAAGATCCACGATCCAATCCATTTTTCATTATTTTTTCATCTCACAAATCAATAAAACTGATTTTTTTTATTGAAAGACGCTCTAAAATCGATCAATCGATATGAAGATTGCTTCTGCCTACAGTCTCTTTATTGTCTCTCTCTGTGTTCTCCCGTCGGCGTATGCAGGCGTGCGCAGTCGGTCTCTTGTGCGGGGAGTTCCTGGTCGTGTCGATTCTCGTTCTTTGGAAGAAACCACGGATGGAGATGGGGAAGAAACCGGAACAGAAGAACCCAGCGTGGAAGCAACGGAGATGGAAGAAACCGAGACAGAAGGAACTGAGAGGGAAGAAACCGACACGGACGACGCCGAGACGGATGAAGAAAAAACCCGAGATGGAAGAGGAGGAATATGAAGACGACGACGAGGACGAGGAGTCTCCTATTGCCCCAAAGAGACGTGATTGCCGAACCAGTAAGTTCCCATACACTTTGTGTCAATCAACTAACTTCATGTTGCGAACACCTTTCTTATCCAAATTACCGTAACAGGACACGAAGCCAATGGGGTTACTTTTGAATGCAAGGCCACGTCTGATGACGCCAACGCCAAAGTCAAAGACGAAATCGACTATACAGTAGAAACCTCTGATAGGGGTTTGATGGTCCGAATCAAGTACGAACAAGAAATTGAGGTCGAAGAAAACGAGGCTGATGAAGGATCGGAGGGCAAAGAGGAAGACGAAGCAGAAGGGGAATCAGATGCTGAACCGGAAGACGAGGAAATGAACGAACCCTCTGCCAACGGAGATTATCCTGACGAGTCGCCCAATGCGGATGAAGAAATGGCAGAACGCCCAGAGATTCCCCCCACCGTCTGAGGAAGCAAACGAAGAAGAGAGTGTTGAGGGTGAGCGCCTTTTGCAAGCGGAGCAGGAAACGGAGACTGAATTTGAAGTTGTTTACGACAGCATCATTGAATACACGAAAGGATCTGGGTCTACCACTGGCGAAGCTTATGATTGGGAAAACGATGTTGTTCTTCAGACCATTTCTCTCAACACTTGGAATGTTATGTCCGAGGTTGCCACCGATGGTCAAACGTCAAGGTTCAATGTCTCTAGCCCGGATGATACCACGGCATTTACTTTTACAATCAATCAAGCTGCTGATGGGCAGCGCATCACTGCCAATAAAATGAAAATTGATTTCGAGCTAAACAACTTTCCTTGGACCAGCGACGAGAGTTTTGTTGCATTGCTTTCCACCGTTGAAACTGAACGCACGGTAGATGTGGAGTACGGGCAAGACGTCGAAACCGAAGGAGGAATGGCACCGAAAGATATTTTTATTTCGTTTGCCGATGTTGTAGATACGTCCAGTTTCACACCATTTGGCAAATATTCGTGGGCTGAGACGGCGGAAGCGACTTCCACTGGGCCTAGCAACAATCCTATAGACACCGATGATTCTACGAACACGACAACGATCGAGTCATCCACCAATGAGACGGAAATCATGTCTTCGCGCTCGGTCAATACTTCTTCCACTGCTTCGGCTCCCCATACCATCAAGGTTGTGGCGACCTCGCCTTTGGTTGAGCGCGCCGATCGTCGTGCCCAGGAAGGCAAGCAGGTGGAATCGATTGCCTATTCGTTCGTCGGTGGAAATGCGGCCCATCGTGCCTCTCGCATTTACTGGGATCCGAGCGCGGGAGTGGACTATCAATCGTCCGCTCGTCCTCTGTCTTTGGCAATGGCGGGTGCAGGGCTTGTCTTGGCTCTCTTCACAGCATTTTAGGATGCATTTTCTGAGAATTGTGGTCTCCATATACACTAAAGATAGAACATTGTTGTAGAACTTATGTTATCTTTTGCCTCGTTAGCGCATCAAACCGATCGCAAGATGATGAGCTTCTATATTCCTTTTCCAACACGTACGTATTTGTTGCGACGTGACGACAAGATATGGATCACAGGGTGAACATCAGTGACATCATTCGAAAGATCGATGGCGTTCCTATTCATTCACGATACTTGTACTCCGTATTTTGATTTCGCAGGCTTCTGATTTCGTCACCACACAACGGTTGAACTGTGACAACATTTGAAATTTGACTATACTCGCTCGAAGTGCAAAAGATACTCCGACTGCTCCTTCGACGCGCACCTTTTACCTTTCCAGGTGGAGGGAGTTTTTGCTTACTATGGAAATCTGAATACCGGTCTTCGATTGTTATCGGACGTGGCTATTCAACGGACCATGGCGCGCCAGCCACGTCCATCGGTGGATCGTGCATCGTGGATTGTGGTCGTTTTCCGCACCTCTCATCTTCACATTATTCTTTCTTCATCAAACGATAATTGTCATTCCTTCTAATCATTTTCTAATTTAAAACAACTCCAACATGAAGATTGCTTCCGCCTATTTGATTGCATCCCTATACATTCTCCCGTCGGCTCGTGCTGCCGTCCGTAGCCGATCTCTGGTGCGTGGTGTTACTGCCCAGTCGGAATACCGCCTTTTGCAACAGGAGGCGGAGACCCCGGAACCAGAAGAACCAGACGATTCCGGTGATGAACCGGAGAGTAAAGGAGGGAAGAAAGAGTCCCCGATTGCCCCGAAGAAACGTGATTGCAAACTGAGTAAGTGAAATCCGGCTGTATGCATCGAATCATGCATCTACAATCAATATCCGATGGACCTAACGCTCGCTCGCTTTTAGGACAAGAAACCGAAACCAACGAAGTGTCGTTCAAGTGCAAGGCCAAGAGCGACGACACTAACGCGAAAGTCAAGGATGAGATAGATTACGTTGTGGGAACTTCGGAGAAGGGTGTGATGGTGAAGATCAAGTATGAACAAAAAATCAAGGTCGAAGATGAAGAAAAAGAACATGAACACGAGGAGGGAGAAGAGCATGATCATGAACATGAGGACCAAGAAGAGCCGTCTCCGGAAGAAGAGAGTGCCGAACCTCCGGCTGATGAAGAATCTCCTGAGCCACCTGCCGACGAAGAAACTCCCGAGCCGCCGGCTGATAAAGAATCTCCTGAGCCACCTGCCGACGAAGAAACTCCCGAGCCACCGGCTGATGAAGAAACACAAGAAACACCGGTTGATGATGAAGGGGCCCAGCTCCCGGAGACTCCTCCCCCAACGGAAGCAGCGGATGATTCGCCGGAAGGTGCCGAGGGACAACGGGCGTTGCAAGCGGAACAGGAAACTAAGACTCAATTTGAAGTCATCTACGATAGCATTATTGAATACACCAAGGGTGAAAACTCTACGACCGGAGAGGCATATGACTGGGAAAATGATGTGGTGTTACAGACTATCAGTCTCAACACCTGGAATGTGATTTCCGATGTTGCCTCCGACAATGAAACGTCCTCGTTTAGTCTCACTAGCCCTGATGGAAACATTACTTTCACCTTCACCATCAATCAAGCCCCTAAGGGAGAAAGCGCCAGTGCCAATAAAATGAAGATTGATTTCGAGTTGAAAGACTTCCCCTGGACCAGTAATGATAGTTTCGTTGCGTTGCTCTCTACTGTCGAAACTGAGCGTAAAGTGGATGTCAAGTACCGAAAAGGAATGGAATCGGAAGCCGCCAGGATGGAAGCCGAGGATGTCTTTATTGCCTTTGACGATGTGGCCGACACTACCAGCTTTACACCCTTTGGTGAATACTCTTGGGCCGAGACCGCTGAAGCTACTACTAAAGGAGCCAGCACCAACCAGACCACTGATGCCACAGATGCGACAACGGCGGCCACGAATGAGACAGAAATTATGTCCTCGCGATCAGTCAATACGACTTCACAGACAATCAAGGTCGTTGCGACCTCACCGTTGGTTGAGCGCGCTGAGCGACGTGCCCAAGAAGGCAAGCAGGTGGAGTCTATTGCCTACTCTTTTGTCGGTGGAGATGCCGCTCATCGCGCGTCCATTATTTATTGGGATCCTAGCGCTGGTGTGGACTATGTTTCCTCTGCCCGTCCCATGTCGCTGGTGATGGTTGGCGCCGGAATCGCCTTTGCTATCTTTGCGCTTTTCTAGACTCAATACAATTGCAAATAATATCATCAGTCTCTGTACTTGTAAGCAAAAATCTCATTGATTTCATTTGATCTAGTGTGTACATCGTGCTCAATCATACTTAAGTACCATCATGGCCTGCTTGCATCGTATATTAACTGAGCAGCTACTTTTGCACCCCTCCTAGCGTATGCACCAGGTTTACTGCTTGCAGGTGAGAAACTAAAATGAACTTTAACCTGCACGCGTTCGTTGTCTGCTATATTTTCTTGACGGATCAGGAAATAATAAGATCGCGCGACAGTGTAGAGGATATCAGGGTTGGCCGTGTAGGTAGTTTTAGGATCGCCTAGATCCGAAAAGTCGCACTTTTCCAATCTTTCCATTTTGCCCCATTTCAGAAGTCGTGTCGTGTTTTGCAATAGATCTACGACATAGCTAGAGTCTGACCGAATCTCAATGTCAGCTGATTTTAAACGCGTCTCCGCAAGCCAAAGACGAGCTATGCGTAGCGCCTCGTGACACGCGAACAGGCTACAGCGTGGTCGGCTGGCCCGAATGTAGTGATAGCCCAATATCATCGTCTTTTCATCTTGTAGAAGTTTATACTTCCGTCCACTCCACACATGGAAATACTTGCGCCAATCTCTGATGGACCATGCGGCGACGTGAAGAGCCACTCCACCAGATCGTTTTCTACCCCGTACACGGAGCCCGGGCGGATAGGCGTAGCCAGCCACATCGACACAGAAACGGTCTAGCGGGGGACCATTTCTTGCGAGAAGAGAAAGCGACGCAAACTCGCTCTCCATAATAACCTGCGAGATGTTTGCTTGGCTACTTTGTTCAGTTGGCTTAGCATAAGCGAAGCGGCGTCCTTGGACAGGAAGACCTAGCTGAAGAGCTCGATACATCCTAGACTGGCTCATTCCTGCATAGTTGGCGGCGTCTGGAACCCCTGCAAATTCGGCTTCAATTTGTGAAGAATCTCGTTTGAGCAAATACACGCGTCTACGACGAACCGATGCTTTCTCTTCATCTGAGCCGGTTAACAGATGAAAGACCGACACATCACCTGTTGCATGCTCCAGGCATCGACGGACCCGTTTATCCAAGGCGTCAGGAGAACTAAGCAGAAGCGAGGGGTTTCTTTTTACTGCCAAAAGCCCATCGGACCCCAGTTCCTCTCGAAAGATAGACATTTTTAACTCCAGAGTCTTCATGCTTTGTATCATCACCCAAGGCACAGCTTTGATTAAGTCACAAAGCTCAAAGTCAGACAGGGAGAGCGTTTCTCTCAAGAACTTCAGTTTGATAGACAGGTTTGTCTTCCAGCTGCTACGCAACACTTGTGGTACTTTCGTCACTAAAAGTCCATAGTCATTTAGAGTCATATTCCCACAGTAATTCACAAAGGATTGAGCAGTTGGAGCCAGATTTTTCTCCAAGGAATAGGCCCATATTACTGGTCGTGACATGGTCAACCCAATCAGGCTCTCTGCACTTATATTTAAATCGTTTCGAAAAAAGAAAGCTTTCGCCTCAAGTTGTCATCCACGCTGCAATGCAGAAGTGACGCTTTTTCGAGCGAGCAGGCCTTCAACCGAGACGTTGTGAGACCGACCTCGAACCTCCAAAAGTCGAGACGCTTCTGCAACGAGATTGTCGACACACCCAGAAGGCTGGGCATTTCCAGTAGTATCTGTCGTAGCTGGTCCGATTGAAGCTGCAGGGCTCCTTGAAGAAAATCCATGTTTCTTTGAATCAAACTTAATTTATAAGTAGACAAAGCTGAATGTGTTCGAAGCATGGCTTGTAAATGCCAGGGCCGTAATTGAAGCCTCGCCTGTAAATAATGAAGTACATCCGGACGCAATTGATTCCGTACACGACCTTTAATATCCCAGTTTGGTTCCAGCGCCGGTTGTAGAATCGAAGGAAACGCATGCAGCAATAATTTGAATTCCATCCAGGTCCACCCCCTCCATTGTAAATACCCCAAAGCTAACGTTTCAGCAACGGATGCTCCCGCCAACCATGCTTCCATCCTATCTCCCGTCATGACGACCGAGATCGAAGGTGTTTCTTCGTTTAGTTTTAAGAGAGAAGGATCCACCGCCCGGGCAGAAGGGACTTGTGGCAGTCGTAAAATGAATTGTGGAAGCACTTGCAGCGCATGTGAGACTTGTGCCAGTGACAAGCCACACCCACGACCATGTCGTAGTAATTGTACCGGCCAGTCTATATTTTCCGTATAATTAACTTTTAGGAGCAATTCTTCCTCGGGAAGAGGGGCCATTAGAAACTCAATCCTTTCACGTAATAAGTCCACCGGGTAAAGCTCAAAGCCCGACCATCGATCCAAAAGTCCATTTGCCTGAGTAGAACCCCACTTCAGATGTTCACATAATAGATCGATGAGTTGCAATCGATTTTCGGAGGCGCTAAGAGCATTTGCATGAAAAGGATACGCTTGACTATCATAGAAGGATGTCCCCGCGATCATGGCAATCGGATACACGGGAAGCAATTTGGCCCTTGGATACTGCTGAAGCGCTTGGTCGAGCCAAAAGTAACTTTGAACGACAACTCCATTCTTTTCTACAATATGACGACGAAAATTGTGAGAATATCGAATTGTGATATTCGAATGAGACGCCAATTCTTCGGCGGTGATGGCCAACAGAAGCCCGCGTTTCGTTGGATGATAGGAATTCCAGCCAATCTTTGCATTAGGAAAGCATCGGACGATGTGGAATATTAGAAAAAAGAAAGCTGGGATACGTTTCTTTTGTATTGTTTGCATTTCATTCGAATTTCGCTTGCTTTTCACTGAAACGTTTTGGGGACAAACGCTGTTTTTGAGGCAAAATAATTAAGGGGAAGCAATTTTTGCGTGAACGTAAATCATGACTAAAATAATGCAGTCTTGGTAACATTGATGCTCTATTACACTTTAGTCAAGATGGAAGGGAACGACCAACGACCCTCCAGTCTTGACGTAACTAATTGAAGGCGTGCATCGTAAATGCTGCTTTAGTTGCTTTCAAGTTCAATTTGTCTAAACATGTGTTCGCAAAAGGAAGTAGCGTAATTGAAAGTCGTGACTCTTGACTCATGACCGAAAAGCAGTCGTGGTAAAGTTTGGCCTACACTTGGAGCATATAGTAAAGTTCGAGAGACAACGACCCGCAAGGCTTTTGTCGTAACTGATCTGCCGGAGTGATGATATTATTTATCAGTACCAGGTACGCTTCTACAATGCAGTTCGATATGGATGTAATTGATGAAGTTGCTCGATTAATGATGCTTTGGCGAAAACCTATGTTCAACTTTGTTAGTGTAATACCGGACCGACAAGTTATGAAAATGAAGAATGAAAGTCCCTAACCCCTAACCATAACTTTCACTGGGAATACGTCGATAACGCGAACGCGATGACAACGATGAGAGTTGACACGGAAAGGCAAAACATGGTCTATAGCAAAGGGACATACCAGGTGATGTTCATTGCTGCTAAATCCTTTACCAGGTTTTACAAACAAAATGAAAGAGATCATGCCCTCGACGTCTCGACGTTTCATCTCATATATTCCATGCATGCTCCTGTGGGCTGTTTGGGAATCACAGGCTTACACCATGCCTGCTCTACCCAAGAATAGCCTTCATATCGAACCGTTTACACCTGCTTCCGCCAGTCGAACACGTATCATTCTTCAATCGAATACCAACAAGAATAAATCTGATTCTGGCGATGTGAGCGGTGATAACAAAGAGCCGTCAAAACGAAAGAAAGCTAAAAAGAATGATCAAAAAGATGCGGAAGCAAAGAAACGAGATCTATTAAAAGCGGTCGGAGAGCGTATGAGAAGCAAGCAACAACAAAATGAAGAGCAGGAAAAACCAAATTTGCTCGACAAATTTAATCCTTTCAAAGCGGGACAAAATCTGCGAAAACAGATCGACACGGCGCTGACTTCCATTAAAACATCCGACGAGCTTAAATCATCTATCTACTATCTGGATGATCGTTTTACCAACTTTCAAGATGGGACCTCGTCTCTAGGAAGATTGTCGGAAGATGATTACATTCCCGAGATTCTCGTTGTCGGTGCCACGGGTGAAATTGGGCGACTCGTGGTGAAGCGTCTTTTACAAGAAGGACGATCCCGTGTGCGGGTACTCGTCCGCGATTTGTACACGCAAACGCTCAACATGTTGGGGACAGGAGTTACGTACTGTCAAGGGGATTTAAATAACATTGAAAGTCTGGAGTACGCGGTGACTGATGTGGACAAAATTATTTTTGCACGAATCCTCCACGCGCTGACGAAGATGAATTCCAGGATAAGTTTCGTGAGTTCATGGAAGAGAATCTAGATGGCGATCAGATCATGACAGACAGTGGGGCTCCTAAATTGGCCGAAAAGGGCACTGCGAGTGATCGTGAGTGGGAGCAGATGGAGTCGGTTCTGGAAGTCCGAGCTCAACTCGCTAAGCAAGTTGATTTAATTGGCTTGAATAATATTGTTCAGGCCTTTTTGAACGTTCGTCATTCCGATTATGGAACGTCTCAAGCTGCCAAGCGGTCTCTCTTCAAGTTTCAGGGTAGGCCGGAAGATTTCAATCTTTTTTCTCTGGACGATGAGGACGTCGAAAATGCATCCGCAGGAGCAACAAGCGGGGACCTGGGCTACGAGCCCGATGATTTCTCTGATATCTATGATAACTTTGATGACGATGACGACGACTACGTTGAGAAGCTTTATGAATCAGAAATCGAAAAGATAAAAGATGCATCGGTCAAAATGCAGACACAATGGATCCGTAATCAATTCGGGCATGGTGTGTTTGTCGGTCGAGTTCCGAAACCGAGTGAAGGCCGCTCAGGTGGCGAAGCTGCCATTACTTCAAGCCGCCTAAGATCTCGACAAGATCCTGAAAATGGTATTGATCTTGGGGCTGGTTTCGGCGGATTCATTGTCCGTGTATGCAGTGATGGCGCTTCTTATGAGGCGTTCGTTAGGACGAAGGAGTTCTACGATAACGGAATCGAATACGTCTGTCAATTCTCCACAGCGAGCAAATCCCAAACAGCGAAAAATAAGTCGCGGAATAAGTTTGTGACAGTCCGACTGCCATTTGAAAACTTTAGGCCGGTGCAACAAACGGAGAAGGTTACAAAAGATATTAATGCAGTGCCGGTGTTTCAAGGCAGCGATGTTCGCAATATAGGGTTTCGATACCGAAGTTCCAGCAATCCATTGAAGGCGAAACTAGAAAGAGGAGAGTGGAGTTGTTTTTATTTAGCGCTAAGCTACATCAAGCTCTACAAGTCGCAACCTGAACCTGAGTTCGTGTATCTCAGCGACGCCCAAATTCCCCCAGTGGTTCAAAACAGTATGATTCGGCACGAGGCTCGACAACTTGCACTTGCCGGCAGTAATAACGATGTCAACACAGTTAAGCTTTTGGATGATTCCACCTTCCAAAGTTTGGCAAAGGATGGCGCAGGAAGACTGAACAGTCCCGAGGAAACGTATTACAAATACCGTGGTGAAGAAACTGTACGAAATAGCGGTCTCAATTACGCAATCGTTCGGGTCTCCGGTTTTAACGAAATACCCTCCGCGGAAGAGACTACAATCGACCTGCAACCAAGCAATGAATATGTGACATCAATGTCACGGGCTGAAATCGCTCAAGTGTGCGTTAGCGCTGTCATGGAACCCAACGCGCTGAACAAATGCTTCTACGTCACCAAGAAGGTCGGGGCAGTGCAAGTAACCGATGCCAACATGAAAGAAAAGTTTCGAGCCCTACCAACCGACAAAACAAGATAAAAGCGTTCATCAGATCGGTATAGAAATGAAGTTAATATGAAACCAGCTTGCATTATTTCTTAGTAAAGAATCCCAACAAACTACCTTGCTTCATATTCACCTTTTTATTGGCCGCTTGTTGTGTCGTTGGCTTTTTCGGGACAAAGATCGGTTCATCTTCTTCATCAGATAGAATATCTTCCCATACCTCTTGCGTTTCCGTATGCAGATAACCCTGAGCATCCATGGACGTCTTTTGAATGAGTTTCTTGCGCCGTCTTCGTCCCGTCGTGGTGGTGGGTGCCGTCGGACGTTTCATTTCTGTGGCAAAATCATCCATCGCCCCTCGGACGGATACCACTGGTTCCACCACGGGTGCTTCCTCTTTCTCGACATTCTCTTCCTTCGGTGGTTGGCGTCCGCGAATAATTTTCTTGCGCGGCGCCACATCCTCCTCCCTCGCTATCGTCTTCATCGCCGACCAAATCATCGACGCGACCGACTTTCTTATTATTTTCCTTTTCATTCTCTTTGCTGAATTCTTTTCCTTTCGATGATTTGGCAAGAGTAGGCTTCGTGTCCTTGATTGTGGTTGTTTTCTCTGCGGTAGAAGAGCTCGTTTTCTCTGCCGGAGTCGCACTTTTCTTTTGAAAGAAGGATTCTGCCGTGGTAACTTTTTTCGCAGGTGCAGTGGGTTTGCTGCGATCCAGTGAACTCACAATGGGTCGATCCGACAACTCTACATTGTGTTGCATCAAGGATAGAACCTGTTCGGACGGTGCAATGCTATCCGTGGCCGAAGCGGTCAAATGGCTCAATTGATTGTTTTTTAGCATGTCTCTCATTTGATCCATATCTCGTTCGTGAGCCATTGCTACCGACTCTTGTCCCGAAATCGCATACATGTACCCGTCCTTGGAGCTTGGAGAAAGACTGAAAACTGCACGAACGAAAGTGCATTTTAGGTAGAGGGGAATCGCCAATACGTGAGATGATTGACACGGCAAAAGTTCTTTTTAAGCTTCAGACAACATACCGGTCGTCGGAATTGAGCTGCCTCGAATCTTTGTTTCCGCATCAGTGACAGTGACTCGAAGAGCGCTCGTCCCCTGGCCCAACTGTTCCAGCAACGCTTGTGCTGGCGATCGCGAAATTCTAGCGATTGGCTGACGGTCGCAATTGTTACACTTCGACCTTCATCTTCTATCCAGGATGTTGCCTCTTGCAATTGATCTTCTGTATACAAAGCTGTCATATTGTTAGTTATTGTGTGTTGCGTGTGGAATCTTCTTTCAGCTTGCTACTATTATACGAACATCATGGTGATAATAAAAGGTAGTCTTTTTTACGAGGAGCGCAGATCGCGAGGACGACAATTTTCCCTCCAACGCGGGCCAGTTTCCGTTGTAACCGGCGCGCGCACCTGGAGCCTAACGAGACCTTCATGACTCGAGTATGTGATCCAGTCATGCACAAAGGCTGTCTACACCTTCGTGTATAGTCGTTCAGTGTCCTATGACGTCACCACTGAAGAAAGCGAAAAACGCAACTCTCGAATGACGACCATGATGATCGCTGCGGCAACCTTGAGACTAAATCACGGTTCTCTTCCGCCGTGCTTGAACTTCTTGTTAACACAACAATCCTCTTCTATCAGAACTCTCAAATTCCATGCTCTTCCGTGCACTTTCGGTGACAAAACGACACATCGAACGGCAAATCGTTCCTACACCGGCCCATCACTTGTTTCCAAATTGTCAAAGACGTCGATGCTTATTCCCAATTTCTTCCCTTCGTCACGCAATCCAAAGTCTTGGAAAGAAATGGAAATCACATGAAAGCAACTCTGTCGTTCGAATTTCCGCCCTTGATTCAAGATTCGTACGTGTCGTCGGTGACGTTCGATCCCGAACAATTTCATGTCGACATTGTGAGCATCGAAAGTCGTCTCTTTGATTCCTTGCAGAGCAAGTGGCGCCTGCAACCTTTATCAGAAAGCAAAACTCAAGTATCACTGGAACTGCAAATCACCAGCCGTGATCCTTTATTGGCGACTTCACTGGACTTTCTTTTGCCGCAAGTCGGAAAACAACAAGTCGCGGCATTTCGAGAGCGGTGTCGTCGTGTTCCTATTCTTCGAATGGAGCAAGAACGTCAGTAGTAGTATAGAAGATCACTTTGTAGTTTATCGCTAAGCTTGTTGTTATGAAATATTGGTATCCTTTTAGGACTCGCTTAGGACTCGCATGGCCCCACAATGGAATGGACATCCACCATCTTGGCGCGGCTTTCCTCCACTAGCTCGCGTAAGAATTCTCGATACAAGGCATCCATTTCTCGATGCAACGAAGATGTCTTGACATTATTCCATTCTTCTTTTACAGCCGATTCAAGGTGGGGAGCGTGCACGAGAAATCCCTGTGGTGGTAAGACGGCAAACGAAAACCCCAAGAATCGCACGTGCTGGACGTGTTGAATTTTATTCTTCCCGTATCCATGAAACCGTTCGTCGTAATACGGAACCGCGTCATTCGCGCACCACGGTAACACCAGATACGGCTCATAACGCAGTGAATCGAAGCATTCGATGGTACGCAATTCATCCTTCTGCCGATCGTACAACCACTCCTTCGAACGGGTGGAAGAATGACCCTCTGGATTGTTGTTGGCTTGAAACACACGACAGTCGTGGGCCTGCACACACGTCTCTAGTTCCTTCATGGTATGCGGAATGAAGGAACTATTGTACCGCAACAGTTCGAGACAATCGTTCTGATTGCTGCATTCCATGATTCGTTCAAACGCCGGAATCACCAAAGCTTGTCGTGGTGGCAATGCGGGCAAATTTTGTACAATGGCTTCTTCCAAACCGGTCGAGGGAACAAAATCGGCATCCACCACCAATACGTGACTGGTGGAAACGGCTTCCAATGCCAAGTTCCGTAAATGATTGACGGGATAATCCAATGTCGACGACAAGTGATAAGTAATCCACTTTGTATTCGGGCAATCGTACGAATCATCAACGATGGAGGAAAGTTCCGCGTCCTCCTCCAACGCCAGCACCACAATCATGGGTGATGATTTCCAACGTCGACATGTTTCTTGTACAACAGGAAGACGATGTATTGTCGTTTGAATAACAAGAGTCACTTGTAATGTCGTTGTTGGTGGTGTAGGACAATGCGGTCTTCGATGATGATCGGGAGCCACCAGACTCCGATTGGGTTGTTCGCTTTTTCGTTCGGAATTCCGATGATAGAATTGTGGGTACATTTGTTGTAAAAACTCAGACCGTGTGGTCAGTAACGGTGAGGGAGGAATGTGTTGTATTGCGTCGTACAGTGCATCGATGCGAGTCAGGCTCTCGGAGGAGTACGAAAGATGCAATAACAAATCGTTTCCCCGCACGATTGTACTGCCGTGCGACGATAACTTTGCATCAGAAAATGAAGTAACGGCCATAATACATAGAGAAGGGAAACGTACGTCACCACCAAAAGAGTGATGATCATTCGTGTCGGTGAAGAACAAAAGATTCGTTGCCAGAGTGGATAATCGCGACGTATCTTTCGTCTCCTGCGACCTTCTGGATAATATTGTCCTCCGTATAAAAAGTTGGAATTCCCTTGTTTCTTCCACGCCGGTGTGGGAGGCGTTCCATGTAACGGCAGAGTTGTAGTATCGGGTTGTCGTCTTCGAAAACGAGCGGCAGAAGCCGTCAGTGTTTGAGTCGAACGAGGGGATGGGGAGGGCGATACGGATCGTGCATCCTTCGAACGTTTCGAGGAACGAAAGAGGTGCATTTCGTTATAGTTGGGCAAAGAAAATGGGCGTTCCCGCGAGCGCCTCTTAGAACTAAGCACAATTGACAGCAACAGTTAAGAAGCTTTACGAGGAAGAAACAAGTGTCGGTATACCTGGTAAATGTTGTCCATGTTGTAACGATGATGGCGACGATGATACGGTGGGGATTGGGGATAATAATGCCTCGTGACTGAAATCCAGTCATAGTAATGTGCCGTCAACACTTTGCGTCTATAGTTTGATTGTGTACCGTTTACTACGTCATTATATTGTGAAAAAAGCGAACCAAGTACCGGGTACAAGGTACCGAGATCTTTTTTCGGTGTTCTTGTTGATGGATGGAACCAGATCCGACGCCGATGGTGTGATGGATACTCCATTATTTCTTACTCTATATCATTACTACCATCTACCTATCATCCCACTTCCATGTTACCCACTCTGGTTCTTCTTTTCTCTTTCCTGTGCGCAGGACAAGCCTTTCATCCGACGACGATGACGACGACGACGACGACGCCTCATCGTAGCGTATTGCCCACTCTTTCAGCCACGCGACGAGATGTCTTGGCCAGTTCTGTTGCGACAGCCGTCATCAGTTTCTGGCCGTCATTTTCGTGGGCCGTCGATTACAAAGAAGTCGCGAAAGATATCGAAGATCTCGTTCGTGCCGATCCCGACAAAGGCCCGACCTTGGTGCGATTGGCGTGGCATTCTTCGGGGACTTACGACAAAAAATCAAACACCGGTGGTTCCGGACAAGGTACCATTCGGTTCGCTGAAGAACTGGCACATGGCGGCAATGCTGGATTGAAAGACACGGCCGTACAGTGGCTGGAACCCATTCATGCCAAGTACGACGGACTCATTTCGTATGCGGATCTGTACACATTGGCCGGAGGTACGTTTGACTCCCTCTTTCTTGGATGTCAGGAAAACAACATCTCACAACTCGTATACTTGTACGTTAGTCGCGGCAATTCATGCCATGGGAGGCCCCGTCATTCCTTGGAGCAGTGGTCGTGTCGATGCACTCGATGCATCGGCCGTGACACCGGATGGTCGTTTGCCAAATGCCGACAGCGGTCCCAAAGGGAGTGATCCAGCAGACGCCGCACACGTTCGGGCTATCTTCAATCGCATGGGTTTCAACGATCAAGAAATCGTGGCACTGAGTGGTGCTCATGCGCTCGGGCGCTGTCATACGTGCGTATCGAATTGTGTCATTCGGTATCTTTGCAGAACACACACCTCACGTCGGACGTTTTTCTTTGTTCCACAGCACTGCCAGTGGTTACGATGGACCGTGGACTCCTACACCCACGACGTTCAATAATGCGTACTTTACTATATTGAAGAATCTAAACTGGGTGGCCAAAGATTGGGACGGACCGTATCAGTACGTGAACGCTCCCGGTGGAAATCTAATGATGCTGCCTTCGGATCTCGTTCTTCTACAGGATAAGAAATTCAAGAAGTATGTGGATATCTACGCTGGAGATGCCGAAAAATTTAACAAAGACTTTACTAAAGCTTTTCAGACGTTGGAAGAGTTGGGCACCTCTGGTTTGACTCCGACGGCGTGGGTTTAGGTAAAGGCAGCGAAGATGAAACGGCAAGCCCCTAAACAATTCCACAATGTTAGTTTACAAAACGAACAATTCCAAAACGTACGTAGTCTATTTTTAAATTTAACTCAATCACACGAATCCAATAGGCAAGCAGTGTTGTTGATATCAGGAGCGCACGCACATTGGGTCGGCCACATTAACATCCACAACCACACTTAAACCATAAATTGATTAGTTCACTAGGATTTTCGCATGTCGAGTCTTCACAAGCGGTTCCTCGGCAAAGGCCACGGAGACAACGCAGCGTCCTTATACATAGTGACATGCGTTACTGGCTTTTCTCCAATCAAAATACTTCCGTCTGACTTTACTTGCATACCATTTTGGCACTCTCCCGAAGCGCAAGCAGCTCCCTCCATCACCCACATCACCTCGTTTCGGCCATTCGTGCGGATTGCCTTGCCATCCTTGATACGGAAATAAGATTCTTTATCGCATGAAAAGAAATTCAAACCACATTCCCGTAGCCATATATTGGGAGAAACGACGTTGCCTCTCTGAATAGGTGCCGAAATGTAGAGATGGAATACCTGCAATCCTGCCGCCAAAAGAGCGATCACGAGGACTGTGAGAGCGGTACCGCTTCCCCCTGGCCTTTTTCTTCGGGGCACTTTTGTTCTGTCGAACTTCCGGCACACTCTTGCTTTTAACATCGTCCTTCCACTCTGAGGCGTTAATACCACTGGCTTTGAGCTAAAGGAAATTGAGTTTCTATTCTCAAGTAATGAAATGATCCAAAGTATTTACTTACCATTTGTGTCACTTTTGTATCCGAAAGAATGGGTGTCGCTAGTCGCACACATTCTCTGGACTGCAATCCCTCCGGAATGGCCACCAAGACCCCATTTCCTGCACAAAAGTTGGACAGCATTTCGGTGGGCGATTTCTCTTTGCGTCGGGTCCACATATCGCCACATACTTTTGTTCACGTAAAGCTTCTTCGGTGACCGAGACAGGAATCTGCACCAAAATGTCATTCACGGTGGCATTGAGGGAATCAAATTCCAGCTGCAGTAACTCGAATCGGCGAGTCACCGGGTCCATCAAAAGCAAAACGATTTTCAACAGGAACGGTTTCGTCTCTTCCACCGTTTGACGAGTCATAATCGAACGATCTTCGACATCAACATCATACACCGTATCTCCTTCGTCTCGTTGTTTTTCTTGCTTCTCTAAGGTCTTTTTTGCTCTTGCTTCCTTTCAAAAGACCGCGAATCCGCTTGAAGGATTTTGATTTTCGAACGGAAGCATCACCGCTTTTCTTCGCCCCGAAGAATCCCCGTTTCTCCTTTTGTCTTTCTTGTCCGACATTCTGGTAGTTTCACTAATTGAACCGGTAGTAGAAGAGCAGCCTATGTGTTGGGAACATTCGTGTTCTGTGTTTTGTGTTTTAAGTGACCCGACACTTTTTTCTTTTGCGAAGGGAGGTGCGACGGTTGAGTTTCGTTTTTTTTTTTACACTTGCGCGTCTTGGCGATAAAGTAGCTTCGGCCTGTGTGACATGGATGTCGTAACGAACACAAAGCATAATGTTGTGAAATAAGTTCTCCGATGCCACAATCGAACCTGGAAATCGTTTGGATTATGAAGAAAACGTCCTTCGAAACAGTAGCTTCGCGTCCGTGGCGCGTGGTTGCACTTTCACTTTTCCTCAAATTTTGGGACCCAACAGAACAAACGGGAATAAAGCTTTAAATCATGAGCGTGAATGATGAATCATCATCATTCACGCTAAAGGAACCAATCCCATAGTCGACATTCTTTAACGCTGACGTGGTTTAGCCAGTACGACAGTAAACAGCACTTTGTGATCTATATAAAATTAGCCCTCGGTGCCTTACGTCACCAGTTTGCAGCACTTTTTGCCATTTGCATCTCACCTCTTGTGGACAGCTGCTCTTCATGCAACAAACAACAAATTTGAACAACGTGACAAACAAACGTCAAATATCTGCGTTGCGACCTTTTTTATACTAATCATGACATTTCTTCGATCCTTCGCTGTTTTTACCTTGTTCGCATTAAGCTCCGTACACGCTTTTGCGCCTGTTCAAAGTGCGCGCCCAGCGACCGTCCTCCACTCGGCCCGCAGTGACGAAGCCTCTCGTAAAGCCATGACTTCCGTCGTAGCGGCAGCTTATCTCATGAGTAACATCGTCGCGGCAGCCCCCGCGTTTGCTTGGGATGGAGATTTTGCGGGATCTTCGCAAGTGATTGCCGGTCGCAGTGGTGGTCGTTCCGGAGGACGTGCGAAAGCACCTTCCCGAGCCCCCACCCGCGTCGTGGAACGACAAACCACCATCGTTCAACCATCTCCGGTCATTGTTTCTCCTGGATACGGTTACGGTTACGGATACAATCCCAACGCCGGGCTTGGATTGGCTTTGGGTATTAATGCGATCGGTAGCATCAGCGAGGGAATGCGCGAATACCGTCAAGAATCCGAAATTCGCGATGCGCGATCGGAACTTCAGCAGGCCAAGTTGAAGGAGGCGGAGCTAGAAATGCGTTTGCGTCAATTGGAACAGCGCACAGCTGCTCAGTAAGCTTTGTTAAATAATAATATCCTCTTTAGGATGATGCGATGATGCCTTCTTTTTGATCGTATTTGCTTTCAATTAAAGTCGACTTGTTGAAAAAGTAATGAATCACAGGACTAGGTCTAGTGTATTGTGGGAATCTTGTTCACGAGGT
This sequence comes from Fistulifera solaris, assembly GCA_030295235.1. Classification (NCBI taxonomy): domain Eukaryota; phylum Bacillariophyta; class Bacillariophyceae; order Naviculales; family Stauroneidaceae; genus Fistulifera; species Fistulifera solaris. The sequence goes on along the minus strand of AP026167.1, from coordinate 463,852 downwards.
AGTAAACGCCAATCGTTACGTAATCAACCAAATTAGTTTGAGAATACCTCAGCATCTATTAAACCCAGCGTTCGGTTCGCTAATATTAACGATGATCGGTATGAAGCGAGAAGAAAAAGCGATGCCGTCCAGGATTATAATATGTTACTTTAAGACACTACGAATTCCCCCGATCAACACAAAGACAGACTTTCAGCAGGTAAAACATGGGCGACAAAAGTTTACTCGGCATAAGCACCCTCTTCAAAGTCACCCGAAATGTCTTCTTCTTCGGCCGTGGCGTCTTGGTATTGCTGGTACTCGGAGACGAGATCGTTCAAGTTGGATTCCGCCTCGGTGAACTCCATCTCGTCCATACCCTCACCCGTGTACCAGTGGAGGAAAGCCTTACGACGGAACATGACTGTGAACTGATCAGCGACACGCTTCCATGCCTCTTGAATGGCGGTGGAGTTACCGATAAATACACTCGACATCGCCAATCCCTTGGGCGGAATATCGCAAATAGAGGCCTTCAAGTTGTTCGGGATCCACTCAACAAAGTAAGAAGAGTTCTTGGTGACCATCTGCAGCATCTGGTCGTCGACTTCCTTACTGGACATGCTTCCTCGGAACATCATGGCGCAAGTCAAGTAACGTCCATGACGAGGATCGGCGGCACACATCATGTTCTTCGCGTCAAATGCCTGCTGAGTGAGTTCGGGGACTGTCAAGACACGGAAACTCTGCGAGCTGGCAGCAGTGAGCGGAGCGAAACCAACCAAGAAGAAGTGGAGGCGAGGGAACGGAACCATGTTGACAGCCAACTTGCGAAGATCACAGTTGAGCTGTCCAGGGAAACGAAGAGAACAGGTAGTTCCTGCAATTGCGTTAGCAATCAAATGGTTCAAGTCTCCGTAACTAGGGTTCGCTAGCTTCAGGGTGCGGAAGCAAATATCGTACAAGGCTTCGTTGTCGAGAGCAAAGCACTGATCCGCGTTTTCCACCAACTGATGAATCGAAAGAGTAGCGTTGTAGGGCTCAACGACAGTGTCCGAAACTTTGGGAGAAGGCACGACACTGTAGGTGCTCAAAATACGGTCGGGATACTCTTCCTTGACTTTTGACACCAACAAAGTACCCATACCAGACCCGGTTCCTCCACCCATCGAGTGAGTTAACTGGAAACCCTGCAGAGTATCACAGCTCTCGCTCTCCTTGCGGATGACATCCATTACGGCATCAACTAGCTCAGCACCCTCCGTGTAGTGTCCCTTGGCCCAGTTATTACCGGCACCGCTCTGTCCAAACACGAAGTTATCGGGGCGGAACAGCTGCCCGAAGGGTCCGGCGCGAATCGCGTCCATGGTACCAGGTTCAAGATCCGTAAGAACAGCGCGGGGAACGTAGCGGCCCTCCATACCTTCATGGAAGTAAACATCAATGCGTTTCAGTTGATTCTCGTTATCTCCGTGATAAGAGCCGTCTCCCGAGATTCCATGCTCTGCTGACATGACCTGTCAAAACGAGGCGACATTTAATAGTTAGTTGAAAAGATCCTGAGAGAAGGCAAAGTCATTTCGGGCATCTCTGAAGCAAAGCACATCATGTTTAAAGTGAATACTGTGAAAATGCTAGTAAAATCCCACAGCAGAGCCAATTCATTGATCTTCCGACCTCCATGGTCATTCAATTAGGAGCGGATTGAAAAACTGGAATCCGTCCTACACGTTTTCTGTATAACAGCAAAGGTTCAAACAGAAGTTTTACTTATTGGAAGAGAAGCCAATAAGACATTCCCCTCTAAAACCGGACCGTCATTACCAGGGCTGTCTCCGTGGACGACGGCATCGGATTGGTGCGGCCGCGTTGGTATCCCGATCGTAAATGATAAGAAAACTGAACGTACCTGCCAGAACTTGGCACCGATTTGGTTACCGCATTGGCCTGCTTGAATGTGAACAATTTCTCTCATGGTTGTTTATTTGTTATGCGAGAAGAGACGCTTTGGCAAACAAATGTGTGTTGACGATGATGAACGCGCGTGCTGTTGGGCGCTGTCGTGGGTGGGAGGACCACTACACCAGGTATCGCGAGAGCTGCGCGAAGATCCAAATCGTCGTCCGTCGTTGCGTCCTTTCGAGTGCCGGTTCAAAAAAAAACAATGGTGGTCTTCGAATTGATACCTGGTACCAGGATACTACGTACTACGTAGCATTAGCACAGGAAGCAAGTGACTCGTCAGTACCGGTTGCGTGCGGTGTCCGGGACACAATGTCATTTGCTTTACAATCTATGTGATACCACTTTGCATTCGGGTGTGATTTTTACAAGCAAAGCGAGCCGGCGCGCGCGACAGGCAGGGACATTTTCTACAACTTCGCATTACTTATGGGGAATGGGGACCTACGTATCCTCTATCCTCATTACTGCCTACTAGTACTCACTACTCACTACCGGTCCCGATACCGATAAATTTACTGTCTATTTAACGGCCAGTTTTATTATTATTGCTACTCTCCGCTTCAATTTTTTTTACGGAGTAGATAACAGATGATATTTTTCTTTCTTCTTCGTCTCATTATTGCACATTATTTCTCAACAATTGATGTTCTTTGTTCCGATCTAAAATCCGCCTCTTCTTCTAAACCACAAGCATGGCTTTGTAATGACCGTTTCGTCGAAGCCACACCCAAGACGAGCACAAAGACGGAAAAGAAGAATGAGTTTTCCTCTTCGTTCGCCGTCCCCACGGACGAACCTCGTTCTGATGACTTTAGCATACGCCTTGGTTGGGTTATTCCTAGTGATTCAATTACCTGGTGCGTCACCTGATCTGGCGATGGACCGAAGAGAAGGTGGATCGTTACTGGCGGAGGTCGAGGAAACGACGCCCTGTGCCATCCTTTTCTTCGGTTTACCACGTGCCTTCGCGTCGCTGGTGCTCCCCTCCGTTCGCAAAAACGTGCTGCAAACAAATCCGGCATGTGATATCTACGTTCATTACTACAATCAAACTCTTGACAGGCCAGGAAGATCGGGAAAAGGCGGTCGTATTCATCCTGATGACGTTTACCTTCTCGATGAATATGCTTCTACAGTTTATTATCAAGCAGAGGTGGAGAAAGAATTTATAGAAAAACGCGGGGATCTTCTTCAAAAGGTTTCGACAGTAAAAGATCCACAAGATCGATTACTATATTTTCCTTGGAAAGAACGGACTTACAGCAACAGAACTATCGAGAATGTAATTCGAATGTGGAATTCCATTGAGTCTGCTTGGCTTTTGATGGAACGCGAAGCAAGCAAACGAAATATTCAGTACAAGAGAGTGGCTATGCTGCGTAACGATGTCGTCTATTTGACCCCCATTTACTTGGATGAATACACAGCTGATGACACTGCTGTCGTGCCCGGTTTTGGTCGATACCCTGTGAGTGATCGAATGGTGTATGGCCCATACGAAGCGGTTCGCGTCTGGGCGTCGGAGCGCTTTGAACGGATTGATGAACATGCTCGCTGGATTCTTGAAAACGACGAAGGTCGAGCGTTGCATGCGGAAACATTTATGAATGTAACTATTTTTCCAGCAATGCGTAAAGCGCTTCGCAATTCACTGGGAATAGTGGAACACCCGCATTGTTGTTTTTTACGAAGTCGTGCTGACGAGACAGTGTGGATGACGGATTGTGACTACAATCCGAGGCGTCAGAATGTGACTCTATCATCCATAGGAGCTGGTATTGGGAATATTGTGGAGCGTTTAGAGAATGTCTTGGGTCGTCGTTGTATCGGATGGCCGTACAAGATCGACCATGGTTTCAAAGCGCTGAATTGCGCTCGCCACTCCAAGTCGCTACGGGGGTACACGGATGACTTGTAATTGAAATACTTTCAGCGCTCCCTTGGACGTCAAGCAATGTACGCAGTTCAGTTAAGATAACTTTCAAATCGGCAGCATCCTGCGTTGCCCAACATGTTTTCGACACTATGTCCAGACTACGTGTTGCGATTTTCCCACCTGGCAGCTGCCCTTCCAGTTCCAGGAGGAAGACATATAACTGATCTGCAGCATATGATCTCATTCGCGGATATTGATGAATCAGCATTTGCAGCAGGAACCGCAATGAAGGCTGATGTAAAGTAGGCGAAGAATGAAGGAGCGACACTGATACATCCACCAACGCAAAGAGTGTTTGCATATCTTTACTGGTTTGTGCTTCTAAATCAATAAAAACCTGTAAAGTTGATACTGTGTCGTGTCTTTGCACAATGTCATCAAAACATTGGCGTGTGATAAGTTTTGACATTGATTTCAAAGCTGGGAGAATAACGCGGCGCGTGCCTCGATTTTGTGCAAGTAGGTTGTTTATAAGCTCCCACAGCTTTAATCGTCGGCTTTCATCGCCTTCTCTTGTCCATTGTAAAGAGAAGAGAATGCGTGTTTGCTGACGGCTTCGGTAAGACCGCCAACACTCACTATAAGTCCGAAAAGAACGTTATCGACGTAAAGGTCAGGAACGTCTTGTAGTGAAATCACATCCTTCAAACGGTCGAATGCCAGCGAGGAATCGGCCCAATTTGGAGGCGTTCCTGCCACCCCTAAAGCATTTTGAAGTTCGCTTCTGAAGTCAATTCCAGTGATATGCGGTTCATGCAAGAGAATTCTCGCTAAACCGTTACCAGCGCACTTACGAACAACATCCAATTTTTCACCAAGCTGCTTCAAAATGGCCGCAACTAATCTTGTAGCATGGCCATGTGATAAACGACCGGCAAGCTCAGCGTTATCGCCGGAAAGCAATAGTATTTCGACCATCCCGTCGATCGCAGCCATGCGGCACCAGGAACCCACATCGCCTCTGCGATCTGTTTTGTAATCATTCAAAGCAAGATAAAGGGCATCCAAAACTTGAAATACCAAGTCTACGCTTATAAAGACAACAGGATATGAAGTTTCTGACGTGTCGCGAGCAGTCAATGCCCTTGTCGCGATCCGACGAAGAGAGAAAAGAGCATTTCTTCGAGTTTCGGCGTCGCCTTCACTTCCAACAAGGCTCGTGTGCTTGGAAGACTCAATAAGACAAGAAATGACACAGCTTAAGACAGCATCAGAGGGAGCGACGAGTTTCGCTGGTAAATAACCCAGTGCAAGAGCATAGCCTCTGGTAGCCGCTGGATTTTCGCTTGATGAACACGTATCAGTAAATTTGCCGACCACACGATTCTGTAGCCTGTCGGAGGGCCCATGTTCGCTAACTGGGAAATAAGCCATCAGTAGTTGATGGAGAGCTTGGCAGGCATCGTTTTGAATACTTTCGGACGGGTGAGGGATGCAGGCATCCACAGAATCCAGCAACTGAACTTGCTCTTTCACTGATAGGTCGATTCGAGACTGTGAAATGCGTTTCACCAACTGGCAAATAGCTGACCGCATAATTTCTCCTCCGCGTCCTCGATACAGCCTTTTCTTTTCAATGTTCGCAACTAAGCGTTTTAGCACAGTCATGTGTTTATTAGAGATTTGGGAGAGTCTACCGTTTGTCGCTAGAGCAAATGTTATTTCCGCAACTCCAACCACAGCACCATGACGCACGTGCAAATTTTTCATATCAAGGGAATTCTCCAGTAGATCTGGCAAGATGATCGAGCAGAAATAGCTTGCATCCAGTGGCACAATTCGACCAAGAGTATTAGCTGCCAGTGTCCGGATGGAAATATCCCAGTGGAAGAGCTTTTCTCGGTAGAGATGGTTGATGATGGGTTTTCTGTATTCGACGTAAGTTGCAACAGAGCAGGCGATCTTTGTATACGAGTTTGTCCGATTCCCTAAAGAGAAAAAAATCCGCCGTTGTCAAAATGTCGATCCCGTGGGGCACATTTCCTTTCTGACGACCCGCAACTTCTTGAAATGCAGCACTAGCGGCTCGCCGACAATTGACCTCACGGTCCAGCAAGCTCGTGACAACAGCCGCGTGATTGAGCTCCCGTAAGAAAGGTCGTAATACACTTGGGTGAAAGGCCCTTCCAAATGCCCAGTACGTATAACAAGCAGCATCGCGGACATGAGCTCCTACACTAGAAGTTGCTGTGGATGACGATGACGGCGGACTCGCATCAAAATGGATCGCCCTTATGACAAATGGTACAACTTCCTCGAGTCGATGGGGCAACAGTAACCCACGACGCGCCAATTCTGCTACTGCCAAACAAGTTCCGTGCCAAACCTTATCATCATCTGATTCTTCTTCCACTGTCTCTAACAAGGCGTCCACCACATCATCTGCGCAAAGAGCCGGCAATCGTTCCGTGAGACGACCCACTCCTTTGGCCGCCGACCACCGAACAACGGTAGAAGAATTTCGCAACGCAAAAGAATGCGACCCATGACATCTTCCACTAAATCTGGAACCTTCCATAATGTTTCCCTTTCCTTTTCTATACTTTCGTCGTTAAGAGTCTCGCTGGTAGTTTCAGACAATACGAATAAGAGACGCTTCCCCCGTTGATACCGCCACGGTGCAATCCGCGGCGGCAAATGCGCTGCCGCCATGCGTGCCCACCACTTGATCAATTGGTGTGTCACTAGTAGATCTTTCTGTTTTTCCCCAATTTTCCACAATGGATCCCAAAAGGGCAAAAAGTGTTGCACCAGCTGTTCCCGATCGGTGCGACAGGTTTTGAGCATTGTGTTAAGCACTTTTAGAGCTCCCAAGAGTGGAAATAACACATCCGTCTGGCTTTTACTTGAATATTGAGTTATAGTTTGCTGCACATAGGCTTCGTACACGGACCACTGCATCGCAAAGACATCCGCACGCGACAACCACGCAGCCACACAAATTGCGGAAGCCTCGCGCGTCGGGCCCGCATCGTGACACTGTTGACGGGCCGAGTCGAACATTTGGGACAACCACGTTTGTTCTTCCGCCACCATGACTTGTACATCGAACGGCACGAGACTTAATACGGCCATCCAATGCCACAGGATATAAATCGATTCCCAAGACGACGACGTTTGCAAGGCTTCCCACACGATAAGAATGTGTTCACTATGTGCGGGTAAAAAGCGCACGACGTGTTTCCACCCCCTTACTTTAGAAAGCGAATACAAGATGGATAACATGGAGGCACCGTTTGCTTCGTTGGGCGGACGATGAAGATACCCTCGACTCAAGCATTCCACTAGTTTCGGTAAGGAGGGGTCCAGCAGTGTAGGACACTCAAGATATTTGTCGAATATAAGGCGGGTTTCTTGTGCCTTTTCCGACAAATCGTCTTGGCTGCATCGCAATAGTTCAATATTTGCAAAGACTTGCTCCTGTTCGGCAAACAGAAAAGGCTGGCTGTGTCGATTGTTATTGTTATCCTCATCGCTTTCTGCTGCCATAGTTTCCTTCCGAGAACCATTCACTTGTTTCCTTCTAGTTTAGTTCTACAGCAGGTTTTAGAAATCATGCACAGGAAACAAAAGAGAGAATGATTGATGCGGATGCGATGAACGTTTCATTTTTATTACTCCGTATTATTATTATTTCATGTTGTTCGGACGATACATGCACCTATAAGGTTCAAGTTCAGAATCAAACATCCTGCCTAAGGTTGGGTCACACAAGCCAATACGGACGAGATGCAGCAATAACGAACTTATGTAGCTTGATGAAAACACGTTCGATCACGCTACCCTACTCGTAAAATTACTTTATTCTCGTCCGCCATCCTCAATAGACTCGGTAAGCAACTCTAGCAATTTGTCTAGGCCAATCGCTCTCCACATGGCCTGCCAACTATTGTCAATGGCCGGAGCATTCTCCGGTCTCTGTGCTACGCGATGCATCTGCTCAGGACTCGCTCCGTAGGGATACATGCCCGCTTTTTCAGCTCGAGCATGCATAGCCATCAATTCTTCGTCGGTCATAACCTTGTTGCGCGACATGAAATTGATACCTTCAAAAACCCGAACTCCGCCTCGTTCCAGGCACTGAAATTGTATCGATTCCGTGTATTCACCCGTTTTAGGATCTTTCTTAACATCCACAATGTAATTGGGAAATTCAACACCAAATCCTTTTTCTCGTAAAATTCCCGGAGGATCGCGCTCATCGACGCGTCCAAATAAAAAGTAATGCGCGCCATTGGCCACGGGACTCTTGTCCCAGGAAGAGTGGTGCAGCGTCGGGAGCGGGTCCCTTCACGCCAAAGTCATCCACCCATCCCTTGCCTCCTTCCGTTAACTGAGAATTTCAAGTGTGTGAGTAACTCCTTCAAGCACCAGTTCAAGACAATTTGCGTTAGTACTTGGTCAATCGACTCACCCTGATATCGAGAGAGGTATCGTAGACCTCTTTAAATTGTGTCCAATCGTGAAACTTCTGCTCGTACCACAGGCCTTGATATTTGTTTAGATCAAAGTTGTCCATACTGGGCTGTCGAACGTCTTCGTATGCGGGGCATCCTTTCACGATCTGGCCTTTGTAGTTGTCATCTAAGGCAAGGTTAAAGTCTCCAAGTCCCGCAGTTCCATCTAAACCAGCACCCACGTAGGAGAAGAACGCGGCCAGTGCGGCAACGTTTAACGCGTTTCGTAGCTGCGGGATCGCGGGGTTAGTTGAACTCCATGGAGATGTCGAATGCTTTATGAGCGTACAAATCCAACTTACATCTTTGAATTTCATAATGGCGAAGAGAACGACAGCATTCCCCGCCAAGAAAGAAAAGGGAACTAGGTTTCCCACCAGGGGACCTGGACTGCCATGAAGAAGATCGCTCAGATACAAAATTGGTTGTAGAAGAGGGTGGCCGACGGCGAAGAAGATCCAGAAGTTGATAGCGGCCCAAAAGTCAGCAGGATCGGCAATGTTGGCTTTCATTTCCAACACGGAGCGGAAGAAATCAACCCAAGCAGCTGAGTGACTCAAGACGGAACCGATTCCGATAACCGCAGCAACTCTAGTGAGAATATTCTTAGGGAGAATCGGGATCTTGCTGCTGGCGGAGTCGATGGACACCGGACCTTTCGTGCCAGCAATAACTTCGAGAAGTTCCATAAATGTATCGGCAAATTTCTGGTTTGTCTCTTCGCTTACAATAGGAGAAACAGGGTGGAATGTCAACTCCAATTTCCCATCTACCGTCATACACGATACTTGATACAGGCATCCCGATTGTACATGCGAGGTCGCAAAGAACATATTTTCCACTTGATATCTCCCGTGTTTACTCTTTAAAGTCTCCGCTTTGGTACCAAATGCCGATTGGCTTTCGAATACACCAATGTTAGCTATTCCAGCACTGTATGCTCTGCCTTTTGTGTCTTTGGATTGAGCTGTCAAGTAAACTAAATTGTTCAAGTCTGCAACGGACATGGCAAAATCGAACACTCGAACCGCTTGCTCGGGTCCGCCCTTGTCTATGAACTGTGCTGTCTGCTCTTTTCCTTCCATGGCCAATTTCCATACTAGTTCGGTTTCTTCACCCGTTCTAACTCGTTCTCCGGAACGATCCGGTAAAGGCCCGTGCATCAAATCCATGGAACCTGCCATACACGCCACCGATTCGCCCTTATCAAGTTGCTGTCCAAAACGACGCATATCCATGGACTGTAATATTTTGTAGTTGCGCTCACTACTCGTGTCAGTTCCGTCTCCGATGAAATCAGTTGCGGTCAACGTAACGGCTGCTGTCAAAAGATTGGTGACAGATACATTCTTGGCGCGGCATTGCGATAACAACGCTGATGTAGGACTCGGAGACAACGACCGAAATTGTACCGTCGATTTTCGTTGTTCGGTATCCATTCCTCCAGCAGTTTGTCCGGAAATGATCGTGAGTGCACCCAGTGGATTCCCGCTGTTCGATGACGACGATTCCGGGAGAATGACCGGATTGCGCAATCCCTCCGCCGCCTTACTCGCAACGTATTGGATAGTGTCGACCGACACCCCATTTGTTGTTACATCCGACCATCTCTGTTGCATACCCAAGACGGAATCTTCCAATGCCACGGGTATACGTTGCGGCTGCAGGGGCAGTGTTTCGCCCTTCTCCAATACGACTACTTTACGCAAAATCTGGTCGACCAGCCGGTTGACACTACTTTGATCGGAAATGGCATGATTGAACGCAAACAAGAGGGCGCATTTTCCCGTTTTCTTGTCTCGATGCAATTCTAGCTTCCACAAAGGCCCTACCGTCACATCACACCACGTCCCGTCATCTAAGTTCCGAGCAAAAGCAGTTTGCCAGCTTGTTTCCAACTGATCCGTATCGATGATATGTAGAACTGCATCCGCGGTGAGCGAAGAATCTACTTGAAATTGCATCGGATTTGGATCGCCCTACCAGAAACGAATGAGATTATAGAGACGACTCGAGTGTCTTTCAACGAGGATTGACACAATTGTAGAGACGTACCTTTCGCACCATTTGGAAGAGATCGATGCGTTTCTCTGGTTCTCCGTCCCCAATAATTTTCGCTCTAAGCAAAGGGTGTGTTTGCATAACATAGTTCAGTGCTTGTCGAATGACGTTGGAATCCGGAGTAGCGGATAAAATGGCACACGCGACATGATTCATAGCGGGGAATGTTTCATCACTCAAACTGTATTGACGTGGTGCCATGAGCAGTTCTTGTGAACCCAATATTCTTGTTTCTGTGGCTGCATCGATTTGTTCTTCTTCTTTCTTCACGACTTGCTTATCGGCAAAGAACCATGGTTTAGTACTCGTTTCCCTCAGTGTAGTGTGTATGCCTCGTGTCAGACGAGGCGCAAAGGCATCGGAATAATGACAAGAAAAAAAAAGCAGGAGTATTGTGTTAAGATTCATTCTTTCCGGATAGACGCCACCAATCAATTCGACGAATTAAAAGCCTTTTGCAGAATATAGTTGTTTTCAATTGTCAATTGTCAATTATTTCGTATTTATAGCATTTCGTCTGTGCTCGCATGATGGTCGAGCAAATTTTTGAAAAGGTGAAGCTTGAAGTATGTCACTCGTGATTTGAAACGCCGTTCTGAAACACGATACCTGGTAAGACTTATTACTCTGAAGGAAAAAGGTACTAAAACATCCGGGTCGCATACTGATAAACTTTTCGAAGCGTAGCATCTTTGACCCGAAAAATGGTTCGGTGCTATTTTTATTTTTTTTCGCAATAATCACAGCTTTTCCAAACAGTAACAACAGCAATGAATCAAATTGTAATGACTACAATGACGTATCGAAGTAATAAGCAGTAGTTTACTGTTTCATTTGAAATGGGAAAGCAGCGTCGACGGAAACCGCTTGGTTCTATGGCGGTCATCGCTCTTGTTTTTATTTTGCTTTTTCTCGGATGTTTCATTCCGATAGGGCTTCCGTTCCTTCTACCGGAACCTCAATGGACCCTCGAAAACCATATTGTGATCGATGAGCATAGTCCTTTGGCAGAATTGAATTGTTTGTCGTATGGTGGGCCCGAAGATGCGTCCGGAATGATCTATTGGAGGGATATACCGACAGATGCCGCCTACACATCACCATTTTACAACAGCAAGACGACCAAATACTTGACATTCGAGCCCGATAAAGGAGGCTGGAATAATGTTCGAATGAATCTGGAAACAGTCATTGTTATGGCGCATGCTATGGGACGAACTTTGGTGATGGTCTGTTTGAAGACATATAATTGCTTGTTGTCGACTCTTCAATTCGTTATTCTCACTTCTCTCTCTAGCCCCCGGCACAGGAATATTATTTGCTAGAAAGCCAAAAAGGCAAGAATACTATCACATTGGACACTTTCCTGCCACTCTCGCGCATAAGCCGTGAACAAGCTGGGTTGGAAATCATTTCCACGGAAGAATTTTTGCGTCGCGAGAGACCTTTATTACGGCCACCCCACAATCGCACGCATTGGGACGGCATGTCGTACGAAATTGCTACCGAGTTTCAACCCTGGATACGGAGTGTGGCAACGATGCCCTCGTGGAATCCAGAGAAGTGTATTGCCGTGTTTTCTGACGACGAGTCGAGTGTGTCAGAACTGGAGTCTTGGTTTTCCATGAGGCTGGAGAATCAAGCCTTTCCCAAGCCAGAACAATACTTCGGTCATCCCGTTTCTGTCGGTGCTCCTTCCACCGATCGTTTGAGTGAAATGCGCGCTGGACGTGAACAACTTTGTGTCTACAACGCTACGTTGCAGCAACAACGACTTTTACATTTTCACGGCAAACCCAAATTGAGCGGACGTCTACTGACCCACTTTTATGCATTCCTCTTTTTCGAAAACTGGCACAATGATCTGTTTTACAAGCGCTTGGTTCGGGATCACCTTCGCTATGCCGATCATATCCAGTGTGCGGCGGCGCGTGTGGTGCAGGCGGTGCGGGATCATGCCTTTAAGCGCACCGGCCGTCGGGAGTTTGATGCGTTTCACATTCGTCGAGGAGAATTTCAATGTCAGAAAACACGTATATCCGCCAGCGATATATACAACGCGTCGCAACCAGAAATCCGCCACGGAGCGGTCGTCTATGTAGCCACCGATGAGCGCAACAAGACGTTCTTCGCGGATCTTCAAAAGCAATTTGACATTGTTTTCTTGGATGACTTTGTGCATTCACTTGACGGAATGGATACTATGTACTATGGGATGGTCGATCAGCTAGTGGCAAGTCAATCAAGAGTGTTCTTTGGTTGTTGGTTTAGCACTTTCACCGGATACATCAATCGCATCCGAGGTTATCATGCGGACAAGAACAAAGTAAAAGGATACAAACACGGAATCGTCTCATCCTACTACTATGCTCCCATTGAGAAAAAGCACCGCATGCGTGGATACTGGCCATTGTTTGGATCCCTTTATGCCAGAGAGTTTCCCACAAGTTGGAGGGATATTGATCATGACATTTCATAAAAAAAATATCGGGGAGAATGCGGATACGCTGGTTGAATTCAGGCTCAAGGTGGACGAGTCAAGTCATACACTCACCTATCGTACACTCTAATTAAAGCAAGAGGTCGCGGCTTCTTTCAAAGCCTCCTCCCGATTTCTTATAGGAATCAAAAGTCGAAGTGGGCGGACCGTCCAGATTGTACTGTATGATTCTTTCCCATCAAACAAACCGCTGCGACGAATCCCTTACAAACGAGCAAGTGCATGGTCGGATGTTTGCTCGATAACAAACATCGGAGTGAGCACTTGAAAAAAATATTGGTTCAACTCATGGTGACGACCAAATACCTTCGCAAGCTCTAATTCTAATCGTTTATTGGTTTGACCGTGCTCGCTTACTGTATTTTAGAGGAATTGCTGTTATTCCTGAAGCCACAAAATTCATCTAGGAGCCTCGGAAAGGCATACTCATCACCAGCCGGATGAGGCAGTGGATCAAACTGATCGATGGCCTCCCATAATTCCGGTATCCACAAATCTTGAGGCTGTTCGACCATGTACAAGTGCCCCCGCTGTTGCAACGCTACCGCTAATTCCATTTGATGATTGTGCATGAGCTTGGAATTGATCACTGCCACCAGCTTGCGATGCAACGTCAAACATTCCATCACAGTCCCCGCACCCGCGTGTGATAAAATGAGATCGGCTTGTAAAATATCTTCTTGTAGTGACGATTTGAAATCGTAACAAATCATTTCGATTTCGTATTTTGTGCTGATGGTACTGGGCCTTAATCCTTTCCCATACTGAATCACCAGTCGATAATAGCCGAGATTCGCCATGCTTTGCAACGCTTGATCGGCCGTCACGCATTGCACGAGATCATCGAATTGTGTCGTTCCCACCGTTACCAGAATTGTTTTATTTTTGCTGCTCATTCTCTTTAATGATCTTAATGGTTGTATTGGAAATGGTTGTTCACTAGAAGTACAAGTAGGAAAAATAATGAATTTAGAGAAAAGAAGAACGCCAATGCGTACTGCGAACTCTTCTTAGAAGAAAAGATAAAAGAACAACACCCGGGATTCCAACGTGGTCCCCCACCGTAGTACTAACTGGGCCTGACGATGCTTAACTTCGCTGAGCAGACGGGAAGCGGTGCTGTCATCGTAGTATGGTCGTTCCCACGTAAAGCGGTAAAATCAAAATATAAAAACATGATTATGACTTTCTAAATGAACTTCTGCGGCAGTTTGGAAGCGACCAGAATGCCCTGTTTGCAATAAAACCAACAATGATGAGAATGAACAATAGACATTAGATCCACTTGAAGAAGATGCCCTCTTCCGCATGCAATCCAACCATCTCTTTCGCCTTTTTACTGGTCTTCTTTGCGGCAGTTTCCTTGTATGTAAATCAACTGCACTTGCAAGATATACCGACGGTCAAACACGCTCATCTCCAATCCTTTCTGTCCGAAGGAAACGCGCAGCAAGACGACGATGATGCTGAATCTGCAACCGATTATACTGCTAGTAATTTCTCCTTAGCAGGGCTATCCTGTGAGCGTTGGGGAGGACCCTCGGATGAGGCCAGTCAAGAAATGGTATACTGGTCGGATATTCCAGAAGACAATCGTCACATCAGTCCATTCTATCGACCCAACCAGTTTCTCACTTTTGAACCAGACAATGGAGGCTGGAACAATATTCGAATGTAAGTTGCTGCTTTTTAAACGGAATCAAAGGAGACCGTTCAGCATTCGATCGTCTACTGACTTTTGTTTTTCTTTCCAACTTGCGAACACAGGGCGATGTAAGTTTCTGTGTCATCAACAAAATCAGTGATAATTGCGTTCCGGTGCTTCTTTCTTCGCATCTGGTGAAAATCTTTCTCTTATAAAATCTTTTATATTTCACATTGACACAGGGAAACGGTTCTGGCTCTCGCTTTCGCCATGGGACGTACGCTCGTTCTTCCTCCCGAAAAGGAATTTTATCTGCTCACCGCCAAGCACCACCAGGGGGCAACAACAACGCAAACACTTTTCGTTTGCGCACTTTTTCAATATGCGAGCTATTCATGAAGAACATGCTGGATTAAGTATAATATCCATGTCGGAATTTTTAAGCGAACATGTCATGAAGGGACAATTTGTGGATCGAGCGACCGGTCAAGCGACGTTTCCACCGGGGAATCGGACGGAATGGGACGGAGCACCACCGGCAGAGATGGATGAGTTGTTTCGGTGGTTACGGAAGGTAGCTCATGTGGCGCCATGGAATCCGGAAAAGTGTCTTGCTGCATTTCCGAAAGAACGAGACAATGATGCGAACCTAAGAGAACTGGAACTACAAATGAAAAACAATCCACCCCATTGGGAAGATTATGTCGACAATCCGGTACCCGTAGATGCACCCGCAGTCGACCGGTTGGCGGAGAATTGGGCCGAACGTGACGGTCTTTGCATCTACGATACTGAAATGCAGCATTCTCCGTTGGTGCACTTTTCGGGTGATCAAAAGTTGGGAGCACGGTTGCTAGTTCATTTTTACGCATTTTTGTTCATGGAAGATTGGAAACAAGACCTTTGGGGAAAGCGCTTTATTCGGGATCATGTGTACGTTCAGCAACAACATTCTTGTCGTGTGCTTCTTGTGTTTCGGTGTCTCATTCAGTCAGCAAACGTTTCAGCCGATATATTGATAGTATACAATGCGCGGCAGCACGGGTTGTTCAAGCGATTCGACAGCGTGTTCGATTAAACTGGAATAGTGAGAGTGGTGAGTTCGATAGTTTTCATATCCGTAGAGGTGACTTTCAGTACAAGAAAACACGGGTTGAAGCTTCGCAGATATTGCAGCAGGCGCAGAAAAAGATAAAAGACGGGGCAACAGTCTATATTGCGACAGACGAACGAGACAAATCCTATTTCAATCCACTCATGGAACACTACGATGTCGTTTTTCTTGACGATTTCATGGCAGAATTACGAGGAATAAACTCGAACTATTTTGGGATGATCGACCAACTCGTTGCATCCCGTGGACGAATCTTCTTCGGTTGTTGGTTTTCCACCTTTTCGGTACGTTGTAAATCATATACTTTTGGCTGGAGACCTCTTGCGCGTGACTAATTTATTTTGTTGCTACAAACAGAGCTACATCATGCGCTTACGTGGCTATCATGAGGGTAAGCAAAAAGTGCCTGGTTACGATCAAGGCATTTCGAATAGTTGGTATTATGCTTTAGAGGACCGCTTCGATCATATGCAACATTATTATCCTGTCAAGAAAGTTTTTTACGCGCGCGAGTTTCCGACAAGCTGGCGTATGATCGATTTTCACACCGGCGTGCCCTGAAACATCCGGTACTTCCCTGTATTACCTGAGCTATAACGGCGTTTCTCGTGTTTTAGAAAAGGTATGATTCGTTTAATCCTCGTTAATAAAGCTTTGAAGAATTTCAAGAACAACCACCGCAACTTAGCTTAGGTGTTGGACTTTTGGTAGAACGGAAAGAACACGAATCGGATAATAGCAGATTAGGCCCAAAATGCAGGACTGAGTACACAACACTATTCAATCAAACTGTCTGACAAGTCGGACTATCTCATTGAATGTGCTAAATTTAGTTTTTGGATCTTGTTTGCGATCTTCTCCTTCTCGAATTGTTCCTTGGTGTCACAAATCATTCTTTCAACGCCTTGTTCGAGTCATTGTTGACGATCCATCAGCGACGAAACGTTCTTTGAAATTTGTTACACACTCTTCATAATATCAATTTATATTAGAGCATAATCCAACAATAGGCAAGTTGAGACAATCATACACGTTCTTTCCTTCGGATGAATTCGTTGCTCGGCATTTGTTCTCTTTGTACAATATTCTTACTATGCCGTTCCTTTTAGAATGAAGACTTCCTCGTCGACAATTTTTCTATCTCTGATGACTTGGAAAGCATGTTGGAGTGTATTTGGCCCAAAGCTAGTTGCCCAAAGTGACACAGTCTTTATCGGCGTCGTGTCAACGGATAGCAACCAAGAGCTACAAGAAAGGACACGCGTCTGGGAAATCAACTGTAACTTCACATCAATGCCCGACTTAGTACCATTAGTATCGCTCGAGATTCATAATTCATGATCGTTTCGAATCGATATGCCGACCATTTCGTATCGCCGATCATTTTCGGATTCTGATAGATACGAGGATAATCCATTCCATTTTCCTCTCAAAGATGTTCCAATAAGGCAGCTCTAAGTAACTGTAAAGTAGATAACAAGCCGGTTAACTAAAATTTCAATGATAAAGCAATTCATCGCGTCGTTTGTTACTCTGTTGCATGATGTGTGCTGATTTTATTTGCCCATAAACCCACGTCGAACCCAAACCTCGTGAAAGATGAGTACCAGTACGAGCCGACGACATTTCGCCTTTCTATGCGCGACCATGACCGCTTTTATTGAGAACGCGTTGTTTTCATTTTGTCGAAAGTCGTCGATTTCTCCTCTTAACAAGCAAATTTTCATCCCTTCCTCGCGACCGAACGACAGCAAAGGAGGTTTTTATTTACGTAGTTTGTAGGCGCAGTACCATGGTAGTTTCGAGTCGAGATCCGTTGTCTCCGACGACCTCCAACAGTTCATCATCGCTCACCAAAATATTGATGCTGGGTATTGTCATTTGTTTCGTCATTAGTGCCATAGTGAATCTGCAACACGTTTATCAAGAAGAAGAGGCTTTGTACGCCTTGAAAACGGACTTACAAAATTTTGCCGTAGCAGATAAAGCAATGGACAAGATCGTTGATAGTTTCGTCTCGGATTATTACAAATATGCATACGACAAACCGGATCGAAACAATCGACAGAATGAAGAACCACCGGAGCGGCGATTATCGCACTTGTCTTGTGCCGCTTACGGCGGACCCGCGGATGAATTTGCACAGGAGATGGTATACTGGCAAAACATCAGTTCCGATGAACGATTTGTTAGTCCATTTACTCCTCCGAAAGATCAACCTCGCAAATATATGACATTTGAACCCGATGGAGGAGGCTGGAATAATATTCGCATGTAAGGTCTTTGACGAAATCTATGACGCAGTCGATATATGCTCTGTGTGAATCTCGTGCATAACATGTAACTCACTTGATCCTTTGCTTTCCTTACAGGGCAATGTAAGTGCTCACACGACACTCAGGGATGATCTTGATTCGATTCGATTCTATTCATGCTTCAAACCCAAGCATAGACGCAGAATGAATGCTCACGATCTCACCTTCTCGGTATTTCATGCACAGGGAAACTGTCCTTGGTCTAGGTGTGTACTTTGTATTCTCAACATGCATCTCCTTCCTGATTAGCATCCTCTCATGATCCTGACGTTTTGAATCCTGACAGCAATCGCCATGGGTCGAACATTGGTGTTACCTCCGGAGCAGCGCATGTATTTACTTGCCAAAAATCGTGGACAAGAGAAGACAGATTTTTCGTTTGCGGATTTTTTCCCGATGCACGATTTGGCCCGAGAGAACGATGGATTGCATATGATCACTACGGAACAATTTTTGAACGAAGTTGCTATGACGGGACAATTGCGGGACAAGAACACTGGCGAGATTAGCTTTCCTCCAGGTAATCGAACCAACTGGAATGGGCAAGATGTCAAACTATACAAAGAATGGCTTCGAAACGTAACGCACACGCCGTTGTGGAGTCCAACGCAATGTATGGCCGCATTCCCCGCCAGTGGAAATGCTGAGGACGCACATATACTTCAAGATATGCAACGTCGAATTCACAAAGAGTCCTTGACAATGCGAGACATTATTCTCGATCCACCTCCAGCTGTGGACAGCTCGCCACTCGATCGAATGCGCGAGAATTTGGCCGACCGCAAGGAGCTGTGCGTTTATGATGAAGAAATGCAAGGTGAATTGGTGGTTCATTTCATGTGCTATCACAAAATGCGTGTACGCATGTTAGTGCATTTCTACGCCTTTTTGTATTTTGAGGACTGGCGGGAAGACTTGTGGATGAAACGCTTTATGAGAGATCATGTGTACGTGCAATGTCCTTCAGAATATGCTTTTGCTGTTCGTTCTGTTCTCATGCCGTAAGAAAACGTTGATTTAGACGATACATTGATGAAATACAGTGCGCTGCCGCTCGGATCGTACATGCTATGAGAGAATACGACAAAAGTCGCCGGGAGGATTTTCCTGGACATCAGATGATAGGCACTGGCGAGTTCGATACATTTCATATTCGACGTGGTGACTTCCAATACAAGAGAACCCGCATTGAAGCAAGTGAAATTTATGAGAATGTGAGGCAATATATTGCTCTGAATGCCACCATCTACATTGCTACGGACGAAAGAGACAAAACATTTTTTAGCGACTTGAAGAAGCATTACGATGTCAAGTTTCTTGATGATTTCGTTGATGAGTTAAAGGGTGTGAATACAAATTTTTATGGAATGATTGGTAAGAAAAAAGGAGTGGTTCTACTATGCTATACTTCTTTTGAGACTGACGTATAGCATCTCAGATCAGCTGGTGGCGTCTCGTGGAAGGCTTTTTTTCGGATGTTGGCATTCGACGTAAGTTATTGACAATCGGACGAACTATTGGGGTTTCACTTTCCTTATCATTTTATGAAACAGTTTCACAGGATTTATCCATCGTTTACGAGGTTACCATTCGACAAACCACAGAGAGCCTGGCTATGAAGATGGCCTTCTTCCGACTTCTTATTACTACGTACCCCGAGAAAATATCGATGCTATGCATAAGTACGCGCGGCTTCACGGTGCATACTTTAACAGGGAGTTTCCAACGAGCTGGAGAGATTTGGATAGAAGCATCGCAAGCCTCTCCTATTCAAAATGATTGGAAAGACATCTCCTCGTCTAATGTGGAAAAGAGCTGCTACTTCGTTGAGCTACGGGGATGACTGTAGCTTCGTAGATCATGTATTCATGCTTGAGATGGGACACTTGATCGGCTTTATTGTCACATTTGGTCGCGAAAATGGCCTTTGAGCTTCCTAGTCTCTACTGCAGGAAACCGTGGCAATAGATTCTCATCGTTCGAGCAACCGATTTGAAAAGCGAGCGTCCTACATCGACAAAGTGTCACCCCAAGTTTAGGGTAACGAAGACAAGGAAGGAACAACCATTTTTGTGACAATGGTCCTCTAAAAAGCTAGTCTAAATAATTCATCGGACCAAGCCCTTTAGTTCTTAGTTCTGTAAGCAATCTGTGTTTCCATAGGCCTGAAACCGCTTCCGGGACTGAAAGACAGTTGAGTCGGAGCATTTTCCCTGACAACATGTTACATAGACGAAAGGCTACTATACAAGTACATTGTTGCTTAACAGATGGCACTTGGGAGTGCAGTGGGACCATTCCCAACAGATATCTCTTTCCGATTTCAACGGCTGACGAACGGCAATAGAACCGCTTCTTTTCATACTCTTACCGGAAATACCGGACAATGCTGCCGACGACAAGAAGACGTTATCCTGTTATGAGTTCCGAACAAGTCCATAGTATTTCTATTTGGCGAAAAATTTGTACACTTGTCTCTGACTGGGACCACCGTAGTAAAGACGCCAGGTCGGGGCAAACAGCAACCTGCCGATACCACCAGGTAAAACTAAGCGATAAAAATGTACTCCGGTAGTATTTTGCAAAGGTTCGAATAGAGCTTTGGCGATGATTGATCTGCCATAGTATTCAAATCGAACGCACCGCCTTGATCTTTGACCTTTTGAGCACGATTCGATAGACAACTGGGAACACATTGGAGGGAATGTTTTAGGAAGGCACGAACCAAATATCGAAAAGGAACGAGCAAGCTCTTGCAAGCATTATATAGCAGAAGGCAAGAACTATCGGGAAACAATCAATGGCTCCAACTATGTCGGATGATAACAGCGAAGAGGGTTTGACTTTCTTTGAGTCTGATGAAATAATTCGAGAGACAACCGATTCGGACGTTTTGTGTGGAAGGTATGCTTGGAAAGAATGATAGCTTTGGGCACACTGTTTTCCTCACTTTGCTCTCGCATTCTAATTTATCGAATATTTTCAGAGGCGGTTCCATCAACTCCCATCCAGGAAATGAACGCTTTCGCCTGCTCGTAGAAAAACGAAAGCGTGTATATCTTACAGCTCGTTTCAAGCGCGAAAAACGATTGATCGCGAGTAGTATTGTTTCGGAGATTCGGGGTCTAAATCCTCCGGGGAGATTTTTAACCAGAGATTCAAAATGTGGTTTCTGGAAAGATATCGGAGATGAGAAAGCACGCGACAAGGCGTCACAGGCTTTAAGAGAAAATGCGCCTTCGATACGAGCAGAAATTGAGACCGAGATTAACGTACAGAGAGCTGATATGAAACGAGAAGAAAACCTTTCACAACAGCAACAACCACCACCACCCCCGCCTCCCCCGTATTATGGTGCTGGCTGGGGTGGATATTCATTTTATGGAAACTATCCTGCACATACGCCTTCAGCTTACCCACCTCATCATAATCAACATCCGCAACATCCACAATACGAATATTCGCACCATGCACATACAACACACGAGGCTCCGCACCCTCACTACTATGCTCAGCCTACGGGGCCTTCTACGTCAGCCATCGAACCCTTTTTTGACTTTGTGAATGCAGGAGCCGAGTCATTTAAAAACTGGGCCACGAGTAGCCTGAATAGTGTCATCCCTTCTGGGTCGTCGAGAGACGGACACGGATCACGGTCTGCTCGCAGCAAACCTATTTCTTACATACACGAAGACATGTCACGGAAACGCCGATTGGTCAAATTTAAAGATGAATATGCTCCTATGATCGGCAGTATAAACTCCGTTGCGACAGATAGTGACTACGAGCCTCATAATATGGAACACAACACGGAAGCGTCAAACTCGGTTTTAGCTCACTTTGCTGACCGGGTGATGGGTTCGCTTGGTTCCTTTGATGCTGTATCTGTCATGTGCGGACATGATAGTACTGACACAAGAATACCATTTCCAGTATCTTCTGGGGGCAACCAAGCGGACGAAGAAATGGAAGAAGTCGAATGGGAGGGTCAAGAGGTGCAACTCATGGAGCAAGTTGTTCCCGATGAGCGTGCCATGCCCCCACCGGACGTTCGACCTCGACCGTTTTACGATGCTGCTAGCTCGATGGGCATGTCGTCGATTGGTAGTTGCCATTCGTGGTTCCCCGAGCAAATAAGTGCCGCGTCTTCGTACTTTCGTGGGGGGGAAGAATCAGGCAGCAGCAATGATGGCAACATGTCGATTGGAGGAAACTCACTCGTGCGTGTTTTTGATCACGAAACGAGTATGGACAGCGTCGGGCCAACGTCTTCGGGGGATCGAGCCAGCTTTCCAACACGGAGTCCTCTGAATCTTGGCTCCGACGACGAATCTCTTATTTCTAAGGGAAGTAACAAAAGCGGCAGCTTCGCCTCACGATCACTCGACATGACATGGGAATCTCGTGAGTGAACAGATTGCCGCTATCGAAGTCTTTAATTCATATGTTTCAAATAAAAGGAACCAGTTTCCTAATAGTTAACCTTCTACTTTATACAATGTTTCCAATACAACCAGTGTATTTTGAGTTTGATTGGCTGCGATAAGGAGGACAGCGCGGTGTCCTACCGCAGCCGTGAAGAGCAACCATAGAACCCACCTCTTGCCCGCCAATGATGAAATCAAGCTCTTGACCAGGGATGACTTGGGTAATGGATTGCTGAAAAAGTACACCGAGCACAGAATCATGACCGTGCCTGTACAAAACTGCACACCGAGAACGTTCCCGAAAATAACCGTAGAGAGTGCCGACGATAACACAACCGACACACCAGTGGCTAAGCCTTTGAAAACATTGTCAAGATGTTGAATGACAGATGCGATAAGCAAACCTCCACTTGCTTGAAGAATCACTGATAACCAAACCCAGGCGCTAAAACCATGTAGATAGGCATGTTCCGCATTCGATGATTTTTGAAACGAAGACTGAATCATTCCGATGCTGCAGCAGTAGAACGCCATTTGCATGTTTCGCATCCAAAGCGAGGCCTGTGGCTGTTTCAGCTCGCTTGAAGGTGCCTTGAGAACCTTCTCAAAGTACACACCCGCCGTCGCCGAACAGAAAGATGCAATCGCCATGGCAGACAGACCAATCAACAAGTCGCGCTTCTTGCCGATGTCAGATTCTCCCTCTGCTTGATCCAGAATCACAATAGCAACGCCTAGGGAGAGCCCCAATAAACAGACCCACTGCTGAAGCGAGTATCGTCGCTCCAAGAAAATTACACTTAGCAACGCTGTGAGTACCAGCTTCCCTTGATTGGTGACCTGGAAAACAGGTACTGATAAATTCGCAAAAGCTGAGTAGATGAGCGAGTTTTGAATAAGATACAAAAAAGAAGGAATTGCGACTTTGCTCGCGTCGAAAGGTTTCTGGATTATATGGCGATCGACCGAAGATAGAAGATTGCCAGAGGAGGAACGAAACTCCAAGACAGCAGAAAAAATGAATTTCAGAAATTCGGATATGACAATGAAGTGATTGATATCATAGAGATCTGACGCAGGTACGTTCGTTCGCGTGAATCGTCCTACTAGAATTGCACACGAGTTTTGTAGGACGACCAGCAGAAGCAGGCCGAATTTGAACTTATTTGAAACAAAGCTACTCTCATCGCTTCCAGTGCCGACATCGTTGTCGTCTTTTGATTTGAAGCTGGTGATAGTGAGACTTTCAGGGTCCAATGTTTCCGACGATGCTTTGCTCCAAGATATTATTTTGCTCATGTTATTGATCTTCAAGGTGATTTAGGAGGAACTAATGATCAGCAACAATACTGATTTTTTTCGTTTGACCAAAAGGGTGCGCTCGAAGCAAGGATAGGAGGTGAAAGGTGAAGGAGTTTTAGCTTCTCGTTGCAGGCTGCGGATTTCAGAATTTAGATGGTCGTCACTCGTAACTGTACACTGTACTTTAAGTGAAACTTGCGTCTATCTCTTCGTAAGAAATTCATCGAGAGCGTATACTTAAGGGGAAAAATGAAATCGGAAACGCAGCAACACGACGCCGAAATTGGCAGTGATCAGTATAATCTACATAGAGAATTGCCGAAGTTGCAAGATGTACAAAATGAAGGAGAGTATTTTTGTAGGGGTTAAATATTATTATGTTGGAAATCGCGGAGTGCGGCGGCGGGAATTCGGATCTCGAATAAGGAGTCGAGTCGCTCGTGATTCGTGAATGAACTATCACTTATGCCCCTGCTTTCTCCACTTTCTACTTTGTACGGAGTATCAAGTACCGGTACCAGCACCGCTACCTGGGGACCTGGTACAAGTACAAAGTACTTTGATTAGCTAGCTGGTAATACGAAGAACCGGCACAAAGTCGTCTAACCTTAACGTAAACTCATGTAGCTTAGGGATAGAGATTATCATCTTTCCTTATACGCGCTCTCCCCTTGCGCAACCCCGCCCTGCGCACGCCATTTCAACACAAAATCCACCACAAGACGGCGAATATTATAATCATTCTTTAGCAATGGACTATCCCTACGCCTGCGAGATTGAACTCAACTTTCCGACGTCGTCACAGGCGGAGAAAGCGGTCCGAGTGATGCAAGTAGATTCGGAATTAAGCGATCAGGTAGTAAGAACCTTTGCCTTTGCAGAGCCTCGATGCATGAAAGTGTAAGTGCTCGTCGTCAGCTTCACGGAGATGCTTCCCTGTTTTCACTTACTGGTATGCTAGACGGTTTGAAGCAACACAGGCAAAATTTTTGAGGGTTTCGGTGTCATCGTTCTATGATTATTTGACTGTGGCGTTGAAATGTTTTCAAGAGTTTGACCCAGACATGGACGCCGAGACTTCGTAAGTAAACAAGATCTCGACAAAATATCGAAATCTACACTTTGATACTCTGTCTTTTTTATATTATTGATATCCCATTGTTCGGCTCGCATCCAAAAAGCTACAACAACATCCGGAGACCGCAAAGAAGACTTGGTCCGATTAGTTTATGTCACATGATGATCGAAGTCGATGACCTACAATCGATCGAGAAACTATGCTGTATTAATAAAACTAGCAATATGTAGTCAATAATTGGCTACCAGATTTGATCTAATCGATTCCCCGTCATTACAAGAAGTCATAATTTGCAAACTCATTTCGTCTCCACACAAAGAAATCATCCGGACGTGCATCATCCCAACTAATTCGCAAACCTTCGTCACAATATCCTGTACGCATAATTACTTTCGATGAACCCGGCCGGAGCTGTTCGAGAGCTTGTCCACTAGGAAATGGAGGGGCATTCTCGTTCAACACACCACCCAATGGGCCCAATATTGTCGACAAAGCCGTGCTTTTCTCGGGTTTGGTAGAATCAATCTGCAAGACAACACCATCTGTTCCATCGGTTCCGACTATGGTTCCTCGTGTCGTCATAATAGACGTCGCCAAACCACCCAAGGTGGCAACTTTGACTCGCGATACGAAACGACCTGTCTGTGCCGTATCGATCCATTCGATGTTTTGTCGCGCGGGTCCGACCTCTTTCAATGGTGCAGGAATACTATCGGTGATGCTGTAAATTTGATCCGCAGTGTCAGTTGCCTTTCGAAACGCCCAGAAAAACGGCGACGACCGCGTCTCGTCTTCGGTGCCGTACAATAATTCCCATTCGCCTGACAGCAAACCGGACGAACTACTCGATTGCCCTTCTCCGTTTGATTTGGCAACTTGCATCAAGTTTTTTACAAGGCCACGGATGTTTTCCGGTTGGCCTCCCCGAGTGCAAGCTGCGATTAAATCCGCTTTCAAGGAAGCTACACTTTCAGACGATGCGCTGGAGAGTCGCAAAGACGTGCGGATGCGGGTTTGTAGGGGACTGGACGTCCACGCGTCAGCAAAAGCCACCCAAATGAATATTGATATTAATTGAATCATCTGTAATGAATAAACTTTGGTGATAGAAGCAAAGCAGCAAATCGTGCTTGTGTGATGTCCAATGTTCGTGTCGGTTGCGAGGATGTGAGATGCGAGAGCAGGCGCATAATCAATGAAAAACCTGGTATCTATAGAACGAAAAGTACGACGAGTGAGTCAGTGTTTTCGCGTGACCCGATGCCTGAGTCTAGTGCTGGGAATTCTGTTCATTATACCTGGTACGTTTTTTTGTAAGAGAAAGGCTCGAGCTCTTACGTGTAAAGACACTTGGAACATATGAAGCTTGGGGTGATCTCTAGATGATCCGATTAGCAATGTCTTAGTTGCAATAGGCAGATTTGAGTTGGATCAGAGGATAACTTAGCTTTAACTATCATTGCTGTAATGTTTCAACTGATACAGCAAACACTTTCCCTTGTCGTTACCAATGGCTAAAAATCGACTCGCCGGTGAGAAATCCAACGACCAGACATAATTGAGCGGTGTCTTGGACGTCGGCCAATTTGAGAAAACGGTAGCCGATGGCACATGCAAAAGTTTCAGTCCCATCTTCTCACGTCGCGTTGATAAAGCCAAAATTTCTCCGTCGGAGTTGAATTTCACTAAATCTGCCGAGGTTGACAAGTTAAGAACAGATTTCACCAAATGCGATGACTTGTACAAGTTGACAACACCGCTTTCCGCTCCCACTGCTACATGTCGTGACGATGCCGCCAAAGCTGAAGTGATGGTGCCGTCTTGATTCGACCATCGCTCTGCGCACCGCCGGGTGTTGCGAAGATCCCATCGATACACATCTCCATCACTACCACTAGCAAGAATCTCACGATTGTCCGGAGTGAATGTTATTGCCCGAACGCTGCCATTTATCTTGAGCGTTTTGTTTATTTGCTTTGACGCCACATCCCACAGGACGACATAACCATCATTGCCAATCAGTGCTATTGTGCTCCCATCGGGCGATGTCACCGACTTTTCCCAACTCTTTTCTTCTCGTCCTAATATGCGTGGCACGTGATCCAAGTTTCCCGATATGGCATTATAAATGTAGAAAAAGGTCTTCGACCCGTCACAACGACACTCCCAGAGTCTCCTAGAAAGCTTGCGCTAAAGATCGGTAATTTAGGGACTAAGGATAACAGTTGTGAGGTCAAAGACAGAAAGCAATAGAAAGAACTTCTCAAGGCTTCGTGACTTACAATGGATTCCATGAATTTTCTCACTCTTTTCTTCACCTACTTGAAAAAATCGCAACGTTTTGTCCAAGCCAGCCGTGAGTAAAAGCGGCCGATCTGGGTCGGAGCCCGGATGAAAGTGAACGGCTTGAACAGCAGCTTGATTCGGGTCTGACATATTGGCATCCGGACAGCGAACAGTAGCTAAAATAGTTGGCTTCAGCCCACCTTGTGACAACATGGGCTCATCTGTGTCAACTACGGTGTGTTCTTCCCTCTGTCTGATCGTTTTCTTCGGGAAGTTTAGCCCAATTCGTTTGAGCAGTCAGCGACTGTTGATAGTAGGTTCGAAGGCGTCCTTCAAGTTGTTGCGTGCTCACAGGACCTTCCTGTCGATTGTGACGTAGTTTTGCTAATCTGCTTTTCAATTGGACTTGGATGTCATCGTCGTCATCCTGCCAAATCGGGCCATCCTTTTCTTCAGCATCGTTGCCGTTATCAATTTCGAGGTCTCGTACATTCTCTAATTCTTTCGTCGTCTGTGTCTCTCCCTGGCGATCAATCACAAACAAAGAATCTCCCCCAGTTTTGGATTGCATTATTTCTTGTGGTCTTTCAAGTACCTCGCCATTACCAAAGAGCAACGCTGTAAGTCGATCATCTTCTTCTTTTCGGCGGCAATCCGTTTTTGCTTCTTCGACGTGCGCCGTCTTTTGTGTTCCTTCACGGTCTCCATTATCAAACCAGTCAGTAATAAAGAAGATTTTTTTTACTTAATGTAAAAGGCGATAAACGTCCTTCTTCTTGGTCTTTGTTTATAATTGTTCCTTCTTTCCTTGCAACAAACAAAAGGCCACATTTTCGCATTTTGCATCTCTTCGTTGCTTGGATGTAACAAAAAGCGTCTGTTTCCGCCCGCAAGTGAATATTCTGTTGCAACGTTGCAACTCGCAACTATCGATGTGACGTTTCCAATGGGACTGACTAAAGAGTCCCGGAAAAGGGTCGGCCGTTACAACTTACAACTACAAAAGGTACCGTTGGTCTACTTTCAACCAAAGGATCACAGCATTTAATTGCAAGATTTTTGATGACACTGGTGTTCTTGTTCTTGATGAATTGCGTTGGTAAATCTTGTTTCAAGGTGGTCGCTATACTTGGTAGGTAAAATGGTCCATCCATTATTGTGCCTTTACGGTGACGTGAAACGTCCTGATTTCCATTGGGCGCAAGACAACCATATTACCCTTGTTTGAAGTATCCTTGTCTGAAGTGCTACCAGTTTCGCCTGACCATGGCAGCTTAGTCTTCTGCAATGATTCCCACTTTTGGTTGCCACTTAAAGTCATTTCATCTATTGTATCAACTTCACCAATGCCCAGAAACAAGAGACCGATATCCACGCTTACGGGTTCTGCTAGTTCGTCATCATCGTCCACGCCATACTGGTGCCCAAGTCGAAGTAAGTACTTTGCCGTGTTCAAACGCGCAAACGTTATGAGCATCACATTCTTGGGCAAACCGATTGATAGACCAGACGAAAAAGAAGCACTTTGGAAGATAGCTGGGCAAGGGATTGTGCATTTTCCAAAAAGATAAGCGGCTCGGCGAATGCCGAATCCATCAACGAGCGTGCAAGCTTAGCTCCGGTCAAACCTTTCCCTATCATGATTCGATGAGTTCCTCGAATTATTACACCGTCTCCAACACGTTCCGCATTCCCATAAGGTGGGTATGGTGTCATCCCACCAGACGTTTCATTTAATGGTTCGCCGACTCCTTTCGCATCATCGGCCAAGTTCCTTCTCTGCACCATGAGCTCTAGCGTTCCGTCTTGCAGTGACGATCCACCCTGAGAGCGGTCGACTACTACGCTTAGAGATGCATTTTTGTCTTGAAGGAAAATGGCCGTGTTGACTGGATAGAAATTTCCAGCAACAGGCTCAAAGACGTCGAGATCCCAGGATGGTCTATAATTACGTTGTCGTCGAAGGAACTCACGTCCATTCGAATCAGTATAGAAGGCCGACTTGCTGGCAATAGACGCTCTGTATCGTGTCACAATTTCTTTTCCTCGAAGATCATCAATAGGGATTGGGCCTATTTCGTATTCGACTTCAATGAACGGTTGAGACTGGAAAATACGGGTTGTTTGCCGTATCCAATTTTGATGGAATTCGATGCGAACTTCCGCGCCTTGAGGAGTGTCGACGACTGTCGCCTTTCGAGGCAAAAGATGGTGTATATCTTGAGTTGGAGTGCTTGGTCGAAAGATGTAGGCCCCCGAGTTCTGCGTAGGATCCACAGCAGGAACTTCAGAATGATCCCACTGATGGTCGAATGACGTATAGTAGCCCCAATCTTGAACAAGATCTATCCCGGTCCCATCAGATACAGCTCTTTTCATTTGCCCCGTGATCGTATCGAATTCAACTGTCATGAAATCATTTGTGACTGCGATAGTAGTGCTGGTGGCTTTTCGAAGTCGTCTTCTTTCCTTTTCGACAATTACAAGTGAGGGATTTCGAAATATATCTGTCGTTGGGCAATCGCATTGTTTGCTGATCTGAAATGTTTTGTAGCCCAAAGGTGGTAGCGACCCGGTGTCGTAGTATACGACATATGTAGAGGTGTCAGCAGGCTGCATGGCTGCCCTGATGGAATGATCGCAAATACTGATATTGTTGGATAAATCAGTAATTTCATAGCACGCTAATGATGCAACTGGGATTCGCAAAACAGTTGATTGATTTTGGCCCAGCGGATTGTAGACCACAACGTGGAGAGCAGTTCCGTTTGATTTGGTTGCTTCTTCTGCAACGGGACAAATTGTTTCATTGAGGAGTGGACAATATTGAAGATGAATCACAGTTGAGTTTACCGCATACATTCTTTCTGACAGGAGATTAGCCACGTGCGCACTAGCTCGATGCATACCAGATGATAATCGCTTCGCGTAATCGTCGGCAACATGCTGCTTTGCCGTTCCAGAGACACCATCGTGATGCTGAGCGACACCGAGAGCATCTTCCAGCTCATAGAAAGGATGGCAGCAATCGCAGTTATATTCGTCCAGTAGTTCTTCGTTGCTTATGAGTACATCGATTTGTCGCGACGCTAATAGAAGCGAGGATGCCACTCGCTCGAGCCGTTTGAATGAAGTCCGTGACGTAAAGTAACCCGTCCAAAAGCAGTTCTCACAACTGGAATACGGAAAGAAATCATCCGTTTTCGTTTTCCATTCCGTCTCATTGCTTAGTAGATCCTGTCGACGCTTCCAGACTTTGTGCTTTTGTTGCGTGTAATACTCCGGTGAAGAATAAAATATATTGAGACGATTGTGCCTAGGGCCCAGGAACTGTGGTACATCGAGACGACCCGAATGCTGATAAATCATGAGTTTGGCGATCAATAGATCCAGATTGGCAAAATTTGTTGCCGCATCCATGTACTGTAAAAACATGACGCTTGATAAGAACCAGAAATCGAATGAAAAAGCACGCCCTTTTCCAAGTTGCTTACATTGAAATCTTCCCCCATGGTCAACATGATATGATTGTCTGATGTTCGATCACTTTGGGCTCTTAACTGTTGCACAAAGTCTTTCAATCTCTCGAGTAACGTATCTTCCGTCAATCCCAGCAATCGCTGCTCGGGATCGCAGTATGCATCAAAACAAAATCCTTTCGGTGGCCCATAATTCCCACTGTAACTTCCAGTAAGTCCCCAGAATACGGTCGTATCTTCAAGGGATGTAGATGCATTCCACAAGCCTTCACATTGTTGTGTTGAATGCCGGAAGGCCAAATCTTGATAATCTATTCGACCGAAATACACGGCATCAAATCCCATTTTGCTCGTCATCAAAGACGCCTGTGTCACGGAATGACCAAATGGATCCAATTGCCATCCCACTTTGGGTATATATCCCAATTCTCGTTCCAGAAAGGTGTGACCTGTCGTCATCTGATCGATCATTCCCACAAAATGCGTCGCGGCTTCATCGTGCATACACCAACCTCCATTCACAAACGACAATTGTTGATTCGCCACCAGAAAACGCACGGTATCTTTGACCGCATCGTTTTGCTCTTTCCACCACATGGCAAAGAACTTGGTTTCCACGACGACAAAGGTTCGTGCTTCATTTTGCTGCAAGGCGTCGATAGTTGTGCTGAGAATTTTCTGCACGGAATTGGGGGAAATACTGCAATTTTGATCGGGATAGTAATACTGTTCGACCGTTTTGAGCCACCCCACATCGTCATGGGAATGCGGAACGACGTGTACATTTAATACATGATCGGAATCGATGGCGTTATATTTCTGTAATTCAGCAGCTGTTAAGCAGAGTAGAAATGAGGCGAAGGAGAAGGTGAAGGATGGTCTCATTTTTGATGCAGTATCCTAACTAGTCGTGAGCTCTATAAAAGAATTCGCAGGTGTCTCACACATCGACTTTGAAAAGCAGATCGATGCATGCTAATACCAGCGATAAGGTGGAAACTTGGTGGAAACAGGAGAAGAGAACGATCAAGAGCGTCGACCAAAAGATACGAGCCTCTCGTGTTGTTGTCAAAAAACAGGAAGCCGACGTTTAGCCGTTCCTACAATTTTGAGGAGTTTCGACAAAAACGGACAAAAGCAGAACCGGTAAGATAATAAGATACGTAGTAATAGAATAAAGCGAGAAAATAATAGAGAGATGCGACAGGTGAAAAAATGAACGCAAACGTTATTGATTGACAAAAAAAGAGCGAACAGCGTCTCCACTTTAATTCATTTCATTTATCAAAATCTCTCACTGATTCTAAAATGATAATCAAGAGGCAACAAACACGAAACGCACGGATTTTTATGATAATAACGAGCTTTCTTGTATTTCTATTGCTCGGAATCATCTCATTGATAGTATGGCAAAACAATGCCATCCTGTATTCGACCGAATTGCTGCAAGACTTCTCCCACTCTCCCGCTGCCGTGCCGGAAGAAGCCAAAGTCTCAGTGAACGCTGTACAAACGATCATAACAGCGGATCCATTTCATCAACAACAAGACGCATTGCGGGCTGTCTTTTACAACATTTACGGCGATCCTAGACAAAATGATACATCCTTCTTTGCAACGATCGTGCTCGAACAAATACAGCAAATTGGAGAGTCCCATGCGGCTACGATTCCTCTTGTATTGTACTATAATACTGTCGGTCACGCCTTTTTGCACGGTCCAGCATTCGCACAAACCGTTCAGACCCGATGTCAAGCCCTCGGCTTGACTTGTGTCCACATGGCACACTATCAACGAGGCTTTGAAGAAATTACGTTACAAGACGCGTACCAATTTTGTCGAAAATTTCCTGATCGGCAAATGATTTATCTGCATAACAAGGGATCGTACAATGGTGGGAAACGGAGAGAAAAATGGCGTAGACACATGACGCGGGCCATTACTGACCAACTCTGTCTCGATCGTATCACGGATCAGCAATGTTCAACCTGCGGCTTGCTCTTTCAACCCGTTTGGACGCTTTTTTATCCGGGAAATTTCTTTACTGCTCGTTGTGATTATGTGCAGCAACTGATTGCTCCGAACGAATTCGAGGCACGGACCGATGCCATGCTCTCGCAGCGTCCCACGGAAATTCGGGGTGCTATTTTTGCTGAAAAACGCGATACCCGAGGTGAAGACCGGTTTGCCACCGAACACTGGATCGGTTCGCATCCATCGATCCAACCTTGTCATTTATCGACGCACGCGGATTTGACCATGTGGTTGGATAAACCGAAGTTACCATTTCGTTTCATGACGGCGACCGACCTTCCTCTCGATTCGAAATGGATTTTGAGTGATGTAACAAAGACAAAAACAATTTTGCAAGACAAGTCGAGTCGCATGCGGGATGCGTATTTGCTAGCGGGTCTGTTGTGGAAGTGGCGTTCCTTCTATCAACAATATCCAGCAGAAGATTCGTGGATATGGAATTACTTTCCCGATGGAGAGGAATGGCGACAACGCGTGTATGCTCCAAATGGTGATTCGCTCCGAAAAATACTAGACGATGCTTGGCGAGAAACGCCGCCATCCTCGGTTTGGATGGAACTGTTAAAATCATTGGCCCAACAAAAATAAGAAACATTTGGATAAAAGCGACACCAATAATAGCTCTTAATTAGTTTCCTGTCTCTAGGTCATTCCGTAAATTCTGAACCGCACACGGAAAGAATCAGAAACAATACATTCAAAGAGTAGTCGGAAGGGTGCGGACGCTTTCAGCAAGGCTTCAATTGTTGTTTAAGCCATTCAGAGAATACAGGGTATCGATGCTAGATCTGTTGTGAGCCACGTTTTGCTTAAACCTTGTCAAGTAGAGCAATGCTTCGGCTCGGCTGCTAGAGAACAGCTTTCAGCCATTAGTAAGTTAGGTGGCTTGAACAATCTTATCTTGGAAATTTTTCTCCAGACTGTGTGTAAATTTAGGCAGTATAACTGGTCAGGGCAGCAAAAAAGCTTGATTAATGGATGCCGGGACTGCAATCCAATTGAGACAAGAATCCTCTACTGCACTCTCCAAGAGTACAAGCTTGTTGAAATGCGATACCTGACAATTTCAAGTTTTTTCCCCATTCATTTCTGATGCATTCATTCATTCGATGATTATTACTCCGCTGTTTGCGTTATCATGGATAAAACCGCTGCCTTAAAACACAAGGATTGTATAGACCTTCTATCATTTACAGTGGACAGCACGACGGAGTGCGCTTGTCAATATATGACACTCGTTCCCCGGGGTCTTCATTTCGCCATCACGGAATGGGTGCAGCAAAGAATTCTCCTGCAACAGTCCATTTGGGTCAGTGAATCGGAGGCCTATTCTCATGACGATCTAACTCAAGAAAACACCACTTGGCGAAAGGGCTCTGTTGCGGCGCCCATTGGGACCGTGCATTCCCAGACAAAACCCGACATTAGTATTGGCTATAATTCAGATCGAACTGTGATTTGGACGAAACCGGGACAGCATTCGTATATGTGGTGGCAATTTGCCACTGCAGTACCAGCGTCGGATGTAGCGAATCAGCGAGCGCTCGGTCCCGTTACGGCCTTGGTGGGATCCTGGAAGTTATCAGGTTCCAACCAACGAATCACGACACTGCACGAAATGGCGGAAGTTATACAATCCTGTTTGCGTTCCGATTCGTATCGGAAACAACAATTTCCATCTGCCTTACGAATATGGAGACAAGCGGCTCTCTCTAACTGGAAAGATGTTTCTCAACGCGTAACAGACGATTCACGGTTTGTGGATGATTTGTGGTTTGCCAGCACTGACACAGACAATCCTGGCTTGAAATTCCGCATAAGTTGCATGCGACCCGATGATCCTACGTATTCACGACGAGATTTGATCATGGCCGTTGCCAACGACTTAGTTCCTTCCTCTTGGACCGTGGATCTGAAATATTATGATGTGGAAATCGTCTTGTTTTTGAAAGAAGATGAAACAGATCATTCCAGTCATCAATTTGCCGTTGGTTTGGCTTTACATCCATATCAATACCTTGGGTGCCATTCTTTTCGTCGGGAATTTTACCACCGGATGTGGCTCCGCCCTACATGACACTGACGGGAATCGTTCGGTTGCGACCCTCGACGGCGCAATTACTGTTGCATTTGGCGGGATTGAAACCCGGAGCCATAGTTTTGGATCCATGTGTGGGTATTGGTACCATTGCTCACGAATGCGCCTATTTGAAATATGTCGGATTGGGAGGAGATATTGTTTTGACACCATCATTGCTCGGACCGCAAGCCACCACTTATTCGGCTGCTATACGGAACGAACAACAACGAATTGCGGCTACATTAATAGCTTGGGATGCGGCGAATCTCCCCATTCGAACGGGTACTGTCGATGCGGTTGTGTCGGATTTTCCATTTGGAAGATTGTGTCTCAACACCAACAAACTCCAGCGATTGCTACCTTTGATGTTGAATGAAATTGCACGAGTCTTGCGTAGAAATTCGGGGAACATGGTACTCCTGTGCGGGCACTACAAACTTGTTTTAGAGGCGTTAGAATATATCAATTACAATCATGGGGCAGATAATCTTATATGGCATTTTCCTGCACTGCCGCCTTCCCTGTGAACATCGGCGGCATGTTAGCTTGGGTCCTTCAACTACGGCGCGGTCCAGGTATTTGGCAACCGAGTTCGTTCGCGGCCGAAAAAAGTCAAAAAATTGACGAGTGAACGTGAAATTGCTCGTTTGAATCCGTCCACTAAGAAAAAGAAGCTTCAATGTTAGCTTTTGTTCTTGCAAATTATTTTATTATTTTTGCTTAGCTTTTCAAGTGGAAGGAACTGAGAACTTGCTGCAAAATTCCCACTATACCACCGACCTGCACAGCAGCAGCAAGTAAGCTGGTAAGTTGTTTAGCATTCATTTGTCTGATCCTTGATTTTAGATGCGGCAACAGGTCCAACGGTGATATTTGAAGTACCCGTCTTGGGAAGCGGGCCTGGTAAGAGCGGTGCAGTTTTAATACTCGGTCGTTGGCAAAAATTCGTTCCAAAATGTATTCATCCGACGTCATGATACCGTCAATCATCTGCAAATCGAACGCCTCCTTGCCCAAAAAGACAGATCCGTCCGCGACACGATCCAGCACGTCACCCAAGGCGGGACGGCCTTCCACAACCAGTTCTTTGAATGCTTCATGAACCGCGGCTAATCGTTCTTCTTCGTTGCGGATGTCTTTGTCCGAAACACGTCCGAATGTCGATAATGGATTCTTGTTGGTTCCGGCCTTGAGTATCAGAGGCTTGATGCCATACTTTTCTGCTAATTCGTTAAAGTTCAAGCCTTCCATCATGACACCGATTGACCCTAATGAAGAAAAAGGTGCCGCTAACAGTTTGTGCGCCTGAGAGGCAATCATGTACCCTCCAGAAGCGGCTATCTTGTCTACCACCGCTGTTGTGGTAATGCCCTCAACGTTCGACAATCGGCGCATTTGCGAGGCCGCCAGACCGAACGTAGATACACCTCCGCCTGGTGATTGTACTAAAAACACGACTTCCACTTCCATGGGACGTCCCGTACTTTTGTATGTCCCGAACGCACCGCTGCGGTGCTGTTGTAGCAAAAATGTGACGACTTCAGGCATTTGTTCTAGACTGATGCCCTCCTTGGGATCGTCACTCAACTCAATGACTACCACGGTTCGAGTAAAAACAGACGCCAAGTCTATTCGTTCTTGTCGTTTGCGGGAGTGTACTTTCCAAACATGATCCCGCCTCCATTGCCCTACACTGATTCCTTCCGGAGGTGCTTGCAATGCTTTACTCAATGCCGAGCTATCACGCTGAAAACGATCATTCAGTCGTTCCCAGACAAAGTGCTGTGTTGGCTGAATGGCTTCTTCCTGTGACGCCAGTCTTCGTGCCAACCACGTCAAAAACCACAAGCGTGTCGCCGTCGCAAAGATGGAAACGAGCACTTCCGCTAATATTACGCTGTTCTGTTGTGACATATTATTGAGAGGTCCACCCGGTTGTTGTTTTCGGTAGTACCGTTGAGGAGTGTTCCCATAGGGCGGAAATTGAGAAATCACAATGCCAGTCGGGCTTACTAATTGCGACTGTGGAGTAGATCTTTCGTTCGTAGTAGTCGCATTCGTCGTGATGGAAATGGTAGAATTGACGTTTGTGTCTGTCGTGTTGAATGCAGCAGTCCCATTCGTTACTTCATCTGTGGATGATGTTATATTACCCTCTACAGTTTCCACTCCGTCTGTCAAAACATATGTATTCACAATATTTTTCGCGCTAGATGGTGTTGGTTCGGGGGTTTGTGGCGATGGACGTTTTCGAAAAAGACCCCACCTTTTCTTTTTCGTTGGGTTGTTCGTACTTGTCGTGGCGTTCGGGGAGGGCGCATCAGACAAAACAAGTTCACGGCTTTTCTCGGTAACATTCGTCGTGGTTGTAACATTCTTCGTCGAATCATGGGATGATTCGATCGTTTCCAGAGACTTCCGACGTTGCCATGGCATAGTCAATCGTTTCGAAGCCTTGCTCGTGGGCACATCTGCCGCAGCGGCAGCATCTACAGGAGTCGGCTTTGTGCTTTTCGACGGTCGTCGAAAGAAGGAAAAGGGGCTCTTTGGAGGCGTTGCGTTATCCGTTGCATCATCGCCTCGCTTGTTGCGACGACGGCGTTTCCTATTCGTCTTTTCGCTTTCATTCAATGAAGTATCGCTAACGCTTGTTGCCCCTAGCCGTTCTAATATCGACAAGAACCGCGTTCGCTTGTTGTTGTCATTATTATTCGTTTCCTTTGACCACAGCGCCCATCGGGGGGAGAAGAGTTTTCGCGAGGAGGATGTCGCTGATGTTGCTTTGGACGCGAATGCAATCCAGAGAAGGATGAGATACACAATTCGCAAGAAGCTTTTCATTTGTGAGGGATATTTGCCTCTTTTGAAGATATTAGTAGTTTCAAAGGAGTTTATAATATCGTTGATGAATTTATCTGCAATGAAACAACGAAGAATTTTTGCACCGCAAAACAATACTCCGTATCTTTCATTGCCATCAACAAAACGATCATTGCTGCATTGCTGCATTGGTACGTACCAGGTACGCATACGGCATACGGCGTATGGTCGATAAACTATGTCGTGTCATAAAAGTCATGGCCTCATTTTTCCGGTCAAACGACAGACCACAAGATGCCGATCACCACGTCACTTTCGCAATGCCACATTTTGAAGAAAAGACACACGCGAAGACCACACGGCCACGTTTTATTGTTTTACTTCTGTTCCACCACAAGCGCACCTTCTTTCTTTAAAAAGCGAAAACGAACGCGAGACGAACTCGTGTAGAGACATAAAGGCGCGCGTTACTGTTTATCTTGTACATAGAGTTGATTTTATTGAACATTATGCTGGTGAATCGATACTGCCTCGCAGTCGTTTTTACGACGACATCGTGCTGGGGATTCTCGTCATTATCAACTCATACCACATATTATGGTTTGAGCCGATCGGCGTTACAGAGTACAGCGACTCCCTTCACTACAACTTCACAGTCACCCACCCCAATGCAACCAGAACTCGATGAGAATGATTTGTATCTAGACCCTGTCGTCCCCAAAGGCCCGCCCAAAGTCGGGACGATTATGAAAATGTTACCCAAAGAGACATTTGATATTCATACACCCACATCATTATTTTACTTTGCCGTGGACTCGGTAGCCGTCCTTGCTTCCATGGGATTTTTGTATACCGTCGTCACTTCAGACGTCTATCACGAGTCCTCCTGGATCCTACAAGCCGCCATGGCGGCACCCCTGCAAATCTTGTCCGGGTTCGCACTCTGGTGCATGTGGTGCATTGGCCACGATGCCGGTCATTCGGTTGTTTCCAAATCCAAGACAATCAATCGCGTGGTAGGGGAAATCGCGCATTCCGTCTTTTGCTTGACGCCCTTTGTGCCGTGGGCCAAGTCACACAAGAAACACCACCTTGGTCACAATCATTTGACACGTGACTATTCACATCAGTGGTTCATTCGAGAAGATCGGGATCAGTTACATCCGCTAATCAAACACAGTCATTGGAGTCGGAACTTGCAATTGCCCATTCTGTACTTCGTCTATCTCGTTTTGGGTGTACCCGATGGTGGACATGTTTGGTTGTACGGACGAATGTGGAAGGGTGAATCGGATGCCGAAAAACGCAACGGTTTGATTTCGGTTGCAGTATCCTTAGCCACGGCAGCGACTCTATGGCATTCGATGGGAACCGCTGATTTCACCGTTGTTTGTATGATTCCCTGGTGTGTCATGTCTTTTTGGCTCTTCATGGTCACGTATCTACAACATCACAGTGAGGATGGCAAATTGTACACCGACGATACTTTTACATTTGAGAAAGGAGCTTTCGAAACGGTTGATCGAAACTACGGCAAGTTGGTCAATCGAATGTCGCATCACATGATGGATGGACACGTTATACATCATTTGTTTTTTGAGAAAATACCGCATTATCGATTGGAAAAAGCCACGAAAGCACTAGTTCAGGGTTTGGAAGCCCAAGGGCAAGGGCATTTGTACAAACAAATTGATACGCCCAACTTTACGCAAGAAATTGTAAAGCAATTCAACGAGAATTGGTTCTTTATCAACGAAAAGCAAGTTGTCCGGAAATAATATAACAATAATACACGCTAACTCACATAGACATGGATGAATTTGTAGCCGTTTTTACCTAGAATGCATGTTGGGCATCAGTTCAACCGCTTCTAGGACAGAAGAACGGCTTCAGGTGAGTGGAGCAAGAATTATGCATCGCTTCGTAATCATGCTTCGTGACTGAAATGCAGTCCGCAAGGAGTTCCGAAATAGAGCCACGATAAGTGCGTTGACAAAGATGCTGAAAGTGATGAGACCATGGCTTGGTCGATTGTTGCCTATACCGATTCAGTAGATCAAGCCGGCGATTACATCGAACAAAGGAGTATGGAGTCAATCGAGTGCGCTTACTACTATCTATTTTAACCGAAGACGAAAACATTGTGCAATGCATGCAATTGGCGGTCTTGCGGCCCTAGATTTTGCGGTCTGACCGCTTGACAATAAGGACTCTCCCTAGTTTAAGGACGGTCTTTGCATCGTCCGTCGTTGGAATTTTGGATTCAATTTTTGGCAAAAAATGATAGCAACAAACCATTTCAATTATCACGTTCTTATCATGCAAAATAACGAAACACCCTTATCATACCACATTCTCTCACCCGCAGCAGATGATAAATCGGCTCGAGCAAAGGTCGCTGGAAGCTACTTCGTGCAGCTCTACTGAGAAAAGCTGTACCCAAAGAAGCTCACAGTATTCATCAATTTCCTGGTTATAGTTCTCATTTAATTCCGTGTGAGCCGGTTCATGAAACAAACAGTTTGATAAAGTCATTAGAAGATGCTTCAAACGATGAGCGTGACGAAGAGCAATTTGCTTTGACAGTGTGGGCATTACTGGCATTAGACCCGAAACGGAGTCTTTGGACGATACCCTTCAGACAAAACTTACAACAAGAACGATTAAAACTATTGCTATCCCCGCATATGATAGAATTTCAGAGTGACCCGTCGCCGATGCTTTTATTGACTCCTCATGTCGATGCACATGATGTGCAGGTAAAATGTTACTCATTGCCTCATGCAAACATATATACAAGAGAACGATTGAGGACCGCCCGAAAGTCGTTACATGAGCTGACGAGCCATCATCATGCACAAACAGAAGCCATCGACAATACGGGAAACATTTGCGTTTGGGAC
The DNA here is from genome assembly GCA_030295235.1 of Fistulifera solaris. Taxonomy (NCBI): domain Eukaryota; phylum Bacillariophyta; class Bacillariophyceae; order Naviculales; family Stauroneidaceae; genus Fistulifera; species Fistulifera solaris. The sequence goes on along the minus strand of AP026167.1, from coordinate 423,471 downwards.
TGCGAAATTGTCCTGGCGTGGTATCTGTGGCAACCTGGTGCTTGCCGCATGGCTCAGGGAACGACACTGCTCGAAGTGGGGGCTGGCATGGCAGGTGTAGCGGCACTGGCAGGAGACGGAATCTGTTCACAAATATTTATTACCGATGGCCATATCGACTGTGTTAGGAACAATCGTATCAATCTACGTCTCCTTCGACAAGCTAATTCAGTGGATACGTCCCAAATTCAATGCAGTATTCTGCGCTGGAGTTATGACGACGAGACTTTGCTCTGCTCGGTCGATTCAACTTTGGTCTCCGATTGCACGCACTTTGAAGAATGGCATGGTCAACTCTTATGGACTATATTGCGACATACACGCGTGGGTGGATCCATTTGGATGTGTCAACCGAATCGGGGCCAGTCCTGGTCACGCTTTCATCAATTGTTGGAGTACACTGTGTTGGGAACGGTTGTGTCGATACAAGAACACTGTTGCGACCGACTGGAGGAGCTACATGCTCAATCTCAGTTGCAACATTCGTCTTCCTATGAACCCAATCGGCACCGACCGCGTATTTTTCACGTTAGAAAGTTGGGAGAAGTGACTTTGTCACACCGCGATGCTATTCAAGAACACATTCGGATTCGTGATTCCCAGCGTGACTGATGAAATGTCCGTCCATACGGCCGTTGTTCATTCGTGCGTTCAGCGCGACACACGCCATTCTGCGACTAGTTTCAAACCGAAACACAAAAATAATAAACGGCACGAATGCATTCATTTTCACCTTTCCCTTTTGTCTTTGGTAAACTGATTTTCTCTTTTTATTCAAGATGTCCTCCACCAATACACCATCCTCACCGTGGGCGGAACCGGACGTGCATTTCGAATATCAAGAAGAGCAAGGAACCCAGACAGATGGCGTCAATCCAGCCCGCGAAGGGACGAGGAGCCCGCCGCAAGACCGCCGTCGACAAATAGGTGGCGCCGCGGCTGTAGGTGGTATTGCGGGATTGATTCTTGCTGGACCTGTCATAGGGCTTGTGGCTGCAGGAGGGGCTGCTGCTGTGGCTGCAAAGGGGAAGGGAGCTGTAGGTGATGTCGCGAGGGCGACCGGAAATATGGCATCTCACGCGGGGGGAGCGAGTAAAAGAATTCGATAAAAAACACAAAGTAACAAAAAAGACGTCGGAAGGGTTTGTAAAAGGTTGTAATTGGGTGTCAAAGAAGATTGCGACGCCAAAAAAAGTACATAAATTGAATGATCCGTAATGATTTTTGTAATGCCCGCTCTCTAACGGAGAGCCACTTCCCTTATAGGAAAAGGATACTAAGTACTTGCTTTAAATATCTTGAGTAGTATAGTGCGCTGAGAGCGTGTCTAGAGTATTTTAACGCCCACTTTTGTTACGTGTCACGTATCGAGTATCGACCCTTTTATTTTCTGTAGGGACGTCCCCAGTTTGCCTGAAGTACCGCCGCTTCAAATGTGCAAGGAATTTCTAGTCCAAATTAAGTCATAAGCAAGTGAAAAAATAGCATGCTACCATGTGGGTTTAAGAAGGTGTTAACGTATCATGAAAGCTATTTGTTCTTTTCGCACCCGACCAATCGCCCCAACTCTGTCAACAAAAACCTAGATTTCAGGTCCAAAAAGCCCAGACCCCTTGCAAATAAATACTGGGTGTGTAGGTCTTTACATATCAAGCTACCTGGTACACCGTTTCATTGGACCTCTCTCGTACTCCATTTGAGGTTAAGTAAGGAGAGTATACAGAAGTTCTGTGTGATCAAATACTCCGTCTCCAGAATTTCTGTTTGATCAAAACACCAAATCCAGAATCTCAGGAACAAACACAGAATTCTTTGATCAAAAACACCGTATCCAGAATTTCTGGAGCGGACTCAATATCTGTATGACTTATTACACTGGTATCCAGAAGTTTTGGAAAAGGCACAGTACCTGGTAAACAGTATTGCTGTATGTTAAAACCACTGTTTCCAGAATTTCAAGAACGAACACAGCATTTCGGTAGGACCAAATTTTTTTTTTTACACAAGTAATATTATTCCTAATTTTTTAATCGTCAGAATCTAATCTTGACATTCGACTGAATTTTCCATTTTTCATTCACATATATTTCAGTCTGACACTTCTCTGAGTAAGCTTTGGTTCTAACTCTCTAGCCTTAGTGCGCTCTAGTAGAGGGCCAGTCCCAAATACACCGTATCCAGATTTTTTGGATATTGAACAAAACATCTGTATGGACAATTACAACATATTTCTGGAACAACACAGCAGGTTTGCAAGAGCAATTACATCATATCCGGAATCTATGGAACGTACAGAGAATGTAAGTATGACAAATTACATCGTTACCAGAATTTCTGGAAGAAACACAGAATTTTTGTATGATCAAAATCACCGTCTGGAAAGAACGCAGAATTTCTGTGTGACTAAATACATTGCATCCAAATTTTTTGAAACGTCCACAGAACTTCTGTATGAACAAATTCATCGTGTCCAGAATTTCTGGAGCTTACACAGACGTTCAGCACCGCGTCTTGAACTTTTTGAATTTTCAGAGAATTTCTGTAGAAGCAAAATGACCGTTTCGTCAAGTGGACTGAAATTCAGCTGTGTTGGAAAACTGTCAACCCTACCGTTTGAGAGAGCGTTCATGTTCATGAAATTCCACGGAATGCACTCACGATTATTTCAATCTAACAACATACACAACATTTATATGCCGGATAGAGTCACAACTGTCATACACTTTTGGTTGAATAGAGTCGCTAAGGCGTGATAGGGCATCGAAAAAGTTGTAAAAAAGTTTCGTGACTGAAAGCAGTTGAGTCGGAAATTCGTTGAGACTATCCTGGTACTGGGTACTGGTACGCTTTGAGAGAGAGTGTGCGTCTTCGATTGCTATGCTGATCCCTATTGTGACCAAACACAAGCCCCTTGTTGACCGCGGACACTTATTTTTTTATTCGCAAACCTGTGAGCAAGATAAAACCGTAGTTTACTTTCCTTACTATCATTGCATCTTCTTCAAAACGCTTATCACTGAATTGATGAGTCAATTTCTTAGCAACAGCACTATCCTGGACCGTCCAGTTGGTCGATCGCAACGGTAAGGGAGGATATTTTGTTGTCACAACCGAGTGTGATATATCGCCTATGCCTGCAAAATCACGCTCATCGTGATTCTTTTGCTTTATGCGTTAAGATCTGCCGAACAAAATGTCAGCTTAAGTGCCTTTAGTTACTTGTTTTCCGAAATGGTGCAATATCATCAAAATCGCGTCGATTCGGTGAGCGCATTAGAGCATCGTCTCGAAGCAGCGGGCTACGGAGTCGGACTGAAAGTTCTCGAATTGCTGGCTTATCGAGCTAGAGATTACACGCGACAAACCAAACTGATGAACATGCTACAGTTTGTTTCAACGACGGCATGGAAAGCTCTTTTTGGGAAGGCTGCTGACTCTTTGGAGAAAAGTATTGATCATGCCGACGAGTTCATGATTGTTGACTACGCGCCCATAACAAGGTAAGAGGAAAGAAATTTTCAAGAACAAGCTTAGTTTTGTAAACACAGAACAAGAAAGGATGAAATATTGGATCTGACATCCTTTCCATCCTTTCACTTCATTCTCCCGCACTTACTACAGCACAAGTGTTAGTGTCCCTGCTGATCTGGGAGGATTGTCGGTCGATGCGTACATTTCGGGGATAATTGCGGGCATGCTACAAGGAGCAGGATTCCCTGCGCGTGTTACAGCACATACGGTAGAAGAAGGAGATCGGAAAAAAGCGGTTTTTTTGGTCAAATTTTCGGCTAGCGTCATGTCGCGCGATGCAACCATTATCGGTTAAGATCGTCTAAACTCTTTGTGATTATTGTTTGCCAAACAAAAAGCTAGCGTGTAATGTTTATGGCTTAGAACGGATCTGAAATTCCGGGAAACAAAGAACCCACCACTTCGCGTACCAGATGTCATCCTCTTCAACCTTTGGATCCTCATGAGACACGGGGGAGGATTTGGGAGGACGTTCCAACGGCGGTGGCGGCGTATGCTGTGGTGGAGTTTGTGAAAGTTGTCGGTCTTTCAGTTGTTGCTCTTGTTGCTCTTTGAGCTGTTGCTCTTGTAATTGGCGCAGTTTCTGTTCAAGCTTTCGTTGCTTCTTGCGTTGCTTCCTTAATTTCATACTGTCCTCGTGCTCGGCAGGAGAAAACAATAGTTGGTCGTTGATGGATAAAGGTCTATCCACTGTGGGTGGCGGTTGTCGAGTTCCCCCTGTCGACGAATCATTGAGTGGCCTGTGTTCACAATGTGAGTGAAGATTGACGTAGGTTCAATGCGTACAGGCTGAATTTGAGTTGTGTTCGACCTTACCCTGGAATGGTTGTCACAAAGTCGGCCCCATGCAATGTAGACGCATCGGTCCCAGTCCAATGAGATCGCACCATGTGCGATTCTCCATCCGTCATGGTGCTGTAGGCCAGGGAACCACCACCGGTGAAATGAGATCGCATCATCTGGGACTCTCCATCCGCGTAACTGTACGCGAGCGACGATTCTGCTATAGATTTATCATCTCTGTTATTTTGCTTTTGCTGTTGTTTCCAGATAATTTGCTAAATCTGCTGTCATTTCGGGTCCTTCGAGAACTTTCAAAATGTCTGCAAAACTGCTATCGGTAGATCTAGTGCTGTTACCTGACGAATAGTCCAAACTCCCCTCTGTGTCATCGCTGGTCGAATCCGCTTTCGATCCTCGTCTTCTTGAAGCCGGTGGACTCTTCGCTTCGAACGAAGGTTCCATGGTGAAGTGAGTCTTCTTCATGATGTTGAGAAATTTTACGATCCTGATCGGCAAAGAATGATGAGGGTGTCGCCTTGTAGAATCTGTTTCTCCAAACAAGAATAACAGCTATCAGCTTTCTATTGCAAAGATCAGATGCGCAATTTCCCACTGGCGACGACTTTGTTTGCGTGAGTCTGGGTTACTTCGAAGTTTGGAACGAAAACAGATTATTATCGTTGTCGCTGTTGAAAGCTTTTTCTTTACGAAGTAATTGGAAACGGAGGGAAATATTGAGTTTATGGCATAAATAAAAGAATCAAGACACACGTCTGTACCTCGCACCTCGCACTCGGCTTGGTCGAAGGACAAACGAATGAATGAATTAACGACGAACATCATCATCGAGTGGAGAGCTTCTGCTCGTCACAAGCACGTCCTTGTTTTTAGGTTATACAGGAATACGAGCCCCTGCCAGAAATTGGAACGATTAGCACATTTCCAGGGTGAGTAAGTGTATACAAAGTAAGCTTTCTGGACTTGGAATGCACGTAACAATTCATCATAAGTGGGTACCGGTACCAGGGTACCGGTACCGGTAACTAGTAGTTTCACCGACCGGGGCAACGGCGTTAAAATTCTGCCTCGTCGTAGACGTTACGTAGAATCTTGTACTGAGAGGCAGAATTTTAACGTCCTTCCCGCAGTCGGCAGTGCAGTTAGGTTTAGTCGTCGTCCGTCGTTAGCCCCGATGATGGGGGAATATTGAAGTTTTAGTCTCCAATGCGTTCTTGTGCTAAGTTTACTATGAGAAGCTGTTGTGGAAAGACTGTAATCAATGAAAGGTCGATTTCGGGCCGGCCCGCTCACCGGTCATCGTTGAAATGATGCCTTCACTGTCTACTATCACCGTGGCTACTGGAAATAATTTTAGAATCCATAATATCATTTAGGCTTCTTTATTGTGCAACGGGTACCACGTTATTAAGTAATGAAACCAGAGACTCTAATCTGTTTTTCCACATAGTATTTTCCTACAGAGCGCGACTCGCTAAGTCTCCGCCGATTTTTGAATTTTGGTTGGAGTTTTTGATTATTTATGTTCGAAAATTTTGTTGCCATGGCACACCAACTTTCCGAACCGACAAACGAAGGTGATTTTTGAATATTCAGGAAGGAGCAGCGTTAATAAGCTGATTGAATGGTTGTATAGTGTGGCTGGGGGTTAGAAATCAACATCATGGTAAGTGAATTGCGAAAACTGAGAGCTATGCCGACGTCATAAAGAGGGGTCGTCCTTACACGCCGTTGACCATGCATTATTCAATTCAATATTGCAGGTGTACAAAAACTTAATAGCAGAAAGTCAAGAAGAAGAAGCTCCTGTAAAAAGACAGTCTTTACTAAAACCTATGACCATCACCAATCTGAATAACTACGCGACAACAAACACCCGGAAATGCAATGGGCCTTCTCCTCGTGTTGGTATACGACCTAAAGAAGTCATACGAATTTCCTTTGAAGAAGCCTCACCTGCAGCATCAATATCTGAAAGTGTTTCGGTTGAGGAAGAGAAGAGAGATGACGAAAAGGCGAATTGTGGACAACGGAGGAAAGGCTCTCGAGAGAGTCGACAAGGAAGTGTGAAAGAAACGTCCGTGACACAAAAGCACAATAAGCTCGAAGCATTCATCGTAAATTCGGGAATCTTGCAGAATGAGAAAAAGGAAGTAGTCAGTGAGGTCACTTCGCCGCCCGGTTCGAACGCTAGTGAATCCAACATCGTCCTCGCGCCCGCCGATGAGAGAGAACACACACATAGTGTCGATGAACGACAACCGGAAAATAAGCCAACAGAAACTCTACTGCTTGAAAACGATTCCATAAGGGCCTCTTTTAGCGACGAAAAAGCCAATCTTGGTCAAGACGAACAATTGCACGGTACCGAAAATTCACAACAGCAGCCTGCGTCGAACCCGCATTGTAATGATATACAAATTGAAGAGCAACCGTCTGTGGATTCGATTTGCTCAGTCACGGAAAAGTGGAAACAATTGATGGATGGGGAAGGCTACGTACCAACAGAATTACCGCTGAAGTTTCTAGGACAACAGTCAAGTGAAGGGTTTCGCAGTTTGTTTGATTCTGTCACGAAAAGCCCATTAGGCGACTATTCCAAGCGTCCTTCTGAGCCCACTGCACCGTTAGTAGACACGATTATTGCCGCGGAAGACGATGTTCACTTGGAACAAAACACTTCGAATGATCATGCCCGACAACTCGATGAACTAGTTCATCGGGAAAGGGATTACCATGACATGCCCAAACAAGCACCTCCTACAGAAGCATCGTTGCGACAACTCGATGAACTTGTTCGTCAGGCAACGGATCACGATTCCTCGCCCCAGCAAGAACCTTCAATTGAGCCGACAATGCGTGAAGTGATTGAAGGTGCAATGGCTAAATTTATTGAATACGCTGATAAACTTTTTCCAGCTCAACGACAATGTCAACAAAAGATGATGATTCGCGGTATTCAAAAGTATCACAAATGAGCAGAATCAGATCAAGCAAAAGTAAAAGCAAGAGGAAAAGTAGAAAAGGCCCAAAGAGGGTAAGGTTTGACGATGAAGCAGAACGCACACCTTTCTATGAAAGATGGATACACATGTGTTACTAAAATAATGTCACCTAAGATAGAACAGACGCCTGCCAATGGGATTGTTGCAATGAGTTGCGAAACTAGTGATTCATTATGAGAATGATTACGTATGTTATATCTCGTCTGTTGACGATGGAGTGCTACTTGTTGCCATCATGATGATAAGTATCACCCTTCGTTTCGATGTCAAACGTAAAGCTCATCACTGGCCGTTGAGATGTCGCTAGCGTGTTGCTCAAACTATTTGTTACGGCGGTTCCATTCTTTGCGAGCAAGAGACAAAGTCCTATCTGAAATGATACGAGCAAATAAAGGAGGCTTTTGCCCATGGCTTCCGTGATATTGCTCTTCTTCCAAATTGTAACTTATCCCGTACGGTAGTACTTTGATCATTTCATAGGGCGCAAAGTGTTTGTTTTGCTCGGTGAGCATCGAGTGCCACTCGAAAGTATCCGAAAGAAGTCTCTTCATTTCGATGTTTTCCTGCATTGGCTTAAGAACGTTATCGTCGGGTTCCATATGTGCGATGCGGCGCTCGACATCTCGTCTGGCCATGACGAAGGAGAGACTCAGTTGATCAAGCTTAGTACCCCAGTGAATGTGTTCTTGGTACCAGTCACAACGAAGCTGGTGGGCTTCTTCAAGCTTCATGTCGTGAAGAATCCATCGCGTCCTTGCCCAAAACTTACTCATGTTAAACTTGTAGGAAGCTTCTGTCGAAGATCGCATTTGGTCACGATTGATAATCGATGGAAGCTTTTGATAAAATTCCCGTTGGAGTCTGAGAGCAAACGGTTCTTTGCCAAGAGGTTCCTCGCCGAGCTCGAAGCGCATGAATCGTGTCGCCTCGTATACCTCGATGTTTGTGTCAGGAGGAAGACGCTCTGCCGTTGCTGAATCCTGATACTTTAGTTCTGACATGAGAATAACAGCTCGTCGGTTTGGTTCGGCAGGCAACACGAACTTAGCTTTGGGTGTAGTCTTTCTCTTCACCAGTCTCTTAGGCCAATGCGATCGCTGCATCTCGCTGACCAAAAACTGGATGTCCTTTAGGCTCGGTGAAACGGTGAATGTTTGGTCAATATATAGTGCGTATTTCACGTCTGATGCGAAAAAGGCATTCGGTGTGAGCTTTAGTAATGCAGCTTCATGCTCGTGAAGAGGTTGGGGTGTCTCGGTTTCCGGCCAAATTAAAACCCAGCCACGGAATAGAAGTCTACCATTCAACTGGGAAATTTTCTTTTGATAAAAGGCGCTCTTCTTACTTCGATCTTGAGAGTTGGCTTCCACGCCTAGTTTGACCAACTGATCTTCGGGTACCTTTCTAATTACAGTTTCAACCAAAGGACTTTCTCTGGAAACAATGGCCACATTACAAATTAGAGGGTCGCCTTCTTCCATATATTCTGCTTGCAGTTGAAGGTCCGATACATCTTTTCCAAGCTGATGTGTATATAAGACAATGTCACAACCTTCAGTAACTTCTCTGAATACCTCGAGCACGGAATCAAACAAAGAAGGCAAACAGTGCTGTTTTGTCGTGCAGCTTGATGCACAGGGTAAATATTTTTGCCCGCGATGGCAAAGAATATCTTCGGATCCACAAGTAGGAAGCAGATTTTGGATCAAAAGGTTATCGCCCGTCCGCGATTCTGGGTTAATGCTTTGTTCACCGGCAGCATCGTGGTGCTTCTGTAGTGAGGGAAAAGGGCGAGCCTGATCCATCAACCATGCCAAAGTACGCGTGAAGCCTTCGTCTGGCGTGACTCTTGGTTTGTGCCAGCTCAACTTTTCCTCTGACGCTTTCCGGGCAGCGATTAGGTTATCGTATTCGGTCATAGCTCGCATAGTCGAAGTCAACGAGGTGCCCTCGACTTTTTTGAGAGCGCTTAATTTGCTTTGAGCGACCTCTCTCACGTCAGAAAGAGATAATGTACCACCTGAGGTAACTTCAAACGTCACAGGAAGAAAAGAAGGAGAGCGAAACTGCATCGCGGCAATAATCGTGTCAACCGCATCATCCACATAAAGAAAGTCCCATTTGTCGTCGTGTTCCCAAGAGGAAGTCAGAGTCGAGTTGATACAGTTTTCCGCCGTGCAATGGGATTCGAGACTAGACTGTAATACGCTGCTCACTTTCCAAAACTCAGCGTTAGCGACGTCCGACGTGCGAACCCATGGACCATAGATTCCGTTCGGTAACCGCAGCGCCACTGACTCCACACCATACTTCGCATAGTAGAAATCTGCCATGATTTCGTCCATCATTCGAGATCTTCCTTGTAACACGTCCATCCAATCATTTGGTATGCGCTCGTGGAAAAGGTTCGAGGATGCAAACATCAAATGAGGTCGTTTCGATTTGTCATTGACAGAGGCAATGGAAGAAAGTATTTGTTCCATTCCGGCAAGAGCCGACCGGAAAGAAAACATAGCATTCTTTTCGTGGCTAGTGTCCGTGCTTGTAAAATAGGCATCTTCGGTAATGGAACCCAGGTGAATGATGTGAGTGGGTTGAAATGCGCCATATAAATTGAGTTCGCCCGTCATATCAAGAGATGGGCTGTTTTTCTTTGGTTGTTTGGTCGGATCAATGCCAACATAAGAAGCGTAGATTGGTCGAGAAAGTTTCGGTATAGTAGTATACAAAATTTCCATGGGCTTGATGAGGTCCAACCGACTCTTGACCGTATTTGGGAACATGTTATCTATTCCGATCATCAACTCGACACCGCAGCGTTCTTTTAATGCTAAGGCGAGATGGAAGCCTGTTGGATTGAGTATCCCCGTAATAAGAACTCGAGCCTTTGAGTTGAGAGCGTCTCGTTGAACGTACGAGTCGCGATTCGTTACCGAGGCTGTGCGTGCCAAGTATCCGCAAAGTGAATTCATGTCAGCCGGCGGACTGTGTTCGATATTGGTATTCGTGTGCGGTGCTCTTTCATGCTGATCGGATAGCCAAACATCATACGAATCGACTCGCTCATCCACTATAGTAATCGCAGGAGGTTTCGATCGATTTCTTCTCTCGGAGCCGTTTTTATCTAGTTCTTTTGAACTAATTCAAAGAGATCAGCTTCTCGTCGGTCTTTGAAACGACGCTGATCGCGAAGCTTTGCTGCGTCGTTGGCTAACTCGACGAAGATGCGGTACGACAGCCGATTCTTGGAAGCATGTCGGAAAAGAAGAGCGTCGCCAATAGATAGGCCGGTATCCCTGCAAAAGACAGGACCGGATCCAACGACCAAGCCGCCAAATTCCGCTCGTTTCCTTACGTTTAAAACGGGGATGATGCTGTTGCCTCCGAGATCGGTACAAATCAGTATGATTGGGACGAGGTGGCGAAGCAACAATACTGGGTTGGTGGCGTCGATGGACACCCAGCTGAGCAACATCCATTAGTACTTCGTCATCGGTATTTCCGGGTTCGAGATCTTCGTTCCGTACCGATTTTTGCCCAGTTCGATGAGGAGAAAGCTCGAGCGAACTGTTGGTGGAAATACCTCGTTGCAGTTGACGTTTCCCGCTGGCGGTGCGATGTACACCACGAGCGGAGGAGTCGTCTGAGTGTTGCAGAGTTTCGTGTCCCTCCAGAATCACTGGGGGTGTCGAAGCTCTTGAAGGAGAAGCTTGAGAGCCCGGTGTCGAAAAAGGTGAAAATAGTCGAAAGGGAGAGGAACGATCACTCGAGGGCGAAAAAGTGGCCGGCTGAGGATCAAGCGAAGTTATTGCCTTGTTCGGATCAACTAAAGAAGACAAGTAGAAATTGTTTCCACTTTCATTTGAAGAATTCACCTTCCCGGACTTTGCATTTTGCTCGTTTTGTAAGCCATTTTGGATTGTCGTCATGGGATTGATTCCGGTCGATCTACACGAATCGTCAGCTTTCTTCGTGTACTCATTAGGAGGGACCGGTCGAACTGGGATGGGCACAACTGGACGCTCCGAATTCTGGTTCGATGGAGTCTGATCGCGCGCATGACTAGACGACGACTCGACCTCATTAGGCTTATCTACCTTCCTTTGTTTCGAGCCGTTACTCTCCATCATGACTTGCTATCACGCTTTTCGGGCCGCCTGCAGCAATCTTCGGGTTGTGAACTTGCCTTCGTAGGTCCGGCAATAGTGATCAGATTACTTACAAGCTGAGTTTGTTTAAAAAAGCAATAACTTGTTGGAGAGCACTAAATAAACCTTTCCATCAAGAAATTGTCATGAACCAACGCATAGGCAACGATGAAACGAAAGTGTTTTGCGGTCCCCATCCACCCATCGAGAAAATTCGTCCGTTATCGAGTCGGCTGGCGCGTTGGCGGGAACCTTGCTGTAACTTCGGGCTCGTCCTTGATACAGGGGTAGAAGTACGCCGGTACAGTTAAGAAGATACATCATATGGAGTGTACGTTGGGTCCAACAGTTCGGAATATTTACAGAGAAACGTGACTGTGTGCTGCACTCAAAATAGTTATACTGCTAAGCTTGATTTCTGTCCCTTTTATTTAAAAACCGTGACTATGTCACATATGACTCATGACTCAGTACATGACGAGCAGGACCCATCACGTTCTCAACTTCCGATCCCCACTTCGTTATTATTGCATTCGAAGAATCCATCAAAACGTCGATCGAATATTGGAGGCTATTGTCTACATTGTGAACCGAGAACACTCTTTTCGAATCGAATGAAACAGTCTTACTCATAATGTTCCATAAAACACTCTTTTTTCGACGCTTACGAAGCATATCATCTCGTACCATGACGACTGCTTCCGTACTATCGCACATCAACAATCATTCTTTGCTTCAAAATTGGTTGCAAGAATCATCCTCTTCCGACACCTTTCAAGTTCATAATCCTGCTCGACCCGATGAGGTTGTTGCGTATTTATCGAACAAGGGGCGTCGTGAAACTCGGGAAGCGATTGCCACTGCTGCAAAAGCTCTGTCTTCCTGGCGCGACGACATGACGGCTTCCGACCGTGCTCAAAAGCTCAAGAAATGGCATTCTCTCATTCATGAGAATCGAGAAGATTTGGCTAAAATTATGACCTTGGAGTCCGGTAAGCCCTTGGCAGAAAGCATGAGCGAATTAACTCACGGAAATTCGTTCGTCGAATGGTTTGCCGCGGAAGCAGTGCGTCAAAACGGTCCCGGTGGAGGGTTTCAAATGCCGACTACATTTACTACTGAAAAGGGATCTCCTCGAGGAAAAGTGTTAGGAATTAAACAAGCGGTTGGTGTTGCTGCCTTGATCACTCCATGGAACTTCCCGCTTGCTATGGTACGTGTTGTACAGCCTCGAAGTCGACTGCGCCATTCTAACGTTCCGGTTTATAGATCACACGCAAAGGGGCACCAGCCTTGGCTGCAGGATGCACCGTGGTTATCAAACCGAGTGGTCGAACACCGCTAACGACCTTGGCGCTTCAGAATCTGGCCCAAGAGGCGGGAATCCCTGCCGAGGTCATGCAAGTCGTGACGGCTGAGCACGGTACTGACATTGGTCACGAACTTTGTACCAATCCAGGAGTGGCGAAAGTAAGTTTCACGGGGTCCACTAGCGTCGGAAAACAGCTAATGGAATGGAGTAGCTCTACAGTGAAACACGTTTCGATGGAATTGGGAGGGAATGCACCGTTTATTGTTTTTGAGGATGCTGATTTGGATCAAGCTGTCAGGGCGGCTGTCGCAAGTAAATTTCGTAATGCGGGCCAAACATGTGTGTGCGCCGATCGCTTCTTGTTACATGACTCCATTCACGATGAGTTCGTGGAACGTTTACTGAAAAAGATTGATGAGAGCATTCATGTAGGTGATGGTATGGACGAGGGAACGACGATGGGTCCACTGATCACCAAGTCAGCAGCATCGAATACGTACGAAACAATTCAGAAGGCAGTTAAGGAAGGCGCAAAATGCGTGTACGGCGACGTCGATGAAAAACCTAGCGGACAGTTTTACAATCCAACTGTCTTGACTAATGTGTCGACAGAGAGCCTCGTATGGCATGACGAAAACTTTGGTCCCGTCGTGCCCATTAGGTCCTTCAGTAATGAGGAGGAAGCACTGAAAGTGGCTAATGATTCCAATGTCGGTCTTGCTTCTTATTTCTGTACCCGAGACATGTCCAGGGCTTTCCGTTTTGCAGAACGGTAAGCAAGAATTGCGCGTGGAACTCGTCTCACTATATATCCTTACCTTTGGCTTTCTAGTCTCGAGACTGGTATGGTAGGAGTGAATGATGGAATCATGAGCACATGTGTCGCTCCGTTTGGAGGTGTCAAAGAGAGTGGCCTTGGTCGTGAAGGTGGAAGCCTCGGCCTCGAGGAGTACTTAGAGACAAAATACATTTTTTTGAATGTTTAGAATAACCGGCTTTACACAGACTTATTATTGCATGCATACCCATAGTTATTCATCGTCATGGTAGTCCATATCTTGTAGAACTTTTAACATGTCTAATGTTGATGCTCGCCTATCATAACCGCCAGGACTAGTGCCAGCATCACTAGCTTGTTGCCTGTCAAATTCAGAAAATTGCTGTTGAACGTCTCTCATCCAGTTGACGGAGCTTCTTCGAATTGAACTACGGAAATTGTTGTTAAATTGAACATGCGACATAACACCTGGAACGCTGTCTAGATCACCGAGTGAGTCCCCCAAAGCGGATCCCATACTCATTGCAGACATTCGACGTGCATCGATGGCGCCTGCTTGAATAGAAAAAGGTTGAATCGAAGACCGGCGGCGATCAAAGACAAAGTCATCGAATAGGTCGTCTCCAAACTCGCTTTGAAAGTCGTGTATATCGCTAACTAAACCTTTTGCTGAGGACGACGATATACTCATGGCTCGCCACGAGGGGCGACGACCGAACTTCTCTAGAACTTCCACCGATTCACGAGACGATCGGCGGCGATCTACAAGGTCATTGTCATCGCGTGTTTTTCTCGTCTGTTCGGCATAATAATCGACATCACCGTAGCCATAATCCGGGTTGAGTGGGGCTGGCATTCGGTTGAGTTGTTGTACATTCACTTGAGGGGGCTGCTGATACATGTTTCGAAATTGATGCTGAAGTTGTGGATGTATTGGCGTTGGTTGCAGATCGTGTAATTGCTGTACATTCAAAGGCTGTAACTGGTGCGGTTGAGCTTGCTGACTTTGAATGTCACCGAATGTTTGCGGATTTGCATACAAAAATTGATACTCTGGCGAACTTCATCAGTCATATTGATTGCGTTGACGCCAGTGCTCGTGGTTGGGGGCATCGAAAAGGCCATTTGAGGAGCAATGAGATTTGCAGCAGTTTGTTGATCGATAAGGTGTTGAGAAATTGAAGAGCTAGAATGTTGAGAAGACACGAAGCTATGCACTGTCTCTGGAGGGGGAGTCCGCGAACGAGGAGGAGAAAGTGAATCGCTTTCTTTTTCTTTCTTTTTCTGGGCCGTTACTTGATCACGAAGAGAATGCCCGACCTTTTCTCTGGCTTGAATATCTCCAATATCGTACCATCTCCCAGAATCATCATCTTGTTTAACAAAAATGCGCCCTCCTGTCGCACCTGTTCTACCACGGAAATAACTACCGCAGTCTTATCAGTTTTTGAGGGAGCCTGGACGTACCGGTCTACGTTCGCTTGGATTAAATTCCTGAACCAAACGTTTCCTTCGTGATTCCAGTTTCGCTTCCCACGACCGCAGCATACATCTCGATTACGAGGCTCATATCCAACAGGTAACGGTGTTAGCACTGACGGCAGTCCCGACTTTTCTCCTGCTATTATTGCTAACGCAATGGCTTGTAAATCCATGTTCAAATTTGCTGATTCTGAAGAGGCCTTTGTCATTATTGCGAGAAAAGAAGTTATCTGCTACTTAGCTGCTAATTGCTTCCGCCCCCTCAACTAAACTCTGAACAAGGTTATCCACTAGGCTGGATTATATTTCTTAAGGCGTAGCTCTTTACCTATTTTAATCAAAACAAAACCACAAACAAAAGATGCTCAGGCATTCATTAGGCAAGCGTCGTGGCCGCAATAAATAGCGCCGTGGGTTTGGTTTGCAGGGTCGGGTGTCGGGTGTTGGGTGTACCGAATCAAGTCAGAGTACAGACTGTACCATAGTATAGTGTGCTGCGTACTTCACAACTTCCAACGGACTTTTTTTGTACTGGGTATTTTCTCGCTCTAACTGTGACACTGCAACCTGCAACGGTCCACTTTACTCGCGCGAGACTCGTGACTCAGGCCTGTCGACCTTGACCTTGACTGCATTAATTGTTGTCCATGCGTTCAAACTCCCAACCGGTGAAAGAGTATCATCGTGTCAGTTGTTCTCGTCAATAGTGACAATAACTCCTATTGTATCACACATAAGAGATCATAACGTACGAGATAGACCCGGGCTAAGGCAAGCTTGCGATCAATTTGGATAGCATAGAAAGAAAGAACCAAATAGGGATTGGCGCTGGACCTTCATTTCGTATTGGTTCACCACAGTCAAAGAATGAAACAGTAGTTCTTGTTTCCAAGCAAATAATGATCATGAAAGATCCAATCAAGGCTACTAGACTAACTGTGCTACTCGCTGCGAAAACTTTGAAGTGCAGTATGGTTTTCGCAGCTTCAAAAACGATTGTCTGGAATCTGGCAAATAGCTGTTCGAGAAAGATTATACGGAACATGGAGTAGTTTTGCAGTTCAAAGCAATTTGAATACGGTGTACCTAATACCATGTTATTTCCTTTGCCTGATAAGCTATAAGCTAGTATTCTGCATCACCGGACGACATAGCACGTAGCACGGAACCTCGTTGTAGAGAACCTGCCACCAACTTCCTCCGGAGTCCCGGAACTTCCGAGAGGTGGAGGGAGGATGAAGGAGAAAAGAAGGCGAAGACATTTGCCCTCTGTCTCGATTGGAATCCCATTTCGTGTTCAACACCATTAAGGATAGTCTATCCTTCCGCTTGTCCGAGTACCCTTTACATAATATTCCATATTCAGGGTACCGGACGTTAACTTAGTATAGAGTTTGAGGAACATCGATGCCGGTTTACTTGCAAAAAGGAGAATAAAGTTTTTTGTGATGGACCATCGACATCGACGCCATCGGTCAACATAGGGATGAGATGGGTGTTAGATATTTATCAATATTATTTTCTTTGAATTGGTAGCACTTCTCACGTAACGCAGGGAAAAATATCGCCTACCTGCTGGCTAAGCAGAAGTAAATTTATTGGGGCACTTGAGAACCTTGGTTGAGCTGTTATATTGTCGACTTACCTTTCAAGAGCCATGAGCGTACCCAATTCGATCGATTCGAACAATAAATCACTGATTGGGCGCCGTCTTCGACATCGGAGCATCTCTAGCGGAACTGGTGTTGATGTCAATCGTAAGCAATCGATGTTGAGCATAGAGGAAGATGATACACCTCGATTACCCATTCCAAGTCCGGACTCGCCCGTTCGAAAAACGTGGGAACGTCAATACCGTTCTTTCTTAGCGAAAAGGAACGCGAAAGGACAGGGTCAGTTCTCTCAGAAAGGAATACCGTTACCTGATTTACCGAAAATCACCCAAACTGCTGTTAAAAAGGGAGATTATACAGCAGATGAGCACTCTGTTCGCGGAGGCGGCTTCTTCGGCAATGTGTTTCGCTCATCCGAGAAAACTAAATGGAAAAACCATGATCGGCGGGCCAAATCATTCTCCCATACAGATGAACTCGATGGAGCTCGGCGAAATGGGACACCAAAAAGCCCAGGGAGTAGTCGGCACGCCACTCCCTACGACATGGACGCTCCTCTATCACTTAACAGTTTGAGTCTTGCTCGTTCGCGTTCTGTCAATGACGCGTTTCGAATGAACAATCCTAGTCCCACTGCAGCTTTAACTTTAGAGACAAGTGGAGCGATACCTACAACATGCACAGAGGAAGAAGATATCACTCAAATTTCTTCTAGCTATAATGAGTCGACTGGACTCACCGCCGATTTATTCCAAGAAGAAGATAAAGCAGCGTTCAGTAGACCTGAATCTGCTATGAAAAAAGCCTTTACGGAATTTCATAATTCATCAGCGACAGGCAGTGATGCGAATTCAGCTTTTCTCGGTGACGACCCGTCTACATCCTGGGTTCATCGTCAGCGAAGTGCTCTCGCGACATCCGGGCTCTTTGCCCGTAAACTGCAGCTAGGGAACAGACTCGCTTCCGTGGATCGCCTAGATCACCTAGACTTTTCTAATACTACCGGAAGTCGAGTGCTGAAGCCTGTTCTTGGTGTGGAAACATGGCAAAATGCTCGTAGATATCTCATGGGGCCAGCAATTGTAGCGGACTCTCCTGTACCGCTTTGGGCAAATCAACTCGTTAATATCTCAGACGCTACTATTGATGATTCTGCCGTATACAAAACGACATTGCTCGGATCATGTTTTATATGCGACGTGAGCAAGGTTAACGACCACATGTCATCAGAGGAGTGGTCTTCCGCTGAGCTACTTTTATATCAAAACTGTCTTTTAGAATTCAGCAGTAAAGAAAAACGCACATCGGGATCAAGACCGCGAGGGTACATGCACTTGCAGTACGCAGTTGCAGAAGAGCACCCTTTGTTTGATAATGCTCTTCAACTTCGCTGCTTTGGAAGTCCTTGTGCGAAATCAGATGCGAGGCTTCTCCTTATCTGCTTAACCAAACCGGAAGAAAGGGATCTATGGATATCTAGCATAAACAGGGCTGGTCAACTGGATCTTGATTTTATGTATGAGTTCAATGCAGAGAAGCCGCTTGGAACTGGGGCGTACTCTTCGGTGTACCAAGGGCGTCGCAAACAGAAGCAATTTGGGAGTATGCCATCGCAGCACTGCGACAGAGCTCTAAAAGTTTTCAAAAAGGAAGAATTTTGGAGACATGTCATGAAGGGCAGGGAGCGAGCAGATACAGTTGTTAGAGAAGCATCAGTGCAGAGCGTGTTGACTGTGAAGTACGGTCCGACAGTGCCCTCCTTAGTTAAATTGCTGGGCTTCTTTGAAACGTCTGAGCACGTTGTCTTGGAACTGGAGCTTTTAGACGGACGCGATCTATTTCATCACATCACGCAAGCTAAGGGTGCTTTGGAAGAGACAGACGCCGCAAAAATTTTAAAGGACTTGCTACAAAGTCTGCAAGCTATGAAAAAAGCAGGTATTGCTCATCGCGACATTAAGCCCGCCAATCTTCTCATGTGCTCCGGTTCCGATGCTATTGTAAAGGTTGGGGACTTTGGAATGGCCACATTCGTTGGAGTAGACGGTAAAGTGAGAGGACGGTGCGGTACACCCGGATACGTCGCTCCAGAAATATTCACTGCCGGAGTCTACGGTGGCTACGATAACAAAATCGACGTCTTTTCCGCTGGAGTCACACTATACGTCATGCTCTGTGGATACGAACCATTTTATGGGGAAACCGATGCGGAACTTGTGGAGGCCAATAAAGTTGCCGAAGTAGATTTTCCGGATGAAGAGTGGTCAAAAGTTTCTCCTTTTGCTAAGGATTTGGTGAAAAGATGATGCACAGGGATCCGAACGAGCGAGTTGATGTCGAACAAGCGATGCACCATCCATGGCTGACTAGACACCTGAACGGCCAGGATTATTCACAGGTTGGCTCACAATCGAGCCAAAATACCTGTGTTATTTGCTAATAGTAGCTCAATAAAATGACATTTTTGTTTTATCAAGAAATTCAATTACCAGCATTCTACGTTCAAAACATCTTGGGCGAAAGTTACGCAGCGCAGTAACAATTGTCACCTGATTCTCTTACCTGTCGATATTTCACAACCATAGCATGGCGTGAATCACCACCAGTCAACAGCTCCTTTCCGAGATGTTTTTGGTCAACAAAATCGTGACTGGATCAGCCGAAAACGATGGCCGAAAATTGACTCCCCCAAAGGCAGTACATTCGGCTTCACTGTCACCACGACAAATTGGTGTATGACTCCTCTACATCAGATGTAATACATAGAATAAATTAATTAATATCAAAACAAGCTTCGAAAAACGGATTAAGACACTCGTCCTGTGCGGTACTTAGTGCTTGTACCTAGTGCACAAATTCCTCCCGCGCAAGCCGAGTTCGTATTCCGGTCGAACAACAAAAACTCACACCAATAAACATTTACTTCCATCGTCTATCTCGGTCTACCCTTCGCAACACTTCCAAATCAGCATTTAGAAATAAATATGGATGCATCAGTCCTGTCAATGTCAAAGGACACTCAGAAGCGAGCCGTCATATGCGTGATCCTAGCAACATTAGCCTATGGTGCAATCAGTGGCTTATCTTCTGCTCGATGGAGCAGTCAAAATAGTGCGACTGATTCTGGTGTGTCCGTTAGAGATTTTAACAGCTTTCGGAGGCTAAAATCCCACTTTATTAAGTCAGCGACTAATGATCCCCATCGTGAATACATGTCGCGACCAGTTGGGATGGACAAGGTTGTCAGTCTCGAGGAGGATTTCAAAGCGAGAATTGTCGGAGGATTACCATCACCCCAAGGAGCTTTTCCTTTCTACGTCCACTCTACAGGATCAGCTCTTTGTGGTGGCACACTTATTCATGAAGATATTGTCCTCACTGCGGCGCACTGCTTTGATACGTTTACCGAAGATGTAATAATTGGGTCCAACGACATTTTTGGGCGAGACGGCGCAGAAAGAATACCAGTAGAAATGACGCTTCCCCACCCACTGTATTCCAATCAAACGGAACAAAATGATATCATGCTGCTGAAGCTTCGCTCATCGAGTAACTCGTCTCTAGTCACTCTCAATCTCAATCCTGTCGAACCAGCAGACGACGAAGAAGTGACAGTACTTGGATTTGGATATACAGCTGAACCTGAAACTGAAGGCGCTGCAGTATCTATTGAGCTTCAAGAAGTTAACATTAATATCATTGATTTCGAAACGTGCGATGCCCTGTTGGGGGTACCGATTTTCGCCGACTCGCAAATATGCGCAGGCAATATGGATGGAGGTCGTGATAGGTAAGTTGTTCAAGGGCTTGATGCCTGTTCTATTGCAAAGTTGCCACACAGTGAAAAGAACTCACCATCAATCAATCAGTTGTGCCGGAGATTCGGGTGGTCCGTTGCTGAGTCTCGATGGACAACAATACGGCGTGGTGTCGTACGGTATTGGATGCGGTCAACCGAATCGACCCGCTGTTTACACTCGCCTAAGTGCGTTTGCAGATTGGATTCGCGAAGGTATTTGCTCACTTTCGGAAAACCCTCCCTCAGATTGTCCAGAGAGGCCACCAGTCGATAGTCCTGTGGAACCAGAAACCCTACCGACGGCGGCACCTACTGTGGTAAATAGTACAACTTCTTCGCCAACGCTAGCACCCTTGCCCGTGATTGCTGCACCCGTGCAACGTCCTACGCCTCGACCGCTGATTAGCATACCGCATAATGAATTGTTTGTAGTAAGCAACGGAAAGGAGAAAGGATTTAGTTCCGTGTTCGGAAAGAACAAAGACACAGTATCCAAACAAGTTATGGGAAGCAACCGTGAATCTCTCTCTGGGAAAGAATTTAAAAAGAGAAAGAGCAAAGGAAAAAGGAAACGAAGAAAGCACCGCGGCAAGGGCAAGGCGAGCAAGAAAAGTAGTTCCAGCGGAGATGGTAGCGAAAAGTCCAGCAGCAAAGGCAAGAAGTTGTAAAAATCAGAAGCCTGAAATACTTCCTTGATATCTTCACTCTATAGTGGATTAGCGATGTAAACAATTATATATTGCAAATGCTGCAAAATAATGTATTGAAATGATGTCAACCATGACACACCTTAGACCTAGTTCACGATGAATCATTCATGACTGGAATACAGTCAAACCCATTTTACATTTTGGACTATAGTAATTATGAAAACACCGATGTTTAAAGCATTTCCGACGTAAGCAATCGAGGCGTGCCTTGAAAGTGCTGCTAAGCAGAAACGTATTATAATGAAATCGGTCATGGCTTACCAAGCTAGCGGAAGGAATGGAGCTCCAGTAACGCTCGGTTTGTACATCATGATTCATGATTGGAATGCAGTCCTGGTAAAAGGTGGCCTACAGTTTCGACTATAGTGAATCTGGAAGACAGCGATTATTCAAGGATTACCGAAGTAAATAATCGAGGCGTGCATTGCCAATGCTGCTAAAGGTACATGGTATGTGATAAAGTCATTTACAAAGCTACAAGTAGCCGAACGGAAGGAGCTGCAATAACAGTATTTTCATAATTCATGACTGGGGTGCAACCGTGATTACGATCCGTTTCAATTGGTGGGGTGCATTGATTTCGAAAAAACAAAGAATTGAGGGTGTGTATGGCAAACAATGCTGATAGTAAATGCATTATGGTAATATCACATGGTACTCATCAAGCTTTCAGGACGAAGGATGGTTCTCCGTTGTTTCCGTGTCCATCCGTTTTATTTTATTCATCGCACTGGTTTTTGTGAATTATTTCATTTGATACATCCTGTCGTACAGGGTTTAAACGAGCCCGGCGCGCTTACTTACGCACTCGACCAAAAGCCGCGCCGCAAGCCACACACGCGAAAAGTATCAAGATTCAACGTCGCATGCACAGACGAGTGAGAGCACTCGACCTTCGACATTTCTGCCGCCGCTTGCACATCATCCCCGCGCGGTGGCAAGAGTTTCATCTCTTTGCTGTTGTCTACTTTAAGTTTGACGATTGCCAAATTGAAGTAATTTATCTGTATTCAACAAAACTAATAAGAATGAAGATCATTATCTGGGCTAGTTTGTTACAGGCCGTCGTGTCTTTCTCTGTGCCCAAGACGAGTGTTCCTCGTTCCTCGTCGGCATTGTTTGCTGAAGCCAATGGCTCCGCCGCACCCAAGAAAATTCTCGTTCTTGGAGGTGATGGTTTCTGCGGCTGGCCTACTAGTTTGTACCTTTCTGATCAAGGACACGATGTTGTGGTCGTAGATAACTTGTCTCGCAGAAATATCGATCTAGAGTTGGGTTGCGATTCTTTGACACCGATTCAACCCATGGAGGTCAGTCTCATCGAGCAGTTTTTCTTCATTCATCTGGTTTTCTTTTTACATGCAAGCGGAGAATCGTTTTCTCTATTGAAAGATGATAACTATCTCACCCATTGCTTTCCTTCTCTTCGCTCTCCCCTGCAGGTCCGTTGCCAAGCATGGAAAGAGGTGACCGGAAAAGATATTCGTTTCGTCAATCTCGATGTCGCCAAGGAGTACGATCTCCTCGTTCAATTGATCGAGAAGGAAAAGCCCGACTCGATCGTTCATTTCGCGGAACAGCGTGCTGCTCCTTATTCTATGAAGACATCGAA
Organism: Fistulifera solaris; assembly: GCA_030295235.1. Taxonomy (NCBI): domain Eukaryota; phylum Bacillariophyta; class Bacillariophyceae; order Naviculales; family Stauroneidaceae; genus Fistulifera; species Fistulifera solaris. The sequence goes on along the minus strand of AP026167.1, from coordinate 400,641 downwards.
AACCAAGCGCTACACGGTCGACAACAACGTCGGTGGTTCCAACAACTTGTGCTGTGCGGTGATTGACAGCGGTGTCGATGCGCACATTGTTCATTTGGGTACCATGGGTGTGTACGGTTACGGCACTTCGGGTGGTGAAATTCCGGAAGGATACATTGATGTCATTCTCCCGGGAGGACGCGAATCCAACATTCTGCACCCGGCGTATCCCGGATCGGTCTATCATGCTACCAAGTGTTTGGATGCGCTTTTGTGGCAATTTTACAATAAAAACGATCAGCTTCGTGTGACAGACTTGCATCAAGGTATTGTTTGGGGAACGAACACTCCTCAGACCGCTCTCGATGAACGCTTAATCAACCGATTCGATTACGACGGAGACTACGGTACTGTGCTGAACCGCTTCTTGATGCAAGGTGCCATGGGCGTTCCTCTTACTGTCTACGGTACTGGAGGTCAGACTCGGGCTTTCATTCATATCTCTGACACGGCTCGCTGCATTGAACTCGCCATCAACAATCCCCCCCAAGCCAGGTGATCGCGTAGAGATCTTCAATCAAGTCGCCGAAACACGACGTGTTCGGGACATTGCCAACTTGGTCGCCAAATTGACGGGAGTGGAAGTCAATTATATCCCGAATCCTCGTCAGGAAGCCGATGAGAATGAGCTCGACGTGTCCAACAAAAAGTTCTGCAACCTCGGTCTGGACCCCATTACCTTGGACACGGGTTTGTTCGATGAAGTGACAGAAGTCGTGAAGAAATACAAGAGCCGGTGCAACCCACAGAAGATCTTGCCAGCATCCTTCTGGAACAAGAAGCGTGCGGAAGCGTGTGCGGATTTGGATCCCAAGAGTGTCAAACTAGCCGAAGAAAAGACCGAAGCGGCGGCTCCTTAATTCAGTGAAGAAGAATATAGGCATATCAAGTTATCCGTACTATGTATCCATCCCGTGTTATGTCGTATTTTACAACAGAAAAAAATGTTTAGTCGTCTCTTTTATTATGAAATGTTACGGAGTATTATTATATATGATACCTGGTACGGAACTACAAGATGCATCGTCTGTTAAGCGGGTTCATTTTATGAACTTTTCGAATTAAGAATAGGGTTTGACGGGCACGGTGACTTCGATTTGTTCGAAAATCCTGGGTGAGGAATAATCGAGTGAGGAGCAATGATGTTAAGATGTTCATGAATGATGATTCATTCATGTTGTTATGATACAATCTTCCTTAACAACCAGTTGTCTTATTCTCTTTCTTTCATGGCTTTGTGCATATCATACACGTCATCACTCGTGAAAGCTTTCTTGCGTCACTAAAGTAGTTTTCCGTGTGTGACGTCCACGTCATTTTGCAACGTTCACACAAAAACGTAAGCTTTTGAATTCACGGAAACGTCTTTCCATTAAGCTTGTCCACCGTGACTTATTCAACTGAGCGGTAGGCTCAGATCCTCAGCTAAGTCTATTGAAACGTAGACGCCATCTTGAGCTAGATTGGCCATCTTGTTTCCTCGTCGAGACCATTTTGTTTCCTCGTCGAGATCAACTTCTGAGCGACGGCTCAATACTATCACTTGACTCGACAATTTGGTGCTTTATATAGTCGACGGTGAGAAAGTTGGATATTTTGATGGAGCCTCAGAAGGCGCCGACGACGGTCTTCTGCTCCGGAGTAGCCGACGGTTTTGAGCTTGGTGCTCGGCTAGGAGCACTGGTTGGCTTCGTGCTTGGAGAAACGGTTGGGCTGTCGGTCGGCGAAAGAGATGGCCGACTACTTGGACTCGACGTTGGCGCAAACGAAGGTTCGATGCTAGGCCCCGGTGAAGGTTCTCGCGATGGTGCTTGCGAAGGTTTCTTGGTCGGACTACTACTGGGTGAAAAGCTTGGAGCTGTAGAGGGCTTTGTTGTTGGTTGAGCTTGGTTCCTTTGAAGGTCCTCTCGTGGGTTGAGTGCTCGGGTGAAACTGTCGGACCTTGAGTCGGAGACGATGACGGTTTCGTACTCGGCTGGCTGCTTGGTTCACTGGATGGCCTCGTACTTGGTGCAACGGTCGGCCCATCTGTTGGAGCACCCGATGGTCGTGCAGTTGGGATAGTGCTAGGTCGCGAAGTGGGCGAAGTTGTGGGTTCGGCGCTTGGTCCAGTAGTTGGGATACTACTAGGTCGCGAAGTGGGCGAAGTTGTGGGTTCGGCCGGTCCTGGCGAAGGCTGTCTCGATGGTAAATGCGATGGCTGATGCGTCGGAACACTAGTAGGCGACACCGTCCGGAGAGCGAGACGGCTGGATTGTAGGCTCGGCGCTGGGCTCTTTTGAAGGACTTGTAGTCGGTTGACGAGTTGGCTGTACTGTTGGGACTGCGCTCGGTTTTGTTGTCGGACTCATGCTCGGTACAGCCGTTGGTCCACTTGTCGGTCTCGCACTTGGTGTTACCGTCGGGCTAGCTGTCGGAAGCATCGATGGAGGACTTGTTGGTCCATCACTCGGCTGCGACGTCGGTAATGGCGAAGGACCAATGCTCGGTCCCGGCGAAGGTCCTCGTGGACGGAGCAATAGATGGTTTTGCGGTTGGAAGTCTACTTGGAGAGACGCTAGGAGAGTTCGACCCTGATAAAGTCGGCTCACCGCTGGGCCTAATCGAAGGGGTCGTCGTCGGTTGATGGCTCGGCGGAACAGTTGGAACGATGCTCGGCGACAAGGTTGGGTCTGTACTGGGCACTCCACTTCTTACAGGAGTTGGCAGCAAAGTGGGCACAACAGTCGGGGTATCCGTCGGTGATATCGATGGTTGAGTAGTCGGCGATCTGCTCGGTTTTGTTGTGGGTGTAACAGAAGGCCCACGACTGGGTGCCACCGAAGCTACTTGCGATGGACCGTCCGTGGGCTTGTGGCTCGGCGCTGAGGATGGGACTGTTGTCGGTAACGAGGTCGGCGTCATTGTGGGCCCATTGCTTGGCACCTTTGTCGGGTTCAAACTTGGCGTGACAGTTGGACTTTCAGTTGGGGCAATCGATGGAAGAGAAGTGGGTGCAGCGCTTCCGGTTGTGACGTTGGCGAGGACGAAGGACCGTTTGACGGAGCAACCGTAGGTTCCATCGACGGTTCTTCTGTCGGCTGACGGCTCGGTGATAATGACGGACCTTCTGTTGGAGAAGAAGACGGCTTCACGCTCGGTTCTTGACTTGGTAAACCGGTTGGATTCATACTCGGTGCATTAGTCGGCCCATCAGTCGGTGAACTTGACGGTCGGATGGTGGGTGCAGAACTTCGGTTTCGATGTTGGCGAGAAAGTTGGTTCGACGCTAGGCCCTGGGGAAGGCTCTTCGCGACGGCGAGTTTGATGTCTGCTGAGACGGAATGCTACTTGGTGACACGGTAGGAGAGCTGGACGGCTGGATTGTCGGCCTTGCAGTAGGCTCTCTCGAAGGGCCTGTAGTCGGCTGGCGACTCGGTGCATCTGTCGGCACAACGCTCGGTTCTGATGTCGGATGTATGCTGGGTACAATTGTCGGCCCACTTGTTGGTATGGTACTTGGTGTTATGGTTGGATTGTCCGTAGGCAAAATGGATGGACGGCTAGTGGGTCCAACAGTCGGCTGTGACGTCGGTGATGGCGAAGGGCCAATGCTCGGTCCTGGGGAAGGTTCGTGACGGGGCAATAGATGGTGCGGTTGTGGGAAGTCTACTCGGAGAGGCTAGGAGAGCCGGACTCAGCGATGGTCGGCTCACCGCTTGGTCCTCTAGAAGGAGCTGACGTCGGTCGTTTGCTCAGCGACGAGGTCGGGTTCAAGCTTGGTATCCCACTGCTAACAGGTGTTGGTTGGATACTCGGCACTGCGGACGGGGTAGTCGATGGTAACGAAGTGGGTGTAGCGCTCGGTCTCGTGCTGGACGAAACAGAAGGTCCAAAACTTGGTGCCATCGAATCTTCTCCGGATGGACCGTCTGTAGGGTTTACAGATGGGATTGCACTTTGTGATGATGTCGGCGACACCAACAAGGTCGGAACGGAACTGGGCACCCCATTTCCTACAGAAGTTGGTTGCACACTCGGTACTTCGGAGGGGTTCTTTGTAGGCGAAATCGATGGTGACGTAGTGGGTGAAGCGCTCGGTATTGTTGATGCGGAGGGTTCAGGACTCGGTGCCATCGAAGCTTCGCCCGATGGAACGGTTGTGGGATTGTGGCTCGGTGATACAGATGGGACTGCGCTTTGTGGCGATGTCGGCGACTGCGAAACGGTCGGATCTGAACTGGGCACCGCACTTCGCACAGGTGTTGGTTGAATAGTCGGTAATGCTGAAGGGGTCTTTGTGGGGCGAAGTTGACGGTGAAGTACTGGGTGAAGCGCTCGGTTTTGACGTGGGCGAAACAGAAGGACCGAGAGAAGGAGCCACGGAAGGTTCACGAGAGGGACCGGTTGTGGGCTGATGGCTCGGCAAAGCAATTGGGACTGCGCTTGGTGATGATGTCGGAGTCATGGTGGGTCCACTGCTTGGTACCGTGGTGGGATTCCTACTAGGAGAAACCGTCGGATTGTCTGTTGGGCTTCTCGATGGCGGCGTGGTGGGAGCAGCACTTGGATTGAACGTAGGCGATGTCGAAGGATTCGTTGAGGGAGCACTCGAAGGTTTCCGCGAAGGTCCAATTGTTGGTTGAATACTCGGCGATAGCGAGGGAACTTCTGTCGGTGTCACTGACGGTTCTGTACTTGGCTCATTGCTCGGTATTCTAGTCGGATTCATACTTGGTACGACAGTTGGGCCAGCAGTCGGTGATTTTGATGGCAGTGCTGTTGGAACAGAACTTGGCTCTGTGGTGGGTGAAGGAGAAGGTCCGACACTTGGCTCTGGCGTTGGTACTCGCGATGGCGATTGAGAAGGCTTTTGTGTCGGCGTGCTACTAGGCAACACAGTGGGAGAGCTGGACGGTTGGGTTGTTGGTTCAGAGCTCGGCTTTCGCGAAGGACTTGTTGTTGGTTGACGACTCGGTCGATCAGTCGGCAGGGTACTCGGTTTCGAGGTCGGATTCATGCTGGGCACATTGGTTGGCCCACTTGTTGGTTTGTCGCTTGGTGCTACAGTCGGGTTGTCAGTCGGTGAAGGCGATGGTTGACTTGTAGGTGCAGCACTTGGCCGTACAATCGGTGAAGCAGAAGGACGAACGCTCGGTGCAGGCGTGGGATCTCGAGACGGAGCCGAAGATGGTCTTTTATCGGCGAGCGACTTGGTGACTCGCTCGGGGAGCTTGACGGCTTCAAGGTAGGTGTTCTGTCTTCAATGACCGGGGCCTTTGTTTCTCGCGGGGTTCTTAAAGTTGGAAGCTCCTCAAGCACTGTGGGTACGAACTCTATTATTCTTTTTATGAATGTTGGGGCTTTATCCTGAAACATTCGGGTTGGCGGGCGTACTGGCGAGCGAACTGGTGCACGAACTGGCGAGCGAACTGGTGCACGAACAGGAGCGCGAACTGGCGAGCGCACGGGGGCTGTCGCTCCTTTCTTTCCTTTACCCGTTGAACTTTTGCTCTTTTGCTTGATTTACTATCTGAGTACTGCTTTCCTTTTCCCTTCTGGTTGTTTGTCTTGTCTTTTCCTGCTGGTTTATTTTTCTTGCCGCTAGAGCTTGATTTCGTTTCCTTTTTCTCTTTTAAGAAACGATCAGTCAGTGTTCGTTGACTGGTTGTCGACGTTGGAATCGTTCTCATTTGATTGAGCTCAACAGCAAGTGACGGCTGTTGAGTCGGGAAAGAAAGAGCCTCAGTAAAGTCAGTCACCGGACTTGATTGTTGATTTGCGTGCAGCCCGCTTGTGGATCTCTGTTGACTTGACGCTTTCTCATTGCCGAGGCCGTCGGTCGGTCGTGAAATTAATGTCAGAGCTGACGAACTACCGCTTTCCGTAGGACTGGATGACCCTGTCAACATCCACATTATTGTTACTAAAAGATAAGTGAATTGCATTTTTCCTAGCTTGCGCGCCACTATCATGGTCCAATTTCCTGTCCTCATGGATGTTCTCTTGGTTGTTTACAGGGCGAAAATAATTTTCTTCGTCCAATCGACCGACGCAAAACGCGTCCGTGAAAAGGTGACCTGATTTCGGAATCGCGAAAAAAATCCCGGCTCCCCACAGACACAGGAAACAGGGAACAGAATTGTACTTAATACAAAAGTTCGTAATTGCCTTTCAATATTAGTACCCTAGAGAAGCAAGAGTTTAGTTCTACGACCACGAAGTCAATGTAGGGAAAGCCAAGAAGTTGAGAATAGCCGTTGTTACACCTTAATTCCAAACTATTGCAAGCAAACAGGGCGTGAACAATATAAGTTTTCGTGTACCCAAAAGAGAAATGGGTATTTACATGCACGAACAAAATGTATTAGCGCACACTCAAATGTCATTTAAAGTAACCAGAAACGGCCGGTCATCAGTTAATTGGTCATTGTAGTGTCTTGAAAACATATTTCTAACCTTAATGGTAAGCCTTACGGATATCTCGGCTTAAGGCTCATAAGAAGAAAGCTTGAGATGATTTACTCTGTGTTGATGTTCCAAGTTGGATGAAAAGTGTGGAAATAAAGCAACTGAAACTGTTTATAGGACGAAGCGTTGTAATGTTGCAAATCATAGCTAAATCATTGCCACTCGTCACTCGTCAATCGTCATGCTTCCCCTTCATCGTTCATCACTCATCACTCATGTAGAGTTTAGAGCAAGGGGCGAGTAAGATTATCTTTGAAGTATTACCGATAGGGACAGTACCAGTAACTGGTAGGTCGTAGGTCCTAGTATGTGTGTTTGGTCTAATGAAATGGCCGAATGGTGCTAATCTAAAGCGAAGCATGGTTTTGTTACGGATGGCGGATATGAGTGAATGTCTACTCCCACTTTGTTTTTAATTTTGAAAAGAGAGCGCCGCTTGTTCAACGTGCCCCTCTCGGAGCATTCAGTTCTTCGGTGGCTTCACGAAGAAAATTGTTTAAATTTAGATCACTGACTATACCAGGTATTGTTATACAGTTCTTCCATTATTAAACCACTATTATGCAGTTCATGCTTCATTCAAGAAGCATGTATTTGAATATTCATTAAGGACAGGGTTTCTGGCATGCGACACCCGGCTTTAGTTATTTTGTTTGTGTTTTTTTTTTTCCTCCGCCAAAATCGTTCCGAACGTTTTGCTGCGGAACATGCATTGCTGTTAAGGCATTGCATTACCAGGTAACCCATTCAGTTCGAATATTTTTTTGCCTTCGCCTTTGGAGTCAAAAATATAACGATCATGTATATCTGGAGTGGGTCGAACCGTCGGGAGTGAAATGACATGACAAGACGGCGAAAGACCGAATTATTCACGCTCATCGAATCCTCTTTGTTTTACATCCCATTGGGGCGACTCTAAACAGTTGCTTTCTTTCGCTTTCTTATAATATCAAATAATCGGGCTAGACGTCTGTTCCCTTCACGACTTTGAGCTGTGTCATCAAGCGGCAATCTAGAGAGATTCCCTTCCTTCTGTTTGAATATCGACGCTATCCTCTATTTCAGCGGCAACGTCATTGACAAATTCATTTTGTTTATCGAATGAGGCTCGAATTTTGCTTTTGCATCCTTCAAACGACTCTCCATCTTCCACAACTGTCTCTTCTTCCAAGAGGCGTCCGCCTACAACCGGTGAGCTACTCGGTTTCATAGTTGGTGCGACGGATGGAGCCTCAGAAGGGGATTTTGTTGGAGCCTCAGAAGGCGCCGACGACGGTCTTCTGCTCGGAGTAGCCGACGGTTTTGAGCTTGGTGCTCGGCTAGGAGCACTGGTTGGCTTCGTGCTTGGAGAAACGGTTGGGCTGTCGGTCGGCGAAAGAGATGGCCGACTACTTGGACTCGACGTTGGCGCAAACGAAGGTTCGATGCTAGGCCCCGGTGAAGGTTCTCGCGATGGTGCTTGCGAAGGTTTCTTGGTCGGACTACTACTGGGTGAAAAGCTTGGAGCTGTAGAGGGCTTTGTTGTTGGTTGGGCGCTTGGTTCCTTTGAAGGTCCTCTCGTGGGTTGAGTGCTCGGTGAAACTGTCGGACCTTGAGTCGGAGACGATGACGGTTTCGTACTCGGCTGGCTGCTTGGTTCACTGGATGGCCTCGTACTTGGTGCAACGGTCGGCCCATCTGTTGGAGCACCCGATGGTCGTGCAGTTGGGATAGTGCTAGGTCGCGAAGTGGGAAGAGAAGTTGTGGGTTCGGCGCTTGGTCCAGTAGTTGGGATACTACTAGGTCGCGAAGTGGGCGAAGTTGTGGGTTCGGCGCTCGGTCCTGGCGAAGGCTGTCTCGATGGTAAATGCGATGGCTGATGCGTCGGAACACTAGTAGGCGACACCGTCGGAGAGCGAGACGGCTGGATTGTAGGCTCGGCGCTGGGCTCTTTCGAAGGACTTGTAGTCGGTTGACGAGTTGGCTGTACTGTTGGGACTGCGCTCGGTTTTGTTGTCGGACTCATGCTCGGTACAGCCGTTGGTCCACTTGTCGGTCTCGCACTTGGTGTTACCGTCGGGCTAGCTGTCGGAAGCATCGATGGAGGACTTGTTGGTGCGACGCTCGGTCTTGTCGTTGGTTGACGGCTCGGTGGAACAGACGGGGCGATGCTCGGCGACACGGTCGGATCTGAGCTGGGGACGGCACTTCGAACAGAAGTTGGCAAGAGGCTTGGCACAAGAGACGGGGTGCGAGTCGGTTCAGCTGAAGGACGAACCGATGGCGTAGTACTCGGTCTTGACGTGGGCGAAGCCGAAGGATCAGGAGAAGGCGCCGCCGAAGGTTCGCGGGAGGGACCGGATGTGGGCTGACGGCTCGGCGTACTGGATGGGACTATTGTTGGTGCCGAAGTCGGAATTATTGTAGGCTCACTAGACGGTTCTTTCGTGGGATTCATGCTAGGTGCGACGGTCGGATTCTCTGTCGGGCTAGTCGATGGTCGAGAAGTAGGAACAGCACTCGGTCTTGACGTTGGCGTGACTGAAGGTACCGTTGTTGGAGCACTCGAAGGCTCCCTCGAAGGTCCTTTTGTGGGCTGGCTGCTCGGTGAAGACGATGGTTCTTTTGAAGGTCCTCTTGTGGGTTGAGTGCTCGGTGAAACTGTCGGACCTTGAGTCGGAGACGATGACGGTTTCGTACTCGGCTGGCTGCTTGGTTCACTGGAAGGCCTCGTACTTGGTGCAACGGTCGGCCCATCTGTTGGAGCACCCGATGGTCGTGCAGTTGGGATAGTACTAGGTCGCGAAGTGGGCGAAACGGATGGTTCGGCGCTCGGTGCTGGCGAAGGCTGTCTCGATGGTAAATGTGATGGCTGATGCGTCGGAACACTAGTAGGCGACACCGTCGGAGAGCGAGACGGCTGGATTGTAGGCTCGGCGCTGGGCTCTTTTGAAGGACTTGTAGTCGGTTGACGAGTTGGCTGTACTGTTGGGACTGCGCTCGGTTTTGTTGTCGGACTCATGCTCGGTACAGCCGTTGGTCCACTTGTCGGTCTCGCACTTGGTGTTACCGTCGGGCTAGCTGTCGGAAGCATCGATGGAGGACTTGTTGGTGCGACGCTTCGGTCTTGTCGTTGGTTGACGGCTCGGTGGAACAGACGGGGCGATGCTCGGCGACACGGTCGGATCTGAGCTGGGGACGGCACTTCGAACAGAAGTTGGCAAGAGGCTTGGCACAAGAGACGGGGTGCGAGTCGGTTCAGCTGAAGGACGAACCGATGGCGTAGTACTCGGTCTTGACGTGGGCGAAGCCGAAGGATCAGGAGAAGGCGCCGCCGAAGGTTCGCGGGAGGGACCGGATGTGGGCTGACGGCTCGGCGTACTGGATGGGACTATTGTTGGTGCCGAAGTCGGAATTATTGTAGGCTCACTAGACGGTTCTTTCGTGGGATTCATGCTAGGTGCGACGGTCGGATTCTCTGTCGGGCTAGTCGATGGTCGAGAAGTAGGAACAGCACTCGGTCTTGACGTTGGCGTGACTGAAGGTACCGTTGTTGGAGCACTCGAAGGCTCCCTCGAAGGTCCTTTTGTGGGCTGATCGCTTTGGGAAATAGTTGGGCTTGCGGTTGGCGACGATGACGGCTTTTCTGATGGCTTATTGCTTGGGGCACTGGTTGGCCCTATACTCGGTGCAACGGTCGGTCCATCCGTTGGTGTAGTAGAGGGTCGTGCAGTAGGTACACTACTTGGACTTGCTGTAGGCGACGCAGATGGTTCGAAAGTAGGACCCTCTGAAGGCTCTAGTGATGGCACTCGAGATGGTAAGCGTGATGGCTGCTGAGTTGGAACGATAGTTGGTGACATGGTTGGAGAGCTGGATGGCTGAGTTGTCGGCCCTGTGCTGGGCTCTCTGGAAGGGCCTCTGGTGGGCTGCTGACTCGGTTGATTAGTCGGTACAACGCTCGGTTTTGACGTCGGACTCATGCTCGGCATAATGGTTGGCACAGCTGTCGGTCTTGAACTTGGCAGAATGGTTGGGCTATCTGTCGGTGACGTCGAGGGAGGACTTGTTGGTACAGCACTCGGATTCGTCGTCGGCGAAGCCGAAGGACGAATGCTCGGTGCCGGTGAGGGCTCTTGCGACGGAGACGAAGAAGGTTTTGCAGTTGGAAGTCTACTAGGCGATAGACTGGGTGTGCTGGATGCCTTTACAGTCGGTTCAACGCTGGGCTCCATGGAAGGGACTATTGTAGGTTGACGGCTCGGTGGAACAGACGGAACGATGATCGGCGACACGGTCGGATCTAAACTCGGCACTGCACTTCGAACACTGGTCGGCAGTATACTCGGTACAACAGACGGGTTGCGAGTCGGTTCAGTTGAAGGACGAACCGATGGCGTAGTACTCGGTTTTGACGTGGGCGAAACAGAAGGACCGAGAGAAGGAGCCACGGAAGGTCTCGTTCTGGACGAAACAGAAGGTCCAAAACTTGGTGCCATCGAATCTTCTCCCGATGGACCATCTGTAGGGTTTCGGCTCGGTGATACAGATGGGATTGCACTTTGTGATGATGTCGGCGACACCAACAAGGTCGGAACGGAACTGGGCACCCCATTTCCTCCTGAAGTTGGTTGCACACTCGGTACTTCGGAGGGGTTCTTTGTAGGCGAAATCGATGGTGACGTAGTGGGTGAAGCGCTCGGTATTGTTGATGCGGAGGGTTCAAGACTTCGGTGCCATCGAAGCTTCGCCCGATGGAACGGTTGTGGGATTGTGGCTCGGTGATACAGATGGAACTGCGCTTTGTGGCGATGTCGGCGACTGCGAAACGGTCGGATCTGAACTGGGCACCGCACTTCGCACAGGTGTTGGTTGAATAGTCGGTAATGCTGAAGGGGTCTTTGTAGGCGAAGTCGACGGTGAAGTACTGGGTGAAGCGCTCGGTTTTGACGTGGGCGAAACAGAAGGACCGAGAGAAGGAGCCACGGAAGGTTCACGAGAGGGACCGGTTGTGGGCTGATGGCTCGGCAAAGCAATTGGGACTGCGCTTGGTGATGATGTCGGAGTCATGGTGGGTCCACTGCTTGGTACCGTGGTGGGATTCCTACTAGGAGAAACCGTCGGATTGTCTGTTGGGCTTCTCGATGGCGGCGTGGTGGGAGCAGCACTTGGATTGAACGTAGGCGATGTCGAAGGATTCGTTGAGGGAGCACTCGAAGGTTTCCGCGAAGGTCCAATTGTTGGTTGAATACTCGGCGATAGCGAGGGAACTTCTGTCGGTGTCACTGACGGTTCTGTACTTGGCTCATTGCTCGGTATTCTAGTCGGATTCATACTTGGTACGACAGTTGGGCCAGCAGTCGGTGATTTTGATGGCAGTGCTGTTGGAACAGAACTTGGCTCTGTGGTGGGTGAAGGAGAAGGTCCGACACTTGGCTCTGGCGTTGGTACTCGCGATGGCGATTGAGAAGGCTTTTGTGTCGGCGTGCTACTAGGCAACACAGTGGGAGAGCTGGACGGTTGGGTTGTTGGTTCAGAGCTCGGCTTTCGCGAAGGACTTGTTGTTGGTTGACGACTCGGTCGATCAGTCGGCAGGGTACTCGGTTTCGAGGTCGGATTCATGCTGGGCACATTGGTTGGCCCACTTGTTGGTTTGTCGCTTGGTGCTACAGTCGGGTTGTCAGTCGGTGAAGGCGATGGTTGACTTGTAGGTGCAGCACTTGGCCGTACAATCGGTGAAGCAGAAGGACGAACGCTCGGTGCAGGCGTGGGATCTCGAGACGGAGCCGAAGATGGTCTTTTATCGGCGAGCGACTTGGTGACTCGCTCGGGGAGCTTGACGGCTTCAAGGTAGGTGTTCTGTCTTCAATGACCGGGGCCTTTGTTTCTCGCGGGGTTCTTAAAGTTGGAAGCTCCTCAAGCACTGTGGGTACGAACTCTATTATTCTTTTTATGAATGTTGGGGCTTTATCCTGAAACATTCGAGTTGGCGGGCGTACTGGCGAGCGAACTGGCGAGCCTGCCGGTGAGCGCACCGGGGATCGAACTGGCGACCGTACCGGTGACCGAACTGGCGAACGAACTGGTGACTTTGCTCCCATTTTCCCATCATCAGTTTTTTTATTCTTCTTGTCCGATTTTTCTGACTTGCTGCCCGACTTTTTGTCTTTACCTTTCGTATCCTTCGTCTTTTTTGCGGGTTGAGTCGACTTTCCAGGAGACGCAGATTTTCCCTTTCCCCGATGACGTCTTGGTCTTGTTGTTTCCAGTTGTTGTCGACGTATTTTTGCCTTTAAGGAAACGTTCAGAGAGTGCTCGTTGACTGGTCGTCAATCTAGGAGATGCATCCTTAATATCAGGGTCATCGGGGCTGGATAGTTGAGATGCTAAAGTCGGAAAATTCCTGAAAGATGAATATTCATTTAGCGGGCTCCATACGAGATCTGCGTACACTACACCGGTGGCTTGTTTTCGTCGTGTCGGTTCGTTGGAATAAAACCCTCTGCCGACGCGTCCTGGTGTTTGTGAAATAATAGTTGACTTCGAGGCCGCTGTCGTATCTGTTTTTTCGACAGCACTTGATGACACCATCAAGATCCACCATAGATGTATCAAAAGGCAAATCATTATCACGTTTGATGCTTTGAGCGCCATCAACATCGTTTCGTTTTCGTCGTTGGTGCAATCGTGGTGGAATTATTTTCGTTGTTTTGGAAAAGTGTTCGAGAAAAGGTGACCGGATGTCTGAATTGGTCGAGAAAGAGTGAACAGTGAGCCTACTACGGAAAAAAAACATGCGGAGTACTAAAATTGGAAGCCCAAAGCTAGGATTTACGACCAGGAACCAGGACCCACGGAAAATCTTTATAGAAAATAATCGGGAATGGATGTAACTTGGGCCTATGGGCAATAATCTTTGCAGCATTCGGTGGCGCGCCTTTCTGCCCTGCAGTAATAAGCAATCGGTATATTTCTTTACTACTTCGCGGTTTACTGTCCAGTGTCTCCGTGTCTACGTGGTACAGGTACCCGGTACCCGGTACGTGTTATTTTCTTGTGTCATATCCTGTCTGTCGTCTGTCCGCATGTCTGTTATCGTCCAATTCCCGATTACTGAGTATTTAGAAGGGAAGGGAGGAGAGGAGGCGGCATGCGACACCCGAGCTTTGGTCCCGAGTCCAAAAATCCCATCTCTCATCCCTCATCAGTTATCTCATTGTCATGATTGTCCGGCCATCGATAGTCTGATAATAACAAGAAGTCTCTTGCTATTCACTTTCAAAGACAAGGTCGATAAATTATGGAGATTGATTAGCAGCGGAAACCCATACCTTATTATATTCTCTATTCAGTAAAAATGAAATCAGTCGTCAAATTCTAATTGCAATGTCTACATCTTGGACAAGGCCAGTGATGCCAATGGATGATAGCGATACCCTTTTGGGCAGTGCACAATGCCTATGCCCATTTCTTATCCAAATTTTCGCTGCGGAAAGCAAACTTCTTCTGCCCATTCCGACGGTTTTCATCAAGACGTTCCGAATTGCCGACGCGTGTTGGAGAGAATGATTGTAGCAAAGATGGTGGATCGCTAAAAAGAAAGTAGGCACATCACTTGCCTCATCGCTGGATCCCATAGTTGACTCAAAACTTGATAGTGCACTCGGCTGATTCGATGATGATGGTCGAGGAGAGAGTTGAGCAATCATTTGTGAAGTAGGAAAATCAGAAGAACCCAGACTTGAATTCATCGTTGGAATTTCGGTTAGCATGGTCGGCGACGAAGACGAACTGTCATTCTCGGTAACCGGCGGCGGACTTCCAGGTTCTGTTGTCATCGTCGGAGTTGGAGCTAAAGTCGAAGTCGGAACTCGATCCGGAGCTTGCATCGGGACTCCAACTGGAGCTGGAGAACGAGGCCGAGAGGGCTCACGATCTATTGGCCTCCATATAAAGACTGGAGCTTTTACAGGAGATCTGTCGCTCCGAGAGGGTGCACTCACAGGTGAGTTCCTTGTCGATTGACTCTTTTTCGATTCCTTTTTTCCCTTTCCTATTTTACTAGTAGAGTTGTTGTCGCTGCTCGTATCTTTGCCTTTCGTTTTCTTGGGTTCTGTATCAGAAAGTGACTTTGCTTTCTTCGTGGGGCCGCTTGATTTCTTGGAAGACGGTGTTTTAGTCTTTCCGGTAGACTTTGCAGACTTTGTAGTTTTCTCATGATTTGATGAGTCATGTAATCGGTAGAAAATATTCGATAAACGACGTTCGGTCTTGAACTTTGGAGGCGTTCTCTCAGGATTCAGTGCGTCCGCGCGAGATGACCAAGGCTTTGAATTGAGAAAACGCCATGAACTTTGGTCAAATCCATCTTCGGATACTTCGTCGAGTCTTCCGCTGTATTCTCCTGTGTGTCTCCGTATGTCATGCTGACTTCGACCGGCTTCTTGGAAATTTGGCCCAAATGTATGATGCACAAAATCCTTTCGAACCCACTCAAACTCGTTTTTACTGCACATGATCAACAAAGTTGGGAAAAGCAAAAGCCACGATCGGCTCACGCAGAGCAGAAGTGCTTTTCTCATTCTAGGAGCGATTGCCATGGCTTAATTTCTTATGATTCTGATGCTTTCGTTCAGCTAATATACAAGAAACAAATGCGCCCGCCGTCGAGATTTCGAAAAGTGATGTCCGTGGACGGAAAACAAGAAACCCGTTTCTTGTTATCGGATCTTGGTAGAAAGTTTTAGTCACTAGTCATTAGGAACTGTAATCCTTACAGTAGGCTTCAGTCATTTTCGGGATATCGATCTAGCCCTTTTAACTTGTGAAAGTGACAAGTAACAGCTTAAGGCTTACGTAAGACGACGCTGTTCACTGTGTTAACTACTACTCCGGGGGTACTCCGTAACAGAGATTTATCGCTAACTTACTTGTATCGATCCTCACTGATTAAAAAATTCGTTTCATCCAGTCAGTCTGCACTCCGCACTGTAGCGAAGGGCGAACTTGGAATCTTCGCAGTTTTGAGGGGGCAAGATTAGGGCCATTTCTAACCGGAAGTTTCGTATTTCATATTTTCGTATTTTCGTATTTTGCGTTTGTATCCAAGGTTTCACGGAGAAAGTGACAGACGATAACTTCTCTATTTATTTTTGAGGGCCATTTCTAACCGGAAGTTTCGTATTCGTATTTTCGCATTTTGCGTTTGTATCCAAGGTTTTACGGAGAAAGTGACAGACGATAACTTCTCTATTTTTCATTTCTCTCCCGTTTGGGCAAATTGGGCAAGTGTGGGAGCACGCGAAATACGAAAATACGAAATACGAAACTTCCGGTTAGAAATGGCCCTTAGAAGGCTACAAGCATTCTAGCTAGGACTTGTATACTCGTTCGTAAGCTTCCAGGTTTTAGACTAAAGCGAATCCGGAGTTGCGAAAACACATGATAATATAAATGGTTTCCCTTTAGCATATTCATCATGCTGATGAGACAGCGACGCTCTCCATTTCGCAACTGAATTCCATCCAAAAAGTACCTACGCGACGGGCGCAGCACATCGAAATCTCAGTCAAACCGCTAGGTCACATGGCCACTGACTCCTTTAAAGAGTTGAAGTGCCTTCTTAGTATCTGCTCTTTCGAAAGTAGATCCGTTCTTTTAGTGAAACATAGCGTATTTCAACCAGCGCCCGTTTTGTTGTTTCCAATTATGTTCCAGGATCTGGCTCCTTGGGTTTGTCTCTGAATAACCTGTGTCGTGTCAGTGGGATGTACGCTTTCACCCAACTGAGTCTCATACTTTTGTTCGTGTCCTGTTGACTCATGACGAATAATAGTTGCGCCTCCTAAAAACCCTGCTTCTTGTCCTTCAGATTGAGTATCCGAGTCTGCATCAAAATCTTCTTCCCCAATTCGGGCTGCCACTGGCTGACTTGTTGGGTCGATGCTAGGACTTGACGATGGAGAAGAGGTAGGAGAAAGACTGGGTTCGACAGATGGGCGCCGACTGGGTCCTTCGCTCGGTTGCGAGGTCGGCTCGAGAGACGGATCAATACTAGGTCCCGTCGAGGGCCCCTGTGAAGGAAAAGGCGAAGGCCTCAGACTTGGCCGACCACTGGGTGAAATAGTTGGAGAAACGGATTCATCTATTGTTGGTGTTGCGCTAGGTTCATCAGAAGGCCATGGTGTAGAAGGTGATATTGAGGGCAGCTCCGACCCACTGCTCGGTGTATCAGATGGGACTGTGGTAGTCGGCGCAGATGACGGAGCAATGCTCAAAGTCTGGCTAGGAACAGTGCTTTCAGTCAGACTGGGTGTGCTACTGGCTATGGAAGATGGTGCACGACTAGGTGCTAGGATAGAAGCACTTGGATTGGACGTGGGGCCCTCACTTTCCAGAGAAGAAGGTTCTGGCGAATCAATGAAAGGGGCAACAGACGGCGCAGATGTTGGCACGCGAGAACCAATAATAGGCGTGGCAGATGGGAGAGCTGTTGGAAATTTCGTTGGAAGGGAGCTGATAGTTGATCCGAAAGTCGGCGAAGAAGTGCTTATTATTCCTCCAGTTGGTTTCGCAGTAGGCAGTATAGTCGGGACAACAGACTGGCCTAAGCTCGTCGGCAACGAAGAAGGTAAGTCCGTCTCATTAATTACGCTCGCGCTTGGAGATTCACTCAATATTGTAGCTGTAGGTCTGGGCGATATCGTGGGCGGCACACTAGAAGTAGGTGCACCCGTCGGCCTCGCGGTGTTTGTCGGAGCACTTGTAATAGTCGGCATAACGCTAGGTACATTGCTCGAATTTGGTGCCTTCGTTTTCGGCTTGCTCTTTTCGATGACTTTTTGCCAGATTTTGAAGATTTCTTTCCCGATGCAGATGATTTGCTATCTGATCCTTTCCCCTTTCCTTTAGATGATTTGCTTCGTGATCCTTTCCCCTCTCCTTTAGACGATTTTCCTTTTCCTTTAGAACTATTTGATTTTCCATAGGAAGCCTCTCCCTTCCCTTTCGAATTTTTGGCCTTTCCGTAAGATGCTTTCCCTTTTCGTTTGGAATCGTATTCTCCAGACGACGACGCTTTCGATTTCTCTGTCAATTTATATAATTTTTCTAAGGTCTGCGCTTTCCCCGTACCCTTTCCTTGGGAAGCATATGCCTTTTTGAAGAAGATGCTTTGTATGATATGGGTAGATGTGGAGACTCAGAGCGAATATACTTTGCAGTTGTGGAGCTGATGACTTTATCCACAAGATTCGATACCGCAGGACGGGATGGCGGAAGCGCTAGATTCGGTACATATGAAGGATCGTTGGTTGGGCCGTAGCCGACAGCTGTGTTTGTGCCGTCTGCTAAATTCTTGACACTTGCCCACTGGTCTGCGTTATCTCTAGGCTGAAACAACGATGTCAAGGTCGTTTCCAGTTTGAAGTTTGTCATAGCCGAACCTTCTATAGGAGTTGGAGACATCAAAGGAGATATGACTAGTGTTGGGACGGCTGAGAACTGGTCATGCGTATTCTGAGATGGCAGCATGTCTACTTTGGCTCCATTTGAATCATGGTCGAGGTTTGCCTTCTCCGCTCCATTATCTTTCTCGAATAACGTTTTCCCAATTTTGGACCTACCAGTTAAAGACGACGAAGAGACGGGAATATTTCGGTTCCCTTTTTCCACTTGATTTTGCGGCGATGCCGGGACAGCGAATGGAACTTTCTCCTCACTGGGACTCATAGTTGGCTCATCGTGTGCGAAGGGCGAAGTCCGAAATAAATTGTTTCCAAAATCAGGCCAGTACTTCTCCTCTCTCACCCGCCGTGTGGTTCTTTTTGTATCAGCGTGCTTGACTATTTTATCGTTGCTCCAACCTGTTTCTGTGTGAATTGGATTGAATATGCTTGTGAATGCCATCCGCGCCCGCTCAAACCCGTTTTCATCGCATATAATCCATAAAGCTGGTATCAGAAGAAGCCACAGCCGCTTTAGGTATATCGGCAGCATGTTGCATACCGTGAGCGTCTTTCTCATGGTGACTCCATTTTATTATAATGCTTCGTTGTGGATGTCAACATTTTTTCGTTAGCTTCAAAAAGTGGTCACCTCATTTGGCGGGTACGTGACAAAATAATGTACCTCTCATCCTATAGTGATAATTATTATGGAAAATGGCACTCCGGTAGAATTGACAACACAGTACTCAGCGGTCATTTTTCAAAATTTTTGTTCCGTTCATTTATACAACGAGATACCGGTCGGCCATCGACGGTTTGATAGTAAAAACTACGGTGTGTTTTGTTGACAATTGCTATGATTATGAGAAATGGGAGCGCTTTTTGCAAAACATGCAAGCTAAAAAAGAAATCACAGGTCATCGAGGCGAACCATCAACCCACTCTAGCCAAAGCCCTAAAACCTTATACTCCTAACAAACATCATGAACATCTAGTAAACTTTACAATTACGGTTACGTTTTGTCGCGGAAATAGGATGTTCGACCACTAGACAAGACGCACCGCCTCTTTTCAACCTTGACCACGTATCCAATAGCAAATCATTGTTTCATTCTGATTGTTTTCCTATCTGTAGCAGCAAAACTAGACCTCTCCCAAATCTTTTTCCTTCTCCGAAAACTTGTTATGAAGGATCTTGTTTACGTCGAAATAGCGTGGACCAAAACTCCTCCATTTTCATCTCTTTTAAGTAAGACTTTTGCCCTAGAAGAAATGATTCTGAATAGAGAGCCTCTGATCGCTGTGAGACGTCCTCCGTCGAGTTGTCTAACGTCGGTAACAACGATTGACTGGACTCCAAACTACTCAAACCAGTCGTAGGTTCGTCGCTAGTCGACGGCGGTGTCGGAAACAAGGAAGACATGGGCGCACTCGAATACGTCGGAACCATACTCGGAAAAGAAGACACCACTGGCGACATAGATGTCGGCACCGACATTCGCACCGCACTCATGGATCCCGCGGTCGTCGAAGATATGGAGCTCGCTATAGTAGGAGCTAAAGTGGTTGCCGCAGCAAATGTCGGAGTACTGGTAAGAACGGCGGAACCCATGGACGGTGCCGGCGTGCCGAGGCCAAAGGTCGGCGTACCCGTCACTCCGGGTGTGGGGGTCCCAAACGTTCCACCAGTCGTCGGAAGACTCGTCAACAACGGAGGGGTGCTCGGTATCGGTACACTCACGGCAGAAGGAGAGTTCGTGAGTGTTGGTTTAGGCGAAATGGTGGGACGAGCAGGAGCAGAAGTGACACCACCCGTGGTCGGTGATGGGGTAGCGAAGGAGGGCGCCGTCGGAACGGGAGTCGGTGCAGTCGTAAAACTGTTCGTCGGAGATGTGGGAGCAGGCGTTGCACCACCACCCGTCGGAGTTGATGCTGAAGGAGGATTCGAAGTGCTTATTAGGGTAGGCCCTTGCGTGGAAGGGGCCGGAGACAGGGTCGGAGGATTCATCTGAAACACGGGGATAAATTTCGGGAAATACAACAAAGCTGGATCCAGATTTGCTTGCCGCTTTTCATATTGCTGATCAAATACAGGATCATACTCTTCTTTTCCCTGCATTGCTCTTCGCGACTGCTTGTGAAACAGTTTCAGTATTCGCGACAGACGCGATCGGTCATATTCTAAAATGTTCCCCTCTTCCACAGTGACTCCCCCACGTATTGTTTCAGCTGATGTGATCCTTATTAAAGCTATTAGAAGCGCGGAGTAGAGCTGATGCGTATACTTCATCGTAAATGCTTATTGTTATGGTAAATTGTAGGAGTATTTCGTATTGAAATGGTGGTTTTTCGCTCATCCATTTATTTGGAACCATTCCCCAATTTGCCACCAAGTTTTGTTGACTTGTCGTCGACGAGGCATCGCGAGCGAACGCGGGCATCCACCATTTTGTCCGACGTACCGGTTTCGGAATTTTGAAACAACAGTGTGCTTTCTATTCGATAATCGATTCCCCCTAAGACCTCAGCCACTTTGTGCACGAGAGCAGAAATGTCCCTGGATGGAGAATCATGGTCTTGTTTTTACTTCCATCAGTATACTAAAAATTTAACTAGCCAACTTCGCACTTATGAAATCACGAGCAATGACCTTCCTCGACGAAAATGCCCCGCATCCGTCATCCGTGGCTAAAACCTTTTGTTCACGAGACGCAATTTTGGACGCAATAGGTGCGCCGTGCGCTTCGCGGGCTCCAGAAAGTGAGAGGCGAGGTGATAGACACGATTAAGGTTTCGGTTTTAGGAGATGGGAAGGATTTGTCTCTCATGACTGAATTCCTGTGGCGAAAGATCTAATTTACATTTTGAGGCTTTCCACGTAAACAAGCCTGATTTAGCTTCATATGAAAGAAGGTAATCATTTGTCAAAGATAAAAAATCTTAACGAACAAAGAGGGAAACTTGGCTATAGTAATGAGGTCGACAGCACGTCGTCCTTCAAATGATGCACATCAAATTTGTTTCTATCTTTGTGATTGTTATTTCTTTGGCACCTTTACTGATTTATTGAGGCTTGAGGCCGCACCTTCACAGACGTATACCAGAAATAACGGCGTTAAAATTCTTAGGCGTCGTGGACTCTACGTAGAATCTTGTACTGAAGGCAGAATTCCAATGTCGTTCCCCCGTGGTACATTTTTCTACGTCGATTTCTACGAACATCATTATTTCTGTCCCGCCACTCTATCTACAATCTACACCCCCTTATAGAGAGTGTGTGTACGCTTGTGATCCGTTCGCATCTTCGCCCTCGCGCGCTTTGGCGGGAAAAACAAAGGAGTATGGGAAAAACATGAGTGACATGTCAATGCATTTAGGCATTTGCATTACCTTTCGCAAGCGTACAACATCCTGCCTTCAATAAAGAGATTCTTTATCACCTGTTCAACACTAACGATGAGTTCCGAGACAACCTACGCAGTGGAGTTTGCCAAGACGAGCCGCGCCAAATGCAAGAAATGCAGCGATATCATCGAGATAGGTGACATCAAAATCTTGACGACTACTACGGGAGGGAGATTCGATGTCACGCAAAGCTTTCATCCCAAATGCTACACTTTGCCGCGAAAATTCGCCGGTACTGTTGATGACTTTGTTGATGAAACATTGCGGGACACTACCGAGGGACAAATTTTGCCGAAAGAACGCGATGCGCTCGTTGAAGCCATCAAGACAAGCTCTTCAGCCACCAAGAAAAGCAATAAAGCTCCGGGTTCTGCTTCTTCCGCCGATGCTATCATTGAAAAAATCAAAGCAATGGTTGATGACGGGGAGAACGAGCCGCAAACGAAAAAAAGCAAAGAGAGACGATCATTACTCGTCGAACGAGTTCGTGGCGGCCTACCGTGTGTATCAGAAGGAAAAGAACGATGAGCTGAAAGATGTACTAAAATGGAATCGTCAATTCGTCTCTGGTACCAAGAACTATTTACTGGTCAAGGTCTTGGATGGTCATGTCAATGGTCGCTTGGCTCGTTGTCAACTTTGTCAAGGCGGCAGATTGAAAATTGATGAGAAGAACTGTTCCATCGTGCTGTGCAACGGCCAGTTTGACGAAGATGCGCAGCAACGCATCCCCTGCACCTTTCAGTGCAGTATCGAAGACGCACCCCGTTGGAAGCCATGGTAAGTCGTTTGTTGTTCTTGAACTATTGCTTCGAATTATTTTATTTATTCAACAATTTGAAAACGATTAGGTTCACCGAAGAGCCCTCGGAAGAGGAAAAGAAAAGATGGACAAACTTGAAGCAGATGCTACTGGCGAAGGTGCGGGGGACAGTCATGGCGATCTAGCTAGTATGAAGAAGGAAGCGGCGAGCTTGGAGTGGAACCTCTCGAACAAGGAAGGAATTCGTTCCGCCACCGAAGACGCCATTGGTTTGTTGAAAAAGTACAATGCAAAACTCCCGGAAGATGCCACCAAGGCGAAACAAAAAATCGGTCCCGTGATCTTGGCACACAAACGAGAAACACCAGAAGATATTATTGCAGCTCTTTGGAAAGAAGTTGGCAAGCAATTGTCGAACGAAGAGAAAGAACAAAAGACAAAGCACTCGAAAAGACGACCAAAGTCGATGCAAACGCGAAATTGGTCGCCGCGTTTCAGGAACTTTCCGAATACTATTCCAAAGAAGGTAAGTGCGGTACCAACATCCGCAACACAATCCTCTTTTCCTATTACATTGTGTAACTGAACTAAATTCTTTTCAGCAAATCAACGAGCGGTGTTTACTTACTCCAAGTGTCTCAATGCCATCCGAGGCCTGGACTACGAAATCACTGCCGAGAATGCTATGTCCTTGAGCAAAGGCAAAACGAAAGTAGAAGGTATCGGTACAGCGTTTGCTCAAAAGATCAAAGAGTTCTGTGAAACGGGTACCATGCAAAAGCTTGAAGAGAAACGAGCAGATCACGCGTAATCCCTCTTCATTTTCAGTCCGGTCGAATACGCACTACTGGCAAGAATACATACAGGAGTTGGTGCCATGTAGATAAAGTAGTGTTTTATACCGATGCTTAAAAGACGAATGTCATAACATAAACCGTTTGCCAATAAATCAATCTATGATCTCTTCTTTTCACGCCACGGCGAATGGAAGCTGAACACGGGAACGAACTTCGAAATCTCATCCTTTTGCTGTTGCAAGATGCATTCCGAAATCCAAACCAAATTTCGAATCTCTTGTTCTTTGAGCTTCACGTAAGCATAGAAAACGGCAAAGTGGAACTGGCTCTCGAATGCCAATTCCAGGGTCTGGACGTCACGCTCGTAGAATGCATCGTCGATACTGATATCGCCCTGTCCCGAAGCATGAATGTTCCAAATCGCTTTGTACTGGGGGGAAAAGTTCAAGCACGCGTCCGAGCTCTTCTTCGTTCGCAACATCCACCAACATGGTCGAGCCGACGGGATAAAGATGCCCGACAGCAGGATAGAGTCGCTTTCGATCGGAAGCACGCATAGCAGGCTCATTTAGGGGCGTTCCGAAGGAGTTTAGCGTAATATTGATAGCATTTGTATCAGCTCGGACCTTCAACAAGTCACCCATAATAGAAGCCGTGTCACCGCCAAGTTTCTCCACAAACTGAGCAAAATCCTCTAACCAGTACTTAATCAACGAAGACTTGATAATCTCGATTTCAACTTCTTCCAAGACATTTCGGCTGTCACCGCGGTGCTCGGCACTCTCCTGCAAAAACATGGCAAAATAGGGGCCTACCGGAGTGTCTACCAACACAGTCTGATACAAATCCGCGTAACCCTTAGCACTGTTTTCAAGGTTGGAATGCTGCGCATAGTGCTCTCTTTAAACATGCCAAGAGGGTGGCATTGCGCAATCAATTCGTTGATATCGCGACCACTCAGAGCACCCTTCAATAAAAGCATAACGTTCTCGATCATGTACTCGTAAGTGACAAAGTCGAGGAAGGTAGACAAAGGCTCAACCGCTTGACTTCGCAAGTACTTGAACTCGGTTACAAGCTTAATTAGGTTAGAGCGGCGATCGTTAGATTTAATACAACAAAGTAAACATTCGTTTTCTGCTCGAGCAACTAACCTTTTCAATTGCCGCCTTTTGTAACGAAGCCGGCGTCATGACTGCCATATCCGCTAATGCAGAAGAATAGTCACTTTCCGATAAGTTGAGTCTTACATCATCCACAGTCTCACACTGCGTCAAATGATGGTAGTCAGCATCCGTAAGAAAAGACGATCGCATACCACGAACCAACGCTTCAGGGAAACCGTGAAAGACGTTGAACGTCGTCAAATCGCCTGTAGCACCTTTGGGTGGAGCAGTCGGCATGGTTAAGTACAACAATGAAATGAAAAAAAGATAAAAGTAACAACAGTCAACGGGATACTTGAATCATCGATGCTGTCAAATAATCCCTCTGTTGTTGCTCTGTTGCGGATTGCAGCAATTCGATTTCGACCCTTGTTGCGCTTTTTCTTTTTTCAGCGGGGTTTTGCAGACGGCGAGTCTTGTACAATATTGTATCCATCCATTTCTTCATAGTAATCCCAATGCTCAACATTTTTACATAGGCTACGGTAATGCGGTTCTCCTAAATACAGCCAAGATTTAGTCGCACTTGGCATTTCTCTTATGTTGGAGAACGTGATATGGAACCATATGGTAAAATGTAAAGATTTTTTCTGTGACTCAGCATCAGTCCCGGCTGGCGACGACCTAAATTATATAAATCATGTGATCTTGTATAAGTGTTCTTGACTCTTGACGGGCATTGAATAAACTTCATAAAGCATAATTGACTCTTTTGTTGTTATTGATGTCCGTAGGATTGAATTATCGCGTAAAGTCCGAGACTTTCAAAATTTAAATAAGATTGTTGTCTTGGCAATCGACTTTTTTGATTTTTAGTGTTTCAAATTCATTTGTAGCTTCACTTCTGACCTAGAGAAAACAAAGAATAGCGACGTCCACCTCGAACTCTCCTCCTTGCTAACTTTTCATACGGCAAGATTTGAATACCGCAATGAAGTTCAAAAGAACAATTAATTTACTTTAAGAACGAGATTAAGGTGTTTACGAGAAATTTAGCTTCGACTTCGCGATGTAATGTACGATCGAAAATGTCTAACCCGAGCCGAGGAACCCTGATCGTCGAAGATTATCTGTCATGATAATAGTTCTAGTCGAGTCTAGAACAAACTCCATGTTATTCGTGTCGGTTGCACACGTCACATGAATAAAAGAGTCGTTGAAATCGTCATCAATCAAACATTCTTTGAATTTTTGAATGAAATAGAGCACGCCACTGTTGAAGTCTTGCGGCGGACCAGCGTAGTCCGCAAAAGGCTTCTGAGCGGCAATGTCGCTACTCATTATCTTCTCCGCAAACACGTCCTTTTGTTTAGAAACAGCATAATGGAAGTATTCGCAAACGCCCTGTTATTACAGACAGATCGGAAAAGCTCTAGGGCCTCCGCCATTCGGTTGGTTCTTTTTGCTTCTGCTAGGGCTTGGTCGTACTCCGACAAAGCCGCAACAAAGATGACCGCATCGACGTTATCGAAGCAGTCGATCCATTTACGCCGTTCTGACCGCTGGCCTCCAACATCATACATTTCAAATTCAATACCGTCGATTCGGTAACGCTCCATTACTACCTGTGTCGTCTTGACACGGGCGAGAAGGATATCTTGGGTGGTTGGACGAAAAGAAGGAGATGCAATACGTGATAAATCTTGCAAGTACTCCTTGTGGCCATCAATGACGTTGACAGCCGCCCGTTTCATCCAAACTTCTTTCATTGTCTTGGACTACAAAAATGAAAAAAGATGCATTGAATCAGAATACATTCCCAGCCAAGGATGTTTACCATAATCGATCACTTACCTCCCATAGTGTTTTCATAGCGCGCCATAACTGTAGAAACTGCTTGGCATCGTTGTTAGCACCAAGTCCTGCTCGTGGACTCTGACCCACCCAGTCTCTCCCGTCGGAATTTTCGGGAGGAATAGGCAAGTCAGCAGAAGAGGCGGTGTTGTCGACTACATGCGCAACTATTAAATCGTACGCAGCCTTCGGTGTGAGATCGCTATCATCGGGTTTGGGCTCTCTTGCCAGCTGGCCCTCCAAGCCCAGACTTCTCAAATGCGAACAGAGCTTTCGCATAGCAGTGATTACGTTCGAGCGGATGACAACACCATACATGCGCTGATCTTCTTCACTTCGTGGAGCCCCGTGCAAAATCCTCATTTGTTTAAAAATGGTTGATTTTCCGCTCTCTCCGGCTCCTAGTAATAACAGTTTCACTTTTAATTCTTCGTTTTGTTTCGCTCGGTCCAGATCTCTGTCAATGCCTGACGATTTCGCCACTTCTTGCGGATCATCTTTCTTCGGATTATGAGGGGCTGCGTATTGATTTTGCGGCCCACCGCCCGGGCCTTTATCAGTGGACGC
Source organism: Fistulifera solaris (assembly GCA_030295235.1). Classification (NCBI taxonomy): domain Eukaryota; phylum Bacillariophyta; class Bacillariophyceae; order Naviculales; family Stauroneidaceae; genus Fistulifera; species Fistulifera solaris. Next base: position 374,234 of record AP026167.1, on the reverse strand, counting down.
GCCGCAACCCATATCTCTTGCCTCCGTTGCTTCTCCTTTTATCTATTGATATAGCGAACCAGAAAGACACGAGAAAATCAATCCGCCTTAAACCAACAATAGATTCGAAAGCAATTCTGCTGAAAACAACAGGAACACTGTGACTCGGGTAGAGACAAAAACCAGCCGGGCCTGTCGTTGCAGATAATAAATACAAGTAGGAGCGCGTGCTCGACTATGCGAACTATTCTATCTCCTCGCCGATATGAAAACACAAAAGGATCCTTCCCGACGTCTTTTCAACAGCAACTGCGGCATGTGGTGGGTGAAGCATGAAGCAGCTGTTGATCGACGGCGGTACACAACGTACAAGTACACACCCGTATTCACACCTCTTTCACTACAAAGTACGTGTCGACGCCGACGAAATGTAGATGTGGCGAGTCACAACCTGGTCACAACAGCATCAGCAAAACGTCATCCCTGAATAATCAAGAACCTGTACGACAGTTTTAGGGGAATGAATTTTCAAATGTTAACTATTTGTAAAAATTAAGTTTGCAATTAATTGCCCTTTGCTAGCTAGGTAGTAGAAGCTAGTCCATCAACAAGCAACACAATGAAGAATCAACTGATCAAGCTCCGGATTTAGGAAGGAGTCAAAGGCAGAACATCATACACAATCAGTAGTAAATCAAGTAGCACCACAGCATACAACAATAACTTCAAACGCCCTTAGCGAAAATAACTGGAAAACATGGCAAGATATCATGAAAACAATCGAAACTATAGAGTGCAATAGTTGTTACATCTAACATAGTTTAGTTGTATTTCTCCCAGCCCATATCGAGTGCGCGCTCACGGAACACTTGACGCTTCATGTTGATGCCGTACTTTCGAACAAGTCCCATACCGCCCAATCGTCCAGTGACGCGGCAGGCACGAGATCCCTTTCCGTAACCAGAAGGATGTGTGGCATAAAGCTTATCAGGTTTACGTGATTCAACCATGTTTAATTCTGTGTTGAAAGAGCAGAGAGAAAATGTGAGAAAATTTATGTCGTTTGTTGTTCACACGCTAACTGTGGCTTCGTTTTAACAAAAGACGCGAAAATCCGACACGTATCTATTCAATGGAGACTTGAAAATTGAGCTCATAGAATTCAACGTTCATGCCTGACTATCGGAATGTTGATTGAATGAAACTCTGTCGTCATTTAGCAAAATCCCCCCTCCTCGAATGCAAAGAATCACACTGCTGCTCGACGAAGGCTACAACGTATTTCGTCATTTATTTACAATCATTAGTCCGCCGTACCTTTTGTTGATTAAATTGATTACAGATGATTGTGACAAGGTCAAGTGCTTGTCGTCGATGTAATCACAACAGGCTCGCAGCACGGACGTTTTGTCAACAAAGTTTAGTAAATAGGTAAATGAAACATATTTACCGATTAGGGTAGAGGTTAATCTGCCTATATTATTCCGAATGTCCGAAGCACGTCGGATGCAAAGGCAGACGCAGAACAGAGAACAGAAACACGGGAAAAGCGTTACTTCCTTGTTACTTCAAACCACGTCAGTATTTAGAAAGAATGGCAACCAAAGTGTCCAACATGACGTTGTTTGCTGACGTATGCGAGAAACGTACTACTTTGATGTAGACTTTGGTTGGCCACGAACGACCACGAAGGTCTTTTCAACTTTCAAACCTTTGTTTCAAACGATCGTTGCTGTCCACTTTTGCCAGGGCAGTGCCGTGGAACTACGATTGCAATGCAAGACGTTTCCATTATTTGTCGCCCCCGCCACTCGGTGTCACGTCACGACGATTAGAATATCATTCAAACAATAAACGTCTTCAAGCGTTTATTTATTACTTTAGAACAGTCGGGAAATAGAAATTGCTATTTGTATCCGTGAAATAGCTTGCCTTTATAGCAGCTTAACTTCCTTTGATTTGATATCGGAGTCTTTCGAGAAAACCACACACAGCCTTGAGGGGCAGTTTTTACAGCGGCATCATCTCAATCTGCAACTAATTTACACATTATGGCAACACAAACATCTGCATTTGGGCGTTCTGTACAGGACTATATTACGGAAGACGAGCTCAAAGAAGCCTTGCTGTCGGTTTCCTCGCGAAATCTTCCCGGTGACTCAAAAACACCCGACTGGATTCTTCCTGTTCCGGATCCTGAAGCGGAAGAGCAAACCGTGGAAGGAGAGCTGCAGCGTCTCTTAACACTTAAATCATACTTGTTGCTAGACGCCGAGAAAGAAGAAGCATTCGACAAATTGACAGAAGAAGCTTGTAAAGTATTTGGGGTGCCAACGTCGTTGATTAGCTTGATCGATTTGGGCCGACAATTCTTTTCAGTAACACGGGATGTCCAGGTGATGTTCGGGAAACTTCGCGGGCAGTAGCGTTTTGCTCACATACAATTTTGAATAAAAAGGAATTATTGTTGTGAATGATACCAAAAGGACGAGCGATTCATGAATAGTCCTTTGGTGACGGATGGGCCGCGCCTCAGATTTTATGCAGGAGCTCCTTTAATATCCCCCCGAAGGTGTGTTACTTCTCGTTTGACCCACTTCGCAAAGGACTAAAACACAATACTCACTTGTATTGCTCTTATATATTCGTTACAGGCTATAAGCTAGGAACATTCTGTGTGGAAGGCCCCGAGCCTCGCCCTCAAGGCTTGACCGAAGAGGAAAAGCAGAAACTAAAAGATTACGCTGCGCAAGCAATGGCTTTGATGGTGGAGCGAAGAAATGTTATGCGGCAGAAGCTGTCTCGATCGCCCGATCCTGTCGTTTTACGACATGCCGGAGTGACTACGAATCTTGGCGTACACATGCTTTATGCCAATGAATGCTTAACAGCCATGAAGCTGTTTCAGGAATCATTACAGACACTCATGTACGTAGAAGGTGACAGCCAAAGCGGTCTTCCAAGCAAAGAGAGACAAGAACAAATGGAGAAACTGCATGCCTTGTTCACAACAGGAATGCTGACGGAGCAAAGCCGACAAGTATTAGTCGAGGGTGTAAAGTCACTATACCATTTGGTCGCCGACGATAATGTTACGAAGCATCTCCCAGGAACTCCGAAGCCAGGCATGAAACACGATTCATGTATCGACAGTAGTATTCCCGGTCTTTTCCCTCAAGACTCGAAGTTCAAAAGCGGGCATACGAGGTACCCATTATCCTTCGGTGAACCTTTCAAAATCAACTTGTACTCTCCCCCAGGCGATAACACAATCGACTTCCAGCAGTTCACAATCCCCCCTCTACCAATGCTCAAAGGCAACCATGTACAATATGGGCTTGATTCATTATCACTGGGGCAGCGCCGATTCGGCAGTGCAATTTTTCGACCTGGCAGCCTCACTTTCTCACAAGAAGCCACAAACTGACGCCCTTGCATTTGACCCCGTCGTTCTCGCTTGCTTGAACAACATAGCACAAATAAACTTGCAATACAGGCGACCTGTTGATGCCTTGGAGATGCTATCGGACGCGCTGACACGTGGGAACGCAGCGTTGGCGAAATTATACGCAACGAGTTCGCAATCTGTTTCTCCGAACTCTTCTTCTTCCTCTATTTGTTCAGATGAACCAACCGATAATCCCAACGATATTTCTCGTACATTACGACTTCGGAAGAAACTTTCGAGGACTTTGTTGAACATGGGCCACGTTCATTTTTATAATTGCAATTACGACGCCGCGATTACTACATGCAAAGATGCTCTTCGCTTGATGCACACAAACATGGACGACCCCGAAGTGGCAGCAATGTGGTACAACATGGCAGTACTAGATTTTCACAAAGGTGAGAAAATGGACTCGCTAAAACATCTTGACAAGTTCCTTGAGATGTCGAGACTTCTACAGGGCCCCGGAAGCACTCAGATTGCTGAAGCGCTACATCGCCGTGGACAAATTCTTTATGAGATTGGCGATCTCTATCAATGCATTAAGCCTTTAAACGAAGCATTGTCTATCCGCCGACAGAAGTACGGCGAGGATCATCCTTTAGCCGCGGAGACTCTTTTCGCGCTAGGGAAAGCGTATCTCGCTCGAGAAGAGTTCGAGTTCGCATTGAATGCTTATTATCAATGCCTTGCCATCCAGAGGAAAACTTCTCCTGACGAAGAGATATCCTTCGACGTTGCGCAAACTCTACTCGACATAGGAAGGGCGCATCATGCACAAGGCAATTTCAAGGAAGCACTCACGGTCTACCGAGAAGCTTCCCAGCTGACCAAAAGGTTCTTTGGTGAGCGGCACGCGTTTGTCGCACGAATTGAGAATATAATTGGAACTCTTTGCTTAGAGTGCGGCCAAGTTGAAGCTTCTGTTGCCGCTTTCAAGGAAGCGGCTGAGATACGACAAGAACAAGGTTTACCGGTAAATATGAACGTGACAACCGACGAGTTTGCCTCTTCTAGAAGAAACACAAACGATATTGCCCCACCCGCCTAATTGAGCATGCTTATGTTTTTGCAACAACTTGATCTTATAATGTAAAAGCTGTATTTTTTCTATAAACTTGAAAATCACTTGAAGAAACGCATTTACTTCTCGCACCTTATGACAACGCACGCGTTTCCAAGAACCTCGATCACAATGTTTTCCCTTTGGAAACCTCCGCTCACCAATAAAAATCGAATTTCTTCTACAGATCCAAAATATTGAAAAGCTTGCTTGCTGGGACCGGAAGCGCCTCCTTCGGCTCTCTGTAAATTTCCAAAATAGGAAGAGAGAAACGTGGTGGCAAAATAACGTCCGCCGGGTTTCAAAACACGGTAAATCTCCGACATGGCTGCATCCAAATCTGGCCAACAATGCATGGCTGCCCCTGCATGCAACGCATCCACAGAGTTGTCCTTCATAGGGATTCGTCCCACGTCCAGACGGATCAAGTCCAGTTTGGTCGACTTGCTCGTCAATAGTGAAGGTTCCGCCCGGATGCGACGACCCGCCTCCAACAACATCGAGTCGGAATAATCACATCCCAACACGCGTGAATACTTCCCACTCGCCGCGAAACGCCGTGTGAATAAACCGGTGGCACACGACATATCCACCAGGACCTTGTCGTCACTTTTCGCCATGCTGGGAGCAAAGTACGCCATGGCCATTTCCGCTTCCTGGTCCGGTCCGGGAAAGCCAGCTGCTCGAAATCCTTGGCGCCATCCCCTCTCGTAGGCAAAGCTCACCGACGGAGACGTAAACAAATCTCTCATGGGAATGTATTCGTCATTCATGCCAGCCATGGCCGACCGTAGAGGAGGAGGAATGAGCGGAACGACGGTTTTGAAGAGAGAACTCTCCGTCGAATTATCTTCACCAGCAGGTTGCAGCAGATCTAGAAAAGTACCGGACGTGCCTCTATAAGTATTGGAAGGCGATTGAAGAGTAAACGTTTGACGAGAGTATCGACTCCCACCAAGAAAGGGCGACGTGGTCGAAATTGTGAGCGACTCTTTCGTCAAAGGGTCCGCTAATACCGGGTCTTCTTTGGGAGTAGCTTGGAGCAGGTCCAGTAGTTTACTCTTCTCGGCTTGCAATTGGTTGGAATTAATCGCAGTGACAGGGCTCACCGACAGTCCCTGACTATGACCCAACCACAACGACAAGAGAAGCGACTTGAAACGAGTCATCATTTGGTACTACGTACAAGCTTTGTGTGCGAAAACTATTACAATTCTCCAGAGGTCTCGCCTATGAGATAGGACGAGAAAGCACTCTGCTTTGTCTGATACGATTCCTTTGAGAACAGCGGTCGGCATACGATAAGAAAGTAAAAACGTCGAATGTAAATCGAGAAAGGTGCGAAAATGAGTCAGTTTTGCTTCACGATTTCTCGGAATACGTTTTGCGGTTGATTCGTGCATGCGGTCACGAGTCACGACCTCTTGCGGAGACAGATTGCAGTAAGGGCACAGGTACCGGTATGGGTACCGTACGACATAAGGTCAATTTGAGCGGGAAAAGGTTATCAACCCATGCACATCATCGGCGTCAACCTCCAAAGAAACGAAACAAAACCAACAAAAACCTCACTTTCATGAATCTATGGAATGCTTTTTACTTGCGCAGACTATTTCGAGAGTCAAAATGAGGACAATATTATTGCTTCTATTTGCGGCTCACGCCTGTTGGGCTGCTTCTCCAGCTTCCCTCTTGGCTGTTCGTGTGGGTCAAACCATCGATCGGTGGACGACCCAGTCGCGAGGCACTAGTTGTTCTTTACACTCTACAAAAAGTGCCGCTCCCCGTGGTGGTTCAAAACCAGCTGTGAAAACCATGACAGCAACTAAAATGGAGCTGTTCAAGTACGTTAGAATGATTCAATCAATCAATCACTCAATCACTCATCTGGCCGATCCACTGACTCTTTTTTTCCCTTCTAACACAGAATCTTTTCGGGCGGCGTGGCTGGAACAATAGCATCATGTATCACTAATCCCCTGGACGTCATTAAGACACAATTGCAATCATCGAATACGGCGGGGATTGCGCGTCGTGGTCCAGTGGAAATCGCTCGACGCATTGTGCAACAAGACGGTTTGGCGGGGTTCTTCCGGGGTCTCCCTCCGACGTTGGTGGGTATTATTCCGAGTCGATCGGCGTACTTTTATGCGTATCAACAATCCAAACACGCTTTGGGGCCGTACTTTCCGGAAGGATCACCACCCAATGCTTTGTTGGCCGGATTCTTTGCGGGGATTGTAGGGAATACGCTCACCAATCCGATATGGATGGTACGTACACGGATGCAAATATTTGCCGATGCGGCGGCGGGACAACGCAGTTACAATGGTTATGGTGATGCAATTAAGACTATTTTCAAGGAAGAAGGCATCGGGGGATTTTACAGAGGCATTCAAGCGAGTTACTGGGGATGTTTAGAAGGTTCGGTTCAATTTATTGTTTATGAGCAATTGAAAACGCGATTATTGAAACGTCACAACAACAATCGAATTGCTCATGGCTTGTCGCCGGATTCGGAGCTCAATAAATTTACTATTTTCTGGACAGCGGCGTTGGCCAAGATGATTGCCTCTGTAGGCACATATCCACACGAAGTCGCTCGAACTAGAATGAGAGAACAAGCACGCTCGGGAATTTTCAAATACAAAGGAATGTGGCAAACTATGGCGGTGATTGCGAAAGAGGAAGGACGCCAGGGACTGTACTCAGGTATGGGAATCCACTTGGTCAAAGTGGTTCCCAATTCGGCGTTGATGTTTCTCACCTACGAAGTAGTACGGACTTGGCTGGGCGAATTTACCGTAGTCAATGACGATGCAGTATCGAACGATTCCTCTCAAACGATTGCAAAACGTCGACCTTGATGAATGTAAACAGCGCTACTAGTGAAATTATGATTAAAGTTCGTTTTCTTCAGAGCAAGGCATCACGAGATTGCTGCGTCATCACGAAAGTTAACCTCCGCTTATAACAAAAATTCTTCTCATCAATGATCACGCTAATTTAGTTTTTGACGGCAATGGCTTTGGCGACATTCGCACTGAGTAGCCACTCCACAATCAGATTCACCAGTTCATCACGCCCTTTTTCACTTAAATGCAAACCATCTACCAACAATGTATTTCCGCACAGTGACGCTAATCGATTCCAATCAAATATGGCAGGGATCATATAGAAGAGTGGAACTTGAATCGAGCTGAGAAGGTAATGATATTCAAACTTGGACCCTGATTTCTTCGATTTCTTTTCGAGTATCGATTCGAAACGAGAATAGACGGGGATCAAGGTGACCTTTCCGGGGGCTTTCTTCACAACGCGTTCAATCACCTCATTTGCTTGTCGAACGATTCGATTGGGATTTGCGTCGAGATTTTCTCCCATGGGCGGCAAGGTGCAAACTCCAATTTGTGTTTGCGGTGTGTGGTTGTGAATATAATCAATGATCTTGGTCAAATTACGCTCATAGATTTCCATTGTCGGTACTTCAGGAAGCTTATTGATCTTCACAATGGCTTTGGCCAAGCTACCATTGACGAGGCACTGCATGTCATTCGTTCCGATCATGATGAGTACAAAATCCGGAAAACAACCGAGGGCTCGGTGCAATCGTTCGTGAAGGATGCCGTGCGTTGTGATACAGTTTTGACCCGCGTTGACAACCCACAAAGGATCCATGAAGAAGTTTTGCGTCGGCGGAGACAAACCCAACGTCGAACTGAGTTTGTAGGGAATATCCGGAGTAAACGACGAGCTGACGGTGCCATGCGTGAGCGAGTCTCCGAGGCATAAAAGGACGGGTTTGCGGGCGCCCTTGCGACGCACCCACGCCTCAAACTGATCGGGACTGTTCGCGGGAGGAGCCGATGCGGCTTCGGAACTAATAAATGTAATGCAGAGGAAGAGAAAAGATGCCAAACCCAACTTCCAGTTGACAAAAATCATCATCAACGAGAGCACCAACAAGACGAGGTTCATACGCAGCCAGGAATCGAATCCTCGACGATCATGAAGCCCCGAAGCCATCTTCTATGAATTATTTTGGAAGAATTGTTACTTCAGCAGTTCTAATGCTGTCGACGATGACCTATAGCAACAACCAGAGACACTTCATTTCGTCATGCCCTTCAAAATGTACGATCCTCCAAAATGTAAGATTTCAGCAGTCATGACTGGATTTCAGTCATGAGACAGGAAATTATCAAGCTTGCTTTACTCGACCGCCACTTTTGTTTTTGCCGTCACTCTTTCGCAAACAGATGGATAAGAAATAAGAAGGCTAGTTTACAGCTTTATTTGAAGGATAAAGACCGTCTATAACGACGATCCATGATGCGTTCTTCAAAATGCACGATCCTCAAAAATGTAAGATTTCAGCAGTCATGACTGGATTTCAGTCATGAGACAGGAAATTATCAAGCTTGCTTTACTCGACCGCCACTTTTGTTTTTGCCGTCACTCTTTCGCAAACAGATGGATAAGAAATAAGAAGGCTAGTTAACAGCTTTATTTGAAGGATAAAGACCGTCTATAACGACGATCCATGATGCGTTCTCTCTTGTCCTTCAAATTGAATGGTAGCCTAAGTAGTATAAGTTCGTCTCGGTCGAGGACTCGCCCTTTACTCTAGCACTTGTGGCTAGTGGCTAGAGCTTACTCAGCACGGGGCCAGCTTGAACCATTTGTGAGAAAATGAAAATGGATTATTTTGTTGAGAAAAAAATAGTTTGCATAGTAGAGGGATCCAATTGGACATGCTGGACAATTTAACAAATAATAACTATGTAAATGTCTTAACGCAACCAAAGACTTAGCTTATGGATTCCGTTGAAGAATATCGTTGGAATTTGATTCCGACGATCCTCCCAAAAATCAAGTATCCAACGCAATAAGAAACACGGCAGGAGAACGCGATGAACATCATCCGATCCAGATCCAAAACAAGCCATTTGAGATTCCTTGTTGCAATCTACGTTTCGCTTTTGGTAATTGCGCGAGCGGCGTCTCCGGGAAACACAATGATGTTTTGGACGCAGGTCAGTACTTTGTAATGAAGCACAATTTTGTGATTTTGCCTTGACACCGTTTGAAGCGTAAGACGACTGTGAAAATTCTTTCTTCACATTTAAAATCGGTCGTCTCATAGCATATGTATAAGCTCTTCCTTTCTTGGCTGGCTTTGAAAAGCAACGACACGCCTGTTCCGCCGTTACTGAACCGAGATCACGTAAAGGATGAGTCTGAACCTCTTATACCGAGTACACTGCAACGGCCGACAACAAGAAGAGGTTTCATTGCCCGAAGTGTTCTTGCTTGTGCATCTATAATCCTCGTACCAAATGATGCTCAAGCTGCTGCGGTGACTAATACTCATGTGCTGCCTTCTTTCGATTCTTTTGTACAGTTTCAAACAGTGGACGATGTTCCCAAAAATTATTTTACACAGCAAAAGAGTATTTATGCATTCGTTGAACGGGTAATTGACGGAGATACCATCCGGGTTCGTCATTATCCTCTCTATTCCATTCGACGCCAAAGGGCTGAACCGTTGCAAAAACGTGGCATTGCCGACTCGACGCTCAGCATTCGCTTTTATGGCATTGACTGTCCCGAAATCGCCAAAACGAAGTCGCAAAAATCGCAGCCATTTGCTGAAGAAGCAAAAGAATACATCTCTCAGCTTGTTTTGCATAAAATGGTAAAGATCACATTTTTACGCAAGGACCAGTACGGACGAGCTATTTGTCAGGTCCAGACGCTACCTCGATTTGGTTCCTTACTGGGATGTATTCCAGGACTTGGTGCGATCGATTTGTCAGTAGAACTCGCTCGCAAGGGCTTAGCAGAGTTGTATACGGGAGGAAATGCGGAATATTTCGACAAGCGAGAATTGCTCGAGAGAGAAATTAAGAATGCCAAAAAGCGCCGACACGGAATTTGGTCACTTGGCAAGTCGCGTGTCAGTGCCGCTGAAGCAAAGAAGCAATTTCGAGAACAGAATGAGGTAGTTCTCTCGTCGAACCGCGGCGGAGCATCCAATAATAAGCGAGAATGTGCTTTGGAGAAAGTTATGACTGGACTGGAGTTTGCAACGACCTAGCGCAAAACGTCTGGGTTAAACAAGCGTGTACATTTTGTCCTACACTTATCTTTAGCCGTTGACCAATGTACTGGTCGGGCGAATACCCTAAGTATTCATAGCATCGAATTTTGCCATCATGTTGTTCTCTTAAATAGCTTTGTATTTAGTGCCGCAACAGTCATTTGAATAGTGTTACAAATTTGTTTGCCGTATCATGAAATATCATCCGTTAACTTATTTAGAGTGACAAGCGTTGCAGTCGTCGCCGACAACTTACAGCGGGTGGAGATTTCTCAACGTTTGTTCTTTTATCAAATAATTCGAAAGCATACGCCCACTCGATAATGCCTTTCACTGCCGAAGGCACAGAATCAAGTCTTTTGTAATACCATGCCGAATTGGTGCGATATCACTCCCGATCTGACCGAGCATACGTTCTGTCAGCGTATATGGCTATGGCCATTTCAATCCGCGTTGGCATGCAGCAGTGCATGCATTAATTGCGACGTTTGCGGAATGTGCACTGTATTCTGGTGCTGCCCGGTAGGTTCACGATCTCGCAATACCTGCTCTATTTCTATGATATATACTCTAACTTTACCTTTCTATTCATTTACAGTGCCGTACTTGTTGCGGTTGGTTCCCTACCGCCACAGAAATTCACAGAGAAGACGATCACCACCGTCACCGCCACCACTCAAGGTCGTCAAGCAGTGAAATCCCATACAACAGAGTATTTGAGGTGGAACAGAAGAAACGTCAATTACTCAAGCCACAGGTTGCTTGATCTCTTGGCGATTGTAAATTTAAATTGTATTGATGGAGACGGAGAGAAAGTAAAATGACGAAAAGTGACTTCGCCCTTTCGTCTAATGTTTACCCATGGCTAATCCGAGAAGTAACTTTACTAATAGCTTTCCTCAGATGAGATTACTTCCGCCTTTGTTCTTTCTCGTAGGATGTGTATAGGTAGTCAAGTCGTCCTCACATATCGATGGGTCGTGTGCTGGGCTTGGGCCTCGGCTACAAGATCTGGCAAAACAAAGAAGAGATACTCACTTTGCAACAATTCCCCTTATTTTAGAGTGGGGAGATGAAAACGTCAAAAGGAACGAGGATGCTGGCAAGTAGAGGTAGTACAGAGCGTAGCAAATCGATGCGAATCATCGTTTCACGATGTTATCAGGTTTACCCCTAACTCTATGCTATGCTAGGCGATGAACGCGATAAACGGAACTCCCGCATCAGAGGTTGGTCGATGGTCAAAAGATACCAGTACATGAAAGGCTTCTTTTGTTTACCGTTGTTATCGTAATTGGCACAGATGTCTTCGAAAAAGAAGCTAAAGACTTTAGACGCACGAGCAGCAGCAGGAAATTCAGTACAGGAAGCGTCGGAGGAGGCGATACCCTCGGCAGGGTATTTGGTGTCTTGCGATGTGCCTACGAAACAATTCATCCAGTATTTGAATGAACTCAAGCCAGCTGATAAAAAGTTCATTTTACAAGACTTAGATGCAACTCATCTTTTGGTGAAAGCGCAGGCCAAAGCGGAGATAGAGCGGAAAATCGAAAACTTTTTTTGACTCGAACGTCTTTTCACCCGTAGAGAGAGTCGGCGAAGAATTCGACACTTCCTAACCGTTTCTTACCGAAAATCAAGGTAACCTTTCTTATTCATATGACCTGTACAAATCATTTATCTTTAAAATATTACAGATTAGACGCTCAGCGTACCGTATAAATAGAGTACATTTATGCACCAACAAGCGCTAGTGCACGACTTCCCAAACATTCTGGCTCCACGCTTCTCTCATTTCGCGACTGAGGGATCGGTGATTCTTGTCAAAATCGAGCGGAGCAGCAGCAAAACACACAAGGATCGTGTCCACCGCACCGGCAACCAGACCAAATAGAAGTATGTCCCCCAGGACATAACCTACCACCGACCCTACAATGAACGAGGTGATGACCGGCTTGTGAAAGGAAGTGAGGAAGAAGCCATCAACTTCCTCGATAACAACTGCAAAAGTACCCGTGCTTCCTGCAGTAATAATACAGGCCAGAAACAGAACGTTGGAAATAAAACTATCATTGACTAGTGCTAGCCAACCTCTCGTCTCAAATAATTGAAGTGCGCGAACTCCTGCCTCTTCGAACGAATATCCATCTGGTTGCAACAAAGCACATTAGTAACGAAAAGTATAGTGCACACAAAAGAAGTTATTCTTTTCACTTACACAAGCCAATGTACGAATACGACCAGCGATTGCATGATCGCACAAACGAGCGACACCTTTTACGGTAGCCAGCTAGTTCCAGGGTTGCACCAATAGAATCAGCAGCCGACTCACTTTGAGCTGATTCCAAGTCAAGAGTTGCTTCCAAATCATGCCTTCTTTCATCAGTGAAAGTCCGAGGTGGGTGATCCCCATCTTGCTTGTCATACAAACACCCGAAGACCGTCCAGAGTCCTGTCAGTAACCAAACGGGCTGGACAACAAGGCTGCTAAGACATACCGATCCAAATAACATTGTCACGGAACGCTGCAGTGGTTTTGACACTGCTGTTGTACAGAACGGATCTACATGATCCGGGCGGAACCACCAAGTGCCAACTGTACTCGCAACAGTCACCCGGACAACGTTTTTAATGACGGAATTCGTCCAGTAGAGGGAAAAAGCGAGAGCGAAGTAGAGCGCGAGACGACCATTCTTCACATGCGCTTCGCACTTGAAATCACTTGTGCAGTCGGCACTGTTGAATGTATTCACGAGACCAATGAACGCCATGGACCAGATAATGATCCAAGTAAAAGCAACGGCCAAGCCACCAATCCCCAGGATAGTAATGTCGGCAGTGCTTCGCATCGCATGCATTGCCGTTTGTAGATTTGTAGCGATGAATGGTATGCGGTGCCAGCTGCTAAACGCATAGCCCAAAGTCGCTAGTAACGCTGAGAAGCCCACAATCGAAATGATGCCATAAGGGTCTGCGGTCAAACCGATTATGTGCCAGCCCAAAGCCATAAGGATTGAAAGTACGAGGATGAATTGTATCAGCGCCTTTCCCAACACCATCATAAAGCCAAAGCTTATGAAAACGATAATGAAGGCATATATTCCCGAAGCACTGACCAAGTCAAGAAAGTTCTTAAAGTCCAACGTGAACTCAAAAGCATGATTCCTGCCCGAGTGTAATTGACGACCAGGAGACGCAAAAGCACTCGTCGCCTTGGTTCTGAATATAGACGGAAGCCATGTCGGGTCACTTTGATACATTTGCACGCCAAATCGCAGGGCGATGAGACAGATTATAACCAATTGCAGCAAGAATAGAAAAGCGAATACTTTGTCTCTCCATTCATTCCCTTTCTGAGGACGACCCCTTATCTGCGCAACCGCTTTTTCTCGAGCGATTCGTTCTCTTTGTTTCGCGTGCAACCTTCTGGGCTGACGGCGATTCTTTTGCGTTTCCCACCGTTTTCGGGTGTTATGCGAGAATTCATGTCATCGTACTGCTGTGGTAGCGATATCATTTCCGAGTCCTCTTGAATGGTGGATCCGCCCAGCCACAGCGGCAGCGTTATTTTAGAGGCGTTATCCAAGGTTCCGTAGGATCCAACTGGATGTTGATGCAAAGCATCTTCTTCTCGAAACGCGCAGGCCGAGCTAGATCATCATCGGCCTGAGGGAAGAAATACGCATCAGAAAGCGAAGCGCTATCATCCGAGTATGTATACGGATCGTCGTAACTGTCAGCATCGCCCGCATACCTTCTATCGCACCATGCGATATCGTAGTCGTCTTCAAAACTACTTTCCACCATGTGAGGAACCTCGCTATCTTGATTCACCTTCCAATTGTCACCCGCCATGGATCGCATCTGTGACGAATCTTATCAACAATGCTAGCGAACGAAAGATGATTCGCACGGTCTATTCCTTTTTCGCATTCCCACGGGGGGCATCCGTTGCGGCTGTCTTTGTTTTTTAATGTGCAATCTCGACACCACTGGTACTTGCGCAAGTTCCGCGGCAATAATCAACCAAGTATGGCTTAGCATTAATAGAGAGTAGAGAGGTTTGCGGAGCGTGTTTCAGAAATTCGAAATGAACGAAAGCTCCGTGGTTCAAAGTCTGCAGTTTGTTGCAACTCATTATGGGAGTCTCATTTTTTACCAGTCAGCAAAACAGTGAACAGTCGATAGTACACTTGAGTGCCGGACATTGTTTATGTCACTACTTGTCATTTCAATCGTTGTGACGTCAGTTATAGATTTTACTATCATCTCATATCTCATCCTCTCAACTTCAGAGTTTCTGAGGAACATTCCCGATTCCCGCTGCATCGAGAGCCTTACTCCTAATGCCGATAATTGTTGAGGAGTGGCTCTCTGCTCTCTGGGTGCTTGTCGGAAGTCTCTCCGTGACAAGATATTTACACTTTTAGTCTATATGACATGTCATCACACAAAAGAATCAATTTAGTACACAACTGTATCAACCAGCATCCGGTTCTAGTTCACGTTTTATACAATAATAGTAAATCACCTTATTCCCTATGTAATTTTGCTTGTTGCCATAGAGAGATTTCTCTCTCTATAGTGAGATTTCTCTCTATAGAGAGATTTCTCTCTCTAAAGTGAGATTTCTCTCTCTAGCGCAAATGAGTACGCCACGAACCTCAACAGAAAATATGACGCTTTTTAATTAAGGCTTTTCAATGTTTAACGAACTCGACGAAAACTCGTCGCACTCAAAACACATTATACTCCGTATTTGTTCTTCTTGACAAGTCCATTGAAATAAGAAGATTGTTTCCATTCAACAAAGAGTAATTTGATATCAGCCGGAATTTCTTTTAAAAGGTCTGCATCGAAAAATGGCCAAAAGGGAGGGACCAAAGGATAAGGAAGGAAACCTCTGGATAAAGTCCAAAGCGAAGAAGCAGCTTGTCAATGATCTTGTGAGCGGCCACGTGCCTATTGACTCAACCAAAATGTCAGCGGAAGAGGTCTACAATCTTTCTGATCGGCGGGAACTTTTTCAGCAGTTTGCTTTCAAGAACTTCTCTCCCAACCTCAAAAGACTTCGGAAGGAGCATCTCGAACTGTATGCCTCTGCGGCCGCGGACGAAGATGCTCTTCGTCGGGATCGTACCGTGTTCCCCAAGCAAGTAATTGATAGGCGTGGAAAGCCTGTTTGGGATGGATCTGAAGCTCAACGATTGCTTCGTTGTGATGTGAGAGCCAAGCTTGACGAATCGTTGGGTTTTAAGAAGCTTTACCTGAGCAATTTGGCGTACCAAGTTTTCGATCGCAGTACGTTTCGCCAGCATATCGGGCAAGAGAAACGTCGCGAGCTCTTCATAGCTTATCTTAAATCAAAGAAGTTGAAGAAGAGTAAGAAATCTAAGAAGTAGATACAATGTATAAATAGTGGTTTGCTCAATGTTCAGCATTGAAAACTTTAGTTCTTCTATCTTTCTTTAAACACTCCAAAACGTTTTTTCATGCTCAATTCGATACTGGCATATAATAGCTACAGCTGTCCACGATGCCTTGTGTCTCTTTTTACGGTATCGATCATGGCGAAAAGTTTCGGCACAAATCTTGTAGTTCTTGAGACGCTGCATTGAAATCTTCCTGACGCGACCTTGCTCGCGACTTGAATTTACGCAACTTTTTGCTGTCACGGGGATTTGGGCCACTAATAATATGCTTCAATTTCTCTCCCGAGTATCCGCTATCTGCCACAACACGCATACCATCGGGTATCATTTTCATCAAACCATTTTTGAAGATTTCTCTATCGGGGGTAGACGCAGGAAAAGGCCCATTCATCCAAACAAGACGATCTTGGAAAATATCTATTGCAAATTCGTAAGCAAAGGCAGGTCCATGAGATTTGTGCGAGAAGTAGATTGGGTTCTTTGACTGCGGCTCTCCCACTGACGGTTCGTGGATACGACCATGAGTTCCATCGACCGAACATCCGAAGCTAACAGCATAGACATCTTGCTGGTCTTTCCCTTTCTTCCTTGCAGCAGCGTACCGCTCTTTTT
Source organism: Fistulifera solaris (assembly GCA_030295235.1). NCBI lineage: Eukaryota > Bacillariophyta > Bacillariophyceae > Naviculales > Stauroneidaceae > Fistulifera > Fistulifera solaris. The sequence continues at coordinate 357,597 of AP026167.1, read as the reverse complement.
CCCACTCTTTCGGCCAAACAATCTTCTGGCTCTCCAAGACTGCGATCTTTTCGAGAAAGAACCATGTCCAAGTCGACACCGTCTCTCGATTGATGTTGAACAACTTCGCTTGTTCTTCACCTGTGGGATACTTTCTCAAGAAATGTAAAGACATGAAAAAGTATTCCACACGAGCCTATCCATGTAAAGGTTTAGAGGTATGGTGTTTTTATTGTGATCGAGTGCAAGGAACTTACCTTTCGTGGATTGATTCGATTCGAGACATTGTCACACGTTTGGAGATCTTTCCAAATTGCGCTGCTAACTTCCGGCGTTGCTCCATACCAATGCTTAAAGTCTTTCAGCTTGGTGTTTTGACAGAGCTTTTTAATGCGACTGACATCATAGCTGGGTATCAAGAGAAGGCCTTTCACCATCATCTCCTTGGGTGTAAAGAGAAAGGCCATTGTAGCCAGAAAAGAGCGTTGAAAGAACAAGAAGCAAAGCGGGCCCCGGGTAGGTTTTGTTGATTTAGTCACACAGATTGTCAGCCTTCAAAGTTTCTTCGATCAGAATCATCAGAATCAATGCAACAAAAGCTGAAAAGTGAAAGTTGCTTGAAGGAAACTTAAACAATGATAATGTTTTTGGTTTTTGATCAACGTGTGTTTTGTGTTTTGTCGTTGTCGTTTGTCACTTTTTACCGAGCAATTATTATTGCCCCAAGACACTCATTTAGGAATTCGTGATTTAGGATGAAACAGTAACTCGATATATTAGGAACCTGGCATATCTAGAAAACGAATTTGCTACACTTCATACGATAGCGGCTTCTGTTCTTACGCAACTAGGCATTAGGGCAATACAAAATTAAAATAAAGCGGACGTTTTTAGGATTCTTGCGACTTGCGAAGTTTGAGAGAACAGAAAACCCTGAACATCAAGGATACATGATACATCGTACATCGTTGTCCAAAAGAGGCCCAGATCAACCAGATTCAGAACTCAGAACGCATTATTTTTGCGGAGATGAAGAAATCATCCTCTGCAACTAGATCTGCATCAACAAAACAAGCCAGCGCTCTCTCTCTTCGTTCTAGATCGGACGGACTTCCAGAGCCAATACTCAACGAGCTTCTTCGCGACATCGAACAAGCCGGAGGCTTTACGAAAGATTTGAGCCGAGAGCCCCGCTTCAAGTTGGGAAATCTCATCAAGTCCAAGAGTCGACTTTACGGCGTAGACGAAAAGAGGAAACGCCAAGTGGAAAACAAAATTCAAAAGGTATGGTTTCCTACTATTCTTCTTGTTTTCAAAGCTCCTTCTAACACATTCACGCCAAGTGGAGATTACTTTCGATTGAAGATTACCAGTCAGTGCTAGAGAAAGCTGGTATCCGCCCTTCTACAGATCGAGACAATTCAGACACCAGTCCAGACAGTCCCTCAAGCCAGTCTTCATCCTCCTCCAGTGATCAAGACACTTTGATTGCATTGGAGTCTTCACCTGCGCTGCAGAAAAACAAGCTCGTTGCCTCGATCATTTGCAAAGGCGACTGAGAACATGGCGTCATTGCTTTTTGACGACGTAGTTGAGATTGAGGTCGATGTGTTCCAAAACCGCTTGTATCCGGAAAGCATCCTCGGGATAGCTACTCCGTTTGTGCACATGACTCGGAAGAAGGGGGTTGCGAAAGCGTTTGATTTGGCGCTTGCCTGTTCTCGATCCAAACGACATTGGGAAGTATTCTGCACGGCTGGCACCGGATGGTATGAGCATTAGCCTTACCATTCCGACGGCACCGGCATATTTCTACATGAATCCTGATATCATGGCCGACGTTGAACGGGACGAGGACAAGTATGGGCAAGCGACCGACATGTACTTCGGACGAGGCTATGGCGATGACACAGACCTTTGCCACAAAGCTTGAAACCCCCGTACTTCAAACTCGCACCGTCCAGCTCAATTTGAATCACAAGTGCTGTGTGTTTGATGATCGTTTCGGTTCCTCAGATGGGCAGAGTAAGATCCATGGAAGCGAGCTGACGGCGATTCAGCACGTGTTGCCTACCAAGTTCAAGAAGATGAAGTGGACCGTTATCTACGTGATGTGGCAAGTGCAGATTGATGACTCTTTTGAGAAAACTTCAACTCCTGCTAAAAAGGATAAGCTAGATGAATTGGCAGAGCGGATGAAGCGTATGATGAAAATCCATAACACTAGCAAAGACCCGAAGCAAAAGAAGCGCCGGCGTCACGCAAGTCGGGCGGAGAAGAAACTACTGGCCAGTTGTTGGGTGAACAAGAAGCGCTCTTTGCCGAAGAAACTTTGAAGTCGAACGCGGAACGTGAGCAAGAATTAGACTTGGAATTGAGTGACGAAGAAGGTAACTCAGACGACGACAGCAGCGATGATACTATGTCTACCAACTAAGCTAATTCTTCAATTTTGACTTGTCTATGTTACTACAGATTTATCATACTATCATCGAGCATCAATTCGATCATACAAGCGAATTGATCCGCCTTCTACTCTTGACGCTAGCGGCAAGCATGGCAAGCAACACACAGGACCTTAAGGAAGAAGATGACCACCACGGCATCTCCTCAAACAACAGGAGCAGGCAAAGTCGGGCTTGTTCACAAAACTGGAAGAAGTTCAGTGCCAAGACAAAGATGTCCATCTCAAACGCGATCAGATTCTGAAAAGCCTTCAGCAGGTTGAGCACGACCGTATCAAGCTCGAGCAATATTCCGTTGAATCCACGGAAAGCCTCCGTCTAGATCAAGCGCATCTTCAAGCCGTCAGAAGAACAGATTCGAGTGAAAGAGCAAGAGAAAATGTTGCTCGAGCGACTTGTTACTCTCAGCAACCAGAAGAAGCGAGAAAAAGCCGAGCACCTTCGTGTGTTGACTGAAGATGTCAATGCTCTTGAAATCAAGAAAGCAAACAAACAAGGCGAATTGCAGCTTCTCAATGCACAGCTGACTGACAAGCAAGGTGCAGTGTTGCTCCTCGAAGACAGCGTCAACTACAATGAACGCGAGCTTCACAATCAAAAGAATCGAGTTCTTGAGCAGAATGAGCGACTGAAAGGATTAGAGATGCAGCTGAAACAAGGCCGGGAAAAACTGCAGCAGCTTCATGCACATGCGGCTGGACAACAGCATGCGGTCCTGAAGCTTGAAGAGAAAGCCATGTTGGACGAGTATGAGTGGAATGTTTCTAGCACGCGTTTCAATGAACTGAGATGCAACCGAGATGCACTGGAGATTAAACAAGGCTGGATTAGTGAACGATTACGGCTTCTGCAGTCACAGCTCGCTGACGAACAACAGGCCATCTTGCGGCTCGAGAGCGCAGTGGATCATGACATGCAACAGTTTGAACGGGCAAGCAATCGGATGCTTCAGCTTGAAATGGCCCCAGTAGACGATGACGGGCTTGTTGAGAATAGCGGCACATTATTGCTGATGGAAAACGAAGCAGCCCCAGACCGCGGAAACTCGCCAGACTCTTCAGTCAGCATGGAGACGACAAACTTTGTCCAAGATGAGCCACGGATCAAAAGCGGGCCTGTAACAGTAAAAACAAAAGTGAAGTTGAAATTGGATCGTCGTAAACCAGCACACAGAGCCAAGAATGGCACTCGGCCTGCAAACGTGCTATTCGTCTTTCCAAAGCTCAGCCCGATGAGCCTGTTGAAGAGGTTGATTGATGAGTAGATATTCGAGGACGAATTGTAGTTCATTAAATAGAAGAGTGTGTACAACTCCGAAGTCTTTTTTGTTTTTGTGTTTGTTCATTGGATGATTCTTGATTGGAGAAAAATGAATTGACGGATCAAGTTTAACCTTAATTGAAATATTTATTTGGACACACGTGCATTTCGAGAAGAGAGATTTTTTCTCGCTATAGAGAGAAAAATCTCTCTATAGAGAGATTTCTCTCGCTATAGTGAGAAAAATCTCTCTAAAGCGAGATTTCTCTCTCTATAGAGAGATTTCTCTCTCTAGCTAATAAACTTTTAACACGTTTCAACTGCTAAGTAATATAACCGTTCCGCGCGCTGAGAGTAAACAATTATCGCCGAAAAGAAGTTCCTTTTTAATTGGGTGTATAACGGTACGACATACAAGGTCGAAATTCTGAAACCGCTCGGAGTGAGCAGTTTCCGCCAAGCTCCCTGGTGTTGCTGTGCAATACGCAACGCTAAAGCCTTTTCGTTTTCGCCTTTCCATACTGTAGTCTAGGCCAAAAACAAACCTCGAAACTTTGGTGTAAAATATGTAACAAACGCTTACACAAAGAACATAAACGCAATCGAAAAGGGGGTCGTAAATGAATGATTGCTCGCTACAATTTGACAATCGATCCCACCTACAAGGAATTAGTGCTGTAATCATAACACATCTATCTCTATTCATCACAAATAATTTTAAACTATGTACGACTTCATGCTGCAACCGTTTCCGTGTCGGAGTGCAACATGAGGGTAACATCGGGAGCCGCTCGTAAAAGCTCATAGGTAGTCGATAAGTGCATCCGACTTTTTTTGGCCCCCTCGGCCGAGCCAAGAAAAGGGACAAGACCACTTTCGGGGTCTGGGGTGCGCAAGGCATCAGTGTGTGCTAGCGTCAGTTCGCGCAATCCGCCTCTATGCCACTGCAGGAATGTCGAGGATATAGCAACATGTAAGGGCAACCTTCCGACATCGTCACGCAGCGCTGCCGCTTGAGGAAACACACTTAACAGAGCCTCTAGAACAAACTCCGTGTAGGATTGTGAATCAGCAGAAACGCTCCTCACCGCGTAATGCAAGGCATGAAGCCCCTTTTCATCCGGCAATCGAACATCGTCCACATGGTCATTCAAAATCCTTGCAAAATAATCACGAGGACACCTGACGGCACACACCGCGTTCAGGATACGAAAAGATCGTTCTTTGTTGGCAAATGTAACGGTGCCACAATGTGCCGCCTGCAATAACAGCGCCATTTTCTTTTCTGCTTGATGCATACTACTTCCACTGAAGCCGGACTGACTCAAATGCAGATGAGCTTTCCATAACGCTTGAATGGGATTTTCGATCAATGAGTAAGCATCTCGTTTCGAGTAGGGTTCTGTCGCTAATGATGGATTGATCGTCAACATGGCCTTGAGAACTTTGTAGTCCGCAGCCGCTTCGCAAGCAATATGGAATGGTGTTTTGGTTTTAAAACCTCCCTTCGTTCGCTGACTCACAGCCGCGGGACACGCTCGTATTAATCGGAGAATGAGCGCCGTCGAGTACGTATCACTACTTCTCCACACCAACGGTTTTTCGACCGCGAAATGCAAAGGAGTCCAGCTCGCTATATTCGCCCACGATACCTGCTCAGGTGCTTTTTCTAAAATTGCATCCACTGCCGCTAGAAGACCCTTGTCGACATTGCGAACTTGACACAGAATATGAAGCGCCGTCGAACCGTAACGATCTGTCCAAAGTAAATCCTCGGGGTTGGTTTGCAATCGCAAAGGGATCTTATGGTATTGCCGATCCGCGGCTAATCGATACAATGTGGGGCTTTTCGGCATAACCAGTCTGCTATGCATAAAAGAATTGTTGTGAACACTCGTGATCAGTTTTGATGTGGTGGATCACAGCAAGCAGCAAGAAAGTTCTCACGTCAACAAAAGCATCACGAATCACGAAGGAAAAAGCGTCAAGCGTAAACCCACACCTGTTGTTGCGGGTCTTATGCCCAAAATTGTCACAACGCAATCGAAATGCCGATATCACACAAAGAACGACGACGGCAGGATTCGAACCTGCGCTTCCAGAGGAAAGTAGATTAGCAATCTACCGCCTTAGCCACTCGGCCACGTCGTCAACGTTAGTTACGAGGTTTGTTCTAACTTCACAATCTTTGAAAAATGGTAAGATAGCACGCGAGCCCTTCTCCCACTTGCTATGCGTTACCCAAATCGATTAAACAAATCTATCCGTTGCAGAGTGGGCTTATCGGTGGCACGCCAGCAGATCGTCCCGGAGAACACACAAGACACAAAAGTCTTTGCTTTGGCCGTGTTTGTTGCGCGCGACATGTGAGAGAGACGATGAAGTCATGTGCAACGAGGACCTGCCGACATTTCATTTTTGTATCATGCTGCGGTGCTTGTGATCCATCCACACTTTGTACTGTGTATAACAAGAAAACATCAATTCACGTCAGGAAAGCTATAAATTGCTCCCCGAATACAACGAGCTAATACAGGCACACACAAACCACCCCTCGTTTATCACGCAATAAAACCTTCCGATTCGATTGCCCGTCCATGTGTTGTTGTTGTCCTTCCGCTATATCGGCGCTATTCTGCCTATGGGTTCAATCTGGTTGTAATAAAGGAAGTGTTGCAGGAGCACTGACTTTCTTCCCACCAGAGCCGGCATTGTACGAGTTTGAAAGACGCGACAAAAGCGGCCGCGTTTTAGGACACAATGAAGAAGCTCCTCTTGATGAGGAAACGAACGAAAACGCAGAAAACGATGAGGAAAATACTAGTGTCGGAGAAATAAGAAGTCCGGACCGCTCGGGACCCTTCGAGGCACCAGCTACTCACGGACAAACCAAGGAAAAAATCAAATCGCCGTTTGAGCAGCTTGCGGATCAAGCCGTCGAGCGTCGCAAACGATCCAAGATGCGCATTGCTCGAGATTCACGTGATCAGAAAGCCGGGGTATCATATCGACTTTTGTTAGATCCACGATTGCAGGTACCGCCTCATGAAGACGGCTCCATTCATGCTCTGAAAATTCCATCTCCTGGGGGAGTGTACGTAGCCGCGGTCTTGTATTCGGTGCCACCTTCGCGCCGATCCGAACGAACTCGTATCATCATTTACAGTCACGGCAATGCTACCGATATAGGTGCCATGTTTCCTCTGCAGATTGTCATGGCTCATAGTTTGGATTGCGATGTACTCGTGTACGATTACTCTGGGTACGGTGAAAGTGGAGGAGTACCTGAAGAAGCGAGCACTTATCGTGACATTGATGCCGTGTATGAGTATGTTTGCCGAGAAGTGGTGAATCAACGGACGGAAAAAATAATCCTGTACGGACAGTCTGTCGGAAGCGGACCATGTTGCTACTTGGCAGCCAATGTAGCGAAACAAAAGAAAGCACTCGGCGGAATGATATTGCACAGTCCGTTTACGAGTGGCATGCGTGTGTTAACTCCCAGTCGTCTTTTGGCTTGTTTGGATATTTATCCCAATATTGATCGGATCAAGAAGATCCGGTGTCCGTGCATGCTCATTCATGGTTATTTGGATCAAGAAGTCGAGATTAGTCACGGTCAAGATCTTCACAAAGCGGTTCCTGACGAATACAAACGCGATCCGTGGTGGGTAGCAGACCGGGGGCACAACGATATTACCGATGGGCCGGGGAAATTGGCGGAATACATACGAAGGCTGCGAGGGTTTCTTGAGAGCTTGGAGCGTTTGTGAACGAATAGTACCTTTGTTTGAGTAACTTAAAATAGTAATGAATTAATGGGTATTCATTTGATGTCAGCGACTACTGTTTCCCTCTACAATTCCAAAGCCCTTACTGTTTCTCTATGTGCAATGTCATCTGTTTCTCTTGTTCTTTTGTTTGTTGAGTTCTCGCTCTTTCCAATTACTCCGCTTTACTCGAATCGGTCTCGCTCCCAACCACGTTTGTTCCATTTCTCTCAGTGCTTTTGCGAATTGCAAAGGATCCGAAAAGGAGACAAAGCCATAGCCTCTGCTTTTCCCTGACGGTTCACGAATGATCGCGGCCCTTTGTGTGCTCGTGTACTTTTGAAAGTGTTCTAACAACATTTCATCCGACACTTCATTTCCCAAATTTCCAACAAATAGACGAAAATCATTGTCGGGCCAGTCGGCCAATTTGTGATCTTCCCACATCTTTCCGGCCGCTTGTCGAATGTGTGGCTTTTTAGGGCCGGTTTGTGGAGGCGGAGGGATCGACAAAGTAGCTTTAGCGGGTGGTGGAGGCGGTGGAAGGTCGGCCGCTGGAGGAGTTGATGAAGCAATTGGCTGATTTACTGCAAAACTGGATGTTGCTGCGGATGCTGCTGCTACCACCACCCCACGAACAATTTTCGGTTTCTTGGACGGTGGTTGTTCGACTTCCTTACTATTCTCCGTCTCCTTGACGACTTGTTCGGTTGCTTCTTCAACTTCATTGAAGAAGGCATCTAAATCATCTTCCTCCGCCATTTCTTTTCTCAATAGTACGCAAGAAAAAGTCGCAAATAAGCAATAAATGCAAAATTGTCAAACGTCGAAAAGCAAACCGTGTCATGACTGAAACCCAGTCAAGGAAAAGGTCGTTTACACTTCGGTCGATAGTGATAGACTGGATGATCAGCCGTTGCCAAAAACGTTGCTTTTCTCGCGTCTCATGACTGAAGCTCAGTCGTGGAGACACTGTAAACTCACAGTTCGCAGCCATAGTACATCCACAACGGAAGCATGACTGAAACGTTTGCAGTCACGATGCAGACGTCCCCCGCGAAAAGAATGCCCACGAAGGTCGTCGAGACGACGGCAAGCAAATCGACCATGGTGCGAGATAGCATTCATTTCATTAGTATTACAACGAATTCAAGCAATCTGGCAGAAAATATCGAAACAGTCTTTCTCATTGCTGATTTGAAGTAAAGCATGAGTGGTGAATGTCAAACGAAAAACGTAGGCGACTACGATGAGGTAAGATTCTTTCCGAGATAAGTCATCGTTAATTAATTAAATGAACCTCCGGTGTCTCACACTTCATTCTCTCAATCTACTCCTTACTAAAATTTTTATTAATAATAGGAAGAAAAGAAGACACCCCGCCTCCGTTAGATGAAGGCGATATTGCTCTTCTCAAATCCTACGGTCTCGGTCCGTACAGCGCCAAGATTAAAACACTCGAAGAAGAAATCAAAAGCATCAACAAACCGTCAAAGACTTAATTGGCATCAAAGAAAGTGATACAGGTTTATCTCCTCCTTCCATGTGGGATTTGGTCGGTGACAAGCAAATGATGAGTGAGGAAGCCCCGTTGCAAGTCGCTCGCTGCACTAAAATCATCACGACCGAGGCCGAAGATGTCGACAGCACCAGCAACAATAACAGCAACAATGCACCCAACAAATATGTGATTAATGTCAAACAGATTGCCAAATTCGTGGTCGGTCTCGGTGAACGAGTTGCACCGACGGATATTGAAGAAGGAATGCGCGTTGGGGTCGATCGGAGCAAGTATTCGATTCAAATTCCACTTCCACCCCGGATTGATCCCACGGTGAGTCTCATGACGGTCGAAGACAAACCCGATGTCACCTACGACGATGTAGGAGGTGCCAAAGATGCGATGGAGAAATTACGAGAAGTGTTAGAATTGCCCTTGCTGCATCCGGAACGTTTTGTGACGTTGGGGATCGATCCGCCCAAGGGAGTCTTATTGTACGGTCCTCCCGGAACGGGAAAGACATTGAGTGCTCGTGCGGTCGCTAATCGAACGGATGCTTGTTTCATTCGTGTCATTGGGTCGGAATTAGTACAGAAATACGTGGGAGAGGGTGCTCGAATGGTTCGTGAACTGTTCACCATGGCCCGCTCGAAACGGGCGTGTATCATTTTCTTCGATGAAATTGACGCTATAGGTGGTGCCCGATCCAGTGGAGATGATAATGGCAATGACAATGAAGTGCAACGTACCATGTTGCAAATTGTGACCGAATTGGACGGATTCGATGCTCGAGGAAATATCAAAGTACTCATGGCGACGAATCGACCCGATACGTTGGATCCTGCCTTACTTCGACCCGGTCGCTTGGATCGGAAAGTCGAATTCGGACTGCCGGATTTAGAAGGAAGAGGTCACATTCTCAAGATTCACTCGAAGCGCATGAACTGTGACCGCGACATCCGTTTTGAATTGATTGCGCGGTTGTGTCCTAACACGACGGGTGCTGAACTGCATTCCGTGTGTACCGAAGCGGGTATGTATGCCATCCGTGCGCGACGCAAGAGTGTGTCCGAGAAGGATTTCCTCGAATCGGTCAATAAGGTCGTCAAGGGATACAAAAATTCAGTTCGACGCCCAAATACATGGTCTATAACTAAAGCTCGACTTAACGATATACCACACAAACTGAATACTAGAATGGATGTTATAGTCTGATTTGGTGTTACTCTTCCAAAACAATGTCGGGAGAATCCTTTTCAATTTCTCCTGAATCTTGAGTTTCAACTTATCGGTAAAGGTCTGACTCTTGAGGAATTGGGCAAACGACGACACCAGGTGCATTCCATTGCGTCCATCACGGTATCGATAACTGCTTTCGTATACGTTCACACCATCGGTATACAGACCTTCCGGTAAACGTCGTTCACGCCAGTACATACCCGACGAGTCCGTAAACAAGTGTTTCGGTGAAAAGTTCCACAAGTTTCTAAAACAATGACGAAAAACGAAGACACGACGACTTGTGGTTGAGACGAATGGACCAAAAACACACACACACAGATGTTTCACTCTCATACAAATGCTCTTACTTCCACGATCGTTCTCGTACACTGTATTGACTGCGCACCACCGGCAGACCCGTTTCGGGATCTTTCGATCCAGTATTGGTATAACGTCCAAAGAGATCGATCTTCCCTCTTCGAAACAAATCGTGCACAATAGCATCCCGATTAACATGGACCAAACGAACGGACCATTTACTATTCGCCGGTTTGGGACGAGCGAACCATTGAATGACTTGGGAGGCATCGTTGGTTGAATGACTCCGACGAATTGGTATTGCGACGGAGAAGTTGATGATGATGACTGTTGTTTCTTGGACAATTTTGCGTCCACAGATGCTACAGCTTTGTCAAAGGCTTCTTCCAGCATTCGATCTTTGTGAAGTTGCTGGCGTTTCGCGTTTGCGGTAGCGGCTTGCGCCCAATCGGCTTGCGATATATCGACGGCAATTGGACCATCTTCTCCTAATTTGTCACGCACTTGTTGTTCGGCTTGTAAGCCGGCCGCTATCTTTTCAAATAGCGAGAACGTGGTGTGGGTGGGACATCTGCATCAGGAATAGTCAATGCTTGCAAAGGTGAAGCGAATTGAATGTGTCGAATGGCTTGCACGGAGGAGGATGTCCATCCGATAAGTGCTACGGTTCTCCAGAAATTCATAACGTATGTGTTTGTCGTCTTGTTTGATTAGCACAGTCTCACTTTGCCGACAATGAATGATAAAGATCGTTGTGTTTGCCCTTTATTACTTTGATATTTGTGCTTTTGGCTTTGTATAGTTTGTGATGAAAGATTAGTAGTTATAGTTGACATGCATCATGCATGTAATTTAGCTGGGAGAGGTACGAGGTACACGTTCCGGACTGTAATTCTCTTTGTAAAAGATCGGCACTCATATGGCATCCAATTCTTCCAAGTGGAAGCCACCAGCCAAATGGAATCTTGTAAACAAGAAAAGTGAAATTCCCTATAACTGACGTTTGCCCATCATCACAATCACAAATCACAAAATCATTATTATTTCATCGCAACAAGTCTCGTTGTTCCAATCCATCATAAATTGAGATCACCCCATTTCACTACTTCCATCTTATTGACAACTATCTCTACACCAAGATTTTTTCAACGTTACACCAGTAAAGCGCTATTAATAACAATCAACAACATGAAATTCACATCCATCTGCATCCTAACGACTCTGATATCCACCGCATCGAGCTTTCTCGTCGCTCACCGACCATCGACGTCCACTATTATTTGTCACGCTGCCAAATTGGATGGTCGTAAAATTAAAGGCGATGTAGTTCCATTGAATAATTTTATTCTCGTCAAAAGGCACCCGCCCAAGACAAAACCGAAGGAGGTATTCTCTTGACGGGCAAAGCTAAAATTGTCAAAACGGAAGGGACCGTCCAAGCGGTAGGGCCCGGCAAAACACACCAAGATTCCGGTATTACGGTACAAATGCCCGTGAAGGTCGGTGAAAGTGTCGTGTACGGAAAATTCGATGGTACCGAAATTGATCTCGATGGACAACCGCACACGTTGATTCGCGACGATGATGTCTTGGTGAAATTTCACGGCGACCAATTAACCTTGGAGTCCGTCAATGTTGTTTTTGACAATGTTTTGGTTGCCGTGGATTCGTCGGAAAGCGCGACGGAAGGTGGGATTTTGTTGGCGAAAAGTTCCAGCCAAACAAAACGAGCGTCGACGGGTGAAGTTGTCAAGGTCGGACCCGGAAAAATGGCCAGCAATGGGGAACTTATGACCATGGATGTCACTCCGGGGGATATGATCAAATTCCGAGATTTTGCCGGTAATGAAGTGGAAATTGAAGGCAAGGAATATTCGGTGGTCAAAATGGTGGATATCTTGGCCAAGTATTAGAGCAAGATAAGTGAAATGGACGAAAGAAAGAGAATCTAATATTATAGATTGAAGAAGTAGTGATTTTAGCTGGTTCAAGACAGAACATCTTAGTTTGATAGATTAACCACCACAACCGAACTTCGTCCTCTTTTTGTATTGTCATATTTTATTCTACCATGCAGGCGTTCATAAGGTGCCCGGCAATTCCACCCGAAACCATGCGCAGATACTCGACTTCTTGTGCATTAGAGACAGTTTCACCTCGATCGAGACGTAGTTTGCCAACACCAGTGGCTTCGTAGTTCGACAGCATGTGCTCCACTTCCAGTTTGGACAATCGAGGGACTTCTACATGAACAAAGGGGTGCCTTCTTCGGCCGACAACTCTTTGGCGCGGTTGATAAGCGCATCCGTTGTTGCCCGTGTGACGGCGTGAGACTCGGTAACGGCAACTAGTACAGCACCGCGTTTTACAATTCTTGGCGCTGACGAGCCTGTCAAAGCAGTGGCTTCCATAGCCGGTTGAAAAATACTAATACAATCGTAGGGAATCGCCTTCTTAACCTCGGGGTCATAATCAGCATGATAGTAGTGACTGGGCATGTAAAAACAGTTGAACTCGTCCATCGCCAACAGAAACGGCTTCTCGTCTTGGTGATACATCAAATAGTTCATAGCTACGGAGAGGCAAGGCGCCGCGAAGTTAATTCGCTCGCGTCCAAAGTCGAGAAGAGCGCTTAATGAAATTTGACTATCGTCTTTTGCATCGCGAAATAACCGTTGCAGCTGATCTTTCGCCAAGTGCTCTGCGATGACGCCTTTGGGAACATTCAAACCAGTCATGTCACTCTTGTGAGTCTTCAAGAAATCATCGCACGCCCTTTGTGACATAATAGGTAAATCAAAAACTCCTTTCTTTTGCGGGTTCGGTTCAACATAAAATCCATTCTGATGCAACTGATCACCATTGGGTAGATACAAGACTAAATAACCAGACGATCGCGCCGAAGCCACGATCGCAGCCACGGCCGCCGTTTTTCCCACCCCTTGACAGCCACTGACCAGAACGGTGGCCGCCGTGTGCTTTATCAGAGCATTGGCAATTTTTTGTGTGGAATGGCGGATCATGATGCGCTTACTCTTTTATGAGCCGCTAGTTCCCATTCTTCGACCATATTGCCATTTGTTCCCCTCGGATTAATTGACAGAGGGTGCAGAATGGAAGGAACTAGCTGCTCTGGGCCGTCTTTATCGCTGTAACAGTCCATGAACACTGGGATCCCTTCCTGTGACTCATCTTTGTTTTCCTCGTTACTAGTACTAACACCCAAATCGGCATTCTGAATTGACTGCAGATATTCTTCCAATGCTTTTTCAACCCACTCTCCAAACCGAGGATGCATACCCAGGACTTGATTGGATGCCTTCAATTGAAATTCAATTTCTTCAAAGAGCTCATCGACGGCATCTTGTTTTTCTTCCCACGAAGGCAACGCTTGGATCGCTGGAAGTCTCGTCGAAGCAGAAGCCTCCACTTGCTCACGGACTATCTCATACTGCTTACGTTGTCGTTGAAGTGCATAAACTTTCGTATATCCTTGTCCTGGACTGGGTGGCGGCGGGGACGGGAGATTCATTTGCGTGAGAAATGTCAGAGGTGGAATAGGTTGCACCTGTAGTCGTTCCTGGGACGTCCGAGAAACGAGATCGGGAGACCAGTCGGGTAAATCGTCATACTCCATTCGAGAATCCATCAGTTCATCAAGATCCCACGGATCAGTCCAGCCACGTCCCGTCTTTTTGTCGAGTGCTGAGCGAATGGCTTGTCGCCTGGCTTCCTCCTCGTCGAGATCAGCCGTACGGGGCGAAGCTACAGCGAAGGACCGGGCCTGTCTTAGCGGTCGCGTGTGGCGTGCTATTAAAGGAATAGCGCGTCGAATCATTATTGCTCGTATTTTTGGCTTTTTGTTTCGATGATAAATCCTAGATACAGGCGACCCATGTGATAGGGATGAGAAATGCATCAAAAAAGGATAACCGTCGGCTGCGTTCTGTTTGTGGAGCGAGCGAAGGAAGGACGGTGCTCCTCTGTCCTCGCGCATCGCTTATCGCTTCGCCTCGATCGCTCTGTCGTTTGTCGCGTGTCGTGTGTCGTGTCGAAGGGCGGACGGAAAGTTCGTCGGACGTACGTCGAAGTCCGACGCCAGTTTCGTGTTTCGTTCGCCGTTTCACGATCTACGGGAGATGCGCGCAAATGCGCGCGAGCTAACCATGAAATCCATCCGTTGAGTTTTCATTTCATTTTGGCATGTTGGCGTTGAAACCGTGCCAGTTACAGGGTCATGCTACACAATGATCCTATACACGCTTAGAAACTACGACACGAGTCACTTAAAGGCAAGGGTCATTGGTCTTCACGAGTAGAACAGTAGAACGACCTTTTGTTAGGCAAGTTTCATGCATACTTCTACTATAACACGAAAAGTGGGAAAAACGGATGCCAACTACGGCACTCCGACTTTCGCTAAAAAAAAAGCGATTCGTTTCTGCTCGCCACGAGTCATTGAGGAGAAAAATGAAGCTGTGTTCGTCGTTTACTCGGTCCTAGATAGTACAAAATGCATGAGAACAGTTCTCTCTTTTCTCTATTCGTTTCGGTAACTAGTCGTCCACGCGTGGTCAACTCCTCATTTTTGTTTTTTACGAAACCGTTTCATTCAGTCGTTCCATCCGTCTGCAAACGTCTTTCGTGGAAGCCCCATTCATTCTTGTCTCTCATTCATTCAGGTTTCACTTAAACTCAAACATGCAAGAAATAGACACCGAAGAAGTAGCAGCAAGCTTTCTCTTGTCGCTAAAGCACAGCCGTAGTGTGACTCCCGAGCCGAACGGCGATGAATCGGATTACTTCCCACGAAAGGCATCGTATCAGTCATACTCCAGGTCGCTCGAAGAAAAGGACTCGGAGAAATCTTACAAGAGATTACTTCCAGATACTAAGTTATCACCAAAGATGCCGCCAGCAACAGAACTCTTAGACCTTTCTGATCTTCCACCGTTGGAGTCATTGATTAAAGGCAGCAAACTGGTGCTCATGAAAGACATTGACCTTGTCCCAGATGCCCTGTTTGTTGCCATGGCGCAAATGAAACCCTGTCGTCTCACTCCCGCTGATCGAGTGGGGTGCTACAAGACCCGTGAAATTGGCTTTTTGGGTATGTGCTGCAAGCATTGTGAAGGCCAACCTGGCTTTGGTCGGTATTACCCCAACTCTGTTCGCAGTCTTGCGCAAACGACAACATCGCAAACAATCCTCAAGCACATTGCTGGCAAGTGCAGTTTCTGCCCTGCAAGCATTCGCGATGCAGTTATCAAGTTGCAGCAGCAACCGGGTCCTTCGGAATCCACCAGTTCGGGACGCCCTCGCTACGGGTCACGGAAAATCTTCTTTCAGCGTGTGTGGTCGCGCTTGCACGAAGGCGCCGAGCTCGAGTCGGATGATCTGTCTACAGAGACACCGGATATGGAGGAAGCCAGTATGATTTCGGAGGGAGACCATTCCGCTCTAGTCAAGCGAAAAAATGACTTTGGAAAGTCATCCATGTCATCATCAAGTAAGCGAATCAAAACAACTCTCCGTTTCGATTGATATGCTAACTTGAGTGCAAATGTTTCTTATTTTAAAAAATATAACACCATGAAGCTTGTAGTCCTATCTTTAGCTTTTATTCTATGTAACCTGTTTTACCCACTTTTGCCATCACCCCAGAAAGTTAAGCCCGATTCAAACCCTTTCTCCTCCCCCGAGTGCGAAGGACATCCATTTAGCTAAACAGCAGATTAAAGTCTTGTTTGCTCATCAAAGGCATTCCTCGAGGAGCAAAGGAAGGAGGGCGAACACCCGCTCATTTTCCCCTTCATTCGTTTCCAAGCTCCGAACAAGTGCAAAAGCTCTCTGGCGTAGGTCTCCGTATGATTTCTGGCCCAATCAACGGCGAGTGATACGAAAACATGATTTATACTTAAAGACGAAGGCGTTGGGTTTGCGCATTTTTCTTCATACTGACTTATTTTGGGACCGTTTATTCATAGTAGGATTGCGCCTGAGTCCCATGAAGAAAACAACTTGTCGAGTTATGTCTACAATCGTGTTTCTGGTTTCTGGGGAAGATAGTCCGAAGTCCGAAGCGGACATTTGCCCCAAAATCCCGAGGCACAAGGCACAAGTGTGTCTTCGATTGAACCGGTTAAAAGGCGTGCCGGCATCGAAAACTAGAGATTTGCACTTCATGATCTGCTATTATCTAATTTACGATTAGAGTCGCTAGCAAATCAAGCAATCTTCAAATTATCTAAGAATAGATCCATTTACATAGTAAGAAGAAAAGCAAATACTTTGTTCAAATGAAGCTTTAGTCGTATTGAAGTGCCTTTCGCTGCTTACATTTTCTTCTTGACAATATTTTCCAAGTGCACAATGTCAGCTGCAAAGTTACGAATACCTTCCGCTAGCTTTTCAGTCGCCATAGGATCTTCATTAAGCATCCAACGGAATGATTTCTCATCAATTTGAATCTTTTGCATATCCGAAGACGCTGCCTCGGCTGCGTCGAGACGCTTTGTCACGGGTTCTGTGGACGCAACCAATTCATCGAGCAAAGACGGTGAAATAGTGAGTCGATCGCATCCTGCCAACATCAAGATCTCACCCGCATTACGGAAACTGGCCCCCATTACAATCGTATTGTAACCGAATTTTTTGTAGTAGTTGTAAATCTGTGTGACGGAAATAACACCAGGATCTTCTTCCGGCTTGAATCCGTCGACACCCGATTCTTTCTTATGCCAATCCATGATGCGCCCCACAAACGGACTCACGAGTGTAATACCTCCTTCCGCGCAGGCTACGGCTTGTGCAAGACTGAAGATTAGGGTGAGATTGCAGGTAATTCCTTCCTTTTCCAAGACTTGCGCAGCTTGAATACCCTCCCACGTTGCGGCAATTTTAATTAAAATGCGCGATTTATCGACACCTGCTTCTTTGTACAATTCAATAATTTTACGCGCTTTCGAAATGGTGGCCTCGGTATCAAATGACAAACGTGCGTCGACTTCGGTCGAAACGTATCCGGGTACAATTTTCGAGATCTCTGTCCCGAAATTGACAGCAACTTTGTCCTAAAAGAAAAAAATCCATAACTCAATCGTTAGAGTAAAGATAAAACGGCAGATTGTGCGATCTTTTGTTTCGACGGAATGAAACATGACGAATACATGCGCAACAATTCAACGACTAGTTGTTCACACAAACGAAACGTACCATGGCAAGAGCTAGATCGCCTTTCGCATAAGCTACCGCATCATCAATGAGCTTCTCGTATTCCGGCATCTGTGCAGCCTTGTAAATCAGGGAAGGATTCGTTGTAGCATCTTGAGGCTTCAGACGCTTGATCGCCGACACTTCGCCCGTGTCGGAGACCACAATGGTATGTTCTTTGAGCTGTTCCAGCTGATTTTTGGTCATTTTGGTTTTTGTGAAATGAATCGATTATGTTGCCGGATTCTAGTTTGCTTTCAATGACTTCGACGAGGGGTCGTATGACGGCGATGACGGCTTTGTTCTCGACTTCATAAGAGGCACTTTTCGTTTCGAACGTGGTTCGATCGAGTTCGAATGTGAAGGCTCGAACTTTTAGATTCGGTCCCTGGTACGGTACTGTACCATGTACAGCTGTTTGCATAATGGCCCAGACTTCATGTAGGCTCCGTAGAAGCCTACCACAACGGAGTTGAGTCGCGGTCCGACTACTCCTCCGCCCTACTGCCATCGCGACAAATCTCGTGTTGTTTTCGAGAATGCCGATCCTATCATTACATTGCTAATAACACTTGCAGGCTGCTTTAGTCAGGCACGATCAACACACATATTGTTCCTTTTTTTATTTAGCGTCGATTGGTATATATATCGTGCCTGACTCGCAACATTTCGGTTCTTAAAACTGTCGGTGAAAATTGGCACACGTTTGTGTGCAGTGATGACTCGCGGGCTATCAAGACAAATGGATTTGTGGAGAGCATTTCCTTCAGACCTTGAAAGATCATCACCTAGCACTCAAAGAGAGCTTGGTTCAACAAAATTGACACGATCATTGTTGAAGAAAGCCGTTCCAATCATGAAATCGATGATGAAGACGGAAGTGACGATATGGACAAGTTGCCGTCAGAGGGCGAAATAGAGGATGAAACAGACTAAACAGCGCTGGATCGCTTCAGCGCTCATGGCAGAGTACTAATTTCATGTAATTTCAACTTACTTTATCAAGAAATTCGCTTTAAGATGCAGCAACATGAACAAGAATGGTAATGAGGGCATGTTGCAAGTTGCAAGAAGGGAGCGAGATTTTGCGCGAAACGGTGCGTGCCTGTCGGTCGTGTGACGATGCGTGACTGACCCGGGACTGAAATGAAACCGACCATTTGTTCAAAAAAAGGTAGGTTTAAAAAGAATTGATGACAAGAAATTGCTGTCAAATATGATTAGTGTCAGTATGATCAAATTTATTTTCTGAAAAGATGCTTTTTCAGTCAAATCATAGGTTTTCGTGAAGTAGACTTAGCTCGTACGCGAAAATGGCACGTAGATTTTGTACTATCCGGTACATTTTCTACGAAATTTACATAGGTCAGTGACCGGAAGCAAACAGCTGTACCAGGTACCGGTACCCCGGTACCAGTACTTGTAGCTTCTAGCTGCACCTTCAACATGCAGTGGTACTAATTTTGTTAAACACAGTCTGTCCTCTCAAAGTGACCTAGTACATGAGTACCGTTTCTGGGTTCTCTCTGACGTGTCGAGTGTCGAGCTTTACTTGATCCTTAACGCTAAACGCTACTGCGTGGATTCGGCTTCCTCTTTCATTTTTGGACATCATCATTAACAGGCAACACAGGCCATTTAAAGCATCAACTCGATCGCTCAATCATCTCGCACCTGACTGTCCGGAAAAACCTGTCGCACGTTCACATTGATGCGATGTGACGACAGAAATTCGTTGACAAATATCATATCTTCCGGAGGAACTAACTGTAAGCCTGACAAACCCACGGGTTCCTGCGGACAAGCCGACTCCGCCACGGGAGGTAGACCCTCATACGGTAGTAATCGCGCCATGGAATGATAATTCAGTCGCGAGGCGCCTCCCAATATCATGACATCTCCAGCGCGTACCAAAATCGGTACGGGCACATCGTCTTTGGTGGCCCCACCCAACAAGAATACAGCGGGTCGTCCCATACTGACACTCACTATCGGTTTGTCCACTGCCAGCTCACCATCATCCCGATGACACCCCATATTCGATTTTTCATTGTAAAAATTGACAATGGAGGCCGTAGCGGCGAAGGAAAACGAAGTACTAATACCTGCAGCGGAATACTGAAACGCCGTGCGGGCAAAAAAGGTCGACAGATCCGTGAGTTCTGGAGCCATGGGAGAACTCATTTCTAGAGGATAGGTGCGGGATGTCCAATCGTAATGATGGCCCAGTGTGGCCCAAGATAATTTGTCATAATTTCGGTAAAATGTGCGTGTAGTGGATCGTGACGTTTTGAGTTTCTCCTTACTATCCTCGATTCGTACTGTATTCTTCCACAAATCCCACTGACTTTCGTTGTTTTCAATATTGTTGACAATTTCGTGTGATTTCGGCGGAATCAAATCAATATTGGTTGTGTGGGGTGTTTCGCAATAAACGGATAGAGCACGGTAGGACAAAAAGTGTTGCAAGTTGATGGACAGTGCTTGAGGTGCATAAAGAAATCCTGGAAAATCTCGTAAGCCAAAGATCGGTCCCTGATACACGTCTTCTTGTGACAACGATGGCATGCGCATGATTCTGGGATCGCCGATTTGTCCTCCAAAATCAATCATTTCCGATAGATCGTCCCATCGATCGGGCTGATCGGGACGTCGACGAAAACGCACATATGCGGCTTTGAAGGCCGTCATGGAAGAGGAGTCTTCTTTTGACAGTTTGGTGCTATGTAGGCGCTTTTATTCCGATCATGTGAATGCCAAAGGTCCTCGCATACTTCAAACGCTTTGACGATGCTTTTTCAAAATTAATTGATTTCGACGCGATGCGATGCGACGGACGACGCAATCGATCCGATGGAGGTCGCGTCGGCGGTATCGGAGGTCTTTTCGGGGTCTGGCGTCCGTCCGCACTCTCACAATGTCGTAGAGGCGATGACGTCAGTGCACCAAGCAGGTGTGTCTTTTATTCTTTCCCAACGTTTTTCGTCGAGGTGCATTTACGTTTATCATTTTTCTTTGGCTTTCATTCGTTAACATACATTCGCAACAACATGAAACTAATACCTATAATATCCTCCCTCTCGATATTTGGCGCCACCCAGTCGTTTGTTCCTACTGCACGCTTTGGAGTACGGTCGTCGTCCCGAGCAGCTTCGAATCATAAGAGTTTTGAATTTGCCATTTTGTTCGATTGTGACGGAGTTATTTTGGAAACTGAAGAACTGCATCGTGTGGCTTACAATGAAGCCTTCCAAGAATTTGATCTCACCATTGATGGCGTTCCGGTGCACTGGTCGGTATGTCCAAGGAAAACTGTGTGCCGCACACATGCGTCACCTCAATCTTTGTCTCACTCTTATCGGACTGCTTCCTTCACCAATACCATCATCCTTGTATTAAATAAAGACCGAATACTATGATGTCTTGCAGAACTCGATCGGTGGAGGCAAACAAAAATGTTCTTTCATTTCCGCAATACGACTCAAACATTCCCCCACGTCGGCGATCAACCACCTCCAACCACACTCGAAGCTCAACAAGAACTCATTGATCAGTTGCAAACGTTCAAAAATAAAGTATATCAGCGTATAATGAAAGAGCAAGCGGAACCTCGACCGGGTTTGTTGGAGCTTATGGATGAGGCACTCGCCGATGATACGGTGGCAGTGGGGTGTGTTCCGCATCGACGAAAGAGTCGGCCCTGCAAACACTCGATTATACACTGGGACCAGAGCGTGTGGCGAAACTAGATGTGTGTATACTGGGGGATGATGTCGCCGCCAAGAAACCGGATCCGCTGATTTACAATGTAGCTCGGGAAAGATTGGGAATTGAGGACCCGAATGTTTGTGTAGTTATTGAAGATAGTCTCATTGGATTGCGGGCAGCCAAAGGAGCCGGCATGAAATGCGTTATAACTTACACGTCAGGAACAGAACATTGTGATTTCTACGGAGAGGGAGCTGATGCGAAAGTTCCCGATTTGGGCAGTCGCAAAGTGACGCTCAACTCTATTTTAGGTCCGCTACGAGAAAAAGGTCTCGATGCACAGATCATGGAGGATATTAGAGATCCCGTGACTGTTTCCGTTTAAATTTTACAAAATAAATTTAGCGTGAAGCAGTAGCCTATTATTTCTTTATCAATTATGTGTTTGTTTGTAAACAAATTTAAACTCCGACCATTCCTAGGTCCATCAGAATAGTGAAAGCTCTCTCCTCGATGCACTCAATAGCCTTGTATTTGTTTGCTAGAATTTGTTCCTCCTGTGGAGCTTTGGGCTGCTGTCGAGCTTTTCGTAAAGCAGCAGCTGCCTCTAGCTTGGCTCTCTCAACTTCCCATGCTTTGGATTGAATCGCCAGTCGATAACTCAAAATACCGCGTTGTCGGTTCTCCTGTTCGCGTTTTCGTTTGGTTTCTGCTGCAGCTTTTTCCAATGTGAGGCGAGATGCCAAAAGACTACGAGCGTTTTTCTCTTCTTTCACAGTATCACGAGGAGGAAGCTCGATGGCGGTCTTGGGTGTGGGCTTGGGGCCTACATCTTTGACAATTCTGGATCGAATCAAAGCTTCCAATTCCAAGCGAGATGCTAGCAGACTACGAGCGCTTTTTTTCTTCTTTGATCGAGTCACGAGGAGGAAGCTCGATGGCGGTCTTGGGTGTGGGCTTGGGGCCTACATCTTTGACAATTCTGGCTCGAATCAAAGCTTCTAGGGCCAAGCGGGACGCCAGTAAACTACGAGCGAAGTTTTCCTCTTTGACGGGGTCGCGAGAAGGAAGCTTTAAGGAGACCTTCGGGGTAGATTGAGGGCCAATGTTCTTTCTGGCACGAAGCTTCGCTTCCAGTGACAAGCGGTAGGACAACAGGTTGCGAGCAGCTTCCTCTTGTGAAAGGCGGATCTCCGCCTTTATTACCGGTTTCGATCCAAATCCTTTGGATGATTTTGCCGGAGAGCTGCTTCCTTTCGATTTCCCGTTCTTTTTCTTCGCTTCCAATATGAGTGGAGAAGCTTTTTTGTTGATTAGCGATGGCGAGAAAGCGGTCGTTGTCACTGCCAACCAGGCAATAAAAAGGAAGCGGCTTTTCATTCTGAAACCAAACACACAACTTTCAAAATAGTAGCTGTTGCGACCTTTTTGTGGAAAGATTGAGGAAGAGTATGATTTTCTTGAGCGTTTACGACACACGTTGCTCGTCGTTGCCTTCCGATCGGCTTTTCCGGCTGATGGCTGATGTCGACTTGGCATTTTCCCGCACCATCAGTTCAATTTTTAACTTGAACTTTTCTACAGTAAGGGGAAGGTTCTCATTTCATCCACACTTATTTTTTTACCAGTATCAGGTACCTGGTACTGGTACCGGTAAGGAGTACAAAGTACAGTGGAGTACCAGGTAGAATGCAGGCGTGACAACTTGTTTCGAACTCAGAGGACGACTCACTCCACTCACTATTCACTGGGTGTGAGAATTCAGCCCCGTTACTGAATCACGGTGTTGAGTGTTGAAGGTTTTCTCTTCGATAATAAATTATTGTATGCAGCCCCTTACATTTTGTTGGTTGAATACAAAGTATGCTGCTATTGACTACTGGTACCTGGTACAGTTTTCCATTTCCAAATCAACAAGTTCATGACTCGAGACAGGAATCCAGTCGTGAGAAAAGATCGTATACATTTTGGATTGATAGTAAGGCAGTGACTCACTCTTATTGGCATCATTCTCGGCAAGAATAACTGCAACAAAATGGCAACATGATGAATGAATAGAGTCTACAAGTACTTGTAGCAAGTCTAAAGGGACGTCGCATTTTCAATAATATTTCTACTTACCGTGCGTTTGAACAGCTAGTTGAAAAAGGCACTGAACTGCTCTTCCTCGCAATGAGAATTCTTCCTACGCTTTTTCTTTTCCTTCCATCGATTCTGGCTTGGTCCGGCAGCGACATTTCGCGTCGTGCCTTTTTTCAATCTAGTGGTGCCGCTGTTTTCTTGGTGCGACGGCACCCGCAAACGCTGTGGGTGGCCAGATTCGATACGGTGATGAATCCATCATGGTGCAGAAAGAGCACGGGACATCGGCGGCTCCGGTGCAGTCGGATCTTTTGTATGGCGTCGATAAGCAACTCGCGGATCGGATCTGCAATTATAATCGTCGATTTGCGGAACTCGGTGGCTACTTTCAAAAGACCAGTTTTGAAGACACCGTCTTGAATGCGCAGGGCCCCATTACCTTTTATGATTCCGTTACAGGAAAGCCACTGTTCGTCGCGCCCAAGAATCGATCCGCGGAAGATTTTGTCAAAGAATCTCGAAAACACGGATGGCCTTCGTTTCGGGATGACGAGGTGGTGTGGGAGAACGTTCGTGTTTTGAGGAATTCGGGAGAGACAGTGTCTTTGGATGGTACTCACCTGGGGCACAATCTTCCTGATGGCAAAGGAAATCGGTACTGCATCAATCTTGTCAGCATTGCTGGCAAGCCAACAGGATCCGTATAAAACGTGGCGAACTTCAAAACTTTAGTCACTTCGCTGTGTGGCATGCAATAATGCGTCTATCTAAAGGGATTAAAGATTATGTCATGTTCATAGAAGCATTCGTTTCATTTGATCGCTCAAAATGCTTTGAAAAGCATTTGTGAGAGCGTTCTAATCACTGCTCTGGAGTAGTTAGCGATTTGATTCGTAGCAATTTTGTTGGAGCATGCTAGTTGCTCACGAAGGGCCTAACGTGTCGAGATAAGATCTACGGCCTTTATGAGGCATGTTGTAAGGTGAAGGCTGGTAGCGAGGTGCATATTCTTCTGTGGAGTATGGCATCGGATTCGGTGCCGCCGCTTCTCTTCCGTTTTATCAAAACACGTATTCTCTGGTGGAGATGAGGCGCTTGTCGACTTATCGCCTACAGATTGCTGAATATTATAATCAGCCCTAGATTGTTCATAAGAATATTTTCCCAGTTGTGCGATTGGGTTGTCAGGACTGAATGCAAACGGCTCGGGCTTCGGGAAAGGACGGACACCAGGCTTAATCTCCGGTGGTACAATGTCCGCACTCGATCTCATTGGAAGCGTTGGCTCGACCTGGTCCAGCAAGGAAGGGTCACCTTTGGCAGCGGATGAAAGTGCATCCGATTTAAAGAGTTGCATACGTGGTGGCGTGACAATGTCAGGTACATTGGGCCAAACACGCGGTTGATCAGAGTTTGAAGGAGCTTGATATGGTAGTCCCTGTTGATTTGTTGCTGCTTTAAGAGTAGTTGGTTCTTTCGTCATAGTTCTTAATGACTCCTCGTATGACTGGATCATCGACTTTTGCAACGGGGCTGCCGTTGGAGCGGAAGGAGGATCATAAGCTCGAGGAGGTACTCCAGAATTGCTGGGAGACCTATATAGCCAGGAAGTGCCGGATGGTTGCATCCCTTGTCTTGCATATTGTTGTTGCTGAATGGGTTGATAAACATCGTTATCGGTACTTTGCTGCATAGGTGCATTGAGAGGCGTCGAAGAGGGCGCAGCGTGGCCGTAGACCGGAGGTGGTGGATTGCGTCTAAATGAGGTTGGAGGTGGTAGTGATGATTGTTGAAAATAGGGTCTAGTCTGATCCACTGTCTGCGGCAATTTTCTCTCGAGAGTTCCTGGCTGCCTCAAGTTCGTCTGTGTCGTATTTGGTCTAGGTGCGTTACTGCCCAGTCTAGGCTGTTGCCTAAAACTTACTGGTGGCATATTTGGTGCATAAGATCCATTAGGAGATGAATAGCTTCCCGCCATTGGTTGCCTGAGCACATTGTTGGGTGGAACACTTGGCGGTGAACTTGGTTGACCATGCAATGCTGGCATTCTACCGGTCGTTTGACCAAACTCGAATGTTCTGCTCGCGACAGGGCTAAATGACTTTGGTGCCTCTGTTGTGGGTGGTAATCGCGATTTTCGATACGCTTCGGCCTCCAAGGAAAACATGTTGTGTAGATAGGTAATAAAGCCGCCGAGTCCAATAATAAACAAGAGCAGTGCCGCTTCACTCGGTCCATGCTTTTCTTCTAATCCAATTAACAGACCTTTATCTTGTATCCATTCCTGTAAAAACACCCACGCAAAACAGACCTGTCAAGAGATTGAGTGCGAATGACGAAATGACTTGACGATGTATTTAATGTTCGTTTACGTACCATGGCAACTCGTCCATTCCAGACCTCGGCATTGACATCCATACCATATGGTGCTTTATTTTCTCCATTCAAGTTCCATTTTCTCACGTCGGGCTTTTTGAATTCCTTTCGTTGCGGTCGTTGCGGTCTATTGGGTGGACGGGATAAGTTTTGCAAAATGGCGGGGTTGTCGAGCCACTCTCGAGGGACGCGAATCTTTACGTTTTGCTCGAAGGGCAGCATGCAGAATTGAAAACTCACAAACAGCAACATGAGACAAACCACTTCCAGTGAGATATTACTCGCCAAGTCGCCCTCTACAATGGATTGTAAGACACCTTTCCCCTGAATCCACTCTTGTAAGAAGATCCATACGAAGGAAATCTGATGCGAATAAAAGAAGTGAGTTCCATGCACTCTTGACCAGCAGCTGACGACTCCAATAAGCTCACCTGAGCGATGCGACCATTCCACAGCTCAGCATTTTTATCAAACCCAAACGGCGACTTCCCTGGCTCGTTGACATTCCAATCGATCGGTCGCTCTACGATCGACTTAAGAAAGTCGAATAATTCCGATTCTGGATCTTCGGGCGAGTCGGAAGCCATGCGATATGGGGTTCTGCTTCGTTTGAGCACCGATAAAGGTGGCCTAAATGCAAAAGTCGTCCCATTTGCTAAGATGAGAAAGCTGAATGCTAAGGAATGGCACCTCATCGTGGTTTACGGTTTCAGCACGCTGGGATGCTCTCAAATCTCGTCCTCTACTCGTATTCTGTCTAAAAATCCCGCTGGAGCGTCTACGGCACTATAAACTAAGTGTTTGGTTGAAGATGATCCATAAAGGGAGGATTGCGAGGGACTCCTGATTTTGTTACGAGTGATGAGCAACAATGAAATAATGTCGTGCATTCCGGCACATGGCACACACGCCGTCCGGAAGGATGACGTAGACATATCCGCCGTCTCCATGTCGTGACAGTGGGATGCCGGTTGCCGGTTGGTGTCGCATAGCTAATAATGTTTGGTACCAAACTACCGTTCTTTACCAAAGGCACAATGGGAGACAGCACACAGCACATGGCACATCAACAGACGTAAACTGAAGAAATCCTTGTCTTTAACTTTTACAAGCGTTTTGTCTCTTGTCACTCTTTCATTCTCACATTCAGGATTCAGGCAGAGATCAACGATCAACATTATTTAAAATAGAACACGAACATAAACCGTGAATCGTATCTATTTGCTTCATGCTTCATGCTCAAGTTTTAAGTTTTGATCCAGGTCTCTAGAAACCACACAACACAGGCAAGGCCCGTTTTGGCACTGGGCTTTGTTCTTCGGTCTCACACTTACTAATACGGAGCTGCTTGCAAGCTGCAAGCAGCACAAAGCATAAAGCATAAAATTCTTGCCACGTGCCAAATTTTAGGGAGAACGGGATTGGCTATTGGCATTCAATGATCACCCGTGTATTGACTGGAGTCGTCTATTTGAAACTTGAAACGGATCTGTTTTTTTGTTTGGTCACTACTTGTTCTTCTTCGGAGAAATCTTCAGAAACGAAGAATGAGTGAGGTGAATGGATAAGGAACAATAAAAATTGATAAAAATGGTTGGAGTCTGTAGTGTAGTGTGAAGTGTGAAGTCTACCAGTTTATGTCTATTGGCTATTTTTTTTACTATGATGTGATGTACGGGGTAAGGCACTTCTTACTTCCTGGACTATAAAGCTAAGGCAAGACTAATGATGCGGATGACGTCTGTCTTTATTTACTCCGTATGATTTATGTCTTTACCTGGCATGATTGTGACAGTACTCGGTATTTCCTTGATCACCTTGAAGTTGTCAAGCAGTCATGCGTCATGCCGCCTTGCAAGCATGGAGCAGGGGGCCACGAGCCAAGAGCAACGAGCAGTTCTTCTCATTCTTCACTCTTCACTGTTCACTCTTCACTTTTCACTTTCTACTTTCCACCTTTCATGCAGCCAGTTGTCCGTCATAAAGTCTTTTGATACGGAGTACGGAGTAATTGATTTTAAGGTATTGAAGACTTGTTTACGCGTTACGCTATATTTTTCGCCATTTTTCGTGACAATTCTTTGTGAAACTGCTCATACGTTGTGCTGTCGGCTGCGCCTTGTGGGATCCTATCGTTTACTCCAAGAACTTGAAATGGCTCCGTCTCAAATTGTATCATGCGAGTTTCTCGATGTATCCGGTCACACCTTTTCCCCAGACCTGTCTTCCAAGGACTGGGACGTGTCAAACCACAGTGATTCTTCCACTGGGGAAACGCATGGCCAGTCAAAGTCGGTTTCTTTTGGAAAGGTTCGTGTTCGTAGCTATCCACTCATACTGGGAGATAATCCATCCTGCTCCGGTGGATTGCCCATTACTCTAGATTGGGACAGCATCGGACAAAGCGAAGAGTTTGACTTGAATGGCATTGATAGCGATAATATACCCAAAAGACCAGTAGCTCGGCTGTCATCGCAAAGTCGACTGGCACTCCTAATCAGACGGGGAATTGGCAAGGGAGACGCAAGCAAAAATTACGCTGATGTCGATGCAATCGAGCAATTGCGAACAACTCTCTATTATAGCGACGACAGCGCGACAGTGCCGAACTTGCAGCTATCACAAGCGATCAACAAATAATATCAAAGAAAAATGGAAAGAGCATCAAAACCAAACAGTTTGGTATGGAAGAATATTTTTTCGCATGTTCTCCTCTCGTCGACGAAAGACACGACTTACTCCACCATCATGCTGATTCGAATTATTCACTCTTCTTTAATCGACTGCGGCGACAAAGTGGAGCGCATACTGCTCGTGGGCTCTGCGTAGAAGCAAGACCACATCCTCTTGGTTTATATGCCAAACATCTGCTGCAGCGTAGCCGATAGCTTCTTGTTTCATACATTCCTTATTTTTCCAAATGGTTTCACGTAGATCCTAAGTAAAAAATTCATTTATCCTTCCTACCTAAACCCACACTATGTTGTCGTCGTCAAGATCGTCAAGAGAAATCCCCAGAAGATTCAGAAACACTTGCGGATTTGTAACAAAGTAGGCGTTTGCGATATCCATGGTCTTCTTGATATGAAGCTCTATTTGCTCCTTTAAATTATCCTCGACAACTTTTGTGATTGCTTCCTGGAAAACGTGAACAGCTTGGTTCAAAACCCAGTCAGATCCGAAACCAGTATCTCTAATCCTTAGTTTAATCTTTTCCAGCTTGACGTGAAGCTCGCGCAGATGTAGTACAGGGGAGCAGTTTTTCCCTTTGTTGTTGTAATGATCAACTCTATCCTTGGCGCATTCTATTCGAAGGCGAATAGACAAGTTTTGCAATGACACCATACCCCTTCCTTCGAAAACTGGATCAAAGATAGTACGGTTCTTTTTTCTTTTCAATTCGGAAGAAGAAATTATCCAGATGTAACTTGAGGTTCTTCATGTCTAAGAAAAGAATTGTAGGGTCAATGCGAGGATTGAATCGACTAAGCCGTATTCCCTTCTGTGGCTCGTTAGAAGTTGTGTTGCGATCTTCTAGAGGCAGTGTTGAGTCTATTTGTCCCAAATGATTGAGCTCATCAGGGTTACGGGG
This sequence comes from Fistulifera solaris, assembly GCA_030295235.1. Lineage (NCBI taxonomy): Eukaryota > Bacillariophyta > Bacillariophyceae > Naviculales > Stauroneidaceae > Fistulifera > Fistulifera solaris. The sequence continues at coordinate 328,113 of AP026167.1, read as the reverse complement.
GTCCACCGCGTCTTTGTGCAATTCGATTTGGTACGAAACATCACGGATGGCAATTTCCATTAACTCATCGTCGTCGATTTCCAAATTTCTCCAAAGCTCGATGCCACAATTAAGAACAGAGGAAATAGGGAGATCTTGGAGTACAGAGGCAACGTATTTATCCGAAGCAGGCTGCAACAAGCGAATATCAGTCAAGCCCTACAGCTTGCCGATGCCGTTGTAGTCAGACTTACCTGGCCAATCCCACCAACTCCGACCTTCCAGCAACCATGCCGCTGAGCTTGGAGAATAAGTTCGCGTACCTCATCGAGGATTGATTCTTCAATGTATACAGCGGACGGATCATAGCCTTCCTGTGGGATGATCGAGGAAGCCACCGAGGTGGCGTCTTCGTTATCACCGAACATAGGAAAAAATATTGATTCACCGCCCATGACCTGACAAACCAAATTTTCTCGACGAATATTCACATCGGAAAGAGTTAAATCACCGCCGTTTTCGCCTCGGCAAGTCAGAATCCATCCCTCTAATTCACCGCCAAGATCTCTACGCTCTACAGGGATCGAAAGCTTCGGCAGGTAATTCTTTTTTCATTTCAAAGTTGAAACGTTTTTAGAGTGCTGAAACGGAAATACGTTTTCTGTAGTGATGGACTTACCAAGAATCTTTCAATTGCGATCGTCACCTTTTCGCGTAGAAATTGGGAGAAGTCATCAGATTCGTCCATGGCTTTTGAGGCATCCTTCAGTAGTTGTTCGAGATCGACCTCATCTATCAAATTCAAAAAATCATCGTCGATGCTTGGATCGTGACGTTATCGCATGAGTGACCACGGAATAGTCGTTGATTCACTTCGAATAGTTGCTTACCTTGAATAATAAGGGAGAACATCAAGCATTTCCCTCACGTCCTTCGAAAACGACTCTAACGATAGAATTAGCTTCATATCAAGATCCTGAATGATGCGGGCCGAATCTTCTTCTAGAAGGAATTCCAGCCAGTCCTTAGAAAGATCGCCAGCGTTAATCTTATGAAATTGGGCCACGCACAAAGAGAAAAGACTGGATATTGGACACATGAATTCTTTCGAATTTTCAGGAAGGTGTGATACCAAGTATGAGCATTCTTCATCTGCTGCGTCGAGAAGCGGAATCCAAATACGACCAGCCACCGAAAAGTCTTTCAGCATTCGAAGATGACGCATTGAGGTGAAGTTTGAAGCATGGATATTTAGCATGCGAGTGACAGCATCTTCGCGGTAATAGGTGCGCACGAGAATTCTTTCCAAGAACTCCATAATGTCATTGCGCGTCAGAAATTTTAAAAGCGTTCTCCGCGGAGAGGCTAGGGATTGGATTGCTTTGAGAAACAATATCAGTTTTGCATTGTTTCTATTGGCTGCCTCACTATCCTTGGTTAAGACCGATTGAATATTCTTCACGATGAATGAAATCGTCTTTCGGTAGAAAGTCACACTTTTCTCCTCAATAATCATAGCTCTTAGTAACGCCGACTCAATTTGAGTTACACACCTTGTCCAATCACCATGTTCAATGGCGACCAACAGCCTTTCATCGTGCAGAAGTAACGTGAATAACTTACTGAGCTGCGTCTTCGCTTTTCTACCTTGAGTTTCCATTTTGTGCAACATAGCTTTGCCTATTCGCTCTAACCGCCGCTTTATCGGACCAAAAGTCGTCACTATCTCACGCCATGCCCGTTTCCAAACCTTGAACCGACAGTGAGAAAGGGCATTAAATATACTATCTGTACTGAGAAATACGTACCTCAAGGGATTGTACTGAATTCTTTTGTTGCACCTTAACCACTGTGCGGCAGAAAATTAGAAACTCATACGTAATGGAAAGCAAAAGACGAAAGCGCTTTTGATTGTAAAGGTATGTTAGATTGTGTCATGTAAAGGCATGTTCGCTGCGCGAAGTACTTACCGGAAAATTTACACTTTCGGCTCTTGCAATCGATATGGTTCTCATCAAGACCTTGATTATCGCAAAAGCTCGCTCAAAATAGCGCTTCTTATTACCGTCTCTAGCTTCACTTGTTGATTGGCGACAAGGTTGACGATCTGAATCCACGAGCTCAACCTCTTGTCCCCCATCCTTTTCAAAAAGGTCTCCAAGTACTTCGCTGACTAGCCAAAACCGAGAGTCAGGAGGATTAAGGGGTGTCTTAATGAAAGCTTCATCCGAATTATCGTTATTTTCGTCTTTCGCTTCATCATTGATATGCTCGCCTTCTTTTCCTTCCAGGCTTTCGAGAAAAACAATTATGTCAGAAACAAACTCATTCAAGCCTTCGTCGAATTCCTTGTTCTCATCAACCGCCCTTAGAAAACTTTGCCAGATAATTTCTACGCATTTATACCACGAATCCCAGACAAAATCATCTTCAAAATCATCGTCGTCATCATCATCTGCTGCATTCCCTTCTAGCCTTTGTTCACGGAGCGCTGCACGGTATGTGTCGATCTGGAGTTGAAAAATCGCCGCTTCTCTGATATGTTCAATCACAGGAATGAACTGAGCCCCATGACAGTGTTTTATGTCCTCACGACTTACGTCAATAACCTTGCCTTTGCCCTTTCCTTCGTCGGTAAGTGCAACAAGAAACCTCGGTGACTCAAATGTTGTCCCGCCTTTCACACAAGCCAGTACCACGCCTTCACCACTATCTGTTCCGACTTCAAAACCGACCGCCGCCTCAATGATTCCATGGATCGCATCACGATTCATGTAAGCATGTGCGGTCCCGTCCCTCTCCTTTGCCATAAACACCTGACGACGTGACAATCGTCTTCAAATCTCCAGCCAACAAGGACTCCCACACCAAACGAGGTCGAAACGCAAGAGCCAATAGGTACTTTAGAGTGTCGAGGCATGTATCGGTCCTTCCATTCATCTTTTATGCGAAAGGTTAGCTCTGAGAACTCGCCATTGCGAAGAAAGCAACGGTCCAGCTTGCATGTAACCGAAATTGCATTTGTTCCTGATATGTTGCACGGCGTGTTGTTGTTACTCACAAAAATGCGCTGACTATGCACAACTGTGCCCATCTGACATTTAGATGAGGATATTCGATTCTTCGTGCCAGGCTGACACGGTGTGATGGGTATGGCCACTTTAACTCCAACAGATAGTGGCTGCCGACGAACGTGAGGGTATGGTCGTTCTTCAATTTGACTGGCTTCGACATCGCCGTTGTCTGATGCCAACAAAGCCACTCCAATATCGTCTTCTTGAATAACGTAGTTGACAGAAAAAGCTGATTTACTATCGCTTGAATCACGCATGATGATTGGGTCGGTCACATTCGGTTCAATTGCATCGCGATCTTCTTCTTGGTCCTCAATCGATAAAATAATCGATTGCGAAAAGGGGGCCGTATTGTCATGTTTGGTGCGGGGTGGTGAACGCAACATCAAGTTGGGGCTATCCAGCGGCGAGTCGCTTTTCTCCTCGTTCAACGGGCTACCAAGAGGAACCGACATGGTGGATGTCCACATCGGATGGATTGGTTTGTGCAACTGCTTTCTCCCAGGTGTAGACCCTTCCTCATCGCCATTCCGTTTGGTGCTGCCAACCTTGTAAACTTCCGCGTTATCTTCAGGTGAAGCACGTCGCTGCGCTTGCGCAGCATTTAGAAACCGCATTCCTATTTTGGCCCCAACATCTATCCACGGTAAATCTGCTTCGACATCTGACATTTCTGATCGCACTGAGCCCCTCGACGTGGGAGACAGTTCTTCGAGTGGCATCATAGCAAATGGCTCGGGCCGTGGTTTTTCTTCCTGATCTGCACCGGATTCAGGTGACGCCACTTTCACTTCAAATGCTTCACCTTGACACGGCGAGTCAATGAACTTTACAGAGGTAGAATCTGGCTGATGTAGAGAAACGACTTGTTTCGAGAGCTCTTTTTTGCGTGAGCGTCCCAGAGCTGTCCTTTCATCTAAATTCTCTGATGATTCGTTTGAATCGGTGTTGACTTCGCCAATGCGTGTTTGGACCTCATGGAAAATCTGAAGTGTCGATTGCTCTTGCTTGCATTTCTCTGTACCAGCAGCCATTTTTGACACTTTGTTGTGTAACTGCTCGTCAGACAACATGAAATAACAAAAATGAAGCGCTACAGCATGTTCTGCGGTGGACCAACTAGTTCCGTAAAAGCCCTTCAAGTTTCCCTTATCGGGGTCATTCCGAGAACGGTTCATCCATGTCCAAACGAAGCGAGGTTCCAGTGAATGACGACGGCCGAGATGTTTCAGCGCTGGAGGAGGCACTTTCAGAATGGATGTTTCCCAACCATCCTTCGGTGGAAAACGTTCCGCAAGCGAAAACAGTGGTAGTATAGGTTGTTCCCAGAGGATGTCCTCGTCCGTCCATTCTCTGCCGACAAATCGTCTCCCAGCAAAGAGCACTGCGTCAACCCAATCGAATGATGCTCTCAAACTGCCTGGTACATGCTTTTGCAAGCAAAGGGGACACCAAGTAACGCATATTTCCTCCCAATCGACGAGTAAAGACATCGACTTCCAGATAACCCACATCAAACTGGAAGAGGCCGCCAGCAACAACTGAGACATCAAAAGACCCCCACAACAATCGAAAACAAGATCATTGCAGCAAAGAATTGAAGGGAAGACCTCCATGGCTGTCCGCCTTTCCATAGCCAACGAGCTTTTATATCGTTTTCGGTGAGTCCTTTGCACTTAGCTTTTAAAATCGTCCAGTTGGCCCTCGAAATGAGGGGCACAGTCCATTGAAAATCAGTGGCTTTGGCATCAGTATTGATGGGTAGTGGATCGTACTGCCTCCAGCGGAACGCACTGTTCTTGTTGAGTAGTGCAGTCAGGCGTTCACTCAAAGCGTCACAAGGATCATCATCCGTTTCGATCGTCCGCTCTCCATTGATCGCTGCCATTCTTTTCGAACTTGAACGCGTCCAATTGCTATACGCTAGGTATTTATACAGTGGGCGTCATGAGATAATGTTTATGGGTAGAATGAAAAATGATGATTGCATTGCCCTGAAACCTGAAATCATGCCATGGTTGTCGACCTACAATAATCATTGTACTCGTAACGTATTAGAGGACAAAGACGGATCATGATATTAAATATACGTTTTTTGGAGATATTCAACGAAAAAATATCAAACCTGTAAGACATTATAGTCCGTTGTAAGGGTTAGCTAATCTTGGCTTGGCAGTGTTGCACACCGCAACGCTGTCTCTAGAGAGAGTTACGGAGTAGTTTTTAACAGTTATTCCACCGCTTCATTAAAAAAATAACAAAAGGCACCATAGTTTTAAATTGAAAGAGCTGCCACTTCCTCCTGAAGCTTTTTCACTTCCGCCTCTGTTGCATCTAACAGTGCTTGCGGGTTTCCATCCGCTTTACTCATTAATTCGTCGTACATCTTCATTTGTTTCTCAATTGCCTTTTTCTTCTTCTTAATCTGACCTGCGCCTACGGGTGTACCATCAGCGTTTACGATCGGCACACCCATTTCGTCCCACTCCTTGAATTCGTCCGTACGAAACATCTGATCCGGAACTTGTAACGAATCTCTTAACTTTGCCAACTCTTTCTCCTTCGCTACCAATTTCTTCTCGATTTTGCCTTTCCGTAATTCGGCTTCACGTGCTTTCTTCTCCTCCAGTTCTTTCATCATTGTCGCAGGGTCTTCTCGGTTCCATAAAGTACCCTCGGGCCGATCCTCTAATCGAATTCCAACTGTCGGTAAAATTTCATCACGTAAAGCATCACAAGTCTCCAAAATGGCTTGGATTGCCTTTGCCGCTGAACTCGGGTCACCTTTACTGTTCTTTACTGCTGAGAGCGCCTCATCGCGGATTTTCGTACGAAAAGAAACCAAGGCGTCAATCATGGGACCAACGGCACTCGAGCCTCCGGCATCATCGCCTCCCGACATTTCGAATCCAAAATCATCGTTCCCTTGAACAACTCCGAACACTTTGAGAATTTGAGTGACATAGATTGCAATCGATTTGAGTGTCAGTACAGCTGGTTTCACATCTGGAATGCGAAGGTAGATATTGGCCTGACTAATGACTTGCAATAAAGCGAGCATTGCCTCTTTGGTGTTGAAGTTATCGAGCAAACTCTCGTGCACCTTCTTTTGTGCAGCCAGTAAAGCATAACTTAGTTCACGGTCGTAATCACCCATGCGCCAACCAACCTCATCCGCTAAATAATCACCACGAGCTAGCGCTTCTACTTGACGGAAAAATGCCTTGAACGTAGTTTCCTTACTTCGCGCATCATCCGTCGTTTGCTGTGAGTAATTCATAGGTTGATCCCACCCCTGCATCAAAAACAAAATGCGAAGTAATCGCGGAGAATTTTTTCCAGAGCCTCTCGAATGGTGACAAAGTTCTTGAGCGACTTGGACATTTTTAGCCCTTCAATGTGCAAATGTCCAGTGTGCGTAAAGTAATTGACCCACTGATGACATTCGCCGGATCCTCCTCCGCCACAGCAAGCCCCTAAACAAGCTTCACTTTGAGCCAACTCATTATCATGATGTGGGAATTTTAGATCTTCTCCTCCCGAATGAATATCGAGATTTTCTCCGAGAATGTCACTGGCAACGGCACTGCATTCAATGTGCCAACCAGGACGACCGGGCCCCCAGGAGAGTCCCAAGCCGGTTCACCTGGCTTGGATGACTTCCATAGAGCAAAATCGTTGGGATTACGTTTTTCACTACCAGAGCTCAATGCACCTTCGCTTTCAGCTAGTTCAGCAGCCGAAGTCTCCGTCCCGGCCGCCGCGGGGCTAAGCTTGCGATAATTATGACCAGCCGCTTGGAACGCATCCAAAGACAAGTACACACTTCCATTGGATTCGTAAGCCATCTTCCGCTGAACAATTTTCTCGATAAACACAATAATTTGAGGCATATACTCGGTGACGCGCGTCAAAACGTCTGGTTCTCGAATGCCCAACGCTTCCATGTCTTCCATGAACTCTTTTTCGTAATACCGCGCATGTTTGATAAAGACGCTATGATCGGTCACCAGGTGTCCTTTTTCTGCGTCCAATTTATCTGCTAGCACGGATTTTGACACCAGAATGAGTTGCTTGGCATCCTGACTAATATTTGTGTCCTTCATGGCAGCGTCAATTCTTGCTTTTTCTGACTCGAGATTCGATACTTTCAGCTTCTGCTGGTCCAAAAGACCCTCTTGCTCCATACGCGAACGCGAATCTTGTCTTTCCGTCGCCTCTTTTAAAGCTCCTTCAATTTGCTGGCGTTTCTTTTCCAATTTTTCACTCGCTTCAACCACAGCCGCTCCGATCATAGCTTTTACTTCCTCGAGTGTTAATTTCCCATTCTTTGTGGCATCGTCAATCAAGTTCTCAATCAGCACATTCTGACGGGCACGCATGATGATTTTATCATCAATGTCTGTAATATTGACATGATACAGAACGTTGTAATGAAAATAGTCGGTCATAATGCGACGCATAATATCCAAACTCAAGTACGTGCGAGCATGGCCGACGTGACTGCTGTCATAGACGGTCGGCCCGCACGTGTACCAGCGAACCGTGCGGCCATCGACGGGAACGAAGGCTTGCTTGGATCCGGTCAGTGTATTGTTCATCATCAGGTGACCTTGCGCCAGAGGCGTCGACGTATCGACGGTAGGAGGATACCAGGCATGTCGTCGGGGATCGAAGGAGCACGTCGGGGCGCCCAGTTTGCCGGCACCCGAGAGAGACATGATTTAAAAGAATACTTTGAAGAAGTGATTTGTTTTTACTTTCAGGGCACTTCCGAGTAATTAGAGGAAGAGCTTAGCGAGACGCGTTGGCCGTTTTTTCGGATGACCGCGAGCCAGCCGCGAGGCGTGGCTCGGCCTGTCCTCGTCCGTTTAAAGAACATTCCTGTCCGTTCACCGATCAGAAACTAGGGCGGTTCAACGAAGAGTTCACCATGAATTGCGGCCAAGGTACGAGAAAAGTAATAAGATTATCCGTTATGTGCGATTTATTGGGTAAGCTACTGTTTTTTTAGCAAATATACAAAGTGACAATTCGTGCGTATCTCAGTCATCGCTTCCGCTTGGAACTCTTTTTGTGTTTCTTTTTCCGCTTACGATCGTCGCTTTTTCGACGCTCCTTTCGTTCTTTCTTGGTCTTTTTGTCCCGTTTACGTCGCTTGCCACTGAGCGTCGACAATGAAGCGTCTGAGCTTGATGGAGATCTTGGAGGTGTTCGGCTTCGTTTTCTGTAAGGCACAACCTGGTCCTCCACTGGATACATTGTTTCCGTCGAACCTCTACCCACGTTGCTAGCGTCTGTCCTATAAGTTTCTTCTAGCTCATTTTCATCATCTGTTGTTCCAGGAGAGTCGTCAGCGGCATTGTAAATCGACTTGTAAACTTCTATGGAAGGTCGGGCCTTGACATCCAGTCCGTCAGCATCGTGCCCTTCTGGCTCCGTCCATTTAATTGCCTTTTCATGCGAAGGCGCGACTTTTACTTTAGCCAAGATTTCGTCTTGGAAATACACTTCTTCCCGTGTTCGAGGTTCCTTCGGTTGCGCCACCACCGTCGCATTCGTATGCTCCGGAGGGGTCACATGGAAACGCTTGCACAATAAAGGTTCCGGTACAAAGGTACTAGCCGTCCTTGTAATACTGATTTTCTTGGTGTGGGAACTCTCATTTTCTGTCCTATCTGTCGATCGATTCAGTGCTTGAGACGCTTCATAGTCCGCGGCCGTGGATAGTCCCGCCACTGGATCATTCTGCGTTTCCATGACGGCTGTCGAAGTGACAAAGCGCGAGCTCATATCTCTTCTAACACCGTCAAAGATACCCTTTGATACAGTCGTGTAGGTTTATTTACTGCTGCGTTTGCCTTTAACGCGTCCTCAACGACTGAAATCTTTTGTTCTAAGGATGCTGCCAATTTCTCTGCGTGTGAAAGAGCTTGAATGACGAGTGGGTGATCGTCCGCTGAGAAAACATGGGGCTGTACTTCGTAGCCATCCGGTAATGCAGGACCAGGAAACCGCTGCGAAGAAGCAAAACTAGAGTCCGTGCCCCCGAGAACAAACCCAGGCAGTACGGGCCTACCATCTGAGGTCAAAGCCTGCTTTTTTCATACCAGCTTCCGGTGCGGAAGCCGACGCCCACGCCGATAAGACACTTCCGAGAACCGAAGCTACTCCCTTTGATCCAATTGACTTTCGTGGTAATGATTCTTCTCTTTCTTCGTCGGTGCTGTCCTGGTGCTCGTAGGCAACGTTATCATAGTTGTCTTGATCAATATTCACCTTCCCCGTTACCTTTGAAATATCCTCCTCGTCATCATAGGCATCATCTTCGTCTTCATGCAGTGCAAAACCGCCGACGGATTTACTTCCCACAAAATCCTGTTCGGTTTCAAACGACACATAGTGATCATCTTCGTCAATTTCTTTTGTTGGCGCGATGGACCCCTTCGGTGTGCCTCCTATTGCATCGGCCACCCGATACACTTTCCTCCGATTAGCTTGTAGTTTGCGGAACTTTTCACGATCTCTTTCAAACTCCGGTGCATTTGCGAATCTTTGAAAACCAAGACCTGCTGTATCTAGCTTGGGCTGAGGTATTTCAACTCTGATCTGACTCAATTGTATCTTTCGCAGTCGTTTTGCCGAGAGATACAGTTGTTCTTCAGTGTTATCCGCGTCGAGAGTGCTAAGTTTCGCGGACGGCACAAATGCCGATGAAGAACTTTCTCGCCATCCCAATGCGCGAAGCAACTGCCAACCAACATTTGCGGGTGGTACCACATCCCCTGAGAGCAAAGCCAGTGTGGGCTGTGATTGATTTGCTTTCCCGGGTTGAAAAGCGGCATGTACAGCCGATGGACCTCCCCATTCATTGTGATCTTGCTCATCCATAAAGTCTTCGGGACGCTGCTGTATGTTCTCCTCCTGCCGTGGTGTCCATCCTTCACGCGAACCCACCGTATTGAAATAGCCCGCCGAGAAGCCGCCACGAAAGGCTCCGTGCAGACGCTTCTCTCGAGGAATATACACAGGCTTTTTTATCCGACGGCATTCTTACGGTAACATCCTTCCGTTTATGCTGAATTTTCAATATACATGGATTTTGATCAACGTATGAACCGAATAATCAGGATATTTGTTACTCCGCAAATCATATCATCGTCGAAACATCGAACAGGTACTCTTGACTGAACCAGTCGTGTTGCTATCGTTGTGCTATCAAGTAGTGTAAATAGTTCGTCGCTCAAAATCACCGCGTCTCGTTTTAACTCCTCGTCTGCCGTCGTCCGACCTAGGAGTCCGACCGCTTCAGGCTTATTTACAAAGTACAAAGTATGCACACAAAGTACAAAGTATGTTTTTCCCCTTCAACAAAAAAATCGCAGATCCGATTGCTTTCCCGCGTTCAGCGCAGTACATTTTCTACGCAGGAAGTGCATTTTTGTGCACCTCGTTTTGTTTTTACCCTCTCCGCACATACTTCATCGACTTGGCGTAAAAATAAGACCGTTATACTTCCTAAACTACCAATCAAGAAAACGTCTTGGCACATCACAATGTCTTCCACGGATGAAGAAGAGTTCGATATGGACAACGAAGTTTTGCCCAAGAAAAAGAAGAATGGAAATGATGAAGCCGTGCCCAAGAAAAAGAAGAAACGCCCCGTGAAAGATGAAGAAGATGGCGAGATGCATGACGACGACGAGGATTATGACGATGACGTTCCTTTGAAGCAACTCAAAAATAAAAAGAAGAACAAAGAAAAGGAATCGAAGAAGCGCAAACCCGACAAAGTCGTATCCGGCCCAGTAAAGAAGAAAAAAGAAAACGGAAGACGTGAAACCCGACAAACCCAAAAGTGACGACACGGCCATGAAGAAAACAGCAATAAAGGCATTGAAGAAACTCGACAAAGCGGAGCGCTTGCAGTATGCTATGCAGTCATTCTTGTGGTGGGACTCCGTAGAACCTCCGGAGGGCTGTCAGTGGCGTACGATGGAACACTCTGGAGTGAGCTTTCCGGAGGAATACGTCCCGCATGGAATAAAGATGAAGTACGACGGGAAAGATGTCGATCTCACTCCGGCTCAAGAGGAGGCCGCAACATTTTTTGCTGCCATGGATCCCGAAGGTATGCATCTCGGTGATCCCAAAACAGCCAAAATCTTCATCAAAAACTACTTTGCCGACTTTTTAGAAGTGTTGGGAAAGAAGCACATCATCAAGGTAGGTAGACTTGCTTTCTATTTGCGCGTCATTGCTAACGTATTGTCCGCTAACATCATCCTATTTTTCTAGGACTTTAAAAAGTGCGACTTCGAACCTATCCGACGCCATTTGAACGAGCAGAAAATCATCAAGAAAGCTATTACGGATGAACAGAGGAAGGCTAACAAAGACGACCGAAACCAAGTTATGTTTCGTTTTGGGTATGCCATTGTCGATGGGCACATTGAAAAGGTGGGTAACTACAATATGGAACCTCCCGGAACCTTTCGTGGTCGTGGTGAACATCCGAAAATGGGAAAGCTGAAGCAGCGTGTGGCACCCGAACAAGTATCCCTCAACTTGTCTCAATGCGCCGCTGTGCCACGCTGCTCGGTACCCGGACACGCTTGGGGTGATATCAAGCATGATCCGAGAGGACAGTGGCTCGCCACTTGGAAGGAAAAACATCAATAATCAGTCCAAGTACATGCAACTGGCAGCTCAGTCGTCGTTCAAGGGCAAGTCGGATCGTTCCAAGTACAACAAAGCAGCCTTATTGTGCTCCAACATTGAGAAGATCCGAAAATCTTACAAGAAAGATCTGAAGTCGAAGGATCAAGAAACAAAGCAGCTGGCGACGGCCGTGTGGGTGATTGATCGATTGGCACTTCGTGTGGGTGGCGAGAAAGACACTGACGAAGAAGCGGATACGGTCGGATGTTGCTCGTTGCGCGTTGAGCATTTGGAGTTCGACCCGAATGGAGAAGGAGGCGTTAACCGTGAAATCAAATTGGAGTTCCTTGGTAAAGATTCGATGTTGTACAAACAAACAATCGATTTTGGAGCCACGATGTACAATGAGAATAACGGAATGGGCGAACAGGTTTATGAAAACTTCAAGTCGTTCTGCAAGAAGAAGAAACCCGACCAGGAAGTGTTTGACTCCATTAACCCGACTTTACTTAACCAACATCTGAAGACATTTATGGATGGACTTTCTGCGAAAGTGTTTCGTACTTACAATGCTTCCAAGACGTTACAAGACGAGCTTCGCAAGCACGAAGCCGGATCGCAATGGAAGAACTTAACTGCTACAGAGAAAGTTGTGGAATACAACAACGCAAACAGAGAAGTAGCTATTTTGTGTAATCACCAGCGCTCCGTTTCAAAAGCGCAAGAGACTGCACTGGAAGCTATCGGCAGCAAGCTAGCAACATTGAAGAAACAAAAGAAGGACCTTAAACAAATGCTTAAGAAGCTAAATAGTGGTGATTCGAGCGGCCTTCCGGTACGGAAGTCATTCGAAGAAATGGCAGAAGATGTACAGAAAGCTGTTGAAAAGGCCAAGAAGATGAAAGAAGCCGCCAAAACGAACGAAGAGAAAATTGCTGCTACCCAAGCCGACGAAAAGGCGAAGCAAAAGAAACGCGATTTAGCCGACAAGAAGTTCCAAAAAGCCCATCTTTGGGAGAAGGTACCTACCAAAGATCAGTTGGTAAAGCGAATCGAAGCCTGGACTGCAAAGATAAATAAAATGGAGATGGATCTCAAGCACAAGGACGATAATAAGGAGGTGTCTCTCGGAACATCAAAGATCAATTACATGGATCCACGAATCTCCGTAGCGTTCTGCAAGCGCAATGAAGTTCCCATTGAAAAGATTTTCTCCAAAACTCTCCGAGACAAATTTAATTGGGCAATGGCGGTTCAACCTGATTGGGAGTTTAATGAAAAGGTTGCACTGGAGGGATAAGGAACAATTACAATTATTAGAGAATACAAACAAACGGTGTAGAATCGATAGTCTATGAACTAATTGAGTTCAGCCATTGGTTACAAAAATCTAATCTTTCTAAACCTTGCGGTTGTCGTCTAAATCTAACTCTTGAAAAGTTTCACGCCACCGTCGAATGAGAGGACCCAAATTGTTTAGCAAGCGGCAAAGATCGTTTTGCGTTGCCATCAAGATAGGATCTTCTGAACGATTACCGGCTAATTGTGCAAAGAGTTGCTCTCTCGCTGGAGTTGTATGTTGTATGCTGGCCGTAGTCAACTTCCGAAGCGTCCAACTATGAAAAGGCTCCAAGACGGTTTGGTAGGCGTTCATGGCCGCTTTCACGGGTTCCGCTTTTCTCAGCACTTCCTTGTACATTGCATGATTGAAGCTGAGACTGCGCTCGATCCACAATAGACCCATGGCAGCCGAGGGATCCTTCAGCCGCCGTTTCAATCCGTCGCTCGGTGGATGGATGCCAAGACTCTTCTCATAAGAGAGTAAAGCATACATTGTGTTACGACTTTCCGCAGGAGCTTGTTGTAACAACTGTTCAACTTTCTCCACGTTGCCGTGAAAGTCATTGGCTGTAGACGTCTGCCCGAGAAATCGCATCGTTTCTTCCAATTTCTTGCATGCTTGCAGCAATCGGGGCACCACAATGTCGTTGCCCTCTAATACGCCTTCGAACTCGTCCGCAAGAAAGGCCATCGGTGTCTGATATTCAGATGTAGAGAGCAAGAAGTGCTCTCCGTTGGCATGTCGTAAATTTGCGTTATCCATGGAAGGTGACTTCTTTCGTGTCAAAAGACCAACGGCGGCGGATGTTGTTGGCTCTAAAAGCAGTAAGCTGACGGCGATCGTCGCCGCCGAAAATATAAATGATCTTTTTAGTGTTCTCCGTGTCATGGTTAGGTACAAGAAACTTATGAATGTGTTATTAATCGACTGATTTCTATGGAATTGGACTGATTGTCTTGTTTTATGGGGCGTTCGTTTTATCAAGCGAGGTGTCAAAGTGGGAGATTCTATTATTTATTGAGAATTCCAACGAAGAGCGAAGAATGATGATGGGTGGTGTCGTAAAAAGGTTGTTTGTATCTTCGTTTATGTAGACGGTACGCGCGTCCGTTACCCAGACTTCTTCCACGACTGGGCGATTTACTGCAGTCCGGATAGTAAGGTTAGTGGCTATCTTTTCGTTCACGATGATGATGTCACAGTTTCAGTCACTAGTAGCCACTAGTGCTTCATGTCGTATCAGGGACTCCTGTCAGTTCGACTTCTTCGTCCCCCTCAGTCCCAATCGTCTCATTGGAGGAGAAACTCATTGTAGGAGCAGCATGGAGCTCCTTTTGGACGCGAAACTGGGCTTTTTCGGCCTGTTCTTCCCAATCCGTAAAAGCAAACACGACAACACCAAAGAGTATCATGTGCAACCATGTTCCTGTCGTTGTTCCAGCGACGAGACCTACAACACCACAGAAATACCCGTCGTCGCAAGTACCCGTTCCAAGGTGACGCACAAATGCCAAGTAATACGCCAGTGGCACTCCGACAACCCAATACGAAACAATTACGGCGGGCATGGCAACGGCTTGTCGTCCACAACCTTTAATCACGCCATTTAAGGCCGTTTGTGTTCCGTCCGCGAACACGTATAATGCCAACAGGGGAATGATCTTCATTGTCTCTTTAATCAAATCATCCTCACTGGGTGCAAAGAGCGACGGAAAGAAGCCGTGGGGAATGATGAAGAGCATTATCCCGATCAAAGCGCTCACGGAAGACGCACTAGCAACACTGACCAAACCGGCAAACGATGCCGCATGTGGATCATTGCGTCCCAAAAGACTGCCAACACGTGCGGCACCTGCGATGCCGAATGATACCGGGAACATGAAACAAAAGGTGTTGATGGACTGAAACAACGCCATTGCTCCTAATGTGACCTCCGGCAACGGAGTGAGTCGTCCGGAAAGGAATATGCAGGTTTCCGAGGCCCACCATTCTGAAATAGACACCAGGCCGGGAATCGCCAGGCCAAGATATTCTTTGACACCCGTCCATGACGAAACGGCCATGATTGATTCTTGCCAGAACGAGAGTTCGTAGCGATCCACGGCCGAAGCGGCGATATTATGGAGGACACGCTTCGATCCAGCGCTTGTACCGAATGTGTACGACAATAACAACGTCGGCTGGATTAGCTCGTAGGTCGTGGTGGCCGCAGCGGCACCCAGATATCCCCATCCCATAAAATGAATAAAAAACACGTTCAGTGGAATATGAAACAATGCACCAACACAAGATGCGTAGGCCGGTAGAAATGCCATTTCGATGGACTGCAACCAAACGATTGTAGTCCAGTTGATGGAATAGAAAATGAGGCCCGGAGCTAGTATTCGGAGATACGAATCGGTCTTAGCAGCCAATTGTTCTTCTTGACCCAAAGCTACAAGAAAAGGACGGAGGCCTTTCCACCACCAAATAAAAATCGGAATAACAAATGCAAGCTGCAAGAAAATGCCGCGATAGTAGTAGACCAAAGGGAGGAGTGGTGCTCGTGGCAGTGCGTTCGAACTCAAGACCCTTTCGTTCCGTCTTCCCAAAAAACCCAATCGTTCCTCAAGTTCGACGGTCTCAATATCATTGTCGTATTCCATAAATAGCTTCGAATCAACGCCTTCTGTCTGTTTCTGATTCTTCCGCTCGGCTAGTTTGGCTTGCAATTGACCGCGCGACTGAGACGTCAAGGTCGCCAGAGCGGAACTCAACCCCACCGACAAGGACAATCCCGTTAAATTCCGTAATGTCATGGCCAGAGCGGCCGCCGCAAGTTCCGTGGCACCCAGCTGACCGACAAAACGCAACGTCACTAGCCACGGAATTTTGGAAATAACCATTCCCAACAGCGTAGGAACCGCAGTTTGCGATTGCTCCTGAAGTTCCCTTCGTACTCGTTCCCAATTATAAGTAATCATCTTTGCAAAGTAGATTATTAAGTTAAAGAGCTTCGTCAAAAGCTATTTGCAGGGGTTCGAAGGATAAGAGAAACATCGGGAACATCTCGAATGATTTTCATGGTCGTCCGAATGGGTTCGACAAGCGTTCATTTTTCTGCGTGTTTCTGTGACGTCACTCACGAATGCTATGAGGAGTCACGGCAAGAGGCGGAGTTTTCGAACAACAACACGCAGCACTACCAGGTAGTGCGAAATTTTTGAGCGTTGGTGATGCATCAATTAATATTACACATTATTTACAAGTAAAATGAATCAAAATGTGATGCGGAGACCCAATATCAAATTCAAATTTAACGCTGATATTGACTTCCCAGAAGAGCTGTGGCTCGAGCAACACCCATCGCATCGGTAAAATCTTGCAACCAAGGTCTAATGCCATCGTACGCGCCCTCATTCGCCGTAGCTCTACTTTCATAAGTCATTTGATTCCGTCGATCATCGTTCTTGGAGCCATATCGTTCCCAACTTCCCACGTAGTGATTGATCACGATGGCTTGGTCTCGGTATAACTCCGGATGTTCGGCGGGTTGCTGAATATGCTCACAAATATCCCAGAACGGACGATGAATGCTGGAAACCGTTTCTCGCGACAACCGTTCGGCCGGCAAAACCGACACATCGACAATCACTTTGGGATAGTGTTCGATTAGCATCATCTTTTCGGGACTACTGTGGTGTCGCCAGCGCAAGGTTTCGAATTGCTGGGCGTCAAAGTTACGTGGAACCATAGCATTGACTTGTCCCTCCGTGCTTTCTATCGAGCCGTACGGAACGCGAAATACGCTGTAGCAAGGATAGTCGTGGTTGTTTTCTTGAATGTGCTTTTGTACTTTCATCAGGACCGAATCTTCGGTCGATGCGCTGTCTTGGTGCAAATCGCCCTCTCTGGTTTCCGCGAAGGGATTCTCGGTAGTCACAAATTCGTCCGTGTCGATGTGAATGACGTACGAGCTTCCCCGTACTTTCATTTCCTTCAAACAAGCGGCGAAAAATGCACTTTGTCGGTATCGATGATTCGCGACTTGTCGCATCTTTTCGGGAGACAAGTATGTATCGGCGGACCCCCTTCGCAAGAACGGTTCGACGGGCTGATGTTTTCTAAGGAAATCGGGGCTCAGATAATCTTCGTCTTTCCATTGAATGATTTCAAGATCCGTCAGTCGACTGTATCTTTCTAAGATCTCGCCTGGTGAATCTGTGCTTGTTGGATCGACAGCGACGATCAGTCGCCGCAGTCTCAGAACATGGTAATGATACGCGATCCATTCACTTAGAATAGCATTGTCGTCTTTGACTAATAAGCACGCGGAGAAGGAAGCGTTTGGGTCGAGAGCTTGCGGAGTAGGCTCGTAGCGGAAGAGGTGCAAATGGTAGTCCCTCGAGAGCTTGGCGAGAAACGAAGTCGAAAGAAAAGCGTGAAACGCTATCAGGATTAAGAAGATGAAAGGAAATCGCTTGTGGAGCAGCCACAGGGGATAGTGCAGTCCGTAGCTCATGTCAAAACGGTTCTTTGGCAAGGACGAGAAGTTGACCAATAGCCAAATTTGTTTGATTGAGAGGAAGCACGCGTTCAGAAATTCAAAAAAGCTACGAAATAGTTTCGATTCCTTTCTGGAGGTAGGAGTCGTCTATAGTTCTATGAGATCGTCTGTTTATAGTTGTACAATTTTGTATTGGGTAATTCCACTGTTCACTTCTTCCTTTTAGCTACACAGTTATACAGCTATTCCTGGTCGCTTTAGCACATGAAACTTAAGACGCACATCAGGAGACGGAGTCAGTGCTTGCATCCTACCTCCAGCGTCCTGCGCTCGACAAACAACAAACGACAAAGGACCAACGAGAAAAAGATACACCACAACAGTGAACTGAACTGAGAAGAAAGATGAATAATAAAGTAAGCATTATCAATCCTCAATCCTCATGCCTCATCCCGCTAGGTTTCCAGTTTCGTATGGTATATAAGTATATAGGAAGAATTATCCATTTCTCAGCTACTTTTCACTATAAATATTGTTATTTATCTAGCTCGTTTTTATTGAGTCAGAGTCAGAAGTCGGAGCGCTTTAAAACTTGCTTTAAATCCTTAAACGAAGATAGTCAGAGTACAGTCTAGAGCACGAACCACGACACATTTCCCGTTGTCCTTTACATTCTAGAGGAATCTGCATTTCCATGTTTCAACTTCCAACTTCTTGTCTTGCACCTTGCCTCTTGCCTGCCGCCTGCCGCCTTTCGCCTCTCCCAATAACACAATCAAGCTTCATTCTTCCCACCATCCACCATCTATAGTTCGACAAATATCGATATTTCGATTTTTACGAATATCAATATCGTATTATACGATATAATAACCGATATTAATATCGGCGACCGTCTGTCTTCGCCCGCAAAATACAGCCATTTTAGCGTAAAATGCCACAAATCCGTCTGTCAGGCGTACAATTATCGACAAATATCGATATTGGGAAAAATGGCTCTGATATAATACGTTATTATAACGTGAATATCGGTATTTTATTTGTTATTTTAGAGCGTGTCGAACTATACCACCATCCCTCTTCTTAAGTTGCTACAAGTACTAGTACCTAGTACCAGTAGCTTGTACCTTGTAACATCGAAAGGGCATAGATCCGCTTTCCACGATCCAGTTACCAGTGATTGCTTTCTCTCAATAAACATTAAACACTCAGTAGAATTTATTGTACACTTGTAAAAAATGTAACTCACAATTCGACAACCTTTTACCCTCTAACCTTACCAAATACCCTCCCTCAACCCAAACGCAGTGAAAGAAGTTGTCCAGTTGATATTTTGCAATTAGCTTGACTGTGTTTACTCTATCAATTTGTTATCAACAATCGAACTGAAAGCGCTGAGTATCGAGGCTTTGCTTGTACTGACGCTGCGAGTCGTTACTTCAAATGCACGACTTCTTCGTTCGAAATTCTCTGATCGCGGATTGATGGTGTTCCGGAAGAAGGTCCATTACCGCCACAATCAATTCCTTTGGTACAGTTGATACGGTTAGTGAACCCGGACCACATATGAGATCGTTTCGCTCACCTTTGACCGTCGAACCCAGTGTGTCGACAAAGATGCTTCTACGCCCAAACGACGTAACTCTTCCAAGAAAGCCGGACGCCCAGCGCGACCGGGGCTATCTCCTACTAAAACACGAGAGCCGGCAGTCATTGCCTCCAGTACTCGGTGAGCCAATGCTTTCCCTGTCGAAGGCTCGTACATGACATCGGCAGCAACTACCACATCCGCTACAGGCAAGGGCTGTCGCAGATCACATAGGTCCAAGAAGGCGGTATCTAGCGAAAGCCCTCGGCCCACTGGTATTTGATTGAGCTCTCTGGCGGAGTATTCCACTATTGTTAACGGCAACGATTCATAGTCGGTAGCCAATACCGATTTTGCTCCTCCCAACGCGGCTGCGAGTGAAACCAACCCCGTTCCGGCCCCTAGTTCCAGCACACTTTTTCCAGACACAAAATCAAGGAGTCGCGACGCGATTACCAACGATGCTGGCCACAGAACAGCCCCGTAAGGATCACCACTGGGTAATTGCTCGGTGTCATCCTCAATGGCCAACTCTACTAAAACATTTTGTGTTGCCGCTGTTGCTTCGAGTAATGTAACCACACCAATTTTAGGTAAATTGATTTTGACCTCGACGCAGTCTAGATGTCCTTGTATGAGATGATGCTTCGCTATCAGTTCGTCAGCGTACCATGAGGACATGTATTGCGTCGAAAGCGGCCGGAGCGAGAGGGCGGGACGTGAAAGCACACATGGATGAAGGGCGGAAATCCCTGAGAATGTTCCAACCAGCGAAACGAACCAAGAAATTCTTGCAAATCTCATCTGGTTGTAGAAGAAGAGGTTCCTTTTCCCTTTCTTTGATCGTTGGCTTTTTAATAAAACGAGATGGCGCGACGATGTTGTGACGATGACGAGCAGCGACGTACGACGGCCAGCTTTATCGTGACTGAAATACAGTCGTGCCGAAAATAGGCCTACATTTTGAAATTATAGTAAAATTAGGGTCGCAGACGGCAAGATTTTCAACGCGAATAATCGACGGGCGCGAGCCAAATGTAATCAACTTTCAAAGGTCAGCTTAAATGGAGCCTTTTTATTTCAAACAATCATTTATAATGATCATAGTGCGACTAATGCTGTGAGTCTTTCACTGCTCACTATAACAAGACTTGCAACAGAGAAGTAGACTGCCCGTTTCACACGCCTTTTGACGACTTGTGGCTGAAAACCAGTCGTGAAACTAAAGAACGTAGAAACCGAGTTCTGCATTGCTCGATTTGTCACCATCACTGATAGCAAAGGGCAAGGCTTACTGGTCGATCCTATTAGCAACAGACGATCCGTCTAATGAAAAATACGCTGAGTACATAAACATTGAGCTGACGTCTGTCTTCCACTTTCTTGAAACGAAACTGCCGAACGACTAGTGGGCTCTTATTGCATGTATGTACTTCTCCACCATTTTTAGAAGATAGTTACTTGCGTTCGCGAGTCATTGATATGAATCAAATTCAAAGATTCATATTCCTCCAGGGTCGCTTGTAGTTGCTGCGTCGTGAAGCCTTTTCGCAAGGCCATGGCTTCCCACAACTTAAAATCAATGACGTTGCTATCCACTTGGGAGGCATAATCTTTGATGATACCGAATATGCGGGATGTAACGTCGCTTGTTCGACGAGTATTGTCGCCGTCATCGGAAATACTAGCCTTGCTTTGGTTCGTAATGCGAATGGCTTCGTCGACATCTTCCCTCGCAACGTAATCCGAAAATCGGAGACGAGCCAGAGCTTGGCTTAACCTCAAGATAGACAGCAACTGACGGGCGGTCATAGCAGTTTGATCATTGCTCGTTTTCTGACTGCGGTGGTTCTCTTGTCGCAAGGTCACATAGGCTTCGACGACATAAGGTGCCACTTCGGGAGGCATGACGGGTTGGTGCTGGCGAGCGCGAGCGATATATTCGCGCAGAACATGTGGAGGGATCGTTTTCTTTTCTTCCTCTTCTTCGTCCGACACGTTCACTCCGCAATTCTGATGTACAGAGGTGACGTGTCGGGCCAATGCGGTGTCTCGATCAATATTCGCCACATCCAACAACAAGAACACCAAATCAAATCGGCTGATCAACGAGTTGGGTAGATTGATGTTCTCGGACAAGGACTTTTGCGATGATACCGGCCATATAAAGGATTGGCCGCGGCCAGTACAGCAGTGCGCGCATTCAATGTGGCCACAATACCCGCTTTGGCAATACTAACCGTCTGCTGTTCCATCACTTCGTGAATGGCGGTCCGATCCGCTTCGTCCATTTTGTCAAATTCATCAATCCCACAAATTCCACGATCCGCCAAAACCAACGCACCCCCTTCCAACGCCAACTCGTTGCTCAGATCCCTGGTAATGGCCGCCGTCAAACCCACTCCCGAAGACCCCTTCCCGGTCGTATAGACACTGCGCGGAGCCAACGATTGCACCACGTGTTTCATCAGTTGCGACTTGGCCACACCCGGATCTCCCACCAAACAAATATGAATATCGCCACGGATCCGCATTCCATCCGGCAATTTACGCGTACATCCACCGACCAACTGTAACAACAACGCCCGCTTGATATCTTCGAGACCAAAGATTTCCGGAGCGATCTGTGACGCCAGTAAACTGACGGGATCGGGACTTTGCGCAATTTCCTGAATTTGTTCTTCCATTTCTTCATCGAATGATGGTCCACTTCATCCAAAGACTTTTGATGCACGACAATGTTCTGTGCCTGCAAGAAGGTCGTCGAAACCAACCCCGCCTTCAAGGCGCGGTACCCCGATTCGGCAATCCGTTGCGGCAAGAAAATCCCGTCCATCGTCACGACATTTCCCGGTTGCGCCAATCGCGTCAATTCTCCGTGACAATACACACTCATACTCCGCGGCACATGTCCCATGGGAACTTGTTGCGGCAATTCTTGCAATTTCAGTTCTTGATACTTGACAAATTTGGAACCGCGCGTCTGTAAATGGAGCGTTTCGTGTTTGGATTTGCAGCTGGGACAGCGGACGGCGGGCATGAATTCCCGCGCATTTTGAACGACTTGATAAATTTCTGCTCCGCACGCATCGCACGAATACGTCGCGACGGCCACGGACGGTTGTACGTGACTGGCGCGGACAATCAAGCCTTGCACGGTGACCAAATGTCCCATGGCGTGCGATCGAATTTCACGCAAGGAATTGGCGGTGGCGGTGGCAGTTCGATCTTTCGGAACGACTTGTTGGGCAAACGGCGGCAACGTGCCGTTCCGACCCCGGGGTAAAATGCGAATTTCGTATCGTCGCATCAATGTGGGAGGGAATTCTTCCGTGACACCGTGATCGGGTCGTTGTTGCAGTTCTTCTTGAAGGTTCTCATTTTCAATATTATTATTGTTGTTTGGTTGATAAGGATTGTTTTCTTCTTGTTGCTGTTGCTGTTGTTGATTCTGTTGCACCACTTGGAGACGTTGATCGTGTAAGATATCAATCGCATCGCGGGTTTGTGCATCGCGATGCGACGTCAATGTACTGAGCAACGTATCAACGACTTTGGCAAAGAGTTCAAGATAACGAACCGTATTCTGTGCGGCTTTTGTCGCCAATTCCTTTCCTTTCACCGAATCCCATGCATCCAATTCATCCAAAGGGACTTCAATGACAAAGGCATGATTTCCAGTTTCTTCATAAAAGTGTCGATCCTGAATGCGTTGCAAATGGGGCAAATAACAAGGAACCCGACGAATGTCGTCATCCTCCTCCAAAGTCGGTACCATCATAGTATCTTCATCGTCTTCATGATTCCTATCAATATCCACAATCGTCCCATGCGTTTGACGCTGTACAATCGTATGTTCGCGCAAGAATCGTAAAAGGTTTCTAGCGCAAAGAGCGTTTGTAAGGGAGACGTGTCAAGATGATCCTGATCAACAAACCAGACGTACCTTCATCTTTGTCGTATTGAGGAGAAAGACCGATCGACACGGCTTCGGCCATGATGATGATGCTATTGGCTTGTTTGTACTGGAAGGAACGGAAAATTTGAAAGAAAGAAAGTGCTTAAATTTATAGCAGAATCATCATCGCATTGTGATGAAAGGATGAAACAAACAAGCTTTGTTTCTACTCCGGGGTATTATTTTATATTTGCCTCCATCCTCCGAACCATGCCGGCGCGCGAAGGAGACGCCGTGCGCGTCACTTTGGATACAAGAGTGTATTTAGGGATCCGTGAACGGATCCATTTGGAACCGCGCGGGCATTCTTTACACTCGTCTTCATCTCCGCCACTTTACTCTTTCATCCTCATACAATGACATTCGACCACAACAAACAGATTATAACAATTACATCATCTATTACAAGTACTTGTCATTCCAACAGAATCAACCATCACCATGGCAACATTATACGATTCACTTGATAGTGACTTAGAAGAGGAGGAGGAAGAAGAAGAGCGTCTTTTATCAGAACAGCATGGAGAAGCGGACGAAGACAACGATAGAGAGAAGAAACGCAACAAAGACGATGCCCCCGATTTGGATTATTCCGGTGTTACCCAGAAAAGAAGAAGCGTCCCACATTGACAGTGGAACATTTGACCGGCCTAAATGGATTGATTCGTATTCCCGATGATTTTAAAGCTTTGAATTCGAAACTTCCCCGCGACGCGAAAACGGCCGCACAGTATACACGCTCTTTAATGAAATTGTATCAGGAATTTTTCGTTGAATTATGGCCCCAATCGTCAAGTACCGATGTCTTGTTGATGATTGAACAATTGGGCTCCAAACAGCCCACTAAAACGTATTTGCAACATTTACGCGATACGGCCCGGAATCGATACGTCGAACACGTGTTGGGACGTGAAAAAGCCGAGAAATTGTTGCACGAATTGGAGTTGGGATTGCGGGCGCCGCCAGAGGATCCTACGATGGAGTATGATGATGTCCTGAAAGAAGATCCGGTGCAGTCGTCTCCTCATCCCGTGACGAGGACTGCTAACGAATCATCTCAAACAACGTCCCTTCCAGCCGCCAAACGTCGAAAAACCATTCACGATGATTCCAGTGACGAAGAAGAAGCCGTATTTGAAGACGAACCGACTCTTGTGAGTCTTCTTGTGAACAAGGAATCTGTGCCGGACGACGACGCGTCGGTGGATGCCTCGAACGAGCCAGAATTCGAGGAAGAGCCTGAGCCAAACGACGAATCATCCGTTGCAAATGAAACGAATACCCAGGCAGCGGACGAGTCTACGGAGGAACCCACACAGAGTCTTACACTACTGGATCAGGCGACGCAAGAGATTTCATCCCAGGAGAATCAGTCTACACAAGTGTCGGAAGCACCGACCATTGTAGCGGATACACAGTCAATGAACTTTGCAACACAAATGACGCAAATGAATCCTAATGAAGCGTAATAAACCTTTCCGCTATCTTTATATTCGTATGGTATCACTCAAATTAGTTTTACTTTAACATTGATACAACTCCGTGTACTTGTTCACCAAGTAGTCAATGTAATACGAAGGATTCAACGGTTCACCCAATTCGGCTTCGAAATGAGCATCCAAACTGGGATAGCGTTTGCCATGTTGATGCACCTTGTTCGTGAGCCAAGATTTGATTTCCAAGAATTCGCCCTTCTTAATCTTATCTTTCATATCGGGAATATCCTTGGCACAATAATGAGCAAGTTGTGCGGCCGCGGCGGCCCCTAACAAGTAGGTGGGGAAATAACCATACGCGAGCATGGACCAGTGAATGTCTTGCAAACAGCCTTGTTCATCGGACGGCACCTGTAGACCGAGTAATGTGTGGAAATCGGCATTCCACCGGGCGGGAATGTCTTCCACGGACAATTGACCCTGAATGAAATCTCGTTCAATTTCGAAACGCAAAATCACGTGCAAAGGATACGTCAATTCATCCGCTTCGACCCGAATGAAGGATTTTTTTGGCGTAGTTGACGGCACCATACAATGCTTCGGGAGAATGATTGGTTCCTAAATGTTCATTGACGATGGGCGTCGCATAGTCCCAAAATTCTTTGGAAAGTCCAATGTGTCGTTCCCAAAAGAGGGATTGACTTTCGTGCATCCCCATGCTGAGCGCTTCGTCGATGGGACGAGATGCCGGATGCAAATTTTGTTCGTAAATGGCGTGACCCCCTTCGTGCATGGTCGCCGCCAATCCTTGATACCATTCATTCTCTCGGAATCGTGACGTGATACGAACATCATGGGGATTCAAGGACATGGTAAACGGATGGACACTGACATCGATGCGACCATGGGTATCATCAAAACCCATTTGTTTGACAATCGTTTGACACAATTGTTTTTGTTGTTCAATGTCGAATGTTCCCTGTAGTGGCTCTTGCGATGGTGCCGTGGCATCGGGACCGAGTACTCTTTCGATTAAAGGAACGAGAGCGGCTTTGATTTGATCAAAGATTTGGTCGATGCGTGCTGGATCCATGCCCACTTCATAGTTATCTAACAAAATCGAATACACACTACGGTTATCATCCTCTGTCTTCTTGTAGCAGTTAGCAACTTCAATCGCGGTCGCGATACATTCCCGCAAGGGCTCTTGAAAGAGACTGAAATCATTCGCCGCCCGTGCTTCCGTCCAGGCCTTGTACGACTTGGAAGACAATTGAGCTTTCCGTGCCGCCAATTCAGTCGGTACGCGTATTTTCTTTTCGTATTCTTTCCGGGCCAATTCAAGGACACGTTTCTGTTCTGGATCGGTGACGACCGTTTGTGCCTCATCCAAGAGTTCCCCGATTTTGGGTTGAATGGATTTTTCGTGAATCACCGCTGCGAGAGCGGCCGATTGTTTCCCTCGTGCCATCGAACTGTGTTCATTCATGGGCATGAATACCATTTTGTCATATTCCAGTACACTGGCCGCACGGGATAACTGTTTGATGGAATCGAGTTCCTGCAGCAACTGCTGATACGCCGTTTCCTTCGATGTCGATGTCGATGTCATCATTATTTTCCGAGAACTTGCTCCACGTAGTTTTGGTAAAAACGATGCTAATGGACGATAGTGACCGGTTAACGCAAGGGTGTCAATGTTGCACCAAAGTAAGAAAGAAGCCGCTTTCCAGAATCGCATACCTTCTCTCTCTGTCTCTCTCTCTATCTCGT
The DNA here is from genome assembly GCA_030295235.1 of Fistulifera solaris. Lineage (NCBI taxonomy): Eukaryota > Bacillariophyta > Bacillariophyceae > Naviculales > Stauroneidaceae > Fistulifera > Fistulifera solaris. Next base: position 301,816 of record AP026167.1, on the reverse strand, counting down.
CCTTTGTTGCAAAACGAGACGAGAGCAGTAAAAAAATAATACGGAGTAATACTTGGTTGTAGTACAAACCAACAAAGAGAATTATAATAGGTACCAGGTAGTACTCCGGAAGCGGAAGAGGATGATCCTACTACCTAGTGTCAAGATTCCAGTGAAAAAAAAATGAGTGAGTCATCACACAGTCAGCGCGCACGCGCACTGCATGCGTGTCGAGCTCGTCTGCTTTGAGTAATGGTACGACACATAGCGCTCTCATGCATGTAAGATCTGCTGGTCGTCTGGACGTCGCTACTCCCACCATACCCCGCTCTATCACCAATTAAATAACAGGAAAAAGCGAACAACCTGCTCGGCTCGATTTTCAAACATTATTGTAGAATCAAAACGATCCTTATCATTATTATTAATAATAATATTATTATTATTATTATCACTTCCTCATCAGTTTGTATAATCATTTGCTTTCTTCTTCTTGAGAAAACATGTCCAGCGAAGCATCATCCGAAGACCATGATAAGCGAAAACTCGTCATCACGCCCGAAGGCGAACGACCACAGAAAAAGTTTTACCGCCAACGAGCGCATTGCAATCCACTGTCACACAATGATTCATTCGCGTATCCCATTCGACCCGATCTTATGGATTGGACGATCGATCATTATCCTGGACTACAGGGGAATGTGGCACCGACCGTCTTGGACATTGGTTGTGGATTTGGAGGACTGACGATGGCACTGGGGAAAATTTTACCACCGGAAGCCCGGATCTTGGGGATGGAGATTCGTGCCAAAGTTACGGAATACGTTCGATTACGGATTGTGGCGGCTCGAAAAGAAGGCCCATTGTACCAAAATTGCAGTGTGCTGCGTACCAATTCCATGAAGTTCTTGCCCAATTTCTTTGCCGCCGCGTCACTCGACAAATTATTCTTTTGTTTCCCCGACCCACATTTCAAGCGCAAGAACCATCCCCGACGCATTGTTTCGGAACGACTTCTGTCCGAATATGCTCATGTGTTGAAACCAACTATTGGTCGATTGTATTGTATTACGGATGTCGAGGAATTACATCAATGGCACGTGGCGAAATGTGATGCCCATCCTCTTTTCCGTCGTCTCACGGTAAAAGAAGAAGCGAATGATCCTTGTATCGAAGCTATGATTCATGAAACTGAAGAAGGAAAGAAAGTAGCACGACAAGGTGGCAAAAAGTATCATGCCGTGTACGAACGCATTCCGGATGCCGACGCACCGTCCGTCACCGTCCAGAACTTCTTTGCGGTCCCCATGACGGACTAGTGCGAAAAACAAAGAAACATCAGTTAACACAGTTTTAATGTAAATAGCATTCCATTATCAATCAATCCTTTCTTGGCGCTTTTTTCGTGGCCAACTGTCCACACGCGGCTGATTCATCGTCACCTCGAGTATTGCGAATGTGCGTAAATATGCCGTGTTCCCACAAACGACGTTGGAACGCCACGACACGTTCTTCGGATGGTTTGCGATATAATTGTTGACCAATGTCATTGAAGGGGATTAAATTGACAGTCAATTTACAACCGGGCACTTGTTCCATCAAGACGCGGGCAAACTCAGCCAATTCGTCCGCTTCCTTAATGGAATCATTGACACCATCCATCAACGCTACTTCTAACATGACGACACGTAAATTGTTCATAGGACGTTGCAATAATGTATCAATGAGACCTTGTCGCAAGTCTTCCATCGAATATTGCGTAGTGGGGACTAACTTTCTGCGCAATTCATTGTTAGCGGCGTGGACGGACCACGCCAGAACACACGGTGCATGGACGAATTGCTGAAAGGCATCCGGAGTGGGTGCTACTGTAGATACTGCGGAATCGATGAAAAGACGTGGGATGATGAGTCGTACCCCTTATCAATCAGAAGTCAGAGAGCATACGTACCGGTCACCTTCATTGCCGAAATTTGAAACAATTCTCGCGTTGTTAATATGTGGGTAGCACGAACAACATTTTCCGCATTATCCGCAGGTTCCCCCATGCCCATAAATACAACATTACGAATTTCCGGTAAATTATGTGTGCGACTGATTTTCTTAGCAAAGAAGAATTGAGCAATTATTTCGTCCGATGTCAGGGAACGTATCTTTCCCATACGACCCGTGGCGCAGAATGTGCATCCTGCGTGATCAAGAAATTTAGAATAGTTCCGTTGTCATGCGACCAGACGAAGACAAAAGCACGATTACCTTGTCGACAACCCACTTGAGAACTGATACACACCGTACTGCGCGTGTCGCCCCAGGGAATAATCACCGTTTCGACCTCCAATCCATCCACCAGTCGCAGTAACAATTTAGTCGTTTTGTCGCGACTTTGTGAAATGTGCGACAACGATGCCACTCCACCTTCTAAACGACCGGAGGGGTTTTGATAGAGAGACGACAAACGATCGAGGGCTTCTTTCCCCAACGGTTGTGACCTCCGTGAACTTGGTAACAGTTTCTGAATTGTTTCTATCGATTCTCCTGTTTCACAAGAGTCGAAAAATACCGCCGGATCGATGCCTATGGAATAATAATCCCAAACCAGTCGCGCTCGACCGAGGCCACCCAGTTGCTGGGCCAATTCTTCTACGCCCATAGAAATCGGTCCATGCGTGGATAATGTTGCGGTGAATGCATGAGCCGTGTATCGTAGCAACAGTACGAGTAAAAGTATTCGACAGGGAGATGATGAATCCAACATCATGATGATATTGGAAGTCTCGGAAGTGATTGTTTTTTTCTTTTGCCGTGTTGTTCGAAGAAAACTTCGTGTCGGTTTATTATTAATCATTCGGGGGCCGTGCTTACGGAGGACAGACGGATTATGAAGTCACAGTTAGTTGAAAGAGTACGAGCTCCTACTAGACACATCATTGTCTTATTCTAGTTGCGGGATTTTGGATCATTGGCGGAAGGGAGGGAGCAAAATTGGGAGGCTGCGATGCCGACGATGAAGCGCTCGTCACTTTCCTCGGGAGAGTAACCTGTTACAATCATTGATTTGTTTTTCTCTGTTGCCGACTTCCAAATTTTCCTTTACGACAATCCCAGTATCTTTCTTCGCTTGATTTCAAGCAACCTTCCTCAGCCATTCTTTCTCTCCGTGCAAAATCCATAGTCAAGGAAACCTCTTGAAGTTTAAGTCCCATTTTCTCAGTATCAAGCCTTTCGCACACCGCAGTATATATTCCCATGATGCTTTTTCCCAAACAAACCTTTCCCGTCATCTCATTACTCCTAGCTCAAATCTTACCTTTTCTTCAGAAAAACGATAAAAAAAGTTCGTTCAAAGGTTCCAGGGGTACTTCCTAGTAGATATAGTAGACCGCGCTAGGCCTGTGCGTTAACTCACGTTTTCGACAAGGAAGTAGTACTAATGATGTAGAATGGTCCATGGGGGGAGCCAATGCTTTGATATCACACTCTTTCACCGAAATATTCCATAACCATGAATCGCCATCATTACGTTTTAGCTGCGGAAGTCGACCATCTTGAAACCATCCGTTGTTCGGAACCCGGGAATCATATCACCCAGTCCCGTAACAACACTCAAACGATCACGACCATGGTGGGTTTTTTGTTTTGCGGTTACTCTGATTATTGCACCTCACGTCTGGGTTTCTGCCTCTAACTTACTTGTAAATCATTGCAACCACTTCGTTTCATTGATTAATCTGAAAACATTAACGGTACACGAACACGACAAGGAGGACGAAATAGGGAAAGTGTGGGTGAAGACAAGAAAGAAATGGATCTCACTCCGAGTCAAGTCATACGGACGAATCCCAAGAAACAAGGAGGCGATCGTGCACAGGAATCTCTTGCCACGACAACCAACAATCGTGACGCTGGAAACAATCCGCATTCATCGGGTGCACCGAAAAAGAGACGAAGGGGCAAACACAAACAGCAACAACAAGCCGGAGCATGCAATGAAACGCCTGTGAACACGAACGACGCCTCGAGTCCGCCGAAAGTGAACGCCAATCAGCCATCCAAGACACAAAGTAGGAATCGATCGAAACGGAATACGAGTAAGAAAACGGACCAAAAAATAGAGAGCTCTTCGGAGGGCAATATCGTGACGGAGGAAGGTGTATCACAACCGAAAGAAACGGAGCCCAGAAATCCGATTCAAAAGAACGGGGACTCGAACAAGAAAAAGAGGAACAGGAAACGAAATGCAGCGGATAAGCAATATCCCTGGAAAAGCAAAGTTCCTGAAGATGCCGTCGATCCCATTACGCTGGATCATATTCGAGATTTGAAATACCCTCCGTTTGCTTTGGTTGCCAATGAACCATATCTCCCGGTTGAAGAATGGCCCGTTCCGGACGTCTCTCCCGTTCCCGATACACCCCACGAAACAGAAGAAGAACGCCAGCGACGTATTTTGGCGGAACAGTGGGGAGAACAGCATGGGATAGTGGATGCGGATCTTAAGAATGACGACACTGCCGAGATTCTCGATCTAAGAGGTAGACATGTGAACCTTTACGATGGACGAGCACTCGCTTATTATATGGTATCGCAGTTGCAATTTATCGATCCACTCAATCGACGAGACTTGACTAGAGACGAGATCAATAATCTCGATCGATACTTGCGACGACATGGGTTTTATAATATGAACGTGACGGAGGCGTACGATGCCAAAGGAATTACTTTGTCCACAGCCGGTGCTGCAGCGAACACAGCGACTGGTAGGGCAGCTATTTTGCAACAAGAAGCGCGGAATCTCTTGAATGCCATGTTTGGAAATTCGACTGTGAACCAAAGCAACCGCGCTGCTAACAACAGCAACACTTTGATGCAGCAATATTTAGCACACGAAGCAGCATCTACGGAACAATACAATCGCCGCCGACAGCGAAACAATACAACAGGGTCACGACAATCTCCCACGGATGATCACGAAAACGGCATCTACGGCGGAACGGGATTCATGGTGATTGATGATGAGTTGAATCCGGGGCTACGAACGGAAGCACACCCGGACATCGCTGCAAGCCAACAAGTGGGGTCAAGTAATACCCTCTGGTCCTCGTCTCATATCACCCAACAGCATGGATCCGGTGCTGTGCCGCGCGCTTGGGAGTTCCCCTCACTTTCCACAGTTGTCCAGCAGCTACCAAAACCTGCAGAACCAGCTTCCCGCAGTACACAGCGACCGGCAGAGAAAAAGCCACCCTCTAAAACGCTTGCCAACATTGGCAGCGCTGTGAGGAAAACAGATCCTGAGGAACTGCAACGTCAATTTGAGGCCCGCGAGGAAGCCATCCGTCGTGCGATGATGTCGAATCTAACGTTCGGGTCCAACCCTTCGGCAATAGGCGTAGGAATCGCGAAAGAAATTCCCAAAGAGATATCGGCCACCAGTGAAGGCCCTAGTATCGAACAGCTGAATCGCAATCGAGCGTTTGCCGAGGCATTGGGGGTGGTTCCAAGCACGGTCCGTGGCTTTTCCGGCAGCTTGAATTCCGGTTGGGCTCGCCCTTCGGAGGGTTTGCAATTGGACGAATATGGTAATGAATTGAATACAACGGTCTATCCTGATTCTTTGATTCTACAAGCCCGCGACAAGATGACTGTGTTAGTCAAGCTTGAGAAAAGATGGAAGACGTTTCTGGCGGATGACACTTCGGCTTCCTTACCCTTGAACAAAATGGATCGCCCAACACGGGCAATGGTTCATGAATATGCGGCATTTTGGAATCTACGAACTGAATCATTTGATCCAGAGCCTCGTAGGTACATACATTGCTCAAAGCTTCAAGAGACTAGAGCTCCGTTTCCGCTACTTTCCGCTGCTGCAAGAGCATGGAGAGGACCTACTTTCAATGCTACTAGGGCCGACCATCCATTGCAGCAAACAGCAGAACAGAATACGGGCAGTCAGTTCATTCCCGTCGTTTCTGAGCGAATGCCAATACCTCTCAAGCCTCGTTCAGAAACCGTGCATAGCGAGAATATTGATAGTTTGAGTACACAGGAAGATGGGAAAGAAGGCTCTCGCTTTTTGGCATCGGGGCGTGAGCGACCAAAGCTCGAATTGCAAGAGCGCACTCTCCCGTTGGATAGACCCTTACAGATTGAGGAATACGATATAAAGAAGGACCTTGCTAATCAAAGACGACGCGCGGAAGAAAAACGTCAGAGGGAACTTGAACAAGCACAACGCAAACAACGCTTGCTTGAAGCAGCGTTTGCCAGTGACGACGAGCAGAGCGTTGGCCGGGTTGACGACGATAGTGATTGGGAAGAGCAAGCTCCTCTGTACACTGGAGATGAAGAAAATTAGAACCACTAAAATCACTCATCATTTTCATGTTTGTCGTTTATTTTAGAGTTGCTAATGTTGCTAATGATTAATTACTCTATTGGAGATCTAGTCGCTATCAACAACGGTAATATCGTCGGGGTCTTGCTCATTCAACGTCTCCTCCGCAATTTCGTTCGACTTCGCCACTGCGTTTTTTATTGGGGCTTCGTCTAAAAGAACGGAGATTTTCTTGACCGATTTCTCTTTTCGTTTGGCTTGAACTGTCAAGACACCATTGGTAAGGGACGCATTGATGTGGTCCGGATCAACATCTCTGTCGAGCTGGAAGCTCTGATCAAACTCTTGTTGGACAAAAGAACCGTTGTGTTTCACTTTTCGAGAAGCTCTGATGCGAAGCAAGCTTGTATCCACCAGTTCTATGTCTAGATCCTCCGATCGCACACCCGGTAACTCCACCGTCAACTCCACGAGTCCGTTTTCGGTGTCTACCGAGACATCATAGGAAGGACTGTTCGGAGTAGACACTTTCAACAGATTCGGTTCACTACGACCCAGCAAACTGTTCATGTAAATAGGCGCAGTAAAGATCTCGCCAATCATATCAATCGGATCCAGTGAACGATTGTACTGGTAACGACGGGGAGCCAGCAACGCACTGTGGCGACCGTGGCCGCGGCCCTCGGCTGTGCCTAGCATGGCGAGGAGTATGATGAAAGCTGAAGTTTTGGTTTTGTTGAACAGCATCTTTGTTTGAAAAATTTGAAATCGGGGGCGAGATCGATTTTGTGAGAGGAAAATGGAACGGATAAAGCGGCTAAACAATCGAAACGTGGATGCGAAAGTGAGTTCACGACTCAATTGCCACGTGGCAATTTGTGTGGTGAGATTTCTACGTACCATTTGAGACCCGTGAATGAAAACACGTGGCGATATTTTAGCATTATCACATCATCGACTCAGATCTTAGATAGCCAATCCCTGCCCAGAGGTTTTAGGAAAGAACGTCATCACCAAGAAATAAACGCATTATGTTGGGATGTCCCCGAAAGTCTTTCGTTCCAGCACCAAGTCCAATTCGCCGTAACGTAAATCGTGGCGGCCGGTCTGTGGCAACACCCGTCGTGTTGTTGGTCAATACTCGCAAAATTGCCGCTGCGGTGGGTGTAACTAGTTCTCCTGTGACTCCCGGCGGCCCTGGTGCCGTGCGCATGCCTACCATCAGATGCAATGTCGCGGGAGCTGGTACGGGGAGGATGCCATGGGCGGTCCGCACGGCACCTTCTCCCATAGGCAAAGGACTCATCGAAAATGTTTTGGCGCCGAGAAAATGCAAAGCAAGAAGTGTACCCACAGTATCGACAATGGAATCAACGGCACCGACTTCATGAAAGTGTACAGTATCAATGCCACTGGCCCCATGCACGGAGGCTTCGGCTTTTGCTAATTCCACGAAGGCCTCGATGGCAGTATTTTTGACCCACAAAGGAATATGCTCTTCTGGAGCATTTTCTAGCATTCTCCTGATCTCCGGTAGGTTTCGCAGGGGTCCAGTCGTTTGTAATGATTGATGATGGTCGTGTTCTGAACGAGAAACGCCTTTATCGAGCGCCTCCGACTGGATCAGTGATGTATCATTCACATGAGAATGACCATGAGAGTGCCCATGGTTATGTTCGAGTGAATGATCATGAGGATGATCCTGACTATGTCTGTGCGAGTGACCAGGAGAATGCGAATGATTGTGTGTTATCTCGTCATCAATTCCAACTACTGCATCGGATATGCATGCTTCTCGATCATTCGCAAAATTTTTAGAAGGAACCGGGACAGCTTGATGCTTATAAACACTCTCGATTTTCACTGTCATGGCATAGATACTCCCGGCTCCCCTCCATGCTTTCTCGTAAGAAAGGTGAAATTCCTCCGCCAGCTCGGGCAGGCCTAACTTGATCGCATGGACGACTCGTTCCGCTAAATGCCCAGGATCTTCAGATGCATCGAGACATGATGCTAGCAGCATATCACCAGCGGCTCCACTGAAGCAATCAAAATGAGCGTGCCTTTGGGATGATGTGGAATGAGTCAGTCGCGCTCGTTTCTTAATGGGAATGCTGGCTTCACTCTCCAGGGATCGCTTTTCCGCTTCATCCGACATGGCGCTGTATTTTTGTGGGTAACTGAACTACTACTCCCTTTCAGTTGGCTCTGTTGTTGTAAGAATGTTCGTTTAGCCCTTCTTTGTTCATTACCGTGATGAATGATGCTGAGAAATGAATGGCAACAGTTAACGGTTTATTACTGGTACCAAGGGTTGTACAGGAAGGTTCAAGGTTGTTTGGAAGTTGGATTAAGGATAACGATTGCAAAAAGCCAGTCATATTCGAGTGTACTCCGTACTACGTATTAGCCCTGTTCCTATGAGTCCGAATTAAAAATACAGTTTCCAAGAGAATCCGGTACCCCAGTTCTTCTCTTTCTGACAGACGGCAGACGGCAATATTGAAGTTTTCCTCTCGATACAAAATTTGGCTTACCAACTTTGCCTCGTTTGTACGTATTTCTTTTTTATTAATTTTTTTTTTCCACATATATATTTTATTCCTAATTTTTAATCGTCAGAATCTAATCTTGACATTCGACTGAATTTTCCACTTTTCATTCACATATATTTCAGTCTGACACTTCAATGAGTAAGCTTTGGTTCTAACTCCCTAGCCTTAGTGCGCTAGTAGAGGGCCAGTCCCGAGCCCGTTTCCCAATGAGGGGGATTCCGTTTTGGCATTCCTTCTCTTGGATTTCGCAGAAGCATACTAACTGACCTGACCAGGGAAAGACTCATGCGCGCCCGGATGAAGCCACAGATTGTTTTATTGCTGAAGTCTGTATTCTGGATTGTTCATGAGGGCAAATGAGTACCCAGGACCCAGGACCGTCTGCAGTCTGCAGTATATTGTAGGCGGAATGACGAATGCGAAGAGAAGAAGCGACGAATGCGCGTCTTATGCCTTATTTCATTCACACTTTCTGTTTTCTAGTGTGGCTGGGCACTCTTAATCACTAGTTCTTTATGACAAAGAGTGGTGGTAGTAGGTAGATGATGATGATGTTCGTGCTTCGTGCAGTTTCGAGCTCGACGCTCAGGCCTCAGGCATGCGAAATGCGAACAGCGAAGTCCAACCATCGATAAAAAATAAACTCTAAAGACGTCCTACGCCACTATCATTTTTGTTGTACATATAATAGATTTCAAGGAATTGGCTGCGAGTTGCGTGCGGCGTGTTGTGAAAACCTACCAGGTATCGTTGGGAAGACCTCACGACTGCGATATGATGATGATGCTGTCTCCCTTATTTTCTGCAAATGTCACCATGAATGCAACAACAATAACATCCAACATGAATAAATATCAACGCCAGTCATCTGGGGAACAAAACAATAATGATCAACAGAGTCGAGACGCGTCAATGGGCGAAACGGTCTCCTCCGCGTCCTCCGGTTTAGCCATCGCTCATGAACCATGGAAAGAACAATCCATCATCGCAGCATTAATCAATCAAGGCTTCTCGAAAGGTGTCGCCTCCGTGATACCACACAGCAATCCGTATTATCCCATCCGGTTTTGGCTCATTGACAATGGCGGGCACATGCGCGTCATGGACGGGAAACGCATCTTGGGCAGTGAACTGCATCACCAAGTGATCGCGTGCTCGCGATGGATCGAATTGCAAGAAACCATGGACTTTCACATCCAATTAGCGGGACTCAACGAAACACCCACGATCTTTCGGTTCATCAATTTTCCGCCCCAGGCGTGTGCGCGGGAATTTTGCGTCGGACGGTACCGTCAACAATCCGAAGTCGATGCCGCTCTTTCGATTGTGCGAGATTGTGAACCCCGGGGTGCCAACGAGCTATCGGAGCACTTGCGAGAAATTTACGAACGAATACGCACCATCGAATCCGAATTGCGGGCCCAAAAACAACAGGCAATTGTGGTTTTGGCGGTAGCCGGATTGCCCGAAGATAGGACACTGGCGGACGATTTGCGCGTATTGCAATCACTTCCCGTTCGGCTCATTGTGCGTTTATGCGTCGATGACTCGAAAGTGTATCATCACTATACGGAATTGAGTCGACGATTAAAGGAGCCTCTGGAAATCGTCGGTGAATACTTTTCAGAGGCCAAAAAGATACACAAACACAATCCTTGGTTAACCTACGGTCTCACGTTACATCGCTGTCGAGAAATGGGGATAGGGCATCATTTATTGAGTATGTTAGGTCAACGCAGCCTCGACAAGGAAGAGGCGTCGATAGTGGTCGGAATGTTGTTCGGCAAAGAGTTCTTGGCGAATATTCAACAAAGCGATCATGAAGTCAATTCGAAGCAGTTTCTCTCGAATGTGACACGCTTTAACAAGGAACAGGGACAAACATGGAATCCTATGACCAGGAAAATGGAGTTTTGGGTGGATACCAAGAAGCTGCAAAAATCCTACAGCAACAAACAATTCTTTGGTTTACTCCGCAAGAACTCCAACACGAAATAATGCTATTTCTGTACTATTATTCATAAACCAATAATACGCGCTCACTTTCTTCGCCTAAAGTATTGTTACGAAGCAAAAGACAAGGCTTAAAATTGATGATTGAACTTATAATATTTAAATTATATATAGCACAATTTGGCGCAAAGCAACAGGACGGGACCGCAATTACCAAAGATACCGCAATAGACCTTTACCATAGTCACGTTTCAATCGCTTGATATCGATCCAAGGCTCTACTCGTTTGGAGATGGGATTCCATTGTTTACTCTCTTTTTGCACAATAGCGGATATCGCCGAGACAAAGTCATCCCAGTGCGCCTGTGGATCCGGTACCCCATCCATCTTGCCTTCCCCCAGCAGTATTCGACAAAAGTCTCGCAATTCATCTTTCGATAAAGGACGTTCGTCGAGTAGATCAAACAAACGATGATGAAATCCCATTTCTCTCATCCGATGTAACGGGAGACCATAATTTAACCACTTGTTGTGTTCATGTACTTCCTCGGCTTCACTCACAAAATCGTCCAATACTTCTAAACTCAGTTCGAGTTGCCCATCCAGGTCGTTCCAGTATCGTACGACTGTCTCATCGTCTGTGCACAGCCGTACCACCACCCATACCGGTAGTCCTTCGAGTCCTTTCAAGGCGGCCACAAATTCTCGTTCCGTCGTGGCACTTTGTATGCCTTGTGTATCCGTCGGAGTTCCATCGGTAGCAATTACCACCACGACTTTACTTCCATCTTGACGCAATTGCGGCAACAGGTCTTGAATGTTCTGACGAATTTCTTGCAAATGCTCCGTGAGGGGCGTTACCCCACTGGGACTGGTATTGAGAATCGTCGACTGCGCGACGGCCAAATCATGACTCAAATTTTCGGTTTCGGCAATACTGAATTGCTGGGGTCCACAAAGTCGACCCGGATCATTCAAGAGACGAAAGACCGTCGGACTCTGGAGGAGTGCCGCCATTTGGGCGTGATAATCGACGGTTTGTTGCATTTCCGCCCATCGCGAACATTCGACTAAACGAATATCTTCGCGGCGTTTCGTGGCAATGAATCGATGTCCGTCGTGATGATTCATAGAACCCGAATTATCGACGATCCAAATTTTGAGAGGAAAGGCGATTTTGTTTTGGCAAAGAGCTTCCGCGAGACCTCTCGTGAATCCTTGTTCGGCCAGTGTTTGAAAGACAGATTCCGGTAAAGGTTCGATGTGTTGAGAACGAGCGGGTAACAAGACACGAGAACTACGTCCGCCATTGATGGTGGTGGCCGTTCGTAAATCCGGCGGCGCTGTGGGCACGACGTTGTCGTCGAATGCGGTTGCCGCAGCAATGGGGACGCCATAAGCGACGGGTAGAGCAGATTCTCCCATTAATTTTTTGTTAGTAGATGATTCGTAGTTGTTCTGTTACTCGAGAAAGTAGTAGAAATAGATTTGTTGGTGTTTCTCTAGAATGTGTGGTTCTTTCCCTCACAACCAAACGATCTTTTTTTTGCTTTTGCGTGTTGTTGCTGTCGAGTCGAGAATCGAGAAGCGTCGAAAGTCCACTACAGGTATTCAGTCGTGTGTTTATTTCTTCCGAATGGGAATTCTCCACCTGGCAAATGTTGATTGATGAGAGTTTGTTTGTATTCGCGCAGCTTCTGGATTCCGTTTTAACAGAACGGACTATGGACGGACGGAAACGAACGGGGTCCGGCCGGGAACCACCAAACGGGACTCACTCGGATGAATCCTTCCGGACATTTCCGCCCCCCGCAAGGGTCTTTTTGTCTTCCGACACATTCACAGCATACGAAAAACACCCTTTGCTTTGCCTTCAAATTATTGAAAGTAAAACACTCCTCAATACCTCTTGTTGCATTTAAGAAGCAAATAAATAAAAAAGCACATATTCTAGGAGAATGACTGAACCCAACGATGATGATGCGCCGACTCCGGTCGCTCCCATCGCGACACTCGCGCTGGCACTGACCGTCGAAGAATGGCATCAATTGGGTCTACAAACGGGCAATCCGGATACAGAACCCACGAACGATTTGGAAAAGCTCGTAGATCGTGCGACGGCACTCCTTTTCATTCGTTGTGTCGCGGTCGTGGCTCCGTTGGGGACGTATCCGGATTTGAGTACCAGCAACATTTGTCGTACGACACTCATGAAACAAACCAAATGGCCCAAGGCACTCACGGCGCTATTTTACAGTCAATTGCGTGAATTTGTAAAACGCATCATCGCGGGTTACAAAGATGTCCCGTATCACAATCGAGAACACGGTTTTCATGTCCTGCTATCGGTCAATAAGATGATTGACATGATGGTGAGTCAGCAAACGGGCCAGAAATCACCCGTGACTTTTGGGTTACGACACGATCCGGTCGCTTTATTGGCGCTGCTGTATGCAGCTCTCATTCATGATGTTGAACATCAAGGCATTCCCAATCGGCAATTGGCGCAGGAAGATGATCGATTGGCCGTATTATACAATGACCAGTCGATTGCAGAAAATTGGAGTATCTATGTGGCCTTTTCGGAATTATTGCAAGATGAATTTCAATTGGTGCGAACTGTTATTTTCCCCGAAAAAGACGAATACTTTCGATTCCGTAAAATTGTCGTCAATTTGGTCTTGACGACCGATATCGCGTCACCGGGTAAGTGATCTACATGACAAGTTGCCAGTGCGAACGTTTTTGCGCAAGAATTTCCGTCTTATTCTTTCTTCTTCTTCCTCTTCTGGAAATCACTATAGAACGGTCGCAGTTGGTCAAGTCCAAATGGAAGGAAGCATTTGGAGATCCGTACGTATCTTTATTTGCGTGTGATTTACTTATTTTCGATCCATTAAAAAAAGCCATCCATCCTCACTTCTTGTTTTCGTCATTTAACTTTCAGAATTGAAACCATCGAACGCAAGATGAAAGCACAGGCTCGTCGCATGAGTTTGACGGGACAAAATGTCGCGTTTCGTCGTCACAATCGACGAGGAACGGGTGACACTGGAACTTCCGAGGTTAGTTTTGAGCAACCCGACGATCAAGATAGTCCCACGATTACTCCGGAAGGTTCAGAAAATGGTGATGTGGAAGAAACCAAGATGGAGTTACCTTCTAACTGGTTGGACCACAGGAGACGATCGATTACCCATCGGATTGAACGTCGTCGGTCTTCCATGGCCAGTCGGAATTCGACCTCTTCCAAATACCGACAGCGTCTCGGTATTTTGCGCACGGTGGATCTATCTGGAGAGACTTTGGAAACATACACGCGGACGGGATCCTTGGCACATTCCGCGGCGTCGGATCCCACGACGTACGGTGTAGATTTGGAAAGTGATGAAAGTGACGACCTGAAAGCTACCGTTGTCATGGAAACGATCATGTTGGCGGCTGACGTGGCTCATAATCTGCAGGGATGGGATCACATGGTCAAGTTTTCGAATCGCTTGTACATGGAACTACGTACCGCTTACGTCAAGAAACGAGGTACCGACCCGGAAACTCGTTGGTTTGAGAACCAAATCGGCTTTTTGGAATCCTATCTTTTGCCTTTGGCGCATCGACTCGATGATACAGGCGTGTTTGGAGAGAGGAACGGAGAGCAGTTTGCGGCGAACGTAATTGCCAACCGCGATAAGTGGCTCATCGAAGGTTTGATGATCGCCCAAAAAATTGTGCAGGAAGGAGCCGAAAAGTTGCCCCTACCAGACAACTAAAGCCTTAGCAGAGATGCTACGGATTGAACGAGTACAAGGAGAATGGAATATCTTCGTGCAAGTGCTAGGGTAATTGACTTTTTAGCCAGTCTATATAAAGCTCTAAACTTAAATTAATTCAGCTTGCTGCTTGAGGCGCATGGCGGAATGACTCAGATTATCTGCTGTGAGATCTATAAGTAGGAAAGGTTGCGTTGGCTGACTTATGACCATGTCCGCAGAGTGCCTTTCCGACATATTCTTCACTGTTTTTCGTATAGAAGACTCCTTTGAACTCCAAAATTTGAAACGAAACTCCGATGAAGAGAGCGAAAGACAAACAAAACGCTTGGACGCGTCTTGTTTTGCAATTGGAAAGCACCGAAACGGCTTGGATGGGGATGAAATCAACCATTTAGGAACCACAGTTGCCGTAAACATTGCTTGTTGAAATCGCGAAAGTACCACCCAAAAGTCGGACAATTCGCTTATTCTTTTCCTAGTTCCCCTTCCATCAGATTCGATGACTTCTTCCGATGGTGATCATTCACAATTAGCCGAGCTGACCCAACAGTGTGCATTACAGGCACTAGCCTTATCGGTACAAGATTGGAATAATTTAGGAGAGGGGGAAGATCCCAATGTTGTGATGCCGAAAGAGATAGAGGCATGTGTCGAACGCATCACATCACTGTTGGTGGTCCGAATAGCGGCTGTCTTGTCGGCGGATTCGAATGAGCAGCATGACTTATCTACCAGTGGTATTTGTCGGAAAGCCTTAATTGATAATCGACCCTGGCACCCGGATAAAATCAATGCCAATGTCATGCAGCAGTTGCGACGATTTGTACGCTTTATTTTGGAAAATTATCGCGATGTACCTTTTCACAATTTTCAGCATGCCTACCACGTCGTAATATCTGCCAACAAAATCATGGATCTCATGCTCACTTTGGATAGCGATGACTTCTTAGACGGAAAACCTCCACCGGCGTTTGGTTTGCGGCATGACCCGGTCGCGCTAATGGCACTCATATTCGCAGCTCTGATTCATGACGTTGATCACAAAGGCATCTCGAACCGACAACTAGCCTTGGAGGAGCACCCGTTGGCCATATCTTACAATGATAACTCGATCAATGAGCAACGGTCACTGCAATTAGCGTTTGAAGAACTGCTGCGTGACAAATACGCTGATCTTCGGTCCGTCATGTTTCCAAAAGACATTGACTATCGCTTCTTTCGAAGTACTGTGGTCAGCGCCGTCCTTTCCACAGACATTGCCAGTCCCGAACGTTCACAACTGAACAAGTCTAAGTGGAAGGAGGCCTTTGCCATGGAACGAGGTGACGATTTCGAAGAAACGAGCGAAAAAGTTCCACGGAGAGGTTCTATGGTCAGCAACATCTCCATGCCTCGTGTGAGTGCGTCAGGGTTTCGTAGTTCAAGGCGTGGTTCCAATGCATCCCAAAATTCGATGGTGTCTGATGTGACCTTCGATTCGTACACAAAAATGTTGAGAGCGCGCCACTTCACGAATTCGTCGCATCAAAAACAGGATGATGATTCCTACGCAAACAATAGGATCCGCTCGGGTAAACCGGTTTACAACATGGAAGACTCGATTACATCATTTGTAGACGAAGATTCGGCCAGTAGTAGTTTGAAAGACTCAGTGATGGGAGCCATGGTAAGGAAAAAGCAAGAGGCATTACTGGCGGAAACGACCAAGAAGTATTCTCGAATGACAAGGCGCCATTCGATGCAGAGTTATAGTACCGACAGTGCAGCCTCCTACGGACAAGGCTCTATTATTCTCGCTCACAAAAGGCAAGAAGGAGGTGCGCTTACAAGAGATAAAGTGAATTTGGAAAAGTTTCGGAGGAATGGTGATTTGCCAGCCAAGAAGATGAATGGCGGTACAACCCAACAAGGGACCAGTGATGTGAGCAGCTCAAGCATTTCATTGACTCCTCCTTCGTCAGATGATGAACGCGACTATTTGTTTAGGAACCTGATATCTGCAAAAACAGATTTGCGGTTCAATGCTGGGCGTCCGCCTTCAGGTCAGATGAAACGAATGGTCCCCAGAAGAGCCAGTACGGGGAATGTAACTCGGTTTCGACCACTTACAGGGCAGCGTATTGACGAAGAGGAAGTCACCAATACACCCTATCAAAAACTTTTTAACGAAAACTCAGAAAAAATCAAAACGAAAATGATGCGACGGGCTAGCAGTGGAGCGTACTCAGAAAAAAGTGCCAGCTTTCGCAAGCGGCTCGGAATTCTGCGAGGGATGGATTTCTCAGGTGAATCAATTGAGGTTCATCCGAGAGGTTCCATCGGCGGAACATCATTAGTCTCAGGCGTCCACGATGAAGAAATTTTCTTAGATGAGCCTGATGAATTAAAGGCCTTGGTTGTGTTGGAATTAATTCTGCGAGCGGCAGACGTCGCACACAGCATGCAAAGCTGGCCAAATATGAAGAGGTGGTCATCGCGATTGTATCGAGAGCTATCGATGGCTCATCGAGCAGGAAGAGGACCAGATCCAGGACCTGGATGGTTCGACAACCAAGCTAAAGCGCTAGAAAGCTACGTAGAGCCTCTAGCTCTGCAGCTTGACGAAACTGGTGTATTTGGCGAGTTTCTTGGAGCGGTATTTTATCAGCAACTGGAAGCTAATCGTGATCAATGGCTTGTTAACGGATTTGAGGTGACAGAATCGCTCCGTGCCAAGACCCAGAAAATGGCCAAGTCATTTCCGCCGAAAAAGGAAACAACCACAGAGACAGAGAAACACACTGCGGCACCTCGGCCAGGTAGATATTTCTTATAGTTCTTTTAAGCTAGCATGTGACCCCCAGCTTCCCTCGTTGAAGCTTTAATAGCAGTCCATCTGTTGCGAAGCCAACAACTTTCCCCCCCTGAATTGTCTAATGAAGGCGTGCTATCATAGCGCTGTGAAAAATGCGTTAATAGTGTCTTTTTCGCGTTGATATCGGTTGCAACAAGAAGTGCTCCCCTGAATGTCGAATGCTTTTTTGAGGAGGCCATTTGTTTTTCGTGCTCTGAGTCACCGAATGTCGCCTCGTGCAATAGAAAGTCAATCCCTTCTTTTGCCATTCGTTTCATATGAGTCTGGCATGATCTCGTCAGCCGGATGCAAGGCGTTGTGTCTCCGCTAAAGCAAAACAGATAAATGTCATTCTTTGTGCGACCGCCGAAACCAGCCACCATACCATATGCTTGATGGCACGAGTGATTGACTCGGACATCTTCCCAAAAGGCAATTGGGGCAATGCTTTCGTAGATTATCCTAGTTTGCTGAATGTCGGATTGTTCCACGCCACAGTAGTATTCATCTGGTACATGAAACATGTGCAATAAATATTGCAATACCTTCTTCCCCGCTACAACATACGGAGAGGGCAATTTGCGTCTCTTGTTTTCCGGTGATTCGTGATTTGTCTTCGATGCATGTATACACTTCAGCAAATGAACAAGTCCTCCGTAATGATCGAGATGCGCATGGGAAATCCAAATCAATCGAATGGTGTTGAAAGATCTACCGTCGGCATATCGATACCATTGTGTGACAAAGCCTTCTCCAGCTTCCAATACCACCGTACAATCATCTGGAAACAGTAGTGCGTATCCGGAAGCCCCTCGGTAAGGAGATGGTGCCGCGCACTCCGTTCCCAAAACGAGTAGTCGAAGTGTCGTTGTGTCCTCTGTTTCGTCATCGTCGTCGTCCAAGGAGATTTCGTTTTCATCTGCGGTCGGTTCCACTTCCACAGCAAATGACAATAATCCTTCCATCCATCGTTGACGTTCGGGACGAATCGTCTCGCGCCAAATATCCTCTATTCGATTGACCATCTTGTGTTCATCCCGAGACGACGAAAAGATCAAACTGGTTCCGGTTGGCAATTGTCGGGACGATAGGCCCACTGCCGGAAGCCGCAATGGAAAAAGAGTAGGATTCCTGTCGTGAAAAAATTGGCTCAAACGTTGGGCTCGTACGAGTAAGTTGTTGGATGTGGGGGCCACGATATAGTAAGGAATATGTTCTGGAACCCATGCCAAAGCATCCATCATGACGTCTTTCGTTTCGAAAATGACAATCAAAGCACAGACTTGAAAAGATCTAGAATCCTGAAGAGGAAGATCTTGTAACAGATCACGCAAGTGCGGTAAAAGTGCACTCGTTAGCACCAAGAAGGACGAAGACTTTGTCTCCTCCCAACGCAACAAGGTATAAAGGTACAATACTCGGTCCGATCGTCTAGTCGCATGAACTAAAATATATTCATCTTGATATACTTTCCACCAACAATTTGTTTCCGGTGGTACTTGACAGGTATGTACGACAGGATGTTGTTTGTAAGGATGTATCGTGCGAATCAACGATTCAACTCGTGGCAACGAAGACACAACGGTCACCTGTTCTCGACCCGCTTGGTATAAGACATCCAGCAAGGAAGGCAAGGACATTAATTCTACAGTTTGATCGACAAAGACAGCACGCACTTGCTGTAGTTTGTAACGTTGATCGGCCGCCGCACGGCACAACAAATCTCCCAATCCGACGACGGCGTAGTTGGCTTGGATGACATCGTCCTTCGTCTGTACCGATAAAAACAACGTCGGTGGACCCGATTGCTCGGATCCGTCCACGAGAACGTCCAGAGAGTATTTTATTCTATTATTGTGGCTCATGCATGCTCGAATATTCTACAGAATGATCAAATAATAATGAATGAGGATACAAAGGATTCCGCTCATTTGTTTCATCCTGGTATATTTTTACATATATCTTTTAATTGATCGTTCAGCATCAGGAACGACCATACTACGATGACAGCACCGCTTCCCGTCTGCTCAGCGAAGTTAAGCATCGTCAGGCCCGGTTAGTACTACGGTGGGGGACCACGTTGGAATCCCGGGTGTTGTTCTTTGTTCATACCCCCCTCGTTGCTGGCTCTTCGTTTATCTTTTTAGAAAATAAACGGTCCTACATGAAGAAATACTACTCACTCGTACATTTTACAAGTGATTGTCGTCATTCCTGTTTACATAGCACTTTAACTTTTGATTATGGCTCTGGCTCTTCCTCCCAATTACCCGACCCATTCCCTTGATAATCCCCGTTTTGATAACTAAACGACAAGGGATCAAAATTCATTTGGGACACGGTACCGTAAACCGCCCATTCATGATTGGGATGTTTACCGCGACCACGATGGTTCTTCTTTCCTTTGAGAATTCTACGACGGCTACTATAGTCGGGATCAAATTGACTCGATGTCGGTGGATTGTACACGTACTTGAGTTGCCACAATTGATCAAATTCGCCTTCACTGTAAGAAGACGGACAACCATTGTTCGGTCCACAACCCAGTCGGGCCGCCAATTCGACCATGAACGAATGTTTCCACGAAACGACCGTCACTTTGTCACACAAGTCTCCTGTTGCCAACATGTCGAGAAATTCGTTCGCCAATTGCGGGTGTCGGGCCAAATCAATGTCCAAATTGACTTTGCGACTGAGTGGCAGCAATGTTTCGTACTCTCGGTAATTCAAATTGCTGTTGCGTTCCGGAAGTAATGCAAACAAGTGTGACGGTAACGGCCACCGGGCCTGGGGACCAAATAAGGTCGCCATGTAAGCGGCACGCTCGTATCCTAAATAACCACAATGTTCATTGCCATGTTCATCTTGAATATGCGGTCCATCTTTGTCGCAGTGTCGGAATAACAGCAGTGTTGTTTCGCATTGGGTTGGGATGGGATAGTTGTTGTTGGGTATATTCTCGAGGGCGTGGGTCGCCAACGCCGTATAATAATTCGCCGTGTCACGGGCCAAAGTCATGTGCAACTTCCAAACTCCGATCCCTCCCACGAGAATACAAGCACAACAAAAGATGGAAAGTGCCAAACAGAGTCGTTGGCGCCGTTCGCGTTCGAGATCTTCCAAGGTGAGTTGTCGAGGCAGTAGTAGAGGTTTTTCTTCTCCTTCCGATGTATAAACGCCATTGTTGTTGTTGTTGTTATTGTTGTTGTTGTTGTTTTCGCTGGACATGCTTGTTGTGTCAGCACCGACGGGGGCGAAGAAAAACAAGGGGGGAAGTTGCCGATGATGGGACAGAAGAGAAGGCACGATCTTATCGCAACTGGTAAAGGATTAAACCGAATAGCACTGGGTGTTATTGTTTTCGATGATGATGATGATTTGATTCGGCAAGATTCATTCGCTTTTTTGCGGGGAACCGGTATTCAATTGTTGACACCGCGGTCTGTCTGTCTGTCTGTCTGTCTGTCTGTGGGAAGCGGTGTGAGGTGTGAGTCATGAGGAGTCATGAGTGAGGAGGTCGCGTGACCGAAAAACCGCCCAATCCGATTGCGTCATCATCCCCTTTCTCACATCATCATCGGCATGTTATTACCTGGTACTTAGTATCGCAAATTGCATGATTTGGTCTTCTATCTCTGATTATATTTTTCTTTTCCAAACGAATTACGTAGAAATACTATTGCCAGACAGCATATATAGTAAATACATACGATTGATGCAAACCATGCCAGTCAGAATATGAGGAGAAGAACTCGTCCGTCATATCGTCATCATTCATTCGGCTGGACCGCATGCAACTTTCTGTTCTTGATTAACTGTCCATTTTTCACTCAAATCATCGTCCAAGGCTTCGTGATGCCACAACATCATCAACATCAACAACAACAACAGCATTTGATTCTCGTTGGTGGCGGACACGCTCACGCACAAGTCTTGACATGGCTCCATGACGCGGCACGTCCGGCACACCTGAAGGTCACGTTGATTGATCCACAAGTGGCCGCCACGTATTCGGGCATGGTACCGGGATGCATCGGGGGATATTATGATGATTCACCGGATGATGATAACACCAAGATCGATTTGGTCGCATTGACGCAATGGGCGGGGATCGAGTTTGTGAACGACGCGGTGGTCGATATTGATCTCGAACGACAGTGTGTGTATTTACAAGAACATCCTTCGCCATTGTATTACGATGCCATCAGTTTGGATGTTGGTTCCACGACACGAGGATGGACAACAACACCCGGTGCTCGAGAATATACGATTCCGACGCGTCCGATTGATGCGTTGGTGCGGCGTTTGGAAGACACGCGATGGACGGAAGACGACGACGACAACAACAACAACAAGCCGGTACAACTCGTGGTGGTGGGTGGTGGTGCCGCCGGTATTGAGCTGTCCATGGCGATCACGTCGCGATGGAGACACATTCTTACGAATATTCAATGCACTATACTGGACGCCGGACAGCAACTTTTACCGTCAGAAAATGAAGCTTGTCGGCAAATGTTGCAAACGCGATTGAATGAACTCAACATTACAGTCCGACATGACGCCGCGGTCGCACAAGTGATAAACAGTCATGTGGTACTCCAAAATGGCAATACTGTGCCGTTCACACACTGTATATGGGCTGCGGGTGCCGAAGCCCATCCGTTGTCAGGACACTTGCAACACCAACGTGGTTTGGCTTGTACTCCCGAGGGATGGATTGCGGTGCATCCGACGTTACAGAGCACCTCGCATCCGGCCGTCTTTGCGGCAGGAGATTGTGCCAGTATTCAGGGATTGTCACGGGGTCCTCCTCCAAAAGCGGGTGTCTATGCTGTCCGGGCGGGACCGGTGTTGTTGCAAAATGTGCTACAGTTTCTCGAAGGACGACCCTCCAAAACATGGACCGTTTATGAACCACAAGAAGATTTCTTGAAATTGTTGGTATGCGGGGACAACCAAGCAATGGGGTTTCGTTTTGGAATTCCTTTCCGTGGCAAATGGGTCTTTGAAATGAAAGACGCCATTGATCGCAATTTCATGAACTTGTTTGCTCAAGAAAATTTACCGGACAAGAGTCGTATACAACGTGGGCAATACAATACGCAACAATACGATGCCATGGTAGAAGAGCTCACGCTATTAGAACCAGAAGAAGCGGCCATGTTATTGCAACGCTCGGATGATGGAGTGGATTTTCAACAGACTTGGAGGGTTTTGAGGGCCATGGCCGGTGATACGAGCTATCGAGAACAAGTTCTACATTTCGTGAAGCAATCAACTGCTAGTACTGTATCTCATGAGATCGTGTAATCTACCTATTCTTCATGTCATATCGAATGACTCTATCTAACGCTGCAACTCTTCTGTCTATTACTTGCTAAATCGCTTCCGATAGTATATTCGTGAATGAATACACACGACTGCGAGGATAGTGAAACCACTTCATTATTTATTATTTCTCATTTCCTTTTCCATCCATCGTTATTTATATCATTCATTCTACTTCATTACTTTACAAGAATTGCCTTTATTAAAAATCGCAAAACCAGCGAACTGAGAACCAAATCGAGGAAGAGGAGAAACGAAACGCAAAAATGGTCTGGAAAACGAACCGTCTTGTTGGATTCCTTTTGTTTTTCTGGTGTGGTTCGATGACCACAGCCTTTTCTCTCTTGCCGAGCCGCGGTGCATCTTTAGCGCACGTCATTCGACAGAACAATGACATTCGATTTCCTGCTACAGTAGACGACGCGGTAGAATCGTCCACTGAACAATCGATGGTGGGGACGGTCACATTTTGGATTCCTTCTTCGTCGCAGTTATCCAAATTTGGAGCCAAAAGTCCCGTCGGAAATCCGTTACTGATCGATGCTGTGCAACATTTGGCTCAAAAGGTAAACTGGATGGCCGAGAATCGGTTGCAAGTTACGGTTATTACCACAAAAGACGTTCCTCATCCGCAGGTACTCGAGACGGATGTGTTATTGGCGATTGGATTGCATTCCGAAACCGATCTCGCCTCCGCACAAAACATCTTCCAACAACGTTATCGGCAACGACAGAATCGACAATGTCAATTGGCATTGGATTGTTCCTCGTCCGCCTTACCAGCTTTTGTAGGACCCTACGATCCCCAAAATCCATCGTTGGCGGCGCAATACATCCCATGGTCCCAAGATGCCTCGGGGAAACGCATGTACGAACGAATGTCGGATATTTTACAAAGATGGACGAGTGATGAATTCTGTTACGCGATCTTATTGTTTTTGAACCAATATTCAGGACACACGATCCCTTGGGTGCAACACACGACCGAAGCGACGTGGGAAAAAGGCCTGCTCCGCAACGCTCAAGAATTTTATGGAATTGTATCAAAGTGTCCGAATTGTTTGCTGGCGTGTGCTCAAGAACCATCGTGTCGGGAATGCATCAATGTCTTGGGTTCGATTGATGCACGTGATCAAGTCGCCAGTTACCGGGCCATTGTTTCCTACGAAAGTGAAGCTTTGAAACAGTTTTCGCTCTGTATTATGACCAAACACAATGTGTTTGATTGTCACGCAACAATTCCAACCTTTCCAAAAGTCTCAGCCGTCACGACTTGGCGTGGAAAACCTTTGACGGTGGTCGATGGTAAGGCTATATTGGT
Organism: Fistulifera solaris; assembly: GCA_030295235.1. Taxonomy (NCBI): domain Eukaryota; phylum Bacillariophyta; class Bacillariophyceae; order Naviculales; family Stauroneidaceae; genus Fistulifera; species Fistulifera solaris. The sequence continues at coordinate 277,743 of AP026167.1, read as the reverse complement.
CGGCCACTTGGACGATGCCAGTGCCCCCGACGGGAGTCGCCGTACGGATGTTTCGTGGAAAGTTGCCTGTGGTGCCAATGTCGCGTACGATCAATTTCCTTGCCAAAATCAAGTCTTTTACCCGCAAGGTTCTCAGAATATGTGGTACGATCCCGTGTTTCGTGTGCAAACATTGGATGGTCGGGATGTCTGGTGCCATCGACATTATCGAGTCCGACCACAACCACAACAACCGGGAGTTTTTCGCTTGTCCGTATTGGACAATGGTGTCACGTCGGATGAACTGTGGCATTTGGTCGGTGTCGCCGATGATTTGTCGTGGGCGTGTTTTCATTACGCCGGGGCGGCCTCGGCTGTCGGATTGCAATATACGGGAGGATTGTTGTGTACACCGGATGGACGTTTGCCACAGGGGGAGTGCATTCGAGGAAGCTGTGGCGTGTCTCCAACGTGCCGGAATCGCTCCGTGGGAATTGATGGTGGTCGACAATGATCCTGCCAGTCCTGGTGCCGTGAGAGCGGGATCGCCGCCATTGAATATATATCGTTCGAAATCACAGCAAGTGCAGTTTCAGTCCTGAGAAAGATACGGAGTAGTCTAATTCACAAGGAACAGATCATCACATAAGTTTACTCGTTTTCGGGAATAACCAGTAACCTTATTGTGCAGAACATATAAGTGATTTCACGAACTACAATTGACGCTAATGCCTTGTTACACCAGCATCTCCACGTCAATAGCACCGTTACAATCACAAATAATGAATAAGACGTGTTAGCATTCACTGCTCTCCAATGGTGATTGTGACTTCGTACTTTACTGAAATCAACGACGACTGACTCGATCGCAACTTTCCGGGACTGAAATCAGATTGGGTCGGTTTTTCGTTCCCTCTTCTTTTGGACTATACCTGGTAGTAGACATGGATTCAAATGCGATGAAATGCAATTGACGCTGATTCATTTATCCTCTAGCTTCAAGAGCAAGAATCCAAATCCAATAAATGAATGTGACTGGTTAACATCTATTTCCTGAAATCATCATAGTTGTCAATTGACGGGACTGATATCATGTTGAGTCGTCGGAAATGCATCGTGTCTTCCCTTTGCGCTATAGTAAATACACACCCAAAAAGAACTGTCGGTTCGGCACTGGTTGCAGATCCATCCAAAACTTCAGTGAAATAAAAAACAAAGGAAACAAACATCATCGAAAGTTCGTTGCATACCAGGTATATGAACATAACAATTAACCTCAATTTTCCCCATGAACAAGCAAAAGAAGCGAGTCATGTTGAATTCGTTACTTTGTATATTTGCTTGGAATGTATGTATTGCATTTCCTTTCGCCTTTGGACTCAATTCCGCGACTCCTCGTCCATCATCCACTACTCCCCTCTCGCCTCTTTCCTTGACTCTGGATGAATTATCTTTACAATTGGGAGGCAAAGGCCGTGCTCAAGCTTGTTGGGAGGCCTATCGTTCGGGAACTGATCCCATTTTAGGTACTGAAGCACAACAGAGATTATTGCAACGGCCCCCAGACGTCGCCACACTTCATCACCAAACAACGTGTCACGACGGCACCACCAAATTGTTACTCCAACTGCCTGATAACTTACAAGTGGAAACGGTCATCATTCCTTGGCCGGAACGACAACGTAGTACGGTTTGTATTTCCTCGCAAGTCGGTTGTCGACAAGCCTGTACATTTTGTTTGACGGGTCGCATGGGGTTGTTACGGAATTTGTCGTGCGATGAAATTGTGTCGCAAGTGTACTGGGCACAACGTGTCGTGAAGACTACCGCAATGTTGCCCATTGAGAATGTTGTTTTCATGGGATTGGGGGAACCCGCCGACAATGTCGATGCCGTCGTGGCAGCGGCCGAATGTTTGACGGATCCCCACCGCTTTGCCATGACACCCCGACGTGTGACAATATCGACAGTCGCCCCCACACCGGATGCCTTTGCCAAATTGAATCGAGCACCCGCGGTTTTGGCGTGGAGTGTCCACGCGACGCGGGATGCGTTACGAAAACAATTGGTGCCCACGACGAAATACAGCATGACGGAATTGCGAGAGGGTCTCGTGTCGACACTGGAACAACGGAGTAAACGACGAAGGAATATATTATTGGAAATAACATTATTGGATCAAATCAATGACTCGATCGAAGACGCCCAGCATTTAGTGGAATTTTGTCAACCTCTAGTCGCAATTCCCGGTGTCCGGGTGATTGTGAATTTGATACCGTGGAATGATATTCAAGTCCAAACGGGAGCGGCCGCGCAGTACCGCAAACCAAGTCCGGAACGCATCGAGGCCTTTCAACATTATCTGATACAACAAGGCAATCTTCGGTGCTTTATTCGCACCACACGAGGTGATGATGAGTTGGCGGCGTGTGGTCAATTGTCGACGCGGAACAGGTCGTAAACGGAGACGACGAGTCTAAAGTTGTAGCGGTCTAGTAGCTCACGGATTCTCATTTAGAACGACGTCGACCTTTCTTTGTTTGTGCTTGTTTCAATATGCGCTGCGCCGTCTTGAGATCACCACCCATACCTTTCATCTTGGCCGCTCCGTGTTTCCCTTTTACTTTAACCATGGAACTAGTCTTTTTCTTTTCCCGGGCATATTGCCCTTCAGTTCGTGCATAAAGCGTTCCACGTTTCCGGCATATTCTTGGGCCGCGTCTTTGCCTCTTTTCTTCTTCTTGTTATTATTATTGTTGTTGTTGTTGTGAGTTGTCTCATCGACGCTGTCTTCTTCACCAAACATTTTTGTGGATGTCGTCACAATGACTTCACCACCCCAACATGACTTCGTTTCCGTATCTTGATACAATTTGACATTGTCGACGGTTTCGGGCTCCAGTGGCTTGGGAGAAGGCGGGAAACTTGTTTTCAACCAGGCATTCGGTTGCGAATCGAGTAAGCTTTCCAACACTTGAGCTTTTTGTTGTTCCGCTTGTTCCATTTGTTCTTGCAAGGCTTCTTTTCGTTCCGCTCTCTTTTCTAATTTCGCCTTGCGATCTTTGACTTTTGCATGGCCAAACCGAAGGCGCGACGTTGTTGTTTGCGCTGCGAAAAGCCTTGCAGGTAGTCTTTGCGGGATTCCGGGTCAAACGTAATTTCCGTCTTGCGTTTGGCGTAGAATGTGCGCTTACTATTCTTCTTATTATTATTACTATTACTATTCTTTGTTTTGGTCATTGCTTATGAATTTGGGTGGATTCTTGGTTATTTTGCGATGAAAAACGTTCTAAGTACTTTTGTAGAAGAACGAGCAAATAGTGCATCCTGCGGTGCATTTTTGATTGATGGCGGCGACCTAAACCATTTGCACGGTCGATGGACAGGACAGTTCGCGTGACTCACGTATTCGTTGGATCACGCGGATGATGACACCAAAGAAATGCAGCACCGCAGTTTGTTCCTTGTTGTTGATCATTGGGTCGATTATTTCTTAATAATTTGATTATCATTCTCGTTCAAAGTCCATTTGCATTCGCTTGATACAATCATCCTCTCTTTTTTCATCACTGCAAACCCGAAAGAAAAAAGACACAAATGCCCGAAGCATTGCAATTGAACGACCCCGTCCGTGTCGTCCGCGAAAACGGCAGTGCCCTCGAAGGCATTGTGGCGTTTCTCGGCCCAGTGCAATTTGATGCTGGTGATGAATGGGTCGGGATTCGTTTGACGGGATCTTCGACGGGGTTAGGGAAAAATGATGGGACCGTCCAAGGTGTCGAATATTTCACCAATTGTCCAACGAATTGTGGGATCTTTGTCAAGGCGGCCAGTGTCGAGAAACGAAATTTAACAAGGTTGGAGCAATTGCGACTCAAACGAGAATTGGCGACGGGAGGTAGTAGTAGCAATATTACGAGTACTGCGACAGCTTCTACAACAACAGTCAGTGATTTTGCAACACCCGCCAAGCAAAGGAGTAGTGCGATACCGAGCACCACGAGCGTGAAAACTCCTGCGAACACACCCGCCCCAACACCGTCTGCCAAACCTCCTTCTTCACGCACAACGACAGCCGATACAACAACTACTACTACTACTACTACTACTACTACTACTGCTACTACTACCGGTAACCAAAGTGATTCTTCCGCGATGAAAGCTCGTCTGGAAGATATTCGCAAACGGAGAGCGGCCTTGCAGGAGAGTAAGAAAGAAATCAGTACCAGCGCAACCACAGCAGTGGATGCGGAGCAGTTGTCCGAAACTGTCACAGCGCGCAGTCCTGTACGTGTCACGACCACCGTCGATTCCTTCACTTCGAATAAGAAAGAAATGGAAGCATTGCATCAGGAACTCGATACATTGAAAGTGCAGTTAGTGGAGCAGAAACAATCTTCGCAAAAGGAATTAGAAGTAATGAAAACCAAGTATCAGCAACAAGTGGAACAATTGCGCCAAGAATTACAACAAGCCAGTACTGTATCATCCTCGCAGGAAGGGGATTCGGATCGGAGTGCCGAATTACAAGTGCAACTGCAAACCGCCGCGCGTGAAGTGCAACTATTGCAACAAGAACTCGAGCGCATGCAACAATTGCGTCAGGAGGAACAAGAGGCCGCGATTCAAGTGCAATCAGAACTTTCGCACTTGAAACATTCACTCGCGGAGCAGGAATCGCGAAATAGTATCAGTACGGAGCATTACAAGGAACGGGCCAAATTACAAGCAGAAATCAGTACCTATAGGCGCAAAATCGAGCAATTGGAAAAGGAACATTTAGAATTGGAGAATGCGTTGGAAGACTTGACATTGGACAAAGAGCAGCTACTAGAAGAAAAGGAAATTCTGGAAGATCGGTACGAAGAACTCAAAATTGATGCAGAAACGGCACAGATACAAGTGGACGAATTGCGATTAGAATTGGAAGATGCCAAACAGGTTAACGAGCGTGCCGTGGACGTTGAGGCCATGGGAGACATGGATGCCGAAGACAAGGCACAGGCACTAGCATTGCAAAATGCCCGTTTCCGACAAGCGCTAATTCGTGTCCGAGAACAGTCTTCGGTCGAAAAGATGGAGTTGCAACGCCAATTGCGAGATGCTGAAAAGGAAATAGCTTCCAGTCAATCAATGATGAACGAGTTGGAGTCTCTTCGACAACTTAAAGCGCGGATGGAAGATGAAATTAACGAACTTAAGGATATGGTGGAGCAGGGAGCGGCGTTTGAAGGAATGGTTGAAGACTTGAGCGACCGCGTCTTGTCATTGGAGGAAGATATTGTCCAGCTTCAATCCACCATTCGTGAATTGGAGGAAGCGGCAGAATTGGCAGCGGAAATGGAAGAAGTGCAAGCGGATGAACTCAAAGCCATCAATCGAGATCTGGAAGGTCGCGATACAATTATTCGCAATCTGGAAGAGGCCATCAAAATGTAAGTTGTTTTGACTTCGTACTTCGTTGGCTTTTAATTAGATGGAGCTTGCGCTTACCCTTTTGTTGTCAATTAAGGCAACGCCGTCGCGAAGAAGATATGCGCCGAACTATCGCAAATTATCGAACCACCGTGGAGACGCTGAAGATAGAAAAGCAAACTCTCATCGATCTTCAAGAAGGCGGGGAGGGCAAGCAGAAGAGTCTCATAGCGTCATCCCAAAAGGCGTTGGCGAAAGCGGCCCAACTGGTGGCCGATGCGGCCGCTCTGCGTAAGCGTGAGGCTAAAGCTGTTATGGATAAAATTGATCAACAAATTTATCGGCAGCTATCAACGCGCTTGGAAGCATTGATACCACATTCTGCGGTGGGTGCAGAAGTTGCTGCCATCAAGGGAGAATTGCTGACCGCCAAGGTAGTGAGCAAGGCATCGCAGTCGTTAGCAGCAATCACCACTTCATTTACCAGATCTATTCGTCCCCCTATCCCCTCGGAACAGAAGAATGCGATTGGGAATGTCGCAGTATCTGACGAAGTCAAAGCGGAAGTCGCGACGTTGTTTCATCAGGCCGAGTATGCTCTTGATATCGTCAATGTATCCAGCGGTCTCATTCGCTACATTGCAGCAGGTCAATGGCCAGATCTACTTAGTCCTGAAGTGTCCGGTGAACTTGGAGCCCTACTCAGTCATTCGATGTTGGACCTGGATTTAGTTTTGGGTAATGTGCTTCAGTCGATGAAGGAGGAAGGCGCATTGATAGCAGAGCAATCCAATATCGAACGTTTGCGCCAAGCAACCATAAACACGTTGCATCAATTAGAAACAGACCTGGACCGCGAAGAAGGTCCACTTGTACCAACTGGTTGGAACCCCCAGGTCTTAGTTTACTGAAGGAAGTATCACTGTCCAAATTTTCGTGCATGGGTGCTGCTGCCATGTTATCGTCGGTGATCAATGCAGAAGACTCCACCGAAGCAACGTCTCTGAACGAAATCTACAACAAAGTGGAGCAGTGCGGCGTACAAGCATCATCAGCATGTTTGCGTTTCGCCAACATTAATATTACGAGTGAGAGTATGGTGTCGAATTTTGCTACCCTGGTGTCATCTGTTAAAACAGATTCATCGCTGCTTTTACAGTCAGTCCATGAGGTTATTTTGGCGAGTGGCGATATGAATGCATGTGAAGCTGCTGTCGATTCGGCACGTCGGTCACTTAATCTGCTTTCTGCGGCGCTTCGAGCTGCAAACTTGAATCCGACTGAAGAACGCTCCTTTCATCCTTTATCACCGGAAGCAGATGACGTTTGGGATCGACTTTCCGCTCTCTTCAAGACCGTTAGAGAAATCGATGGTGATGGCGAAGATGTCAATTATCTGATCCGATCGCGTCAAGTTGAGAACAGTTTGTCTACCGCTGTTGAAAACGAACCCAAGCTGCATAATGCTGAAAGCAAGATTGCGATTCTCGAGAAGGTAAGTTATCAAAGCTATGATGGATCTTTATTCAATAAATTTTACTCACCGGACACACGATCCTTCAGAACCTATCGTCCCGGGCTAAGGAGCTTGCCATGCAAAATGCTCGTCTGTCAGAACTTGAACGAATGCTGGCCAAGTCAAACGTCACCGCTCCGCGAAATCTGTCGACGGACTTGAAATCATCACAAGAATACAACACGCTCATAGAAGAGAATCGAGTGGTACGTACCAGCTTCAGTGTTTATTAACATGTGTATACGGATGTGAACTGCGACTCATCGCTTTCTTTTTTGTGTACCAGTTGATGGAAGCAATGGAAGTCTTGCAACATCAAGTCGATGAATACGAGAACGAAATACGATCTCTCAAAGATACCGCCAGCGGCCGCAAAGGGAGCTCCACGCCGTGCCCTCACCTCGATCAGTGACTTATCCTCCAACAATCGACCCGACACGAACCTTTCACTTGAAGCCTCACTGTTTCGTCCTGCGTTGCAAGAAGCTCTACGTGAATCATGGAAATGGCAAGCGATTGCTACGGCCAAGGCCGTGTCGGAACTAGCTCCCCTGCCCCTACCGTTGGCGCAAAAAACGAAAGATGATGATTCCATATTACTCCAAACCGCATTGGTTCAATCGCGCCTGCAGAAGGCCTCGGTGAAACTGATTGATTTGACCAATACCGAAAAAAGCCCCGCGGACACAACTTCGTGAAATGCGGGCGGCCAGTCGAGCCGCTTCGCAGCAATTGGAAAGTGTGGCCCTGCGATTGCGAGGCCAGTGGATGCAACCATAAGATTTATTGTGAAAGATAAGTGAAGCCATTTTTCTCGGTTACTATGAAACCTAGTTCACCGATGCGACAGATGAAACAGTTTTTCACACGACGAAAAAACGCGTGACCATGATGACACCTTCTCCTTTTCACAACTTCTTCTGCCGCTTCGCTTATTCGCTTCCTCGTTCACCATACGTGCTAACAAAGTTTACTTGACAAACACACATACACACACCAAAAGAACGAAAAAATCATCTCAATCAATGCTAACATAGAACTAACTAATTTTGAATGAATTTTCTAGACTCGAGGATCCGAAACAATCATGCATTCCAGCCTTTGGACGAGTCTCTTCTCCTGTCTGGCCCAGGCGGGTCTCATTGTCGTCGCGGTGGGCTGGAAGTATCAAAACGCTTCCAATGAAACACTGCTGGTCGTGGTAATACTCGTTAGTCAGGCGGCATCGAATTTGTGGCTGACGATTCCTCATCTCGGCGATCGTTTTTGTGATGACCCTACATCATCATCATCATCATCGTCGTCGTCGTCGGTGCAACTGTGTCGCGGGGCACTGTCAACTTCATGTTGCACGGGTCTCACTCTCGTAATTTTGGGAACTCTGTCCTCCTCACTATTATTTTTGATCGGTGGAGCGTGGATCTTTGTGGCGGCATGCGTTGGATTGATGACTTCCTTTTGGCCGCCCGCCGATGACGAAAAAGAAGAAGAAGAAGAAGTGATTTTTCAACCCATGAATGATCTTCCGCAGGAAGCGTCCAATAACAGTCATCTTGTTTCTTGGGATCATGACATGCACGGAAAAGATGATGAAGATGGAGGTTATCGTCTGCTCGAAATGGATGACGACGACAATGATTCGGCACCCGAGGATGAAGCTTCTCCTACAGACAATGAAACCCATGCAAGCAATCGCATTCGAGGAACGACTCGACTACTGCAATTAGCAGCACCCGAAGTGTTGTATTTGTATGCCGGCTGCATCGCCCTATTGATTCGACTTCCTTTTTCTTTATCCATTCCCCACTTTGTTTCGACGACCCTGTCGGCACTCGGTCACGGAGACTTTTCCAAAGCGCAACACGAAATCCTGTTACTATTCATTTTTGGAAGCATCGATGCTGCCTTGGACTTTTGGTGCATTTTCTTGTTCGGGTACGCCAATCAACGGATCGTTCGAGGGGTGCGCTTGGATTTGTTTGCCAAGATCATTCGACAAGAGGTAGCCTTCTTTGATACTCACTCGTCCGGTGAACTGTCCAGTCGTCTTAGTAGCGATTGCAGTGAAATGGCGGGAGATTTGACCTGGTTTTTTCGATTCAGTGTCGAGTCAGTTGTCCGTATTGTGGGGATCATCACGTATTTAATGATTCGGAGTCCGACACTGGGAGCTTGCACTTTGTGTATCATCCCATTGGTGGCCATCATCAACAAAATGTACGGGGATTGGTTGCGTCAAAATGCCACACAAGTGCAAGAAGCTCTAGCCGAAGCCAATGCGGTGGCGCAGGAAGCGTTGGCCAACATTAGGACAGTCATTGCCTTTGCCGCCGAGCAGAAGGAATGGAATCGATACATTCACCGAATCGAACGTCAATTTCAACTCAATATTCGTCAGCTCTTCATGACAGGTGTTTATTACATGAGTGTCAGCACATTTCTCATCAACACGATCGTTCAAGCCTCACTACTGTGGATTGGATCGGTTTTGATATCGCAGCACAAACTGACACCGGAAGTACTACTTGCCTTTATGCTATACCAAGGTCAATTGCAGAATGAAACGCTGAATTTATTTCAATCGTATTCGTCCCTGATCAAATCATCGGGAGCTGGAGATAAGGTATTCGAGTTGTTGGACCGAATGCCGCCGCCCCCGTCGGTGAACGCTTTATCGGTACGGGCCGATGAATCTCGCGATACTGACCATGGCGAAAGATTTGAAAATTCGATTCAGGAGCCGCAAAAATACCATGTGGAACTGATTGGAATCAACTTTTGTTATCCCAGTAGACCCAATCAACCCGTGCTACAAAATCTACATTTAGAAATCCCTCACGGGAAATCCATGGCCTTGGTCGGATGTTCGGGATGTGGGAAAACCACCATTATTAATCTACTTCAACGTTTTTATGATCCAATTGATGGGATTATCCGCATCGACGGAATGGATTTGAAAGCAATGGATCTTGTGCAACACCGTCGTCACATTGGAGTCGTCACACAAGATCCGGTCCTCTTTTCCGGCACACTTTTGACAATATTACATACGGGGTCCACAGAAGGGTTTCCTTGGAAGAAGTGCAACGCGTGGCCCACTTGGCTCACGCCGATGGCTTTATTGACCGTTTTCCTGATCGTTACGCAACGACCGTGGGAGAACGGGGTGTCCAATTATCTGGTGGACAAAAGCAGCGCATCGCTATTGCACGGGCCATTATACTGAATCCATCTTTACTGCTGTTAGATGAAGCCACCTCGGCTTTGGATGCTGCCTCCGAACAGGCCGTCCAACAAGCACTCGAAGAATGGTGGATCAACAATCGATCCATGACGACCGTGATTGTGGCACACCGCTTGCGCACGGTGCAACATGCCGATTGCATTGCCTTTATACAAGATGGATATGTGAAAGAACAAGGGACCCATGACGAACTCATGAAACGACCGAATGGATTGTATCGACAAATGGTGGAACGTGCTGGATCGAATGGTATTCTTCCGGATATGTGAGGCAAAGAACGAGTGCAAAGAAGAAAGGAGGTGTTTTGGTTTTATTTCATTAGATCAATACTCATCAATAATTTGTGTGCTAATAATTGCCGGCATCAATATCGCGAAAAGCTTGTCGCACCAGATCGTCCATCATTCGTTGAAAAGTATCCAACATGTCTTCATCGGCTTGACGTGTTTCTTCATCTTTCCACAATTCCACGTCGATCGAATTAGTAGGAGTGGCGGGTATCGTCCATCGTTCTTTCGTCACTGTAGAGAAGTCTTCTTCACTTTCCGAAGAAGAAGGCACCAAATAGGGCGCCGTGGCCTTGGGACGAAAGATCTGTCCGCGATAACGATGTTTATAAGCTTCGACAGAGGGCAATTGAATGTTCGTCATGATTGGGTTCGTTTTTGTTGGTTCTGTTTTGTGAGAAAGAGGATGTGATATTATGAGAATAATATTATGCGGAGAAGAGAATAAAACATCCTTTTCGTTCCAACGTGTGTCGTGCCGTTTTCTGTGAAAGAAAAACACGAGCCTGTTTTTTTTGTGCGGTGCCGTTTTTTCGGTCGGATTCGATCCGTCCGTGACTCGAACGAGTCCTGGGTCCTAGATGACGTGGACAGACGAAAACAATTACTACGAGCGCGACGCGAATGGTTGCAAAACGAAACACACTACCAGTAAAAAGCTGACCACGATGGATTGTGATGAGTTTATTATTGTTGATGATGAGAATGTATTCCATCGAGCATTCGTCACAACAACAAGCCCATCCTTACCTTCTTTTGAATCAATCAAACAACGGTTAAAAACAAATGTCGAAAGCTCAAGTCTTTCGTGCTATTGCACATCAACGAAGAACGATCAATCGCTTTCAAATCGATCGCATCATTCCTCCGGAAACTCTTCAAGACATTCTCGAGTCGACTTTGGTACGTTTTATTTCGTGTTATTTGCTTGTTGAGATACTTATATATGTATAATGTAATAAGTCCCTTATTCTCGTGCTGTCTAAATACCGCAAACTGTTCCTCATTATCCACCATCCCACAACACCAGCGCACACCCACTAGTTTCAACTTACAACCCACACAAGTAATTCTCGTCCAAAATTCCGCAACCTTGCAAGAATTGGCCGAACATGTCATGTTAGGACCCCGGAATCAATATCGTACCAAGGATTGTTCCGCCATGGTGGTCTTTTGGCCGATTTGCAAGCCAGTCAACGGATATCCCGCATTTTGCAATTGGAACAAGGACATCGGCATCCGGCGTATTTGTCCATGTTGCCCCTCTATACATCCTTCTTGTTGGGAGAAGGACATTTGGCGACCGCATTGAAACAGGGCGTCACACGAGTACTTTCGTCAGCCACCGAACAGCCACAGCCCCAAATTGAACCGATTCAAACGTGGTCGACGAAACAGACGGCATTGATGGCCCAATCGTTCATTCTGGCCGCCACATCGCATGATATAGGGACATGTGTGATGGAAGGATTCGATGGCAATCAAATGAAAGAAGTATTACGGATTCCGGATCGCTATCATGTTCCTCTCGTGGTAGCGATGGGGTACGAATACGAGGAGTCGGCGACCGACCGGATTCAATACACACCGCGTTTGCCGTTGGAAGAAGTGGTATTTGCCGATACGTTTGGTGAGCCCTATCATGCTGTTCGAAATAACACGGAAGATGATGATGATGCTGTGGCAAATGCTTGAAGCAGAGCAATCTCATAAAACATCGTCGCTGGTTGCGATGATCATCACTTGTCTTCAAAGAGTATCTCTAGCATCTCTAACAAGTAGGGTTATTCTCATTTCTAAGGCTGTGAAGAAAATGGCGTTGAAAGCTTATGAATTGCGATGCACTCGCACCAGACACATACCACAACTAAGTTTGCGAGCGAGTATACAATGAGTTTGCTCGAATGATGCAAGATACCTAGGTCCCTAAACGCTTATAGCAAGCTGAAATAATCGCTAGTTCCACAAGTGCGTAACGCTTCCAAGTTGAGCTCTCATGATTGCCTGCACCTCTTTTCATTCGTCGAAAAAGTCGTAAAACATATCACGGTCGAATGTATACGTATCAAAGTCGAAGTTGTAAAGCAGAGAAAAACTATGAAGGCAAGGTTTCGACTTCCAAATCAAGAAAGGAGTCGCATGATCGTTCTTCCTCAAGGTCACGTATTGGTCATGCAAAATGTCGACCGACGGCGACTCGTAGGTAGGTGAAGACAGCTGTGGGCATCCCTCCGACGAGTAGTGCAGTCGTAGCTCTGGTATTGACGCCGACTGCTCGGGTGAATGAATCAGACTGATAAGTGTCACATGCAGAGAAGAATTCACATCCTCTTTGGTCAAGTTCGAGACGTTGCTAGTGTCGAGGTGTAACTCCACGTTAGACTCCTCCACGTAGCTTTGCTCAAACTGGACCCAAACGTCACCAACTACCGGTCCTAGCATCTCAGTAACTTCGTTTAATTCTCCATCGGGCTTACGGAGAAGGTCGTCCATGGGAGTGATCACGTCGCCTTGTGGATCGTAATCCCGAAGAAATCCTTCCCAAAGCAGCTCGCCCTTGGAAGTGAACTGCACGAAAAACAAATAAATCTTTCCATCACGCTTTCCATTCGCTAATTCCGGGATGTCAGCATGTAGGTCAAGGCATTTACAGCCAGACCTCTTACAAGAAAAAACCACGCCTTTGATGCCTCTGTGCTTGCCGTGTCATTTTCCAAGCGAAGTCGCTACATCGCTCAAACGACAATACGCGCCGAGCATGATCGAAAATATACATGAGAGGACTGTCCGGGAGATAATTCTGTGACAGGATTAAAGTCTTATCCCTGGCTACGATTTCTCTCTGAATGGCATTCTTTGTCAAATCATTCTGGCGAAAGCGACGAGAAACACCTTGTAGGCGCCAAAGATCCGTGCTGGTAAGATACTTGAGGATACAGCTGGAGAACACATCATTTGGTAAATCGAACAAAACTGACATTGTTTCAAAGAGCGATATCAACTGAAATGAAAGATAGGGGTGTTTTTCTTCTCGTCGGCCATGTGGGTTACTCTGTGCCCTTCGAGCAAGTGGAAACTGGCGCTGCTTTTTATTCGTATGGTTGTAATGAACAGAAAAAAGACGGGACGTTGATGATTCGTGGGAATACGATAGGGGATCGATATTGTGAGACGGAAGTTCTCAACAAGAGAACCAAGTACTAGGTAGGCAAGCAATTTGGCGCGAGGGAAGCTGGATTTTCGCATGAAAACCGGTGAGATCGTTGACGAGTCCCAACGAGAATTAAAATACTTCTGTCCAACAGCCAGTAGTGCTATCATCAACATCGGCGTTTCCATTGTATTTAGCATGTAAATCTATGATGCCGTGAGCAACAAAAACAATTGCAGTTCTGCTGTAGCCATTGCAGCGTAAATTGTACAATATCATTAGGCGAGCCCAGCTAGCAGACTCTGTTGCACAAATTCTTTCTGAACGGGAATAAAAGGTTGCGTGTGTTCTTTCGGACCCATAAGCGACATACATCGGTAATTTACCATTTGCACCTTTGCACATCCCCGCATTACATTCTGCAGTAGCTCCTTTGAACTGCCTTTGAATAATGCACAATCAATTCTAATCGGGAAACTCATAATCCTCATAACTTCCACTGTTATCGTCATAATCCTCGAAACTTTCACCGTCGTAGTAATAATCAGCTCCGTCAATATACTGATGAAGGTCCCTATCATTATCTTTTCAGTTGTCAAAATTATAGCAAAGAGACATGCTATGAAGAGAAGACATCGTGTTCCAGATCAAAACTAAGGTAGCGTAGTCAGCGTACTCCCGATTGTGGACTGCTATGCGTTGGTCGCGCAAAACGTTGACGGACGGTGAGCCTTCGTTCAGAGGAGGTAGGCGAACATAATGCCACCACGACGAGTAATGAAGCCGTAACTCGGGTGGCTGCCCCCCAACCCCCCCCCCTTCGTCTTGAGAAAGGATCAGACTGACCAGTGTCACGTGTAGATCAGAGCCCATACAAAGTTTTTCCCAGTTCGACTACGTTGCTAGTGTCAAGATGAAGCGTGACTTCCGACCCCTCAACAAAGCAATCATTAAAATGTTCCCAAAGTTTGCCTTTCTCGGCGCCTAACAACTTCGCAACTTTTTTCAGCGTACCGTCCGGCAAACGGCGAAGATCATCCATAGGACTCTCTAAGTCCGGCTTCAGATAGTATTCCTTCACGAAGTCTCGCCACAAGAGATTGTCACTACGAGTAACTTGACAGAAAAATAGATAGTGTTTTCCACCTCGTAGTCCATTCATTGATTCTGGGATCCATGCGTGTAAATCGAGAAATTTAGAGTCAGGCATATTACAAGAACTACCACAAGTCTCGTGTCGTTGTGCTTCTTGTGTCATTTCCCTTGCAAATGAGCTGCATCGCTCAAACGCAATGACGCGCTGACGGGGATTGAAAACACCAATGAGAGGACTATCCGACGGATATTGCTTCGACAAAGTCAGATCTCTCCTTTCAAATTCTTTCTGAAGGGCATTTCAATCCGGATCTTTTCCGTGAAACTTGCGACAAACGAGCCCTAATCGCCAAAGATCTGAGGGGTCAAGATATTTGAGAGCAATGGAGAGTAGATCGTCTGACAAATTGTCAAGTGTCGTCATCTGAGGCTTCGTCTTCTACGAATGACTGCACTCATTCATATCCTACGAGTATTTTGTTACTGTGCTATTGAGAGAGGTTACAAGCAATAATCAAACGGCAAAGCATTACAGTTCATTTATTTATTGAATTTTTGTCGGCTGCATTCGTAAAAATAATGCAATGGATGTCGCCAAAATACTCCGTAGTAGCTTACCCTCACACTTACTTAGAACCGGTAAGCTTACGACTGGTACTACCTTACATTATTTTTTTGAGACCTCATTGTTGCGACGGTGCGACATGGGGATGCAGTCCGAAGCTAACTTAAGGAGACCATAGTTGCTTATTCTTGGAGACGGTGCCAATCAAATAACACGAGACGGGACATACCAATGCGTCTTCGTATCGAAAGAGCTGTATAACCAAATTTAATACAGGCTGAATCATCATTTCTAAACAAGCAATCAAATTAACTCGACATTTTATGTGATCACAGGACAGTTGTTATTTGAGAGGCTTATTTCAAAGAAGGAACATAACAATTGAGACCCGTCTCTGGATCCAAATTACAAACATCGGTCACTACCAGCGGTCCGGGACCGGGTTTGGTGGCATACATGGTTTGCACATCCCCCATCCGCGGAATCCGCCCGGTTTCATTGCACGCTTGCAACAGCGACTCTTCCAGTGCCATACTGCTAGTATCCAGACCCGAAAGAGCGCCTTTGGGAATGGGAAAATAATGACACAAAAGTGCTGCTAGATGCTGCTGGTGCTGCTCCAAGCAATAAATGACGGCATTCGGACCCGCATCAAATGTGTACGCCGCCCGCAATTCTCCCGCCCATGAATTGTAGACGGTCACAATCCGCACAATTTGACGAGAAATATCATTCATGTAAAAAATGGGCGGATACGTATCCAAGCAAGTCGCGTGAAATTGATTCGAATCTTGCATGGTCAATTGGGCAAATGTGCCAAAATCACGGGCGTGGCAGGCTTGTTCCATGGCTTGCAGGCGCGCCGGAACAATGTGTTGGGCCCGGTATTGCAACAACATAGACGTTTGTACCGATGTTTGCATGCCGGTCGTACTACTGGTATCTTTCTTACTATCACTGACCACCAACAAGAGTGCCCGAAGTTGGGGCCAATCCTCTAGCACCGGTTCCGCTTTACTGTCTCGCCATTCTTGTTTGGGAGTTCCCTGTCGCCAGGCCACAATACCACCGTACATGGAACGACACGCCGAACCACTGCCCTGTCGTGCGATGGTACTGAATTCTCCCGGAAAGGTTTCCACGGCGTGATAAAGTTGACACAAGGCCGCGACGAGGGCCGCATATCCGGCAGCCGAACTCGCCAATCCGGCCGCTGTCGGGAAGGTATTGTACGACGAAATGTGCAAATGCAAGTGTTTCCAGTCTTCTTTGGAATAGATTAAATTGCCTTGCGCATCGTAATGATCTTGCGCTAATTTTTGTACTCCTTCAATACACGCTCGGAATCGTGGACTGTGCAATAGTTCGTCTTCTTCGACACCATTCAACCAAAAGCGATCTTTTGTGAATTGTTTGGAGACAGCGATGGTCGTTATGGCTCGTAACTCCGTTTGATCCAGCGTCACGGACAGCGAGGAATTGATGGGTGTGTTGTAGTGTGTGTCGGCTTTGCCCCAATATTTAATGACCGCAATGTTTGTTGGAGCGGACATGGTGACCATGTAAATGCTGTTAGTAGCTGTTGTCATTGTTGCTGAAGAGGAAGACGAGGTACACAGACAAAAGGATGAATGCTTTTGTGTTGGATGGATGAAATGAAATGAAATGACAACCAAAAATACAATAAGCAATGCGATCCTTTTCATTCACGATCTCTCAAGACCCAATCGTCCGCTCGTCGTTCGTCATGCCGCTCGAAGTTCTTCGTTCTTCGTTCTATTTTTATTTCATCTCTCGAGGGCGACTGAGCGATCGATGATGATGATGATGACCATGACGAATGACGAGGCACGATTAACGATTGATTCCTCGTTTTACCGTAAGTGACATTACGTATTCGCGAGAAGCAGTGAAAAATAAGAGCATAAAACAGTCTTTGTGTAGTGCCTTTCAGTTATAAATTATTTCCTTTATTCGAAAAAGAGATAAGCAGCTGCATTATTATGATGCTTCCAGGATGGGGCTTTGCCGGCCCCGCTGTGCGTCACTTTGAAGAACAGTATCATTGCTATTCCGTCGCTGCCGCGGACAAGGCGCATTTGGAGGTGAGTCATTGTGTTCTTCTTCTTCTTCGGCTGGTTGTTCACGAGCTGACACTCATTCTCTATTTTGTAGAGAGGAGACAAGATTCTGTTACCGCCGTCGGCCTTTGACACACTGGCCCGTTTGAATGTTGATTATCCCATGCTGTTTCAGCTCACGGCGGCTTCATCTCGTCGGACTCACTCGGGAGTTTTGGAATTTACGGCCGAAGAAGGATGCTGTTATATTCCGTACTGGATGATGCAAAATTTGTTAATCGAAGAAGGGAGTTTGATTACCGTCAAAAATATCAGTTTACCTAAGGCCACCTTTGTCAAGTTGCAGCCCCAATCCGTCGACTTTTTGGAAATTTCGAATCCGAAAGCTGTGTTGGAGCATGCGTTACGGAACTTTTCGTGCGTCACCTTGGGGGATGTCATACAAATTCAATACAATGACAAGAATTATCATCTTGCTTTGCAACAAGTCCAGCCAGCGGATGCCGCCTGTATTATTGAAACGGATTGTCAAGTGGACTTTGATGCACCCGTCGGGTATGTGGAACCGGAACGACCGACGACGACGACGGAAGTGAGCAATATTAGTCAAGGCGACAACAATGTGGAAGCTCCCGATGAAAAGGCCACCGGAATACGCATTGTCAATGGTCAAATTGTGCGTCCCGAAAGCAACAACAATTCAAAAACAACCGAAATTCCCTTGGCGGAACGACTGGGAGCCACGGGAGTGCAAAAGAATGCCGCAATTCCGGAAGAGGCACCCGCGGTCGATTATTGGGCCTTGCAAAGCGAGGGTGCCCGTCGACTCGATGGCAAGGCCCCGGCTCCGCTCGTGGATGCGTCGGGAAAGGAAGTCGATATTCGGGCACTCCGTGCCGAAGCAGCCGCGAAACGACTTTTGGTGCAACAAACTGCCAGCAGCATGAATGGGAGTGGTCGGACCACGAGTGCAACAAATAGTGCGTCCGAAACACCACCGTCGGAACCGATCCACGTCGAATCGAAACGAAAGTCACGGATTGCCGGGAAATATTCCAAGCTCAAGTCCTCGAGTGCCTTTCAAGGGTCGGCGAATCAATTGAAGTAAGACACACATACGTAGGAACAATAAAGAGTGTATGTAAACACGCTAGAACTTTGTTGTAACGAATGAATATTACGAATGTTGAGTCTCTTACTTCGATGCCAACTTTTGAGTTTTTCTCGGAATTCTCGAACGACAGGTATCTGATGTGCCACGGGAGCAATGACAAATTCATCGTAGTAGGGTTTCCAGTTCTGGTTCTTTTTAAAGGCATCCACTTTATTTTTGTTGCGTAGACCAAACAACCCCTTCTTTTCCAACTTTTTATTGGCTTGCGCTTTGACGAAACACTCAAAATAATACTTGTACGACTCTCCGGTATGATCCATACCCAACAGTCGGTCTAACGTGGTTTTCGTAAAGGGTACACTTTCATCTAACGCATCCAAATCATCGGGGAAGCAGGCCGACACGAGTGCACAAATCAACCAAAAGCCTCGAGTATACGGAAAGGCCGCTCCTTGATCGGCCAAGACTTCCCGTCTTTCATCCTCATAATCATCACACTCGGCACAATAGGGTGCAGCTTCCTCCGCTTCTTTCATCCACAACACTTCTTCATCATTGGACGTGCAACTCAAAAACGTGACAGGATGTTGTTCCGGATGTGGACGCGTTTGTAACAAGGTCAAAATCTGTTTTTGTGCCATTTTTCCACCGTTGGGGACACCATCTCCAAAAAAAGTAACGTGCCACTTTTTGTTGCGGTGGATACGTGCGAAAGGATTGTTGCAAACGTTCCAAGGCGGGCGTACTCCCGTACGGAGGGGCTGTGGTAAAGACTTGATCAATCTGTGCAACCATATCTTGAAACAATGTAGTCGGATCGCGATGCTGGCGTTGGAAATGTAACGTCTGTGGACGATTGAGAAACCAAATTTTGACCTGTTGAAAGGGCAAAAACGACAGAATTTCCATCATTTCCTTCAAGCGACTCGCCGCTTCCTGCCAACGCGTATGCGTTCGTCCGTACGCATCTTGGGTATCACTGAGCAATCCCATACTTCCACTATCATCAATCAAAAATTCCAAGACATCAAATTCCGACAGAATCAACAATTTTCGTAACAAACCGAGGGGCACTTCGTATTTGGAAAGCAAGTTAGTCAATTGCGTCAAGGCCGTATCGGGCGATAAAATTCCATCCAAACGTTGGGGGATCGAATCGAGGGTCTCTTGCGTTTCACTATTGATCTGGGAAGAAGGAGCGACCGATTGCATTTCTTGACAATCGTGAACTGTCGACACGATCGGCAACGCCTCGGCACTCAGGGTGGTGGAAGCTTTCCACTGTTTGTATTCCGGATTCAATTTCATAACACCATTAATGTTGATATATTTCTTGGGAGGAGGAGGAGGAGAGGAAACAGGAGACGACGACATGGTTTGTTTGTTGTTCTTTTTTTGTTTGGTTGTGTTGTTGTGTTGTTATGTGTTGTGATTGCAAAAAAAGTATGGAGTACTCGGAGTAATTAATACGGAGTAGTAGTAACTACGTACCTTTTACTTCTGAGAGGAGAGATGACGACGAAAGATCGGCGGCAAGATTCGCCACCCCGCCGTCAGCGAAACTTGCTACGTAGTAGGAAGATTTTACTTTCGCTGTTGAAACTTGAGAATAATTCAACTGCTATGAGCTTTGAGTACCGTTTCGGAAGTTCCCCCACCCCTACTGTAGAAACCTTTACGGCGGGTAATTTTCTTCGCACGTCGTTTTTTATTTGTTTACGGAGTATTTTTTTTACAACAATTAGATCCGACCATTTCACATCATCCATCAGCATAAAATGTCTCCCTTAGCACATATACCACTACCATTACGGATTCGTATCTTATATGAAGACGATGATATAGTTGTAGTGGCCAAGCCACCTCATTTACGGACCGTTCCAGGAAATGCGGAGCCACAACAACAACAACAACAACCCCAATATTCGGCCTCTCAAGCTTGGAAACACGTCGTTTGTAACTATGCCAAGACCCTGACACAGCCCCAAGATGAGATTGATACCTTCTTATGTCAAATATCACAAGTTGACAATTATGCCAACTGTCTTCCGCACAAATGGAAACCCTTTCAATCGTTTGTGAAACGAAATTGGTCCAAGTACGGGGCGGCGACCTTTACCGCCGAGAACAACAAGAATGAAGATGTCACAATCACACTCTTGCCCCGCATCTTTCAACGATTGTCGAAAGCACAGCGACGTCTCTTGCCGAAAGCTACAACTCCCGAAGAATCCGTCGTGGGACAATTGTGCTTATGGTATCCGATGACGACTGCCACGGCCTGGCATATTGTGCATCGACTCGATTGTGCTACATCGGGTGTTTTGGTGGTGGGACGTACGTCACTGGCGGCCGCGGCTTTGTGTCGTGCTTGGCGAGAACGTTATTCTGTAACAAAAGTATACTGGGCCAAGGTACATCGACTACCGACGACGACCGTGACGACAACAGAGGAGGAATGGCAAACGATCCACGATGCCTTGAAACCTTCACCAAACGAACGATTGAAATGGGAAATTTCGACAGACAAAGATGATGCCAAAGAATGCACGACGCTGTGGCGACGACGACAAGTGGCTGACAGTGACGATTATTATTTGGAATTGAAACCCATCACGGGCCGCACCCATCAATTGCGGGTCCATTGTGCGGCTCATTTTGGAGGAATTGTGGGAGATACTTTGTATGGAAATGAAAACGAGGACCGCCAACGACTGTATTTGCATGCGTATCAACTATCATTTCCTCATCCCCGTACCCAGGAGCAAGTTACGTTTGTGCAAGATCCCGAGTGGTGAGCAGAGAATATCGCGGGGATAAATAATCGATCGCATTCATTATTTTTTTGTATGCACAGGTGGAAGTCGGCGCGGTACTCATTATAATAATCGCGGATTTTGATCTCACTGTATTGAGAAAAGTAAAACAAGGCGCACCTGCTCCGCCGTCGCGTCGCATCACACACACACACACACACACACACACACACACGTTCAACGCGAATGAGATGAGACGAAACGTTTTCGTCTACTAAGTACAAGTACAAGTACAAGTAAATTGCTTCTTATAATACCTTTGATAAATAATTCACTCCCTTTCCTTTTTTGTAAGCACAAGTGATGACACAACCAGCTAATAAAAGCAGCCAGCAACCGCGCTTACTGCAATGGTGGTGCAACATCGATGACGCATTGCCACGAATCTCCGTAGGAGGTCTCGATGTTTCCTTGACACTGGCGTCGGCCCTTTTTTTGAGTGGCGTCCGCTTTCTGGCCGAATTTGTCATGGTCACCATCTTTGGATGGCCGGCCGTTTCCTTTGTCACCAAGACGGCATCCGCCAGTGTCCCCGCCATGCTGCATTCGTCCCTCTTGGTGCCTTCCCTGTGGCAAACCTTTCGCATTCATCGGTATCGACCGAGTGAATCCCTCGCGGAAGCACCGGCATTTTATCAACACGCCGCAACGTGTCTGCTTCAATTCTGTACCGGCTATATGCTCTACGACTGTCTCCTCAATGTATTGTGGTTGAATTGGACGATGAGCGATGATGGCATTCAAGGCGATGCGCTTATGTTCTTGGGGCATCACATTGCCACGACATTGTACATGACCTTGTGTCGGATTCATCGTGCGGGACACCAGTCGGCCTTTATTTGCATGTTTTTGGGAGAAATGACGAATCCGTTTCACAATGCGTACTTTATTGCAATTGCGGCACAACAATTGGAGTGTTGCAATGGTCCGCTCAGTCAACAATTGTACCTGATGATTGAATATTTATTTAGTGTGGCGTACGTAGCCGTTCGAGCCTGCGTGGCGCCCTTCTTTTTGTGCACGCGACCTTTTCCTTGTGGTACGATCGCAATCCCCAAGTGCCTTTGGTGACGATGGCCTTTTGGACCTTTTTGATTTGGTTGGTCGAAATTGCCAGCATTCCCTACATTCAAGATTGTTGGAATAAAATAGTCGTAGAACGATCTATGGTGGGAACGGCCGAATTGTAATAGGAACACGACTGAAATGGGTCCCTCCAGAATGAATTCTAGAAACGCTAGAGTCTTACTCGTTAAACCTAAAGGTCTTTCGTTGTGCGCTCGATGAAATGATCACAGTTTTAACTTTAGCACGATAGTGACGGCAGGGCTTATTGATGAAATAAAGGTGTGAAGAAAAAGAATGCAACAGATCGTTCTCTCTTCGGCGCTGCCTCTAAAGTGCCTCCATTGATTTATCATCGTCCCCTTCTTCTTCCTGCTTCTCGACAACTTTCTTCTTTTTGGATTTCTTACCGCCATCTCTAAGCTTCTTCATTTGCTTCACTGATTTACTGACTAGTTCCTCAAAGTCCGGCATAGCTTGGGGCGGTTTGGGTTTCACGCCGGCATTCAAAAAGTGCTGCACAAATTGTTCGGGAACATCACGGAGGGCAGCGGCAGCACACCGACTCGCACTGCCATGGTAGTCGTTAAACACCACAAACTGCACTACGTCCAACGCTACCGGGACACCATTGGAATGCCGCAGTTTACCCGATTCGTCGCCCATGAGCTTCTCAATATTCTTAAAACTCTTTCCACCCACACCAATGATAACAATAGAGAGTGGCGCATCTTCTGCGGATGAACACACCGAGTCTATCGTTTGCTGTAAATCACTGATTTCTCCCGTCGATAGGATCACGAGAGTCGTATAGCAGTGATGTTGCTGATTGGATCGGATTGCCCGATACATGGCAGCTTGGACCACATGTCGCATCTCGGCACGAGGTCCCAAGGTAAAATACGGATTGTCGGGGGCAAAGAAAATGTCGTACGCTTGCACGACCGCGTCCGAGCTCGCTAGGTTCTCTCCCATAATGAAGTAGGGTTGCTGGGCGCCGTTGATCAGACCTCCGTAACCCCACAGCGTAAAAGGATTGGCCGTGTCGAACGAATCATAGATACTGGCAATTTTTAGTATTGCGGCCTGGTAATCTGTCACGATGGAGGACGCATGGTTGAAGGATGAGATGCGAACCTTCTCAGAAAACGCAGAGTCAAGGACACACTTACCATTGAGCCACGTATGTGTATGGAAATGATAATTGTTTTCTTCCCGGATATCTTCCCCGTTACCAAACGAGCAATCGACGGCGAAAATCAAGTCCATCTTACAGCCACCCGACACGTACTGCATCATACTGGGAATTTCGACAATTGCACCCTTGAGAACTTTGAGACAACCAGCCTTTTTCAACTTGGTACCGCCCAATATTTTTCGCTTTTCGAACATGACATCAAACATGGGTATACCGCGCTTTTGCTTTGTGGACGAGTTCGTCCACGGAAGTTTCGACAAAACCAGCCAATTCATCTGCAATCGAGGTGAAGAAAATGAGCGTATCAATTTAGAAGGAAGGAACGCGCAACAAGTACAAGACCAAGCGGGGGTGCAACTCATTACACTCACGTACCTGGAGTGAATCGATTCCAATCCCAAATAGTTATTTTCAGTGGGGTCGTGGGATCGTCACCGCATAACAACTGCAACGGCAACCTTGCAACATTCCAGCATGGATCCTGATCGTCTTTCATCACTTCTGATTTCCATATTACCTTCCAGGTCTGATCTTCTGTATTCAGTTTCTCTAGTGTAAAGTAAGGATCAAAGTGATCGATAGAATCCAACATGGTCTTGGCAACGTTCACTTTGTCGATCGTTTTCAGTGCATTCTTGGCCAGATGAACTTTGTCAATTTGTTTCAGTACATCCTGCACCTTGTTTTTACGTTCCAGCAAACCTAATCCCTGTCCCGAGAATCGGAATTCCAGTACCTCCCTCGTTTCGAGAATTTCGACCCCCGTCAAAATTAAAAATGCGTTTCCTTTTTCCAGCGGACGCGCTATAGAACATCCATTGGCTCCGAGCAATTCACCCAACGTAAAAACATATCCCCCAATAAAGTCATGCTCTTTCAAATCAGATGCATACCTCAAATCTTCGTCGTAGACTCGCACAACATACGTCTGCTCAATGTTGAATCGGTATTCCAATCGAAAAGTCGTGCTGAATTTCGGATTTTTGTTTTCTCGTACAACTTCTGTTCTACCGATTTCTTTTTCCTGACGTGCGGGTAATTTACTAACCCCTTTCGAACCCTCGGATCGAAAACCCGGCGGTACTTCCCACACTCCGCAAAAGGCGTTCGCCTGACTGAAACTATCCTTCTTGGGCAATCGCCGGCATTCTACCACTAAATCCAGTTTAATGGATGGCGCTGTAATGCGTGAATCCCATGCCAAGCGCGAGTTCTGGCGTTTTAGCTTCCCACGGCGACCTCCCTGACCCTTGGATTGCTTGAGCTTCATCATGGGATTCAGCATCATTTGGTTGATTACTTTTTGCGGAAGCATCGTGAGATTTGTTCTTCACGCAATGTGAGGCTCTATCGGAACGATGAGGCTTTCTAAAACAGACTCTGTCACGTCGTCTCCGCGGTATGATTGACGTGCAACCGCCAAAAGCATTTATTGGAGAACCATGAAGTTATTGTTGTTAAAAGCTCATCTCATTCAAGTCGGCCCAAAGGTGGAGGAGTCATCATCGAAACTTTTTCGGTGCAAAGAGTCATTTTCATGTTCACGTCTCACAAGTGACTACTGACTCCTCAGATGGAATGAGTCACGAATATTTTTGTTCGTCGCCCTCATGACTCATGACTCAGATACAACAGGGAGTCCGGCTTGAAGGCCATTGTGCCATTTGCCACGCTGGCGCCACGGTTTCCGAAAGCCATCTGTCCATCCACCAAACGCGAACCGAACTACCAAATGCCGGTTGAAGTGCGCACGAGAGTTTGCTGACGTTCAAACGACTATCCTTTTGGAAAGTCAAACCAACCTTGTCGTTTCTGAGAAACTTCAATGCAGCCTTCGCGATTTCAAATTTTAAGACTTGTCCTTTCCTTTTCATCAGAAACGAACCAACTGCCAACTGCCGAAAGCATACATGGTCTTCAGCGCAAGTTGACGTACTTCAACGTACATGGCATCCTTCTCGCATCACACTGCTCACATTTCCCCGTCGTTTTTGATATTTCGAAACTGGAATGGCGCATCCTTTGATTTGTTCGCATTGTCATTATTTTTCATACCTACCTTTTTCATATCCTTCGCAAACCAACGCTGCAGAATGGCGTCCGAGATCCACTTGGATGTCTATCGAGAAATATTGGACGCATGTCGGCCATTTTATGCGTTCGAGGACCAAAGACAGGACTGTTGCGGAACGTCCATGGAGCAGAACATTCCACCCCGACTGGAAGATGGCTTGCCAAAATTACAGCCCACCGACAATTCCGAGACGTGCAAGGTACGTTCGTGCAGGGAGTGCTCCACTTTTCATCTTTCCAGGTAAAATCCACAATGCATCGGCATTCTTCTCATGGATTCTTCGGTTTGTCGGTCATACAGGGCAATCGACCGATTACACCACAGTCAACGTTGAATTCTTAAGCGGAGTCGAGTGTTATCGATCCTATAAATAATTAGGTTCCGAGGTTTCCTGAGGTGCTAACTATTTTAATAGAGACATAACTCTTGTGACTTTGGCTTCTCTTTGAAACTTCTAGTAGAGTCAAGGTAATGTTACCTTAGTTTTCTGCAATCTGTCTTGGCTTTCAGGAGCCTACATTGATTCCACGCTGTATCCTTTCTCCCGCAAAGCTCTTACGCGTCGACGGCTGCCGATCGAAACCCATCTTTGACTTCGCCACGCTGCCTTGCTTCGTCATCCACAATTGTCGCTGGACCAACGCTCAAGGCGGGAAGCCGACGATTACATGCAGTAATACAAAATTCGTTTGACTAGCTTCTCTTCCCTGGTCTCTTTATAGCTAGTAGAGCTTTAGTTCCCACCAGTCATGAATATTTTGTTATGTATGTGGAAGTCCAAAAATGACGTTTTGGAAACTACGCCGGCTGTCGCCAGATGGACGGAAAATACGGAAGCCGAATTTTTTGAATGTTGATACGAAAAAGTAGAAAGCCTATGTAACGTTTCCGGTGCGAAACTGACGCAAAATGCAACTTCACCGAAACGGACAGAAATGGAATGCCGCAACGACTCTTGTCTGATGACCCTTCATTTTCGGCTGCGAAAACATTCCAATTCATCATCATCGTCATCACCACCACCATCATCATCACGGCGTTATTGTGATATAAAAGTCTGAAGCTTCTATAAAGACTATTGATATCGAAGCAGAGAAGCAAAATAGCCAAGAACATAACGAGGAGAAATCGGTATTGAAACAGAGAATCAAAACAGCCAAGAACATAAAAAAGGAAAAGCCAGAATGCATTCTGCACACATTACAAAGCGAGCCGTTTGCGTACTGTGCCTGACTGTTCTACAAACGTCAATTTCGGAGGGATTTCTCTCACTCTCCAATACAGCCGACCTTCTTGCCGCTCGTCCTCGTCTCCTTCAAAGTCCTACGGTACGGCATCCCCGTGCCTTGACAATTGTACAATCGAGCACCGAAAGTCACCAAACAACTACAATATCTACTCGTTATCTCGTCGTGGATGCGTTGCTGTCCAAGAAATCATCGGATCCCATCGAACAACTCTCGCGTCACCCTCAATTCGCCACACTTTCGACGCGAGATCGGGCCTTTTGTCGAAGACTTTTAACGACCGTACAACGACGAAAGGGACAAATCGAAAAGGTTCTCGAACATTGTCAGACGCAACACAAGCGTCGCACGAAAGAAGAGTATTTGTTGCAAACTGTCTTGATGGTCGGGGCGGCCCAGCTTTTGTTTTTGGAGACTCCGGCGCATGCGGCCGTCAAAGAAACCGTCGATGTGTTGCGCATGAATTTTAAAGATAGGAAAGCTATTTCCGAAACGAGAATCAAATTTGTAAATGCTTTATTGCGACGATTGTCGCGGGAAGGTCCCACGTTGTTGGCTGAATGCTGTAGCGTTGAAGACAATGCAGCGCCATGGTTAATTGAGGCATGGAAGAAAGCCTGGGGAGAAGAGGCGACGCACAAAATTTTGGAGGCATCGATGATGGAAAGTCCACGATGTATCACCGTCAAGGGTATATTCCAGGACAATCGAAGGACGTCCTGGAAGACATTGCGGGGACATTTGACAATGCGACCATCTTACCACAGGGATCCATTCGTATCGATCATCCTCCGCCAGGGCCCATCTCGAATTGGCCCGGATACGAGGAGGGTATTTGGTGGCTACAAGATGTAGCAGCAACCATTCCTGCCATGGCTCTTTATCAGGAGCTGAGTAGAAAGGAGTCCGTTCGAGAGCAACATGTCGTGGATCTGTGTGCTTCCCCAGGTGGGAAAACGGCTCAACTTTCAAGTTACGGATTCGGCACTGTCACGGCAGTCGAAATTTCCAATCGACGCTCCAAGCGTTTGAAAGAAAATAGAGAACGCCTGAACATGGACTGGGACATTCATATTGCGGACGCTTCCCAATGGCAGACGGATGAAAAAATCCAGGGGATTTTGGCGGACGTTCCGTGTACAGCTACCGGAACCGCCAGTAAACGACCCGATGTACTGCGACGTGACGCGAACTACGAAGATCTTCTTCAAACACAATTTGCCATTACGTGCCACGCCATTGACAATCTTTTGGATTTGGGCGGCTGCCTCGTGTACGCCACATGCAGTTTGCTTCCAAACGAAAGTGAAAATCAAGTGAAACAATTATTGAAACGGAAAACAGGATCAAAAGTTGAAGTGATTCCGTTCCAAGAGGGCGACATTCCTGGCTTTGACAAAGCCATTGATAGAGATGGATTTATTCGAGTCATTCCGGGTGTAAACACAGATGAAGTTGGCCAGTGCGATGGTTTTTTCGTTGCCAAGCTAAGAAAGATAGAGTAATAGATATAGTCTAGTCGCAACGTTCTCTCTTTTATTCATTAGATGTCCATACTTCATCACCCTCTTCAGGAATATAGTCATCGCCAAACTCATCGTCTTCGAGTAACATCCAATCATCAAGATCCCCAAACCCAACTAATTCTTCGGTGTCGACATCCAAAAATCCACCCTCTTGGAACGGCCTCCAGAGCGCGTCGTCCTCTTCGTCATTCTTTACAGCCGCTCGAGATTTCGAAGCAAACATTTCTTCCGCCTCGATTAATTCGGGGGGAATGTAAGGATTGGTCAAATTCGGTGAAAATTCAAAATCGTACTTGTCGATCATGATCAGATCTCCATCTTCGGCGCCTCGACGGGATAATTCACTGCTGATTCCCAAAGCTTCCAACTGCCGGCCGAAACGTTCCACTGCTTCTGGGTACTCCCAATGTGTCATTTTGGCAATTTGCTCAATGTGCTGTCCAGATATGCGCCATTGTCCAGGATAGGCAGGATCAGAAATGATTTCGTAATCATCACTATCATATTCCAAGCCCGCCTTGGACAAATCTACTTCCGGAAGCGGTGGTAAATCTGGCTTGGGTTGCGCCGCTACAAACTTACTGAGCCGAGACATGAGTTGACTAACGTTCTCGGTGGTGGCCGCTGAAACGGGCAGCACGCGAGAATGTCCGGCTGCCTCACGAAGGCTTTGCAACAACTCTTCTTCTTTCTCCTTTACTTCAGGAACATCCACTTTGTTCAGAATAACAACCTGTGGTTTTTGTGCCAGGAAATCGTCGTATTGCTTCAATTCGTTATTGATCGTAATAAAATCCTGCACCGGATCTTCCGATGTCCCGTCGACTACATGTAACAAAACCTTACATCTTTGCACATGTCGTAAAAAGGCACCGCCCATACCTGCACCTTCTGAGGCTCCTTCAATCAGCCCCGGAATATCACATAGCACCAAGCCCGCCCCATCCCCGACATCACATACTCCCAGATTCGGAACAATCGTTGTGAACGGATAATTGGCAATTTTGGGCCGAGCGGCGGAAGCTGCCGCCAATAAAGTAGACTTTCCCGCGTTCGGCATACCCAAAAAGCCAACATCGGCCACTAACCGCAGTTCAATACTCAACCAGCGCGATGCTCCCGGTTCTCCTCGTTCCGCTAATTTCGGTGCCGTCCGACGCTGTGTCATGAAAGCTGCATTTCCCCGTCCACCTCGCCCTCCTTTGGCAACTAACAGTCTTTCTCCGTGCGTTCGCAATTCACCAGCCAACTTTTGCGTGGTCAATTCACGGACTACCGTTCCCGGCGGAACCCGCACGATAGTGTCATCCGCACATTGACCATCCTTATTCTTTCCGATTCCATTTTTTCCCTGTATCGACAGCCAAACAATTGAGAAAAAAATAAGCGACTCATTAGAATCTCTTCTTTCCAATATGTATGGCGCTCAAGTTCTTACATTCGCTGCGCGGACATGAATCTTTGCCGCAACATCATGAGAGTATTCAAGGATTCATCACATTCCAAATAAACACTTCCGCCACTCCCTCCCCGTCCCCCGGATGGTCCACCCAACGGTGCACCCTTTTCTCTACGAAACGCGACGGAACCATTCCCACCATCTCCCCCCGATACATGCAGTCGAGCCGTATCGAAGAATTTCCATTCCGGATCATCGTTGTTACTGCTGTTCTTGCCGTTCTTTCGACGAAACGTATCACTGTATTTCTTTTGTAGATCAACTTTATCCGCATCAAATACCGAAGTAGCAAATGTTCGGGTGATCCGTTTTGTTGTTACAACCACAAACGCATGTGTGTCCGGAACCATCAGAACAAGGGATAGCATCATCCACAGGGCTCTTCTTTGTGACGATATTCGTCTGTTCTTTCGTTCTGCTGGTGTTCTCATTCTTACAAACAACACAATTGAATCTTCAGTATGTTATTTTCTTTTACAATATATATATTCAATCATCATGTAAAAGAACAATAAATGCAAACTGATAGAAAAAACAAAAACATCATTTTCTTTGCACATCGCTCGCACTTTTTTTTTCGTTTCGATGGTGGTAACCGTTGCAACGACGGACGGACAGACGCTCCCGGGTCGTTCCGCGCCAACCGATTTTTTTCTTTGACAATTGACGACGTTTTGGCATTTCATTACTCGGAGTA
Organism: Fistulifera solaris; assembly: GCA_030295235.1. Classification (NCBI taxonomy): domain Eukaryota; phylum Bacillariophyta; class Bacillariophyceae; order Naviculales; family Stauroneidaceae; genus Fistulifera; species Fistulifera solaris. Next base: position 247,214 of record AP026167.1, on the reverse strand, counting down.
CTTCATTTCATTTCATTTCATTTCATTTCGATCCTCCTTTCTGTTTGCTTTTTTATTTTCACGTACTATTTTAAACAAAGGATACTACAACATGCGATTATTGACACACAACTCGTTGAAAAACAACTCCGCCGCAGCCAAAGGCAAAGGATTTCCGTTAAAAGTGACCGTCGCCCAAATCCGCGTGGACGAGCAGGACGGCATCGACGACGACGACGACGACGATACCAAGATTCGTTTTATTCAAGGCATCTTACCCAACATTGATTGGCCGGCTCTCGTGGCGGCGAGTCAAGCCATGGGTATTCCGACACTTCCTCCGACATTGACAGAAGATTTGGCCGAAAATCGCGTCTTTCTCGTGGCCTTGTATCATGTATTGATGAACGTTCATCTGGTACAAGGAATATTAACCTGTCCGGTGACGGGTCGAGAGTTTGTCGTACAAAACGAAATACCCAACATGATATTGGAAGAAGAAGAATGTGAGGCAGTTCGGTTCTAAAACAGGGAGTGACGGCGGAGAGAAGACATTCGAATTTAATATCTTAGTAGGCACCATCATCAAGAAGACTATAGGGAGAGGCGCACTTCAAAGTTCCATTTGTTCGTGACAGCGCATGCATACGGGTGGTATGATTTTGAAAGATGATGATGATGATGATCAATGATGAGTTCTGGACCTCGACATGGTATCGACAATCAATACACTGGTTGTGAATAGTTGTCTCTATAGAATAAGTCAAGTTAGCCATCGATATTTTTTTTACTCGAGAAAACGAGACACGTTCCAGACCTATCAAAGGGCACTTTCGCACCGCATCACGCCGTGCCATTTTGTTCTATAGCGAGTGAAAAGGATAGCTTTTCATTGTATTTATGTTCATTGGCTGAATACGTATACAAAGCAGCTTGCTGACATTGCTCAATCTACCCAAGACGATCTATTTTTTTTTTTTTTTTGCATTATTCTCGTAAAGAAGGAAGATACAGAGGTTGCGTAGTTATGTACTTGTTGTACCAGGTAGCTAAACAAAAACAAACAAACCTCGACACACGATGCGACAAATTGTAACGTCTGTGAACGTTTTTGTACCTTCAATTTCCGGTACCGGTACGGGGTTTAGTACGTGAAAGGCGAAAATGACAAAAAAAAAACAACCATACGGAGTAAAGTTTCTTTTCTTTCTGTGTGATCGATGTCATTATGAGAATGATCACTGCTCACACTCTGTAAACAAATCCTCCAACCTAGCGCAAACAGCAAGAACCTTCTGCTCGAAAAAAACGCGGAAAAAATACCGCTCTCCCTATCCGCCAGCAAGCGAAATAAATGACACCGTTGCTCGATACGCCCGACGACTTGTTCTCGAATTATATTCTGAAGTCTCTTACTGTCGCTGACCTTTGTCGATTACGACGTGTTTGTCGTAAGTTTCATGATGATTCCGACAGAAATATCATACTCAAAGAATTCATGGCAAGAGATGAAGCTTTGACTCTGTCACAACAATATGCATCCAACAGTGCCATTCTATCCCTTTTAACTGCCGTGAAAGAGTCATTTGGTTCGAACGATGCAGTGCCTATGCCTGGGAAATGACACGACAAGCATTACGGCACCAATCCGAGTACGTTTTGTGTCGAGATCCGGATTGTCCATACGTGAATCTACACGCCCGCGTTCCGCGCATCGCCAATGGACTCCGCAATGGGAAAAACTACATGTTCTTTGCTCAATTTACCTGTCAAGAAAAGTTGCTATGGGAAGGTTTTCTGCAAGATTACAATCCTTTATCCGATTTGACCAGTCCCATCCGTGAGCTAATCGCTCCCGCCGAGCCACGAAATACCAGTACAGCTCTAGTAGACGATGTGTTGGACGATCGATTCGTTGATTTTTATGATAACTTTGTGATTGAATCCGACGTGCGGTTTCATTTGGATGCAAGGAATGTAACGAATTTGACCAAAGACCGAGTCCGCTCCGATCTTCACGTTACACTGATCAGTTTGATTGATTCTCCCGACGGATCGTCACCCGAGTTACGACTGCACTACTCGTCCGGGGGAATTCAATTGGAATATCCCGAACCTCCGAGTCTCATCCATTCCATTTCGATCGATGTCTTGGAGGATCAATACGTAATGACGCATTACCGGAAACATGATGCGTACGCGACTCCTTTTTGTTGTGGAGTGCGGAAAATCGTCTTTTCACAGTTTCCATGCTGTACAATTTCGAACATGTTCGAGAAGCTGATCAACGAGCGTCTGGTCATGATGTCAATATCGACGATAATATTATGGACTTACTTCTTGCCATGGAAGAGCGATTTTTGGGAAATCATCACGACGAAGGATAGCTGAGCGAACATGTAAGATGCAAGAGAGGAACTGCCAGTTTGATCCTCCTCATCCCTTTTTGTGACTACCAAACCACGAATCTAGAGTGTTCTACGTTTGCTATGCAACTGACTAATGTACCTAAATTTCAAAGTGTTCTTGTCGATTGGACTGAGAATGTAGTAATTGAATCCATGTCTTTGTTTTTATAAGCTTGTGACTCATGTGGTAGTGAAATATATATATCAGTTTTTAATCCTTATCTTGTGCTGTCTTCTTGACTCCTCGAAGACGACCCGTTCGACGGGCCGCAATCAAACCCACCTTACGACCAGCCGGACGTTCTCGTCCGACGGTCGAAGGTCGACTAATGTGCTGGTGGTTACCACCACCGAACGGGTGCTCTACAGGGTTTTTGGCCACACCACGAATCTTGGGCCAGCAGTTGCGCTTGACAGCATACTTGTGGTACGCGGCACCGGCTTTGAGCAAAGGTTTGTCGGTACGACCTCCCCGGCCACGATACCAATTTGGGCCCGGACCGTACTGGGGACGGTCTTTTTACCACCACTGGGCAAACGCAATTTGGTAGTACCCTTTTCATCGTCGTGCGTGACGACGACGGCAAAGCATCCACTGGCACGAGCAAACGAACCGCGGTCACCAGCCAATGTTTCAACGTTGCACACAATGGTTCCCTCCGGCACTTGGCTCAAGGGCAGGACATTTCCCACACTGAGCGTCGCCTTCTTTCCGCAGTAAATGAACTGTCCCGTGTACATGCCTTCGGTACAAATGAATAATTCTGTATTGCGTTGGTAGCGGTAAGCATCACGGAATTGGACCTTGGCCACGGGGGCACCACGACCGGGATCGTGTAGAATTTCCTTGACTACACCGCGAATGTATCCGTGCTTTTCGGCGTAATCGAATTGTCGAAGTTTGACGGCACCTTTTCTAGTACGCGTGTGCGCCTTGAAGATGGGCGACTTACCCTTACGTTGGGCCTGAAAGTGAAAGAGAGAGAGAGAGAGAGATGGATCAGTGATATTATTGGTTGTGGCAACTGTATTGAATGGTGCGATTCCTTTGTTCCTCCGTCCCGGTCATATTTCTCTTTCTTTCAATCTAATATCATTTATTATCAACAACATACCTGGACGTATTTACCCATGGTGAATTCAAATAATCAGAGGAGCTACAACGATGCCAACGCTCTGATTGTTGTTGTTGTTGATGTTGTTGTTGGAAACGATGTCGATTTTAGTAAAGAGGTAAAAGCGATTGGGGTGGCGGACGGACGTTGTCAAGAAACCGTTCAAAAACGCTTAACCTTAACGAAGTAATAATACAAAAGAGAATGGAGAGACACGCCATCCAGTGCGGACCGACCCGCTGCACGCCAGCCGTCGCGTCCTCCACGCCGGCAGACGAAATTCGAAGAATTTAGATACGTGAACGAGCGCGGGCTCTGTTTTTCCCTCCACACAGTCGAACAACGAAATATTAATGAACATACTACGTAGTAGTAGTCACTAAGTCACACCCGTTTCCAATAAACGCATCGCATTGCCCAGAACAAACACACAAACACGCTCTTCGTGTCTTTCATCTACTTTTTTTCTTCTTGAACTGTTCTAGCACAACCATGAACGTGATTGGTTTAACTCCGAAAAGCATGAAACATGCGGAAAGTAATTTGCCATCTCTCAACTGGTACGATACGACACCCAATTATGAACTTTCACTCGATCAATTTGAAGTCTACGCCTTGAAGCGCTTGAAAGTAAGTTCTTCATTGATTGATTGAAACATTCTCGGAAACGAAACATTCTACATTGATCTCTAACTAACTCTACCCCGTAGGTCCTCCGCAAAATAGAACAAATCAAAATGATGAAAGTGACACCCGATGTCATTCGACAAAAATTGGATCGTGTCATCAAGCAAGAAGATTTGACCGATCACGACATTGATGAAGCTTCGCATTTCATTTTGCGTCTTTCCTACTGTCAAACGGAAGAATTGCGTCGTTGGTTTCTCCAACAAGAAGCGGCTCTTTTTCGTCATCGTCTGCAGGCCTTATCGGAACAACAGTTGGCGTACGCCGTGCGAAAGTACGCGCAACTGCAACCCATTTCCGCCGCCGAAAAGGAAAAATATCGCGATTCATTGCTCCAATTCACGACACCCGTCGAATATCAAACAGCACAATTCTATGCGGTCCCTTTACCCAGGCATTGTCGTTGTTGGCAACACGACAATGTTTCTTGCGGGCCGGATCGGCCTATGTTCCGCAATCCAAGGTTCTCACCATTCTCGAAGGTAAATTTCGGACCGATCTGGCTCGCTTCTTGGCCCTACTGGCCAATGCGGGATCCTTTCAAGCGGCCCAAGATGCGGAAGCCTCGCGGATTTATCCCTTGCTCAAGAACATGCACCGGGCACTCGTGCCACCCCGTGAACAACAGATGCATTTGCCGGCGGGACAAGTCTTGACGGCCGACAATGTGGAACAATTCACGTCCAGCATGCCATTGTGCATGCGGCAAATTCATGCCGGTCTCAAAGCTGATCATCATCTCAAATACCAAGCGCGATTGCAGTACGGATTCTTTTTGCGCGGGGCGCAAATGTCCCTCGAAGATGCCTTACTATTCTTTCAACGGCATTTCACAAAAGTCACGAACGAAAAATTTCAAAAGGAATACGCGTACAACATTCGTCACATGTATGGAAAAGAGGGAGGCACAAAAGATGGTCGCAAGGAGGGACAGTTGGGATATGGTTGTTCCAAGATTATTGGTGGTTTGGTGGCACCCAGTTCGGCGAACGAACACCACGGATGTCCTTTCAAACACTACGACGAGCAGAATTTGCATCGATTATTGCAAAAATTGAACATTGGTGATGAAAAAGACCGACGTGAAATTTTGCAACAGAAGAAAAATGCAACAATATCAGTTGGCTTGTTTGAAACATTTCGAAGTGACCCACCCGAACGCCTTTTCGTCCGACGTGCCCATGGACAATGTGGGGAACCATCCAAATGCTTGGTTTCAGGCCAGTGTCACCTACCAGAACAAGTTCCAGTCGACGAGTAGCAGTAATCCTTCCGAGCCACCGAAAGCGGTGTCTCCGTAAGGAACGAACGAATGTAGTCCAACAGCGAATAATAAGAAAGCAATAATAAGCAATATCTAACAAGCCGCTGCATCCTCATTGACCGTTTGGCTACTTTTTTCGTCGTCGCTTTTTCTTGGGCCCTTCCGTCGTCGTTCCCTTCTTCTTACAACTCAACGGATTCGGTTCTTTGGCTTTGCGTTTGCGTCGGACGCTCGGACCTACTTGTTGTTGTTGCTGTCGTTCGTGGCGTTCGTGCTGCACGACGACTTGCACCAGCCGCTGTTCGGATTCCGATACCGTCCCTTTCCATTTGGTTTGTTCCGTCGCACGAGCTTGGACCGTCGCAGCTTTGGAAGGTTGTTCCAATAACAATACGGATCCTCGAGCAAGACGAATAATCGGGACACCGCCCATAGTCCGCAGTGCATCCAGTAAATCTTCATCTTGGGATGCAACGAAATATTTTTGATGTTGTCGATCTGGTGTCGCGTGGTTGGTGTTATTGCTTGTAGTCGTCTGTTTCGTAGAACTGGACAATACGCCTGCTGCAGTCCAATTCCAGATGTCTTTGGCAGCTATACCCAACTTTTCCAAAGAATTTGAATAAGAAACACTTTCATTACTAATAGCTTCCTGCTTTGGAAGAATACTCGCACAATTCTTTTGTGCCCATTCTTGGGCTTCTTCCAACAAGACTTTCTTGTCGGCTACTTGGGTCGCTAAACGCTCCAATTCGTCCAACGAAGACTGTGTCACATGCAATTGATAGGACGCGTGTTGCAGCAACCGGTCCAAACGATCGTGCAAAGGCAAGTTGTATTTCACGAGAGCTACAACAAAGGTCCCATCCAACAGAATGTGATAAGGTGCTCGAATGCCCTGGGTGCGTTCAAAGAATTGCAAGGTTTTTCGAGCCGCTTTTGATCTCCCGTATCTCATCTTCTTTTCTTTTGCTACAAGTTAGCAGAAGAGAAACAGGAAGGAGATAGTAAAACAACCAAAGAATAACAACTTGTATACTTTCGTTGAAAATAATTGTTCTAATTTTTTTCGTGGATTTTAACGTTGTTGGTCTGTCCGTACTACGTGTACACGGCTCCATTTCCTAACACGTGACCGAACTTCCCACGACTAGTGAATGAACATCCAATAATACTGTGTTTCACAGAAACAACTAGTATGCAGTAACTATCATCTTGACTTTTAAAGCTCATCACCGATCGTAATCGTTTCCTCTTGCACTTGATATCCATTCGGATTCGTCGATTGCCATCGCCACGTATCCTGACACATTTCCTTGACTCCCAATTCGGCTTTCCATCCCAAAAACGTCTCGGCGACACTCGCATCCGCATAGACAGTCGCCACATCTCCTGGACGACGTGGTCCGACTTCATATGGGACGGGCTTACCGGTAGCTTCCGTCATGCCTTGTACCAATTGCAATACCGAAACACCTTGACCCGTACCCAAATTCACCGCCCGACAACCCACCGGTTCACCCGCATTGTCATCGACACGATACAATTTATCCAAAGCCGCCACGTGGCCCTTGGCCAAATCCACAACATGAATGTAATCACGCACACCGGTGCCATCCGGTGTGTCGTAATCATTCCCAAAGACGGTCAATTTCTCCCGACGACCGACACAGACTTGGGCAATGTACGGCATGAGATTGTTGGGGATGCCCTGGGGATCTTCCCCGATGCGTCCCGAGGGATGGGCACCAATGGGATTGAAATACCGCAAAATCAAGACTTGCCAGTCCGGATCGGCCGCGTGCAAATCGCGCAAAATTTCTTCAATGAACAATTTCGTGCGTCCGTACGGATTCGTGGCCTGTAAGCGGGCGGTTTCGACCAATGGTAGCATTTCGGGTTCTCCGTAGACGGTAGCCGACGAGGAAAAGACAAATTTCCGGACCTGACGTTCCTGAAGAAGTTCCAACAAATGCACCGTGCCCCCAATATTGGCGTCGTAATACGCCAATGGCTTGGCGACTGATTCGCCAACCGCCTTGAGACCGGCAAAATGAATGCACGACGAGATTTGGGGAAATTCCTCGAACACGGCCACCAAACAAGCCTTGTCACGAATGTCACACTGTCGAAAGACGAGACGATTTGGATCGGTTTGGACGAGTTCTTGGACTCGTCGCAAGGATTCTTTCGAGGAATTTTCCAAATTATCGACCACTACTACGCGATATTGTGCATCCTTATCTTGTAATAACTCGAGACAGGTATGGGAACCAATGTATCCGGCTCCGCCGGTAACCAAGACGGTGCGTTGCGGTGTCGCCAAGGCCATGGCCCACGAGAAACCGAAGATAAAGTAGAGAAGACATCGTCTTGGAAAGTTGCACAAATCGAGATGATTCCACATGGTTGTGAGTGTCTTTTTGAAAGAGAGAGAGAAAAAAGAGAGAGAATGCTGTCGAAAGATAGAATAAAGAGTTTCACACTCGAACCACACAACGTACAAAAGTGCATTATTATTTCTCGATCGATCACGATGAAGCGATGGAGTTGCATCATGACGCATTAATCGTGAATCGTTTCGATCAGCCGCAGTCCACAGTTGTACGTTTTGCTGTACTGTAGGCAATCCTACGTTTTCTCGAAATAAGATAAGCAACGTTTGCGATACTTCAGCCTCAAGCTAGGACAACAACAACAACAACAACTACAATTCTTTCCGTGGACTAGTCCATGGTTCTTTCGATACGGTCCAACCACAGGCGCTCTATGCATTGCAGGTCGAACGTCGTGATGGCAGTGGTCCTAAACGGAACGACTGAAATAAACTTTTTCCTTCCATAGCCAAGAGTTTGTACACAATGGAATAATCAATATATCCATAGTTTTGATTGAATTCAATTCTAAAATGTTTGATCGATTAAAAAGTAACCATTTTTATTTTTTGCTGAAGAAATACATGTGTTCGAACCGTCCGAACATGGACATTCGTGCACATATGTTACACACTTTTTTCTTCTTTTTTTATTCTTTCACTTTCATTTGTTTCAATGCCAAATCACGTTGCTGTAAATGATAACTCCAATGGGTTTGCGCCACGGGTCGCTTGCGAGACCCCGTCTCGAGCCAATTGAGCGCCATGAGCAAACCACCCGTCGCCGAAAAGGCACCGCCGATAATTAATAGAGTAAACGCTGATTGGACGGGCATTGTTCGAAAGTAGAAAACAACAGGGAACAATCCGCAAGTCTTTTGTGCTTGATTATTATTTGAGTGCTGCACTCGCTATGCGTTTTGTTGTTGCGTTTCCATACGACATTCGCACCGTACTACAGACCGACGGGTGTCAGCCGGTCGCAAAAAAAATAATGAAAATATTTTATCCATCGCGTCCATCGTCCATCCCATTATCTACGAACAATTTGTCCATAAAAAAACCTTGTTCTCTCATCTTTTATGTAAAATCATAAGCAATCTTTTCTCATTTAATTGCAGCTGCTTTTCTTTGGGGTGCATGTTGGTGAGTTAAGTTTCCAAATAATAAATAATGATAATCCACTGCGAGCATGTTCATCCGATAAGGGTGAGGATCAGAATTTCGCTGACCTCCGAATTTCGTTTGTGCGTCGGTCGTCGGAAGGACTTACGTCATTTTTGTACATACGTAGATGGAGTACGGAGCTTCGGGTACAGTCACCTCCACAGTTTTTGGCGGCGCGGTGCGTGAGATGGAAGCCGACTGTAAAAAAAGCAGTCAGGCCTTTTTGAAACGAAAAAGAACTCTCTTTTTTTCCTCCTTCTTGCTATTCATTCGGGCGGGGTGCACTTCCTTCTTTCTCACCTCTTCATTCCTTTGATAAAGACCTTTGGGTGGATTGCATCCTTGCTGCTGGTCGACTATCCTCCTTCGCTGCTGTTGAACATTACCGGTGGTCATCAGAATCATTCCTACAACGACATTTATTCGTCGTTGTCTGCAAAGAACCAGCTGCCCCGCAATCTGCAACAAACATCACAAGCTATAATGACTACTCCTCATATGATGGATAGCAATCCACAAACGAGCAGCGAACAGCTCGAAAAGGTACGTCCTGTTGTCATTGTAAGTTTGTTTCGTCGTGCAATCACTAAACGCTTTCTTCTTCGTTTGCCGCCTACTCTTTCTCCAAAGGTCTGCATCATTGGAAGTGGCAATTGGGGATCCGCCATTGCCAACATTGTCGGAAGAAACTGTCAACGTCTTCCTTATTATGAAGACGATGTCAATATGTGGGTCTTTGAAGAAATAATCGAAGACCAGCTCGGTAACAAAGTCAAACTCACCGATTATATTAACACGCATCACGAAAACATCAAATACTTGCCCGGCATTCGTTTGCCGAGCAACGTTGTCGCCGTATCTTCGCTGGAAGAAGCCTGTCAGGGTGCGACTCTATTGATTTTTGTGTTGCCACATCAATTTTTGCCGCGATTGCTTCCGACGATTCGACAAGCCGCGCACCCCAATTGTCGCGGCGTCAGTCTCATTAAAGGTCTTGGTACGTTTTCGAGTGTTGTGCTGATTCTCAACTTTTCACGAGCAGACTCGGAAACTCATATCCTTTGCTTAGATTTTGATGCCCAAACCAAGTTACCCGTCCTCATTTCCCAGTCGATTGCGGACGCCATGGGTGCCAATTTCTCGTGCGGCGTCCTCATGGGGGCCAACGTGGCCAACGAAGTGGCTTTGGGACAAATGTGTGAATCCACCTTGGCGTCGGACTTTGGTCCACCGGCCGATGAATTGACGCGTCTCGTCTTTGATACACCCACCTTTCGCGTCGATCATGTCCCCGATGTGGCGGGCGCCGAAGTGTGTGGGGCCTTGAAGAATGTCATTGCGTTGGGGGCCGGGTTTGTCGACGGAGTCGGATTGGGTAGTAATACCAAGGCGGCCTTGTTGCGCGTCGGTTTGCGGGAAATGGCGCAATTTTGTCACATGTTCTTCGATGGCGTGCAAGATCGGACCTTCACCGAGAGCTGTGGCATGGCCGATTTGATCACAACGTGCTATGGTGGGCGCAATCGAAAATGCGCAGAAGCGTTTGCGAAAGAGCGCTTACAGGCATTTAAAGCCGCCAGTCCTCAAGATGATGATGATGATATTATCATGTCGTCCTCCTGTAGCGAATGTGAAAGGTTGTGGGAGATCATTGAACGCAACATGTTGAATGGTCAGAAGCTTCAAGGAACACCTACCGCAAAAGAAGTCTATGCTCTTCTCGAATCGCGCGGAGTATTGAGTCAGTTTCCCTTGATAAGTACCATCCATGATATTGCTTTCCGCGGACGTCCGGTGGAAGAAATTGTGCAGGGTATCAACACGCACCGAAGCTCTCATCTATGACACACTTTTAGCATTTGTCCCTTGTCAAATTAGTCATTGTATAATCGAGTCCATCGCTTTGTCCTGAAAGGACATTCGCTTTAAATTTTAATAATCATTTGTGAACAACTATATGAGAAACTAAATGGTTTGCTTGATGCGTATCACTTCAGCTCTTTGGTGTTGTGTCTGTGTATTGTTAGAGGTTTCCACAACCCCACTTGTCGCGGCAAATACAGCGCATGACTTCGTCACCTTTATGAACTAACAAGTAGCCTTTACGCAAAGCAATAAATACAAGACTTTTGGTATTTTTATCTCAGTTAGTAGTACTGCGGCATTTAGTCAAAACGAGATGAGCTCTCGTTAGATTTCACCCATATCGGCGTGAACGTAATCCTCTTCGGTCCCCGGAGCCAGATAACTGATATCTTCTCGTACGATGATTGGTTGTATAAATGGATTTTCATCAAAGACGGTTGGGAAGCTATCATGAGGATGCCGATCTTGATGGACCATATCATCCCAAAACTTCTGTTCGTGTGCTTGCCATACATCAAAGCTGGAACCAGTCGACTCGGTGGTGTGTGTCGTTTTACTTTGACGACTGTTATTCCCCTTGGAGGGTAAACTGAATCGACTATCATTGCCTGAACTCCGTATTCGCACCAACGGTTCGGAAGGGTGCCAGGCTGGACGGGGCGGGTCGACCATGGCCTCCAAAGTGTGCGCAGAAATGGCGGAAATGGCGTCATCGAACGTCAAACTGGCCGGAACGTGCAATTCTTGGGAGGGTGCCGAACTCGAACGTCGGGGTGTGGAGAGGGGAAATGGTTTCGAGAGTAGTCGAGGTTCGGGAGTTCGTTGCGCTTCTGCGACTCGACCCGCATCATCACGAAATAATTGAGCATATATGTCTTCGCCTCGATGTTGAGAGGAACTGATATTACTCGTGCGTCTACTGCGCGGAGATGGATCTATCGATACGGTGGGGGGAGTCACAATGTTCTTTTGTGAAACAACACTGTCTTTGATTGGCGTAATGGTTTGCAATTGCAGGTCCTCCGGTTCGTCTTCCTGTGTTTCTCCTCCCGTACAAGACCGGAACATGACACGAAAGGCCTGTTCAATGGAGGCAGCACCCTCTCGCAGTGTCGGCCTCCGATGTACATCTTCGAGGGTCCGAACGAGCTCACGAGCGGACGTTTGAAATCGTTCCCGAGCGGCGGTGAGAGGATTCCCGGAAGGTTTCTCCGGCACAGTTGTAGGACTGTTTCGATTATTTGATGATTTGTTCATAAATTCGACGTGATTGATTTCGAGGATCAGAAAGTAGCGAATTAGCGCGTATTGTTGTGAAATAAAACTATCTTCAAAAGACCTAAAATGAGAAGGGCATACGGTTGATAAACGTAGCTGTTTTTCTTGTATCTCAGGATGAAGGGAGGCGTAACTCCAGTGGGAAATCGCTTCTGCAGTATTCTCAGTTATAATGTCACTGGTACGCTCAAAAGAAAGACTCCTCCTCTCTGGTCACAGAGGAAACGTGAAAGATACGAATGAATGAAGGTGGTCTTTTGTTTGGGCCAAAGTTTGGTGAGCATACAATGAGAGGTGCACGTAGTGTCGTTGCAGCCAACAAAAAGGGCGGAGACGAGTGGCAAGAATGCTGGCGTGACCGAACGAACATTCAAATACCATGACATAGAAGCTTCTCGTTTTCGGGTCTACAAAATGATCGTATATCCAGTCGGACCGGCGGATGAAAAATTCGGCTCACGTTTCGTATTTACATGATTCGAAGTTTGTGTTTCACTCTCTACGGTTTGACAACGGAAATTTGATCCGTTCGTGGCATCACGTAACTGTTGTGCAAAGGCCACCCGAATTTTCACTTCATTCAAACCAAAGTCGTTAGTACATTTTTGTACTTTGAATGGATGTCCCGTTTGAGCCCCCACAATGATTGCCCGCGCGCTGGCCTGGCCACTCGAATGACGAAAACGCGTCCTTCGAATTCTATTCATGTCGCAGAAGCATTCGACGCACCAGCGTTGAGAAAAGAAAACATCCCAACGAAAAAAAAAATACGGAGTAAAAAAATAATATGTCATCGTGACACTTTCGTTCCGTGATGTATCCAATCTGTTTTCTTGTTGGATAATCGTTTCCTTTTGCACAAGACAGTTACATGACTGACTAGATCAACAATCATAAGAAAGTACTGACGACAAGGAGGAAAAGAAGAAGAAGAAGAAGAAGAAGAAGAAGAAGAAGAAGAAGAAGAAGAAGAAGAAGAAGAAGACGTCTTTTATTCAGCAGTCGAATATCCTAAATTAGGACACCGTCAAATATTGACTTTGCAATCAACACACACACACACATACTTGATTGCCTACGTCATTCTTCTTGTCGATCTCGAAAATCCATGACGAGCAACAATACACAACCCATTTCGATTCCACGGATGGATACTCAGAGACGCAAGTCGTCGAGATCCAGAACCAACAGTGACGAAATACCACACGTCGTTCAAAGTCAAGCCGAATATGTGGTTCATCATCCTGCGTCGGCCCCGAAACAGAATTACTTTCCGCAGCAGGGACATCATCATCATCATCATCGCACACATTCATGGTCCGGTGGATATGCACGTCCTCCTATAGCAGCACCGCCTCGTCCGGTAATCCACTCCTGGCGTTGCAACGCCAGTATGCTTCGGAACGACATTTACTCCACCAAAACAATAATCAGCATCGTCGGACACTGTCATCGGGGGGAATACGGGGCATTTTGGTCGGAACAAGGAATTTCGGAACGAGGCTCGTTCGATAATTCCAAGCAACCAGGATTTTCACCGCGCAATGATTTTATGACCTTGGCCGGCGGACTCCGTGGGGAACGACGCCGTTCGGTGACCTCGGTTTCTCCAAACATGGAAACACGCAAAGCGTGGCGACTGTCACCGCAACTATCGCAGGACAAAGGAGAGGCAGTCTTTTAGCCACCAAAAACAGCATCCGGAATCGGAACGGAAACGACTGCTGCGAGAACACACGGCTCAAATGTGGGTGGAAGATGTCAAAGGGATACCTCAGCCGTCCGCCTGTCGGGATGTGTTCTTTCTGCTGTTGTTTGTCTTTCATTTACTGATGGTATTCCATGTCGGCTCGCTGTACGGCAAGGAAACTCTACGAGCGGCACGGCATGCCGCCATGACGCCGACCGACTTGTTTGGTAACACAACAACGATCCAGCAACACGAACCGATTGACAGCAGTCTGTCCGATGGAGATACGGTCACTATTTATTATCAAAACTTGGTGTTCATTGCGATGCTCTGTGGACCATTTACGGTGGCTCTGTCCTCATTAATGTTGGGTGTTATGACTTTGTTTGCCCGCTTCTTTGTGCAAATAGCGCTCGTCACGGTGCTGGGGCTCAGTTTCCTGTGGGGAACCGTTGGGATCTACGTCAGTCCCAAGACCGTGGTACCGGTGACGGGTGTGATCGTTTTGGCACTCACGGTCGCCTACACGTTTATTGTTTGGGATCGTATTCCATTTGCCTCGGCCAACTTGATAACTGCATTGCGGGGAGTACACGCGTATCCTGGAACGATCGTAGTCGCGTTCTGTTTCCAGGGACTGGCTCTTGTGTATTCGGTCTATTACTCGATTGTGGTCTTTGGGGTATATGACGCTTTGAAAGAAGGCAAAATGGCCATCCCTACGAGTGCCCACTTTATCGTTTATGGGATGTTGGGTGTCTCGTACTATTGGACCTTCCAGGTGTTGTTGGTAAGTTCAAGTCTGGAAGGCAACATAGATTGTCGACAAACGTGCACTAAAAATCTGTGTAGAATTCGGTGCAAACCGCAACAGCAGCAGTTATTGGAGGATGGTGGTACGACCCCACAAATCCTCACCATGTTCGACAATCTTGCTTCAAGACGTTTTTCACCACATGGGCTCAATTTGCTTTGGAAGCTTATTTGTTGGCCCAGTACGTGTCTTACGCCAACTTTCTGGGTTTATTCGACCGTCTGCTGCGGATGAGTCCCTACTGTGCCTTCACGAATGTTTGCACTGCATTCGATCAATGTTGACATCCTGCATCGACGACATTGCGTCAAACTTTAGTTCGTGGGGTTTTACATACGTTGGACTTTACGGATATGGATTCTTGGATGCAAGCTACAATGCATCCGTGCTATTTGATAAGCGGGGGTGGACAGTCATTGTGTCGGATGATCTCGTGCCCAATATTCTTCTCATCGTCAGCATTGTGATCGGTGGCGTAACGGGATGCTTCGCACATTTAATATCCCAGTTGGATCGATTACATGTAACGTCTTTGGAGGAGCCAGGTCTCGTGTCGTTTGTGGAGGGGTGCATAATCGGGCTAGTTCTGACGAGTGTACTGTTTGGTGTCATTAGTAGTTCTGTCAACACGGTCATCGTTTGCTTTGCCGCAAGCCCAGTTGACTTTGAACAGAATCATCCTGATCTGAGCCGAGAAATGAGAAATGCATGGAGGGAAGTATGGCCGGGTGCTTTGGATGCGATTGATCTCCGACTAGCTATGGTGGCTGGCCAGAACGGTCGGCCTTACCCGAGTCCTTTTGTATGAAGAATTTCATGTGCAACTAGCTGACCTTTCTGCGCAGAATATCAATGAATATCTAGGATTTTATGTATAATATGTAAAGAGTCAAGTATAATCATCAATCAGTTTTTATTAGAATTTCAGGTCTAAAGACAACTATACGAAGATGCAGATCGAGCATCTTCGTTCCCGGGGGCCTAGTATCTAACTGTACAGGTCCTCTTCATCGTCATCATCCGCGGCTCCACCTGCGGTGGCACCACCGACTTGAGCCGATTGACCCGCATTGGGAAAAGCAAAGGTGGCCAAGCTGCCGCCGGTAGTTCCGGACACCGAGGCGCGCGATTGCTGCAACGTTTGTGCAAAGGATGCATATTGGGCCAAATCGCGATCTGACACAGATCGACGGGCGTTTCGCACGGCCACCTCAAAATGCTTGGGAAGGATCTCCGGCATCGTATCTTCATCGTCGTCGTCGTCGTCTTCCATATCATCACCAGCTTCGTCTTTCATGCGCTGACGTTCAATATCACGTTCAATCTCCTCGCGAATAGCCAATTTGCAAGCGCTTTGGCAGATTTCGGTCAAGTCGGCACCGGTAAACTTATCCGTCTGAGACGCGAGGTACGCCAAGTCGACATCCTTGGAGATGGGCGACTTGCGAAGGGTAGCGCGCAGGATGGAAAGACGACTTTCGTAATCAGGCATCGGAATGTAGATAAGCTGATCCAAACGTCCTGGTCGCATTAAGGCAGTATCAATGATATCAGGCCTGTTAGTGGCTCCAATAATGAAAACATTCTTCTTGGCGCCTACACCATCCATCTCGGTAAGGAGCTGGTTCATGACACGATCTGCGGCACCACCACCATCGCCGTGGCTACCACCACGCTGCTGCGCAATCGAATCGAGTTCATCAAAGAACAAAACACAAGGAGCCGCTTGACGGGCCTTTTCGAACACGTCACGAACGTTGGCTTCACTTTCACCAAACCACATCGTCAAAAGCTCCGGACCCTTGACCGAGATGAAGTTGGCCTGACATTCATTCGCCACAGCTTTCGCCATCAAGGTTTTACCACAACCAGGAGGACCGTAGAACAAAACACCCTTGCTCGGAGACATGCCAAACTTTTCGAATTTTTCCGGATGTTCCACTGGGTATTGCACGAGCTCTTTGAGATCGCGCTATATAATTTTGCATTGACAAAGTGAGTGACCAAACGGGAGAGCCACAAAACGGTATACTCCGTACAAAATGCCAACTTACCTTGACTTCTTCCAAGCCTCCAATATCTTCCCAACTAATATTGGGCACTTCCACGACCGTTTCACGGAGACTGCTGGGATTCGACTGCTGCAGGGCGTGACGGAAATGATCTTGATTGACGGCCATACTGTCCAAAATTTCGGCATCAATCTGTTCGTCTTCGATATCAATCAAATCCATCTTTTCCCGGATGCACTGCATGGCGGCTTCGGTACAGAGAGCGGCAATATCGGCACCGACGAAACCGTGTGTTTCCCGGGCAATGGCCTCGGGGTCCACGTCTTCGTCCAACTTCATGTTGCGCGTGTGGATGCGGAAGACTTCGAGGCGACCATTTTCATCGGGGACACCGATATCAATTTCTCGATCGAAACGACCAAAACGACGCAAGGCAGGATCAATCGCGTTGGGACGGTTGGTCGCACCAATAATGACGACCGAGGCACGCTGTTTCAAACCATCCATGAGCGTCAACATTTGACTGACAATACGACGTTCCACTTCACCATTGGTCTTCTCACGCTTGGGTGCAATGGAATCAATTTCGTCAATAAAAATGATGGCGGGTGCATTCTTTTCGGCCTCCTCGAATGCTTTACGGAGATTCGACTCGGATTCTCCCGCCATCTTGGACATGATCTCCGGTCCATTGATTAAAAAGAAGAATGCTCCCGTTTCATTGGCGACCGCTCGCGCAATCAAGGTCTTTCCCGATCCGGGAGGACCGTACAACAAGACACCCTGCGGTGGTTTGACACCGAGTGTCTTGAAGAGAGTCGGATGACGCAAGGGCAACTCAATCATTTCACGAATTTGTGCCATTTGCTTACGACATCCTCCCACATCATCGTATCCGACATCATCGAGTTTTTTCTTCTTCTTCACGCTTGACCGGGTCACCTTCACAATGAATGATGGTATCTGGAGCCACAATACAGTACGGAGAAGGATCCGTTTCGACGACCTTGAACTCGACCGGGTGCATGGCTTGACGCACCAAGAAGAGATCTCCCTTCTTGACGGGACGATAAGCCTCCAAAAAGTAGGGTTTGAGGTACACATCAAAGAGATTCCCCGAAACGCCTTCAATGGTATCATCGAGTGGCAAAATATGAATGCGTTTCCCGTACGGGACATCGCCACAACTGGTGACGGTCACGACATCGGCCAAGCGGACGCGCAAGTTCTTACGGACGACCTTGTTCATGCGGACACTGTTGTCATCACAATCCTCGTCCGCGAGAACAATACAGACCGTATCACGTCCTTTCTTGCCTTTAATGAGGACCGTATCACCCCGGAAGAGTTCCAATTGTTCCATTTTGGCAGGTGAGAGACAAATGACAGAGTTATCGTCGTTGGTCGCATCATCGACAATCAATCGATTCGGACTGCGTTTCTTGGCACCGCCGCCCAAGATGGCGTCGGTCATTTCTTCGTCTTTGCTGTTGGTTGATAGAACAAGGAGAAGAAGATGAAGAAGAAGAAGAAAAAGTGAGGGTGAGAATGAAAAGAAAGAAAAAGGAGTGAAACAGATTACGGTCATTTGTGTGCTTTGACGGCAAACATTGTTCACGAAACTTACGCCATGTTTGCAACTACAAATAAAAAGTATTCTAAGAATAATAATAATACGAATAGAACCAATGAATTTATGAAACCGCAAGAAATAATACGATTGCACAAAAATCAAACAGATAGCATCATATGGCGTTCTTGCTACATCACACACATCGACCTCGACCCGCATCATCATCTATCTATCTCGCTACTCGCTACCCTACATACATCCGTCCGCACGGAGAAAGAAAGTCAGCGAAGAGCATGGAATGAAATGGGTCCCGCCGGAACGTATTCCTTCGTGAATGAATGGCACGGATGCATAGACAGACAGCTTTAGTTCATTCGTGCGTGCGTGATTGCCATTCCTGGCGTAACTGCGACACGAATAGAAAAGATGTTAAATAAATACAGTACTTGTAAGTGGTTGTTTGCTTGTTTGCTGGTTTGCTTTTTTTTATTGTTTGTTGAAAATGAGAACTGTTGTGCCACCCAATAAGACTTCGCATTCCATTCTCATTCCTTCTTCCCATATTATTTATTTTGTGAAATAATAGTAAATGAAGGCAAGGTGAAGAAGAAACCACACACAATCCATAAAAAAACAAAAAGAGAAGATATTCATCACAACCAATCCCAGTTTTTGTTTTGACAAATCTAAAGACAAATAATAAGAATAATAATTATTCTCAAACATTTCACAACAATTCATCATGTTCCGAAAACCCATCAAACCGAAGAATACGATCCAGAATCGTCTTACTCGTTCGCTCGAGAATGATGATGATGATAAAGATGACGAGACTGTGATTCGTCACATACAAAAAAGGAATCGAACACAAAACAAGAGACGAAGAACGCTGGTACGAAAAGTTCGTGTGACTAAAGATGACGACAATGAACCAGAAGATTTTACGTCGTCTTTATTTCCAGTCAAGGCACAAACATCGTCGTCGTCGTCTCTGTATAGTAAGGATGCCATGGCTCAATTAAAAGCGGAACAGAATTTTTACCACCGACCAGAGGAGGAGTCAACAACGGCAGTTCCTTTACAACCAACAAAAGAGGAGGAACAGCAGCAGCAGTTCATCTCACTCCAGGAGCCCAACGAATCATCATCATCCAACACTCGCATCTTGACAGGCGAAGAAGCCTTCTTCTTGGAAAATAGTAATGAGGACACGAATGATGTGGAAATGGACGGTGATTTCAATGTGGACAGTACCGATGTACAAGACTGGGAGAAGGAAGTTGCACGGCGGGCGGGAATTTCCATCATGCCACCATCCACCGTGTCACCGACCCATCCGTCACTACAGAATCTACAAGACAACATTACGCACGCCATTCGGCAAATTCGTGCGCAGCAAGAAAATGTCCTCCAAGCGCGGGAACGTCGAGAACAGCAAGTTCAACTACTGGAAGAAGATCTGCGTCGCTCCCGAAAAGAACTCGAACGTTCCGGTGCCGCCTTTGAATACTTTCAACGGTTGCGTCAGAAACTGGCCATGTGGATCGGGGCTATGCGGGAATTGCAAACGAAAGTACGGCCGATACAGGATGCCTTGTACCAGTTACAGGCAGATGTGGCGGCTTTGGAGCGTTGGCATGATTTGGAAGATGACATGACCTACTACTTGAAAAAACAGGGACGTTTGATGAAAGTTCTGGGGCGTCAACCGGCCGAACCGCTCGCTGACTTGCCTCATGTGGATGAATTTGGACGCAATGTTCAATCGCAACAATCGCTGCAACGAGAGAAACGAATGAGGCATCTTCAAATGATAGCGGAAGAGCGCCAGCAAATTCCACGAGGGGACGAATTGGATTCTCTTCTGAGTGACAATGAACAAGAAGAATTTCGGGAAAGACACTCGGCATTACAAGAAGCGCTTTCGGTGGCACTAGTAAGTTTGGATGAAAAATTCACAAAGTTGCAATGGCTGGTGGACGATTTTGCCGTTTGGAAAAGGATTACGCAGCCGAATACAAGCAGTGTTATGCTGGTCTAAGTCTAGCTGACCTTGCCAGTGTTCTAGTACGTGCTGAGCTTTGTGAATTGAATGATCCTTGGAATGAGTCCGAGGGATACAATGAAGCAAAATGGACAACAGTGATTCGTTCCGCGCAGGCGTTGGGACTTTTAGATGAGATTGCTATTGAGCGCTTGCTGGATAAAAGTGTCCTTCCAGCAGTTCAAAGTGTACTCTCTAAAAATGGCTTTAATATCTGCTCGACGAAAGACGTGAAAACTATGAGTACATTTCTTCGACACGTGGAGCCGTTTTTATCACCCCAAAGTGCAGTGGCAGCCGCATTGAAGACGTCCTTTGTCGACTATATTCGCATGGTCTTGGCGCGAATAGCTATTCCGATCCCTTCTTCCATTGCTCAGAAACAAGTTGCTTCGGAGAGTCAAATGGATGCGAACGCAGAAAATATGGCCTTGCAGTACGCTACGATTGGGCAGCTTTACCGAATCAAGACAATACTGACAAATGTTGTGACACTGTGGCCTCCACTTTTGCAAATCGATCACCTGTTTGGAGAATATGTTCTTGATTTCATAGGGAACAAATTCCTGTTGCTACTTTCGGCCACAACACCATTTGAGCAACCTCGCTTTTCGGCATCACCGACCGATATGTTTACGGAAGTCTGGAATGCCCTTCAACCAACCGGGTGGCTGAATGATCCGAATCTGCTTGTGGCATCGGCAACTATTCGAGCGGCGGCGATGGCTTATGGTCTAACGTAGACAACGATCTTCCGAATTTATGTAAAAATAGCTAACATTACTTTATTAACAACAGTTCATGCTAGAACAGCGAGTCTATATCCGTCGCCTATCCAATACATTGGTCACGCCATGATCCAAATCACGCCAGCCGACGGGGAATTCGTGTGTCCAAAATGCTTGTTCTACGCTGTGATACCTTTGCATGAGTTTCTTCTTGTCGGCATATTCTGGTATACCGTAATAGTAAAAACTTCTCAAGTTGCCTGTTGTAATCTCCTTTGGATTGTTTTTCCGTGTACGATATCCGCGCAATCGGTTGATGTATCCACTGAAAGTACTCAGATACGTCCCGATGAAAACTTGCCCGGTGGATGCTACGACCTGATCGATCATCCCAAAGTAATTTGGATTCACATCTTCCAAAAGATGCATAAAATCTCTCATAAAGAATAGATTGTAGTGTTGCGCCAACGGGGCAAAGTAGGTAGCATCCTTCTCATCCGTCGCAATGTAAATGGTGCTCTTTTCTTCAAACACATCTTTCACATGTTCTTCGTACAATGCTTCACCAGGAATGACAACTTGCACGTAGGCCCGTTGAAAGTCACCACGTCGTACGTGCATCGAATGGTACAATCCCTCCGGATTCGTTTCAGCATTGTATGCTTTCTCATGCAAAGACGCAACAATACGACTGGCGGCGCACTGTATTTCATCAACGTATCTGCAAATAAGGAGAGGGAGAGAAAGCAATGCAATTAGTCACAAACCAAACTACTCAAAACCCTAAACTGTTTCGACGACACGAACCTCAAATGATCACGGACCAGTCGCTTCAACCAAATATCGTGTCGCCAATCTTCCATAAACACAAACGCATAGAAATGCACCAAAAAACGAGTCGTACTTTCCGATTGCTGTCCCATGGCATGCAAGACGGAAGCCTCTTGCAAGTTTCGATCGTAGATACAAAGTTGACGTCGATCGGCCACAATCTCGGCGAGGCGGTCGAGTGGGGAAGCATCCACCGCGGTGGGATTGCCGTCGTAGGAACGGATGCGGGGTTGCGGGGAACCGTCGGGTTCCTGTTGCAAAATTTGTTGCATATAATCCCGCATCCGTTGTTCATCGACTTCGGTGACCGCATTCCACGGCGTTGGGCCATCACATTCATGACTGGGTTTCGGAAAAACGGCCGTGCATTCATAATACTTCCACGGCAACGGAGTGGCTACACTTCTCCACCATTGCCACAACTCTTGTCCATTTCCCTGTCGACCCGATTCCCAATTATTGAGACTTCCATCCCATTTCGTTTTCCCACCCGGTGGTTGCAACGGTTCTCCTGTATGAGGATTGGCCAAAACGTGACCCGTCAACACTTCTTGTTCTAAAAATTCCTGAAAGGTCATAATTTCCAATCCGGCCAATTCGTCTTGCAACAACTCGAGCGGAAAAAAGTCCATGAAACCAAAATGCGTCTTTTTGGAGGTTTTGGTCGTTTCCCACAACAAATACATGGTCGTTGTCGGTGGTAATACCAAGACACGCCCCATAGCAATGGCCATGGTAATGGCGGTTTCCGCCGCCATACGGGCATTGTTCCATCCTCCTTCGTCCGGTTCGAAAGTTAAGAATTTTCGGGTCTGGTTGCCGTGGCTAGGGCATTTATAAGGACTCACGAGCTGCGAATCGTCCGGAATGTCTCTCCAATAAACTAATTCCTGTTGGGCGGCTTCGAATTGACTTTGCTCCAGCAACGGAAACGCAGGACACGATAAACCGGCTACTTTGGGTTTGTTATCCGTGACGAGGGATTCATGGAGACTATTACTATTCTCTTCCAAGGGCTTCCAGGAACGGAATCTCGAGAAATTGTACGAGACGGAAAAGACGACGGAAATGAGAATGGCAAAGAACGCACGGTGGCTTTTGCGTCTTGACGATGCTGCGATATTTGTTTCCATTCTATTGTGTTTCCTCTCGTTAAGCGGGTTCACGTAAGGTGAATGACTGAATAAAGAAAGCGAAGAAGAAATGCAATACTATTATAAATCGATCCTTCTTCCTTCGGAGCGTCCATGGTCGATTTTTTTGGTTTTGGAAGTTCGCCTTCGGTAAACGACCGTAAGATTACCAGAAATTGCGTATGCCCGAAAGCTCGCTATACAAGTATTGTACACCTGGTACTTGCACCTGGTAGTAATCTTCCAATGTTTCCTGGAAATACACTCTGACCAGAAAACTCCGATTCACTTCCGAGCAGCTACAAGTACCTTTACTGTAATTTCATCATGCAGCTGGGATAGGACGTTTACCTTTTAAACTAAATATTCTTGGGTTGACGATCGACGTTTCTGATGCCTCATTGAGTGATCCGACGATCGAGCTGGCTGTGATTAACTTGTCAAACTTATCGTCACCTGTTAGATGACAATGACTGTCGTTATGTCATACGTCATACATTTCCCAAGTTGCGGCGCCCCCTTTACAATGGACTATCGCTTTATGCTGTCTTCATGCAATCCGTAATCCAAATCCCTCCAGCCCACTGGGAATTCATTCGTCCAGAAGGCTTGTCGTACGCTCCTATAAGTCAACATCATGGATCGAGCGTAAGTGAGACCTTTGTCTCCAAAAGTGTAATAACTCTTAATTCCGCCCAATTCGTAGCCCGGAAGTTGCGCTTTTTGTGATCGATAACCACGCAGACGGTTGATAAAACCTGAGAAAGTGCTGTAAAATGTTCCGATGAATACGTCACCGGTCGAGGCAATCAGTTGATCGAGCATACCAAAATAGTTGGGATTCACGTCCTTCAGCAAATCCTTGAAATCCTCCAAATAGTATAACTTGTTGTGTCTCCCCAGCGTTTCAAAGTATTTCTTATCCTGTTCATCCGTGGCAATGTAAATGGTACGATTTTCCGCAATCACTTGTTTGACGTGATCCTCGTACAATTGTTCTCCGGATTGTACCGTTTGTTTGTAAAACGAATGAAATCGCCACGACGCACGTGCATCGTGTCGTATGATCCCGTCGGATTGGATTGATCGTCATGGGCAAATTCGTGTAATTTGGCCACGACTCGGGCGGCCGCACATTGAATCTCATCGACGTACCGCAAATGATCCCGTACAAAGCGCTTTAACCAAACGTCGTGTCGCCAATCCTCCAAGAATAAAAACGCATAAAAATGGACCAGGAATCGGGTCCCAATCTGTTCTCCCATGGCGTGTAACACAGGCTCTTGTTGCAGTATGTGATTGTAAATACAAAGTTTCGATCGATGTGCCAAAATTTCCCCCATGCGTTGGACAGGTGGAGCATCGATGGGGGTAGGACGGTTGTTGTACGTTTCAACACGCACCGCCCACGCCGGTCGTTTGTCATTAGGGCGTTTTTGCATCCGAGCCGCATCCTCGGCCTCAATTTGAATCAAATATCGCTGAACGCGATTTTCATCTTCTTCCGTCGTATACCTCCATCCCCTCGTTTCCGCACATTCCTCACGAGATCCGGTCGGTTCCGGAAAAACAGCGATGCATTCTCCATAATCCCACAACAATGGCGTCGCTACGCCTCGCCACCAATTCCACAACGTCGAACCGTGTCCTTGTTTCGCAGATTCGT
This sequence comes from Fistulifera solaris, assembly GCA_030295235.1. Classification (NCBI taxonomy): domain Eukaryota; phylum Bacillariophyta; class Bacillariophyceae; order Naviculales; family Stauroneidaceae; genus Fistulifera; species Fistulifera solaris. Next base: position 222,585 of record AP026167.1, on the reverse strand, counting down.
AATTTTTTAACAATCCATTCCAATCGGTGCGTCCTCCGGGAGGTTGTATGGGTTTTCCGGTGATTGGATCGGCCAAGATACGACCCGTCACAACTTCGCGCTCCAAAAAAATCCTGAAAGGTAATGACTTCCAGACTTGCCAATTCACTTTGAATCGATGCCAAGTGATAAAAATCATCATACCCCAAATGTGTCGACATGCGCGAAAACTCTTGCGACGGTGGTAAGACGAGGACGCGTCCCATGACGACGGCCATGGCCACGACAGTTTCGAGGGCAATGCGAATATTGTTCCATCCACCTTCATCCGGTTCAAAGGTTAAATATTTTTTCTTTTGTTGTTGACTGCCAACACACTGATAGGGACTCGTCGTAAGTGAATCCGCCGGAATATCACGCCAGTAGGTAATTTCTTCTTGTACTTGCTGATAGAGTGCTTCATTCAAGCCCGGATAGGCAGGACAGGACAATCCAGCGACCCGATGATCGAAACCGTGATGTTTGAGTCGACCAATGTCGACAGGCAGTCCCTTCTCTTCGTCATATGACCGTTCCTCGTTCTTTTCAACTTCTTCTTCCGTCTTGGTTTGAATATCCACGGCCTTCGATACAAAGTCTGTAAAAGAATCTCGCGTCAAAGTCGCTGAAGGATGAGGTATCCAAGAAGCCGTCTGGTAGACATTCAGCGTAACAAATACGATTAGCGTGCCCAGCACACAAAAAAGGACGGGAGATTTCATCAGGAAAAGAGGATAATAAAGGCGTCTTTTACGATCGCTTCCTCTCTTTCAAGTCAAAGAATAATAACAACAAATAATAACCAATGCTTTCATTGCAACAAAAAGTTTTGTTTTCTCGGTCCAGCTACTTTTTTCCTGATAGTCGCTTGAGATGTCGCACAAACACCCATTTACTCAACTGAAAATCTGCTCGTCCGCTATGCGACAGCACAACATGATCCGATCCGATCGATCCACTTGACCCACGTCGTCCTTCGGTCAACCGATGACGACTGAAACCCGCTACTGAATTATATTATTATTATCGAGAGCTTGAATGAAAATAAACGAGAAAATGCAATGACCATGGCGGTGCGGAACACAGATCAGTCTTTTTAGCTTCAAAAAGAAAAAAGCGTTGGCGAAAACGAAAGAGTCACACTTTGTCCTCTTTTAAAATCGTTTCGATTGAGCTCTTCATATTACACGAAAGTCTCTTCGAGCCGACAAGCAGTACATCGCCACGCAAGCCTATCCATTTATCAGATTAAAAGATTCGAATTCGCGCAAACATGCCGCCCAAACATCATTCCATGAACGGGATTGAGATTATCAAGCAGTACATCGATCGAGTCATTCACGGAGATGGGAAATGTCACGGAATGAAAGTCTTACTTTTGGATGAAGTGACGACACAGATTGTGGCTTCGGTCTATTCGCAAACAGAAATTATGAATCAGCAAGTCTATTTGGTCTCGAATATCACGTCGCCGTCCTTATCCTCGGGAGGAAGTCATTTGAAAGCCGTTTGTTTTGTACGACCCACTCCATCTAGTATTGAAGCTATTGGGAAAGAACTAGAGCAATCACGATTTGCGGAATATCATATCTTCGTTTCGGGAATTCTTTCGACCGGATTGTTACGAACCTTGGCACAGCACGATACATCCGAAAAAGTTGTGCAAGTCCAAGAATTCTACGCCGATTTTGTACCCATCAATGAAGATTTATGGACGTTGCACATGTCCCGTTCCAGTTTAGCCATGACCGTCGCGGCCGGGACGAGTTGGGCTCCCAAACACGCTCTGCAGTACGAACGTAATTTACAAGGATTGCAATCCATGTTGTTAGCGATGAAACAGCAACCGACGTGTATCCGTTATGCGGCGCATTCGGCGTGTGCCGAAGAATTGGCCCAAGATTTGCACGATGCGATTCAGAACGATGATATCTTTCATTTTCGCACACCCAGTAGTAGCAAAGGCGGTTTGCATGTCTTAATATTGGATCGACGCGATGATCCGGTGACGCCCCTTCTCAGTCAATGGACGTACCAAGCTATGGTACACGAATTGTTGGGATTGAACAATCATCGTGTGTTACTCAAGGGTGCACCAAATGTTTCGAAAGATTTGGAAGAAGTGGTATTGTCATCGACCCAAGATGACTTTTTTTCGGACCAATCGACACCGCAACTTTGGTGAGCTCGGAGAAGCCATCCAGACCATGTTGAAGGATTATCAGAAACACACGGCACAGCACAGTGTCGAGAATCTCAATACTATTGAAGAAATGCAAGCGTTCATGGACAAATTCCCCGAACTGCGCTCGCGATCGCATACAGTGTCGAAACATGTGGCAATTATGGGGGAACTGGCACGACTGGTCGAAGTATGTTCGCTCATGGATGTGTCACAGTTTGAACAGCAATTGGCGTGTACAGACGATCACACGGCACACTGGCGTGAATTGCTGGACAAATTACAGAGCCGTACGATCAAGATGGCCGACAAACTACGTCTCGGATTGTTGTTTGCCTTGCGTTACGAAGTATCGGGAAACATACACATGGTCCAGCAGGCCATGAGCAAAGGCGGTGTCCCCGCTGATTTTGTAAACTTAGTACCCGTGATGTTACGATACGGTGGCGTGAAATCGCGGGGACCGGGATTATTTGGCGATGGCGATCACGTGAACTTGGTGTCAAAAATGACAAAATCGTTCATGACCAGTGTACAGGGCGTGGAAAATGTATACGCGCAACACGTTCCCCTGTTGATGGAAACTTTGCATGCTTTGATTAAAGGCAAGTTGTCATCACGGACTTATCCTGTCGTCCCAGGCTCTTCCGGCGGTGTTCCGGACCAAGTGTTGCTTTTTGTGGTGGGGGGTATCACGTACGAGGAAGGAACCAAGATTGCCGAATACAACGAGCAACAAACAAAATTGCCCAGCGGTGGGATTCCCGTCGTCTTGGCCGGTACAACAGTGCACAATAGTACGAGTTTTCTGGAGGAGTTGAAGTTAACGTCACTATAGTTAGGCTGGTGATTTTCATTCATTTAAGGTAATCTTGTAGGATATCTTCGATCTTTTCTTTCGTGAATGAAATCACGAAACGGGGTTAGCTGCTGATTTGATTTGATTTGAATTGAATTGTTCCGCCTACTAGATCACCTTGCTAAGTATGCAATTCCTCCGTTTCCTCAACGACTAAATGAGGCGGAGTATCGTAATAGGGTAAAAAGGTCCGTTGCAAGGAATGCGATGCTCCTGTCCGCTCGTTCGTAATCGTCAATTCCTGTATCAACACAACTGCACCGTTTTCGTGCTGCAATCGCTTAACGTCTCGGACACTCGCAGTACCGTTGCTCATGGTTTGTAAAGTGGATTGAATTTCGAGAAAACTCCGCGCCCGATCCGCCGTCGCAATCATGGTTTTCGGACGCTGTCCCGGCGACAAGTGTTCAACTTGTTCCATCCCCAATTCTAAGTCAATGACTAAATCATTGTTCACGCGACTTCTTTTGATGAGTTGAACACGATTTCCCGGAAGAAAATGGATAGTATGAAACGTATCGGCTTCGAGATCTCCCTTTTCGTGAGCCTCAATCGCGAGCGGATCGACTTCCATCGTTTGCAGATAGGGTGTCATGCTCCAATCGGACCGTGTTTTGTCCAGAATCCAAGTACCTTCGAGTGTGTGGCGTGTTGATGTCATCATTAGTGAGATAATAGCGAATATCAATGATAAAATCAAGTAGGAAACGAAAATGGAAATGTCGATAAAGACAACAAGACGAATAAAGAACTTCTTCGCGAGCGCGGACCGTTTGGGCGGTAAACGATTGTTAGTCACGTGTCGCGCGTCACGTGGGCTTTTCGCGAAAATGCCGCGTCGCATTGCTTCCGCGGTATTTCTCGCACCATTGAGAAGCATAAGTTGATTAATTTCTTGCATTCCTTTTATACTTTTCCTTCTTGCTATCTTTCCGTATCACTACTATCAAAGGTTTTCAAGCAAAGATCACGAAAGATGAAAGGCAAACCGTCTTCCGATGTTATATTGGGCGATTTAATTTGGGTGCATTTTCCGAAAACGGAGCATGCGGCTCGTAAAATCCTCAACAAACCTTCGACCAACCCCACCAAAATATGGGTGCGTTGGGTCAGCAACGAACAAGACGAAGAGATTCCTACAGCATGGATCCGTGCATTGCCCGAACGTCGACGCAGTCGACATCAAGACCCGCAATATGTCGATGAACGTCGTCCCACACCGCCGAAACGGAAAAATCGCCATCCACAACCGTGGCCGCTGTGTGCGGCGCCCTTTTCTCAAGCTTGTGTGCAAGAACGGGATATTCAAGTGAAAGATTACGTTTACCGCGACAATGAACTCTTTCGGGTTGTGGGAATTTTGCAATTTGATAAGCGGAAGTATCCTCGTCTTTGGAATCGGGTGCAGTTGGAAAATGTCATAACGAAGGAAATCGTGTACGAAGACCTCAATTGTGTTGAACCGTATGCGAGATGACAAGTGTCCAGTGTATCTTGTCATTTCGATCGCGAACTACAGATCATAATTTCATTTCACCATTTTCAAACAAACTGAGGTCGTAGCCTTCACCAAATTTGGACCAAATCATCAGCATGCCGGATTTAAAAGATTTACCAGGGTTATATGTCTTCATGATGAAAATACCAAAGGTGATACAGGTCGGAAATTGACTTGATGAAAAAAGAATTGAGCTATTGTTAACCGATGTTAGACTAATCGTAAAGGCAAATCAAAACGCAATGAAATCTATTTTAAATTGTCTTCTATCGCAAAGATGCAGAACAATCCGATTTGTGGAACAAAACGAAATGGAAGGAGAAACAATAAAAGGGACGAAACACGGGGAATAACAAGAAAACCAACGATGCACTTTCAAGTGCATAATATACGCATGGATTGGATGTCTCTGTCAGCAGTGCTAAAAGTCTCGGAATCAAAGCAACACACACAGCAGCTACAATCGCGATGTACGACGACGGCAACGACGACGCTTCAATGCCACAACTTGCATTGCTTTTTCTGCCTCCTTGGGGTGGAAGCGCTTTTCCAGAACAGCGTTGTCATAAAATTGGCAGTAATGCATCATAGACTTTCGGAATTCAGCGCGTGAAGATCCCAGGATGAGGGTCGGAAGCAAGAAAGGGAACAACATCGCATTACACATAAGAGTGAAAATATGCTGGATGGACCATTTCTCCAAGATGATCACAAAAGAACTCATCCTCTTCCACGACATTATCCAAACAGAACCGACTGCATTCGAACTCACGCTCCACGAACCTCTTATCACCTTCCACCTTCAATCTCTGTCCGTCGGAATGCATGCTTTCCTTCTCTTCTTTTGTCCAGGACAAGCGATTGGGAATCTCCTTCACACCCGCCACAATCTGCGGTGCAAAGCGGACTCCTCTGAGAGAAAAAATCAAAAAGATGACTCGTCATTCTTGCATCAGAGCCCTCCGCAACATTCGACAAAGGCGTTGTGGAAACCAGCGGTGCTTGCGGACGCCAAGCATGTCGATGTTTCACACGCAGTATCGACACCGGCTTTTCGCTCGACGGGCGCACTTTGTCCGTCTCCTCAATCAGTGACGGAGGAGACTCAGAAAGGTCATCAGGTCGCATTGATTCGGCAAAGGCCGCGGTGGAGTCGAGCGGGCTGCCCTCCTTCAACTTGACATCAGACTGATACGACTCCTGCAACGAGGTCATGGGCATCAGTTCTCCCAACAACTCCATCTCCTCAGAAGTCAAGAAAAGGAACGAAGAAAGATCGTCCTTTGACTCAACGTTCGAAGAAGTCGTCAAAATCAAACAACAGATCATAATCTTGACTCAGGCGGACGCTGGCTGATCTGCCAACGAAATCGATCTCTCAGGGCTTTTCGTCCGCTGCCGCTTGCGCGACGGCTCTTCATTATTCTGAGACGTCAAAGAAGAGATAGAACGCTTTGAAACTCGCATTTTGTTTGTTTTTAGATGAGAATAGTGATTATAATCAGCAATAACGGTGTGTCAAAACTTGCTGCGGCTGCTTGCTGCTGCTGCCGGACCGTGGACAGACGCATTAGAGGATTTTGCTAAAGTCGGAGCGGGCTTTAAGACATAGAGGATTTGAAACCGGGACGACTTCATGGGCACGCTTGTTGTGTTTCGATCGAGGTTCGAGGTTCGACGCTCGACAATAACTCCTTGAAGCAGGCAATTGCCTCCGACGCCTTGCAAAGCAATCGTTTTTTGTCCGCCAAAGCTTTTATGAGCTCGCACAATGTGTCCACGTGAAAGAATAATGAGACATCAGTGCGCTGAAAGTTTTTCTGCAGCGCTTTTGACCAATGCTGTTGCCACCAGCATTGATCGCACCGACAAAGACTTAAAGGAAAAGGCCGTGTGGCCAAGATGACTGATAGCTCGGCACTCCATACGCTGGCAGTTTTTGTCTGTTTGATTTCATCTTCAATGCAAGCTTCGCTCAATTGCTAGTAGCGAACAGTGCTGACTGTTTTTACCTTTTCTTTGAGCGAAAAATTCAGAATTTGAACTCGACTCGCAGTCAAATCCCCGACCAACTTAGTCAATCTTATGTTTCACTCTCATCATCACTGTCGTCGGGCTCGCCTTCACTTTCGCTTGGAATGCCGCGGCCATTCATATCGCGAAGATCAAAGTTCCTCTTCTTGGGCAGCAACCGAGTCAGCCAAGACTGAGTAGGATCAAATCTTGTCGGATACCATCGATGCGAAGGATTGCAAACGTTCGTGATCTTCCGTTGCCTCGAATAACTCTTTCCAATGTTCGGCTGATCCTACATCACATTCGATGATGTCGAAACTCTAACTGTGGGTTGGCACCAAGAAATCGTTCGAGATCCTGTATAACTTTCTTCGGTAAAACACACGATTTCCTTCTACGAGGATCGGACGCTTGTAATGTTAGACGCGAAAGTTGCCTTGAGTCCAAGCGAAAGAGGTATGAAAAGACAGAATAGGCGGAAAATATTGTGTCACGTCATAGCAAAATTAGTTGCACACTTTCACTGTCGATGGAGATTCTTTGTGTTCTGTTGCTTTCGTCGATGCTTCCATCCGCTTTCGGAGTTGGCGAGGAATATACAAAAGGGATCACACTAGTAAATGGGCAGCCCCTTATCCAAATTAACACTGTCTGAAGAAGACGTTTCAAATTGCCGCTCTTATTCAGGGCATGAATGCACTTTGAATCGCGAACGGTCCCTCTCACCAATGTGCAATCTCCCGAAAGGTAATGTACAACCTTTGAGTGCTTCAACAAAGGCCGCACAATAACATCCATGAGTCAACTCCAAGTCAATGGGATGCAACCATGTCGCCAAGGCCTCCGATTGCTCTGCCGTTATCTTTGCGTCCACCAAAGTTACTTCTCTTCCTAGGTTCGTATCAAATAGCCACTTGCTCACACGAGAAAGACGCAAAATTAGAGTCGCTACCAGAACAGATGACTTGTCATTCCGTAGAATTTGTGGATTCTCCTTACCCTTCCGGTAAACTCCAGAATAAAGCAGTTGTCTCGGCAACCTTTTCCGCTTCCCATCTATAAATCGTACAGATCATGGAGTAACCGAAATCGAGACGTAACAGATCATCACTCGGACGAAATAGAGAATTGCCGTTCAAGGCTACAAATGACTTTGTTCCGTTGTCGTAAGATAATAATGCCGGGTGATTATTGCTGAAACTCATTTCGATCGATAGGGTCTCGCAGCAGTCGATGTACGGGCATCGCTTTTCCCGTCCCCCGCATTACCACGACTTGCGACGGTTGAAGGTCCTTGGGGCGTATTACTTCCAGCAGATCGTCGTTCTTTCGGCTTCGACATGTTTATAACAAAGATGCAAACTAAATACTGTAGTAGAGTTTATAGATCGCAATAGACGCGATCAACGAAAATATATACAGTTGCCGCATCAGCACAATACAGTTTGAGCATACTAATAAAATTTAAGAGTGATAGATTCGTTTTTCTTAAACATTTTACTTGATCAGTTTGTAGTTTTTATTGACGTTAATAATAAGTTGAGCAGATAAACGGCGAGAAGGGGCATAACGAGAAACAACAAACGACATGCACATGATCTTTGCCGGTCAGTGAAATTTCTCCCTTCTCTCCAAAACCACAAACAGCTATCAAGAAAGCGCTCCCATCGATTTCATACGACATTCCTTCCTTCAGACAGTCAATTATGTTATAGCTAGAGGTCATGAGCTACGGCAACTTCAAATAGCGAAGCATCACATCAATCGCGTCGGTTGACGATGATGATGCCATTTTACTCCATTGCTTGCTGCTCACGTTTGACAAATATACGATGAATCATCAAGCATCGCAGTACCTACAAAACACCAGAATCTAGATCAAGAGTGAGTTGTTGCTTCATTTACAACAAATCGAAGACCTGAAGACTTCAAATGCGCTTGAAACTGATCACAGTGAACGTCATCTTGCGAGAGCAATGAAAATATACAACTGCCGTACGATTCCGGTACGATATAATACAGTCTGTATTGTACATTCTAACCTACGTGGTTCTCTGTACAACTCGCTACTTAGCGTATTTGTCTCGTACAATTTTGTACCGCAGCAAGCCTTATCCGCACAATTTTTGCTTTGAACCAAAAAATCACACCATGGTGTCTTCTTGCTCTCAAAACAACGTTCTATCCTCTGATATGCATTCGCATAATCATGTATCAACTCCTAATCGTCTTGGATGCCGCTGACTTGGCGCAGACTGTCGCACCTGGCACTCCACAGATGATTAGAACTCCAGTCCCTCGCATGCGTTCGACTGCCCGTCGTCTTCATTTGTTGACACCGCTGAATTGCCCCTCGTGACGATCAGGATCGTTTCATTCCGCCTCGTCGTCGCATGAATATGGATTTGTGTCGCCGAAAGCTGAATTCTGCTTCCAAGCCGTGTGAATCATTGTCCAGTGTTGCTTGCGCCGGTCCTCCTTCCGCAGCTCGTTCGACAAAACTCGCGTACGAGAAGCAATTGCTGAGCACGTTGTGCAATGTTTCCGACGAAGCGATCTTGATGACGAGCTTCAATTGAAGTCTCTTTTGAAGTACGGCTCTGTTTCCCCTTCCATGACAAGTAATCGTCGTCCCATCGTTGCTGCGGACCCTTCGCGAATGGACTTCTTGCTGCTCCCCCCGACCTTGACGGCCCAAAAGGTCAATGTAACCGCCGCTCGTGTTATCCATTCCCGTCCTGAAGTTGTTCATGATGCACCGGATATTATGAATGATTACTATACCCATCCACTCAGCTGGAGTAAGGACAATTTGTTTGCTGTGGCTCTGGGATCGCCTGTGTACGTCATGAACGTAGTCTACTCGTGCCGTGCATGAGATTGCGGGCGCCGGTATCACATCTCTTGACGAAAACGAGACCTCCAATTACGCTCGATCTGTCAAGTGGTGCACAATGGACGGTCTGACGCACCTGCTGGCAGTAGGAACGAAGTTCAGGCATGGTACGCTGCGGTACCACGATCAGCAACAAAGAAGTTGTCAACCCTTCCTTGACCTCGGCAAGAAGCCCAGTGCGCGCCCTCTGCTGGAACGATTCGCGAAACTGGTTGACGGCTGGATGCGCGAACAGTGACATTGTGAATTTGGACTTGCGCTCTCGCTCCGTCACGGGGATGACCGTGTCTGGACCAGCGGCGTCATCGCTTTGTTGTCAATCTGCAATCTGGCCTGGAACGCCGATGGAACGTGCCTCGCAACCGGTCGAAATGATAATACAGTTCATCTTTGGGATGCTTCCATGATCAACAACGCCGGACCTCGACTTGTATTGGAATCGCACACGGCGGCTGTCAAGGGACTGGCCTGGTGTCCTTATCGAAGCGATATGCTCGCGACTGGCGGCGGAACTACAGATGGCTGCATCAAGCTCTGGAGTACTACTTCTGGGAAATTGTTGACGGTATCTACCGATAGTCAAGTTTCTTCTTTGATCTGGGGCCGGCATCATCAGGAGTTGTATTCCAGCCATGGCTTTTCGACCTCAAGCCCAAACAATGTGGTCGCTATGGAGCTACCCAAAGATGGAGCAGATCCAGTGCTTGTCTATGCACAAAGGCCGCATCTTGACACTGGATATGAGCCCCAATGGTTGCAAGCTCGCTTCCTTGGGGTCAGATGAGATGTTGTGCATTTGGAAAGTTGATGCGTCTCCAATTCGATCTCGTCATGGTGGTAGTGGTGTTTGTGTTTCTCCATCATTTGGATCTCGTTTTCATCCGTTAAATGTGATTTCGACCTACCTAGGTTCGTGTGTCCATTTGTATTTGTGCACAAGTGTTTATTGCCGGGAGTATTCTGAAAATGCAGTCGTTTGTGTTTATGTTTTTACTCTGTTGTTGTCACGTCGCTTTGAATTTAATGATAATTGAATGTTTCTTAAATTTAGATTTGCTTGTACATTTTACCCGATGACATTTTTTTTCGTAGTGTTTTAGAAACTCGGGATCACTCAATCATAGTTGTTGCTGTCCCTGCATCTTAATCTGGCGTAGTCCTTCGTTCTCCTAATTTTCTAAGCATTGTTGTAAATAGTGTTCCCGCCGTCCTTGGGTGTCACACTAAACGATAGCTCGATAGCGAAGTTCAGCATTATTGCTCGGATTGCAGTGGCACTAGACACATGAATCTAGATGGCTTGCCATTTATATGTTCATGCTAAACAAGCATTACTTTATCAAATCGTGATTTAGTATTTTCAGGTCGTGAAATACACTAGGAGGTACCTGTACGTAATAACAAAATCTTCAACCATGTCATAAGCCACAGAAGATGGCTTTATTCTTGCAATCATTCGAAACAAACTCCCCTGACTGATCATAGATGGTGATCTTCCGGTTGCAACAGAGCAACTGCTCTAGCAACGTATAGTCTAATCGGAATGATTGTTCTGAGTAACTATCATCGTCATCAGTCACACGGTCTCCTCATCTGAGGGTTGTTCCGGTGAATAGTCCAGTAAGATAAGTGTAATGCGTAGCCACGGATGCTCTTCCACAACCTTAAGTATACCCGAACATGGGGCTCCAATCCCCGTGCCGAAGACGGTCACTCAAATCCAAGTGCGACAGGTTTGGATTGACTACAATGGCACCAATCAAAGCTTCTGCCACGCCCGGCTATTTCTATAGCTTCGTCTCCGTCATAACTCTCATCGACGTGAATTAGTGGAGAAGCATAGACGCTCGAAATGGCCCAACTCAGCCACGTGATTTACGAAAGACACCAATAGCTCATCCAAGTAATCATCATCAGTATAGACTCTGAAGCGGAGGTCTTTCGTGGCAATATCGAGACAATGGAAATCATCTGGCCCAAGAAATCCCACTAAAATTCCGATAATCGCGAGTATTCACCTTTACTGAAAATGGGAGAAGAAATGCAATCCACTTCATCGACCCTTATATAAGTTGAAAGACTTTCAAATATCACAAGCTTGAGTAAGCGTCGCGTATTCGTTGGAAGAGAACGGCGCTGGTGACGTATCTTGGGCATGATAAAAGAAATACCACACGAACCAAAAGAAGATTGCCGTCTTTCAAGAGCATCGATAGATGCTCCCTCATCATCCAAAAAAGTAAAAGCATCTCTCGTTTCATTGTCATAACCCTAGCTTAGAGAAAGCCTCAAAGGATAGGATCTCGTTGCCAGGACGACAGCCTGCTCTTCATTAAATATACGTGTCCGAAATTCGTATTTTTGCGTTGGATTTGAACCGAGTATCTGAGCGAGCTGCTCTCCTTCCATAACAGCAAAACTAAAGTTGGACGTTTCATCATGAATATGAATCTCCTCGACTCGAAGCACTGTGTTGGATCCACCCGAGTGCTTCAAAGACCAGAAAAACGTGGGCGGTTTCGGCAATAGCGGTATCCGTCTTTCCATAAATCCTACAAATAGGTCGTGTTTGCCCTCCAGCGCAAAGTATAAGTTTCGCTCGTCATACCGCCAACAATCAGGAATGTTCACGCAAATTATAGTGCCATCATCACGCCAACTGTGGGTTTGTCCTTCCAATCAAACTCGCCGAGGCGACTTGGCTGTCGTCGCTAATAATACATGGCAAATAGGATCGGGTAAAACCGTCGGAATGACTTCTGCCTCGACAACAATTGTCCCTTTGGAATCAGTTCCAGCAAATTGTTCATTCTCTTTTGTTTCTTCATTTCGACTGCTTTCTTTGGGCCATTTAAAAGTATTCATTCGATCTCATCGTGTGGCGCCGCACTCTCGCGTTCTAGCTTGGTGAAATCTTACCGGTACCTGGTAGAGGCGAAAAAACTATAGTAATACCAAGAAATCGTTTGCGATCAGCTATATTGCTGCGTCGCTGCCAAGGTCATAGATTCAAGACGACTTGTAGTGGTCGCATGTTTAGCTCTGCAAGCAAACGCCAACCATAGCAGCAGGCTTCCAAAAGGACTGGCGAGAAAGAACTGTTGTGTAAGCTTTCCTGGATGCCGCTACGTGCTACGTGGCACATACTGCTGTTGAGTCAAATCGACAGGCTTGTCGTTCATAATAAAAAAAGGACTTAAGTGAAACGCTAACGATATTCTAATACTTTATTGAATTATTAACAATGAATCGATAAGCAGAATACTCCAAGCAGGTAGCTCTACGTAATGGAAGAAGAAACAATGGAAGAAGCAATCAATACGGAATGAGGCAAGTAACAACATAGAAACGACGATGCACTTTCAAGTGCATAATATACGCATGGATCGGATGTCTCTGTCAGCAGTGCTAAAAGTCTCGGAATCAAAGCAACACACACAGCAGCTACAATCGCGATGTACGACGACGGCAACGACGACGCTTCAATGCCACAACTTGCATTGCTTTTTCTGCCTCCTTGGGGTGGAAGCGCTTTTCCAGAACAGCGTTGTCATAAAATTGGCAGTAATGCATCATAGACTTTCGGAATTCAGCGCGTGAAGATCCCAGGATGAGGGTCGGAAGCAAGAAAGGGAACAACATCGTACACATAAGAGTGAAAATATGCTGGATGGACCATTTCTCCAAGATGATCACAAAAGAACTCATCCTCTTCCACGACATTATCCAAACAGAACCGACTGCATTCGAACTCACGCTCCACGAACCTCTTATCACCTTCCACCTTCAATGTCCGTCCGTCGGAATGCATGCTTTCCTTCTCTTCTTTTGTCCAGGACAAGCGATTGGGAATCTCCTTCACACCCGCCACAATCTCGCGGTGCAAAGCGGACTCCTCTACGAGAAAAATCAAAAGATGACTCGTCATTCTTGCATCAGAGCCCTCCGCAACATTCGACAAAGGCGTTGTGGAAACCAGCGGTGCTTGCGGACGCCAAGCATGTCGATGTTTCACACGCAGTATCGACACCGGCTTTTCGCTCGACGGGCGCACTTTGTCCGTCTCCTCAATCAGTGACGGAGGAGACTCAGAAAGGTCATCAGGTCGCATTGATTCGGCAAAGGCCGCGGTGGAGTCGAGCGGGCTGCCCTCCTTCAACTTGACATCAGACTGATACGACTCCTGCAACGAGGTCATGGGCATCAGTTCTCCCAACGACTTTATCTCCTCAGAAGTCAAGAAAAGGAACGAAGAAAGATCGTCCTTTGACTCAACGTTCGAAGAAGTCGTCAAAATCAAACAACAGATCATAATCTTGACTCGGGCGGATGCGCTGGCTGATCTGCCAACGAAATCGATCTCTCAGGGCTTTTTCGTCCGCTGCGCTTGCGCGACGGCTCTTCATTATTCTGAGGCGTCAAAGAAGAGATAGAACGCTTTGAAACTCGCATTTTGTTTGTTTTTAGATGAGAATAGTGATTATAATCAGCAATAACGGTGTGTCAAAACTTGCTGCGGCTGCTTGCTGCTGCTGCCGGACCGTGGACAGACGCATTAGAGGATTTTGCTAAAGTCGGAGCGGGCTTTAAGACATAGAGGATTTGAAACCGGGACGACTTCATGGGCACGCCTGTTGTGTTTCGACGATCGACCGAAGATGAAGAAAGTCAATCAAACAGCTTTCTTCTTTTTTCAACGAAAGATGCGTATTTGGATCATGCTACTTCGTACATGCAGGTTTTGGTCCGTAGCTCTTGGATTCACTCGACACACGCCGATTTACACGAGTTATCGGGGCACTGCTTCTCAACTCGGAGCGATGATGATGAAGAATGCCGACGACACGGAATTACCTCTCCGTATCTTGGCGTTACATGGCAGTGAGGGAAGAGCTGCATCCTTACAAACATTGCTAGAAGGACATTTGCGACACATCAACTGTGAGATAACGACAATTCAAGCTCCTTTCAGCAAAGGCGCCGGATATGCATGGTGGCAACTGAAAACAGGAGAACGCTCATTTACGGCAAATACCTATCCGGGTTATGAGGAAAGTGCCGCATTAGTAACACAAACATTGCAGAAAAGGAAATTTGATGTCGTCTTCGGGCACTCACAAGGCGCCATCCTGTTAGTGGCCATGCTGGCAAACAATCAGTTGGCGACTTCGTCGATGCGACGTCTTATTCTAAATGGAGTGGCCTGGCCCAATCCTTTTCCGAGCAGTTGCTTTCCTCAGTTCCTTCTGGTTCTCCTGATAAAGACTGGGGGAATCTGGAGGTCCTACAGATTATCGGTGTTCAAGACCGGATCAACCCACCGGAGCAAGCTTCGCAGGTGGAAGAAGCTTTGAATCGTCGTGGCTGCAAGACGACTCAGTTGCACCATCCGGGAGGACATTCCATTCCGTCAGACAAAAGAATATGGAACATTGTAGCCGATTGGCTAGCGTATAAATCGTTAAGCCGTGTTTTCTTTGTAGAACCGGAGTCCGTGTTTTAGAACGGAGTGACAAGCTTTTTTGGGTCTTAACTGTTTTGAAAAACAGTAAGATTGACTGAAAGTACTACAAAGACGATCGCAATGTCAGCTAGAAAGACCATGCTTTTTTGAAGTAGTCCCGGTGCAGGGTGTCATCATTCAGCTGATAGAGCTACAAAGCGTCGCAACCAACCTTCGACCCGATGACATACCTTTCATGATAAGGAGCTTTGTTATGGTCAAACGCCTATGATTTTTGCTTTAATGTATTTCTCTCGAATAAACTAGTCAGCGATAGTTATGATCATTTGAAATGCATTAATCGATGATGCATTACTTCTCCAAATCCATCCTTTAAGGTGGAACTCATCAAAACATGTCTGGAGCTACGTTTGAGGGCGTATTCTGATCCATCTCTCGACTCGAAGCAGGAAATGCCGTCGCCTTTGACGCGAATTGTTGAGCATCAGTCGATTCTTTTTCCGTCAGAGCTTGTAGGAGCTCGCACAACGTGTCCACGTAAATGGACAATAACAAGTCGCTGCGTTGAAAATTACCAGCAGAACTATCGACCAACCATTGACCAATGCTGTTGCCACCAGCAACGGCCGCACGGATGAGTACTCTGATAATTTTTGTCATCCATTGTGCAAACGATTCAGCCTGTAAAGCATGGCGATGCTTTAGTCGGAGCAATTTCCAAAACAAGAAGAAACCTTGATGCTGTGCTTGCGCCAAAGTAACTGCGTGAGAATGTCCCGGTAAGAGTATTCTCTCAACGTGGAACAAACGTATCCCTCTGTGTTTTGCCACAGCGTCGAAAATCTTTGGTAGAAAGAGGTCCTATTCCCAGCGATTAGCACAGTCGCTCCAAATTTGAATTCGCGTTTATTGCTCGTATCAGGGCTTCGACAACCAGCCAGTATGTTGTCGTACTCACTATAAGCTTTTCCAAGTGGCTTAACAGGGGTAATCGATCTGAAAAGGCAATCATCACCTTGCACCAGCCCTCACCAGTCGCAATAGTAAAACCAAGTTTTTTCGCAACAAGGTCAAGAGAAAAGAAATCTTCCGGCTCAACATGTTTCGCAAAACCCGCATAATAGAGATTTAGCCTTGTTAGAGAATGGAAGAAAAACAAGGTCTCTTCCAAGATAAAGACTGACAAACTCTTGAACAGATCCAGTTTGAAGACCTTTTGCGGGGTAGCGGGGTTAAATGACTTTCGTGTGGTATCAATCAATGTTTAAGGAACAAGAGGATTTTGCAAGGGTTATGACGAAAGTTATGCCGTCGTCTTCCAAACCAAATCCATCAGAAGGATAACAGAGTTTGCAAAGTTTCAATTTCAAATAATAAGGACAAGAAGCCAAAATGATGGACCGCTCCCCGCTCCACGTTCCTGACTCAATCGTAACTTCTCGCGTCAGATGCCCCCACTTAAAGAGACGTTCAAGATTGACAGTACTAAAGGGCACTTTCATCGCTTTCTATTTCCCTGGAAACGAACCAAAGGAAGATTGTTGTCTCTCAAGATCATCAATAAACGCTGTTCCACCATCTTGGAAAAGAAAATGGCGTAGCTTCCATTTGCACGAAACAAGAATTCTCGGAAAATTTAAAAAGTAGAGGAATGACGGCCAGAAAATAGGATATGGTAAACTCTTGACGCTGGCGCCTAAGCTTTAATGTTGAATGCAATGCTATGGTATAACAATCCCGGGAAGGGGAATTGTCAATTATGATAAGTAATGCAAATAAATGATAACAAAACTTTTGCATCGCTGCGTCGCGCACGCCTCTCAGTGTATATTTTGGAGCGACGAGCGACGAGCATTGCCTCGTTCAATCTTTATTATTTGTCCAATACTGTACTGCGTACCCAGGATTTCTGTCCGTCACGTGTCGTTGAGTCACAAAATCGCTATAAAAACCGCGGAAAATAAGGAAAAATGCGAAGCTGTCATCACAAACACAAAACACGACGATCGATGCGATCGTCGTCAAAAATCCCATCACGACGAAGTCAGATATAATCAAGAGATCAAGTAGTTCTCATTGTTAAAAATATTTTTGCAGAATTAAAGTTGTCGAAACAAGTCAGCTACTTTTGTAGGTCAATCATTAGAGAATTAACCGCATTCCGACACGATGATACGGGTGACACGAGGACTCTTCAGGACGACTGCTGTCTTTGGTCGGCGCTCCGTCGCGACGAAATCGCCCGGATCGAATCCATTAGAAATTCTTCGTCAAGAATGTTGCGGACGAAAATTGTGTGATGAACAAGGATACCGATTGAATGATGCTCATTGGGTGTGTGCAGTGGCGGTGCCGATGGTGAGTTTATCGTGAGGGTGTGCATTTTATTTCGTCGTGAAGGATTATGATCTGAAACGCTCCTATTCGATTCGTCAGGAGAATAAAGCTCCTAATTTGCGCACCGTTCATATTCTACGAGTATCACCCGCCGGATTCGATATGATTTTCAAGGCAGGTGGCGCAACGGCGCAAAAGCTTCTAGAATCGACACCAGTTTCGTTGTTGCACACCCAAGGACGTTTCGTACCCGGAGAATCGGCCGAGCAATATCGTGGGGAAGGTTTTTGTGTTCCGATTCCACTAGCCGACTTGCAAGAAGAGTTACCGGTCTTTTCGTTGACGGGTATGATGGCTTCGCGTCGTTGGGCGGCAGAATCGGGTAACGCCCCGGATGCCCGTCAAGGAACAGGGGTCAAAGCGCATTGGACTCAAATCTTGCAACAAACGCGACAAGACTTGGAAAATGATCGTATTTCGATGGAGGAAATGGAAGAATGTGTGCAAGCGTTCCGATTTCGTCCCGACCGTCTCGAATACATGGCGGGTACACCAGGTGCGTAGTGATTCATTGGTCACCAACTTCATATTCCTCCTCATTCCTTGTGCAACTCACTCATTCATAAATTACGATATGATAGGAGCTCTCATGTGGGACCGCTGGGAATGGATTAGCGAATCCAAGGAAACGCCAATGTCAGTAGACGATCCAATTGAATGGGGAACGCCACGAAATTTAGTTCCGCATTAGAAACAAATCGGTTCAACCAAGCGTGTAAATTATTGTTATAAGTTCCCAAAACTAGCCCTTTCATATTTTATTGGTTTAAAATCCCTCTCTAGTGTTTCTATCAAGTAGACGTTCTCCCTTATCAATGTGGCAATCCACTGGTCTTACATTCGGGATCCTGCGTATTCTTTCTCCACCGCTTGTCAAGATTCTTTAAATCACAATCAAATACGGGTTTCCCCAGTTTCTCATTAACTAAGTTGTGTTGCTCACACATCCACTGACACAACTCTTTCCTACTCGAGGTGGGGACAGGACTCTCTTCTAAATTAGCTTGAAAATCGCGAGCACACCACGTACAGGGATAAAATCGTGCCAGTGCACTCATGAAACTTTTCATGTGTTGTTGATCTTCCCCAGTCGGTCGATCCGGATACCAAACGGCCTGTGATAGATCAAGCGCAGAGATAAATCTAAAATGAGGCGGGTCGCTCCTCGTTTACAAAACGGAAAGTCCGTGCAATTTTCGTTCGTACCATTGTATGCAGCAAAGTCCACGAAGCTCGACCCAGAACACCGCTGTTGGGTGGGCATTCTACCGCTTTCTTCTCTTGACTTGCTTGAGAAGCCTTCTTCATTTGCGACATCATGTCGTGACAGGCTGGTCGATCACAGTCGTCTTCACCAAACAATGGCGGTGGTAGCTTTCCGAGATTATTTTTGAGATTGCTGGCAGTGTCGTCTTGTTTCATGATTGTGTAAATATGTGCAAAAGTACTGCAAGGAGAAGGTGAACAGCGATGCGGTTCGTTTATTGTATTATTATTGCTCTACTGGTAGAGATCATAAGATCAATGAAAAGGATTGTCAGATTGAGGGTCTGGACGTCAATCAGAGTGGCTTATATATCATGGATCGGGGTACCAGGTAGAAATACGACGTGATTGGGATGGCTCTGTGGTTTGATTCCACAGTACGTTAGTATTTTAACAAAGGATGGGTCTGGATTATTATTATTTTTACGTATTAGGCCTATTAGGCTAATATTATTATTTGAACGTTATGTACCCAGTACCGCACCGGTACCTGGTACTTTAAAGCCGCTCCGACCTTAACCACATCGTCTGTCCACGATCCGTAAGGAATATTACCATTAAGCAGCCTCGCATTTTTTGACACATAAAACACCGTGATTGCTGATTATAATCTCAAAACAAACAAAATGCGAAATTCAGAGCGTTCTATCTCTTCTCTGAGTCCCCAAAGTCATGAAGATTCGTCGTGCAAGCAGCGAACGACAAGCCCCGAGCAATCGTTTTCGGCGGCATATCAACCGCCTTCGGCCCGAGTCAAAGTAACGATCCTTTGGTTGATTGTGATGATTTCTTTGCGAACAGAGTGCGACCTGATAACCTTTCTGAGTTTGCTCCGTCACTTATTGAGGAGGCGGATGAAGTATGTCCGTCGAGCAAGAAGCCGGTGTCGATATTGCGTGTGAAACATCGAAATGCTTGGCGTCCGCAAGCACCGCTGGTTTCCACCGCTCGCCTCTGTCGGCTGTTGTTGCGGGCTCTGACGCAGACACGACGAAGTTATCCTTGTTCTCATTCTCGTAGTGTCACTTTTGCACCACAGATTATGACGGGTGTGAAGGAGATCCCCAATCGTTACTCATTGACGAAGGAGGAGAAGGACCACATGTACCGCGACGCACGGACATTGAACGTGGAGGGTGATAAGAGGTTCGTGGAGCGTGAGTTTGAGTGCAGTCGGTTCTGTCTGGATAATGTGGTGGAAGAAGATGAATTCTTTCGCACTCATCTTGGAGAATTGACCCATCCAGCACAGTTGTGCTTTCACGTGTTTAATGTTTTTGGACATCTTCCGTCGACACTCCCATGGCCGGTTGCTCGCGCGAGGAGTACTTGGCTTACTTGAAAAAGTACACTGCTGATTGGCACAGCGCTATTGCAGAGGGCCGGTTTCACCCTAACATGGCCGCGAAAGCTATCCAAGCCGTGGAAGCGGCGTCTCCGTCGTCGCCATCGTCGTGCAGCACAGTCGTAAGAGTCGCACATGTTCGGAACCGACTTCGTCTTCCGCCCACAGCTGAGAATTTCCCAAATCGCCTTGGCGTGCGGGTCTTTGGTGTTTGGTTCAGCTGGGCAGTTCAATTGCAACCGCTGCAACTTTGCATCAACATCCACATCCAAGACTTTTGCAGAGATGCCCACCCAGTGGCGAATCGTTTGTGTTGTGCTGTGTTATGTATGTTGTGTTGTGCTCTTGTGGCGCTTTGAAACGCGTTTGTTTTCGTCCGCTTTGCTCATAAGTACAAGCAAAATGCTTTGCTGAATATTGTTGAATGGAACCGCCTTGCATCCATCTTATTCTCGCCATACTTATATTTTAAGAGAGTTAGATTCGTTTTCCGTAAAACAATTTACTTTACTATTTTGTGGTTTATAATCGTCAATAGTTAGTTGAGTAAATGAACGGCAAGAATGGGTGGAGAAACAACATGCACGTGATCTTTGCCGAGCCGAAGTGAAATTTCTCCCTTCTCTCCAAAACCACAAACAGCTAGCAAGGAGGCGCTCCCATCGATTTCATACAACATTCCTTCCTTCAGACAGTCAAATATGTTATAGCTAGAGGTCATGAGCTACAGCAACTTCAAATAGAGAAGCATCACATCGATCGCGTCGGTTGACGATGATGATGCCATTTTACTCCAGTGCTTGCTGCTCACGTTTGACAAAATATACGATGAATCATCAGGCATCGCAGTACCTACAAAGCACCAGAATCTAGATCAAGAGTGAGTTGTTGCTTCATTTACAACAAATCGAAGACCTGAAGACTTCAAATGCGCTTGAAACTGATCTCAATGCGGATATTTTTGCGAGAGCAATGAAAATATACAACTGCCGTACGATTCCGGTACGATATAATACAGTCTGTATTGTACATTCTAACCTACGTGGTTCTCTGTACAACTCGCTACTTAGCGTATTTGTCTCGTACAATTTTGTACCGCAGCAAGCCTTATCCGCACAATTTTTGCTTTGAACCAAAAAAATCACACCATGGTGTCTTCTTGCTCTCAAAACAACGTTCTATCCTCTGATATGCATTCGCGCCAATCATGTATCAACTCCTAATCGTCTTGGATGCCGCGACTTGGCGCAGACTGTCGCACCTGGCACTCCACAGATGATTAGAACTCCAGTCCCTCGCATGCGTTCGACTGCCCGTCGTCTTCATTTGTTGACACCGCTGAATTGCCCCTCGTGACGATCAGGATCGTTTCATTCCGTCTCGTCGTCGCATGAATATGGATTTGTGTCGCCGAAAGCTGAATTCTGCTTCCAAGCCGTGTGAATCATTGTCCAGTGTTGCTTGCGCCCGTCCTCCTTCCGCAGCTCGTTCGACAAAACTCGTCGCACGAGAAGCAATTGCTGAGCACGTTGTGCAATGTTTCGACGAAGCGATCTTGATGACGAGCTTCAATTGAAGTCTCTTTTGAAGTACGGCTCTGTTTCCCCTTCCATGACAAGTAATCGTCGTCCCATCGTTGCTGCGGACCCTTCGCGAATGGACTTCTTGCGTGCTCCCCCCGACCTTGACGGCCCAAAAGGTCAATGTAACCGCCGCTTCGTGTTATCCATTCCCGTCCTGAAGTTGTTCATGATGCACCGGATATTATGAATGATTACTATACCCATCCACTCAGCTGGAGTAAGGACAATTTGTTTGCTGTGGCTCTGGGATCGTCTGTAATGCGTCATGAACGAGTCTACTCGTGCCGTGCATGAGATTGCGGTATCACATCTCTTGACGAAAACGAGACCTCCAATTACGCTCGATCTGTCAAGTGGTGCACAATGGACGGTCTGACGCACCTGCTGGCAGTAGGAACGAAGTTCAGGCATGGTACGCGTGTACGACACGATCAGCAACAAAGAAGTTGTCAACCCTTCCTTGACCTCGGCAAGAAGCCCAGTGCGCCCTCTGCTGGAACGATTCGCTGAAACTGGTTGACGGCTGGATGCGCGAACAGTGACATTGTGAATTTGGACTTGCGCTCTCAGCTCCGTCACGGGGATGACCGTGTCTGGACCAGCGGCATCGTCGGGCCTGGTGTCCTTATCAAAGCGATATGCTCGCTGACTGGCGGCGGAACTACAGATGGCTGCATCAAGCTCTGGAGTACTACTTCTGGGAAAATGCTGAAGAGCGATCTACCAATAGTCAAGTTTCTTCTTTGATCTGGGGCCGGCATCATCAGGAGTTGTATTCCAGCCATGGCTTTTCGACCTCAAGCCCAAACAATGTGGTCGTTGCGTGGAGCTACCCAAAGATGGAGCAGATCCAGTGCTTGTCTATGCACAAAGGCCGCATCTTGACACTGGATATGAGCCCCAATGGTTGCAAGCTCGCTTCCTTGGGGTCAGATGAGATGTTGTGCATTTGGAAAGTTGATGCGTCTCCAATTCGATCTCGTCCACGGTGGTAGTGGCGTTTGTGTTTCTCCATCGTTTGGATCTCGTTTTGTCATCCGTTAAATGTGATTTCGACCTACCTAGGTTCGTGTGTCCATTTGTATTTGTGCACGAGTGTTTATTGTTGGGAGATTTCTGAGAATGTAGTCGTTTGTGTTTATGTTCTCATTTTGCTGTTACGTAACTTCTAGTTAATGATAATTGAATTTCGCTTGAAATTTTGTGACCTTGTTTACGTAGTGACTCAATAGTTATTGTTGCTGCAAGCTGGCGTAGTCCTTCGTCCTGCTAATTTTTTAACACTGATTGTAAATGGGATTATGGCCGTCCTTCATTTCAAACGAGATGATAGTTCGACAGCGAAGATTGGCATGATTTCCCGGAATGAGATTTCACGCAATACATGATCATCTGTAGACAAATCTCTCCTCCTCGAAAACACGTGCACCACGCACCAACTCGGTCACCCTAGATACAATGTCATTTGAGAGTAAGCCATATTCGTCTTTTCCAATTAGCGACTAATCAATAAATTACTACGTAATATCAGCTTATATTATCGCCATTTAATATTTACCAGGAGGAAAGCCGGAACATGTTGCCAGATGTTCCACCTTTTGTCCAGCTGATGTGAAGCTAACTTTTACCTTGAGCACAACGTTCTTGGTTCCCAGCATACTGTTCGTTACTTGTATCTTTTGAGTTACCACCCTTGAGCCTGGTGGGACGGTTGTAGAGGAAGGAGGTTCCATTTCCATCTGAATGTACTTCGGAACGGCTACTTGCAAACTCATTCCTACCAGAGGTTCGGGTGTTGTGTTCTGAAAGTGTGCGATCAAAGTTGACTTCTGCGGTGCCATGGCTTCGGGTTTCAGGCATTCAAACTCTAAAGTAAGACCTCCATGCGAAAATCCCGGAACTCGTACGCTATTCGACACTGGTGCCGGGGCACCAAAGAGATCTTGAGAAACAGTTGCTGACGGAGCCGGAGCCGTAGAGCCACCGAACATATCAAAGGGGGGTGATGCCGGCATGGTTGTGGAAGGTGGCGCACCAAACAATTCCATAGGATTGCTGGGAGCGGGCATAGTTTGTGATACAACAGGCGGGGCACCAAATAAATCCATAGGATTGACCACGGGCGCTGCAGATATAGGTGCCGCAGGGGCTGCAAAGATATCTGAAAGTAGGTCAAGATCGCTCGGACCAGCCGCGGGAGCGCTGGTAGGTCCATTCGACACGGTTTCTTCGCCTCCAAATAAATCAAGTAAGTCGCCTCCACTACTTGGTGCAGGAGCGGAAGCCACAGTTCTACGCACAGGAATAGTATCATCTCCGTTCGCAAACTCATCAGCGGACAGCCGTTTCTGCAGGATTTTTACATCAACCACAGGCATTCGAGCAAGCGCTTCTTTTGCAGCTGCAACGACGCCTTCGCTAACACCTTCACCAACACTACTTTCTGCTGTAACCCCAAACAAATCAGCATCAGTGCTGGCTTTTGGTTGATTAAGTCGTGGAAGTCGTTGGCCCTTTGTTGCGTGGAGCAACGCATTGTATTCGCACGAGCGAAGCTGTAGCTCCAAACTTCGACTGGTTTGATCTTTTTGCAGCAGCTTCTGTAATCGCTCCGACGCCATTGGATCGTGCGAGAGCCTTTGACTTAACTTGACATAGGCTGTCAACACTCGTTGCTTCACAAAATCCGGGCATGCGTGGCGTTTCGTAAGCTGCTCTACGGCCTTGACAATTTCCATCGGCTCCATTGCCTGGAATGTAATTGGTTGCTGGTCACCATCGGCGGGGACATACTGATAGGGCTGCATCAAAAGTTCTCCGTACTCTCCGATGCACCACACACCGACCGACAACAAGCCATGCTGGGATCCATCATCATCCCGAAGTGCTTTGCATAGCTTGTGTACAGCGAATGCGTGAATATCCGCAGATGCACGAGAGATGTACACAACAGTTGCTGATTGAACGTTGCGAGATGCCTCACGACCAGCAATCGTCAAGGTTGTGATCAAAGTATCCACGCGCCACTGATCTGAGGGACTGTAACGATCTACGACCTTTAGAATACGAGCACAGATGTCACAACGATGCTCCGTGGGACAAAGCACCAGATAATTCAACAATTCTGCTGTCAATGACTCTACGTTGGACTCATTCACAAGATGGTATATGAGTTCCAAAGCACGTTGCCGAATACTGACATCAGGATCTTTCAAGCAATCTACAACAGTCGTACGATGGCGCTGCAAAGCAGACATGGCATTATTGGTCGATTCTCCAACTCCACTGTTCAATTCGTGCTGCTTCTGTTCCGCAATGCACCGAGAAAGAGTGTTCAACGCCACATACCGAATGTTATTATCCCGATTCAACAAGAATCGTCCCAGAATATTGACGGCTAGCACCCGGAGGCCATCCTCACAAGGAATCGCCATGATCGTTTGTACGCACTCGTACAAGATAGCATTTCCAGCATTCTTGGCCGAGTCCGTGTTACTGGCGACCTGTGCGAGCACATCGTTCATTTCTTCCGTAGCTTGCTCATTGCTCGATCCCAACATGCGCAGCAAAGTCAATAACTGGACCTGCAAGAACGGATCTGAGATACCCCCGACATCATGATCCGCGAAGTATCCTGACGTTTGCAAGTTCCGGAGCATCTTGACCAGCGTTGGGACCAATCGAAGGAACGCCGTTCGACACGGCGTCTCTTCCTCCGGCGAAAGACCCTCTTCGATCGCATTGCGCGTATCAATCACGAGGACTTGCGTCATGAGTTGCACGACCGTAATCAATACACCATGACTCTTGTCTTTGAGAAGTGATACGACGCGGTCAACGAAATCTTCTACCAACTCGGGGCACTTGCTCAAGCAACGACCCATGGCCAAACAGGCCTTCTTTCGTAGATACGCCAACGGTGATTTTAGGTGTTTGTCGACTTCCGGCGCCAAGTCTCGCGACATATCGGCCGTAGCAAGGTTTCCGATGGCGCATAGAGACAATCCCGCCACGAACTTGTTGTCCGAGTTCAAATCATTTTTCAAAGCGTTCGTCGAGAGCATGAGGACATCCGCATCTTCGGTTAATAAGAGCATCATCCCAAGATAACCAATACGCTTCTCGGGGAAATGAGGTGATGCAGTGAGTTTCATACATTCCAGTTGACCGAAATGCGTTGGGTATCCTAATGATTAATGGGGCGAAAAGGTGCAGAAGAAATGAGAGGACTGGCTGTACTCATTCAACGAAAACGTTTGCAACAACATACCGAGCATATGAATGAATAGCAACTTGGCAACATTGCGATGACGATAGTGTGCTTGCTCTTCTTTAATGGCCGTTCGAATCATAGCGGACTCCTTGGCAATCACCGCACGCTCTTCCGCGGCCGTTTTGCAAGCGCGAACCTTGCGAATCAAATCTCGCAATCTCATAGACATGATGACGAGGGTATCTCTTCACTACAATCTAATGCGACAAAAATGACGCGACTACAAATTCGTTCTCTAGTATCTGCTGCTGCAACGAATGCCGCACGACTCGCGTCTCCGATACCAGCTATTGTATTGCAAATAAAAAACGCTTGATGCGGACCGCAACAATAACAAAAGCCATCGTCGCGTGGCTCGTTCTCGGCACTCGGCATCCGCTGCGACCGTTGCGGGCGGCGGTCATCGCATGACCTCACTCTATCTTACAGAGTAGTCTTACAGACCGGTTTACATTGTTTAAGTATATGGCGTCCGTCGGTCATGTGTCCGTCACTGGAACGCCCGTCGTCCGTCTCCAAGATCGGATGATTTTGGATTTTTTTTCTTTTTATGATCGCGATGGGATGATGATGATGATTATTAGTAGTAGTACTTGTCGTTTACGACTTGTTTTCTTTCAACTATAATATCTTGACGCCTTCCTCTCTTCATCTTTGTATAGAATGACAACACATGGAAAAGTGAACGTATTAATGGTAGGTACTGGCGAGTACACAACCGGTTACGTTGGAGGCAAGGCCGCCGACAGTGACAAAGGGGCCGGAGTTGTCGCGTTGACCATGTTCGACATGCGCCGCCGCCAAAAAGTAGATCGCATCGGCATGTGTGGTGTCAATGGAACAAAGTTTCCGGGTATTCGTCAGCATATGCAACGTTGTATTGGAGATGTCTATAAAGGAATGGGTGATTTGGCCTGTGACACGTTTCCCCCGCGATGATGAAATTGCTCCAGAGGCATACAAAACAGCCGTGGCTTCGTTCCAAGCAGGAGATGTCGCGGTCATATTTACTCCGGACGATACTCATTACGATATCGCCATGGAGTGTATTCAGCACGGCATGCATGTCATGGTGACGAAACCTATCGTGCAGAATCTCCAACACCATCACGCTTTCTCTGCGAGGCAGCAAAAGCCAAGAATGTTTTGGTGGCGGTCGAGGTTCACAAACGCTTGGATCCTTTCTACGCGGATGCCCGCGATCGAGCTCGAACATCGTTGGGAGATTTTCAGTACATGTACGCGTACATGTCTCAGCCGAAACATCAGCTGGAAACGTTCAAAGCGTGGGCGGGAAAATCGTCAGATATTTCGTATTATCTAAATTCCCATCACATTGATTGGTCGGAGTGGACTTTGTCCGGCATTGCACGTCCCGTTCGGGTCACGGCTACCGCTTCTACGGGTATCGCCCACTCGAAAGGAATGCCCACCGAAGATTCGATCACGTTGACGGTGCAGTGGGAAAATCGGCAAAGCGGTGCGCTCGGTTGTGCAGTCTATACATCCTCATGGGTGGCCCCGAAAAGTGATGTTCACTCGCAACAACGCTTCTTTTATATGGGATCTAAAGGTGAGATCAATGTGGATCAGGCACATCGTGGATGTACCGTGTCGACCGATGAGGGTGGTTTTGCATCTGTGAACCCGCTATTCATGAAGTATACGCCCACCAATGGAATGTTCTCGGGGCAATCGAGTTACGGAGTTAAAAGCTTTGAAAATTTTATTGATGCTTGCGCTGCTGTCAATGCTGGAAAGGCACAACCTTCGGATTTCGACGATGGTTCGCTCGCCACTGTTCACACGACATTGCAGGGTACAGCTATACTGGAGGCAGGTCGAAAGAGCCTTGACAGAGATGGAAGTCCGATGGATATTCTGTACGACAAGGATGGCTTGGAGCCTATTGCGATTAAAACACACGAGTTTAGTTAAATGGTTTACAGCTTACATCACCACAGATTAGTTAAAGATGTGTGAAAATTAAAAGTAATCATCCCGGTTTTCCATTAGTAGTTCATAATTCGTCTTTATCGACCTGGCGGAGGTGGTGGCGGAGGAGGCATGGCGTTACGCTGAGGAGGCAACCCATGATGGAGAACAGCTCGACCAGGAGGTGGCGGCATTGCGTAGCCTCCAGATGCAGCACTTGGCGGTCCCGGTCGTGGAGGTCCTCCAATCTGTCCTTGTGGTCCAAGCTGTGAAGGAAATGCGGGCGGAGCCGAGTGAGGTGGAGGCATGGACAATGGCTGTTGCGGCGGGGGTTGCATTCCGTGTGGTGGCGGAGGTGGGCCAGTTGTCTGTTGCTGGAGTGGTGGTGGCTGTTTGCCGTGTGGTGGCGGAGGTGGACCGCTTGAATGTTGCTGTGGCGGTGGGGGTTGCATGCCGTGCTGTGGCGGAGGTGGACCGGACACATGTTGTGGTGGCGGCGGTGGCTGCATGCCACGCTGCGGCGGTTGTGGGGGCGGCATTCCGTATTGTGGCGGTGGAGGTCCTGCGTTGGTGGCGGCGGTGCGGCCATGCCACCCGCACCCATAGGGGGTGCCATGGGTCTTCCCGGCTGAGGTGGAGGCATGGCTTGCGAGGGAGGAAAACTTCCTGGTGCCCCTGGTGGCCCCGGTCGTCCTGGTGGACCAGGCATTGGGCCTGGTGGACCAGCAGCAGGTAAACGAGCTCCAGCAGACGCGCCGGGGTTGTGAACAAAGTCCATGAACTCTAAATAACTGTGGGTACCTCCTTGGAACGATGCACGGTCTTCGACCATAAACCAAAAGAAGCGCCCTTCCCAGAAAGCGTCCCCCTCTTTTACAATATTTATTTTTGCACTGACAGTGTAGGGATCGGCAACATCATCACGTAATGCGTGCACGACGGCACCGAATCGAGTTGCGAACGAGTCACCACTCGTCAACACCTTGACCTGATGCGAGAAAATACAATCAAATTTAGTCTCAAAATGTCAAAGAGAAACAAGACGACGTAAGTTTTGCTTACCTGCTGAGGATCAACATCGTCTAATGAGTGGACACCAAACAAAGATCCGATCACATTCATATCGGCCGTCCGTCCAACCCAGAGATACATTTCAACGCCGTTGTCAAGCAAAAAGACGCCATCACTGGTCAACCTTTCTACGCTAAGATTGGCTACAGGGGGTAGCAGAATTCGGTTGCGTCCAGCCGTTCTGTCCTCGTCGCTTTCGTTCACGGAGTCTTCGCTAGGAAGACCCGACGACTGGCCCATATTGTGGATCTCAAACATCCGAGGATACACATAGTGTTTCGAGTCGTTGACGTACATGGCGTTCAACAAATGATGCGCCTGAATTCTCTCATCCGGATGCACATCAGTTCCGCCACGAAACGCAACATTCTTCATCATTGCAAGAGTGTAAAGGGGGAGCAATTGCAAATTATCCGGAATGGATTTGTCCTCTCCTGCTCCTCCGCCGCTTTGATCCGCCGGAGGCACAGCGTAACCAGAAACCATGCGTTTATCCCCTCCCTTGGCAGAACGAATCACTTCCACGCAGACTTGTTGCATTCGCATGCGTGCTTGATCCAGGCCTGTCTTGAGCGAAAAATCAAGGGCCTGCTTAGCCATCAGCGCCGAACAAGCATCGCAATCAATAGATGCAATAACATCCGAGGTTGACGAAGTGACGGGAAGGGCTTGAGTCATTACGCGAATTCGACGTTCACCGACAGAACTCGTGTACAAAAGCGCCGCTTGAACAGTCACAAAGCTCTGTAGCAAGTTTTGATCATCATGCGCCAAGTCGAATGCATAAACCGAATCCGTATTACAATTGGGCAGTGCCATCAGATCTTGTCCACGAATGAAGAAGTTTCCGTAGAAATTGGTAATCTTCATTCCCTTGGTACAGCGAATACGCATCACAGCCTCAAAGGCAGTTGTTTGGGTGAGGTTCTTGTTCAACTGCTCTTCAAAACGCTGACCATCACGTTCTAAATTGAACGACGGATACGAGTGAAGAGTACCCGCGGTGTACTTCGGTAAATCACCCAAGGATGCCAAATCCATGTACTGATACGGAAACAAATACATGTCTACCGAAATCTGGTTCCGGCTAAACTCAATGGCGGTGTCTTTGTACCATGTGTTTTCTGGACGAAGAACTTTGACTTCGTTGGGTGTTCCCATCAAGGCGGGCTGTTCGCGTGGTTTCAAGCTACCGTCTCCCATATTGGGTAGAATCGATTGAAAGACGCACATTTTGCCACCGACATCTTTCATCACAGTATATGCAGCTTTTAGCGCCGATCCTAGACAAGACTGCGATACGACAGGGTTGGCAGCAAACATATCGGGCAAATTATCCAAAAGGTATCCACCATGGCACGTGATTCCCGCAAATTGACCAATAAGTGTTCTGGCAACGGAACGAAAAGATTCTTCAAGTCCGAAACGACCAACATCTGCGGACTGGATAGATCTGGGGCCAAGTTGTAGTAATGAACCGAGCTGTCGAATGTAACAAATG
Organism: Fistulifera solaris; assembly: GCA_030295235.1. Classification (NCBI taxonomy): domain Eukaryota; phylum Bacillariophyta; class Bacillariophyceae; order Naviculales; family Stauroneidaceae; genus Fistulifera; species Fistulifera solaris. Next base: position 192,281 of record AP026167.1, on the reverse strand, counting down.
CCACCTTGGTCCGACCAAGCCCCGGTAGATCGTCCAGACTCGCTTTGATTCCCTGAGCGGCAGCTGCCAACATACCGCTGCGCACCGCAGTCGCACTGACATCAAGGACAAAGAAGTAGGAAGGTTCCTGCGGGGGTCGCACCATGTATTCGGCCGGAGCCACGTACTCCACAATGGCTTTGGACAACTCGGGTCGTTCCAAGCGATCCCGGCGCAGTCCTTGTTCATCCAAGTGACAAAAGTATGCCGAAGGACAGTCATTGACTTGGCCGCAAATGTTACAACGCCACTTTCGACCATGTTCGGACCAGCTGACGAATGCATTGATGTACGTACGACAGCGCTTACATCGCACAATCCCGGCCGTCCCGGCACCACGGTAGCTACTTCTTCCTCATCTGAAGCCAAGGGAGCCAAAGGTCGAAGAATACCACCCAGCGGTGCTTTGCAAGCCGTCGCTTGATTGGCCGATTGCGGTAGCTTTGTGCACGCCAATCGAAAAATGCGATCTGGAATCTGAATATTGTAATCGACATTTTCATTAACCGGTGCGGCACTCGGCAGAGCTCCCGGCATCATTCCGGGAGCTGCTGATCCAGCCGGTGCCTGTTGATAAAAGTGCGAGGGAGCCGGTTGCGGTACGGCAGCCGGAGGTGCGGACATCATCTGGGGCCCAGGACGAGGTGCGGCCGGCTGAAAAATTTGGCTTCCCGGAGGAGCAACACCGCCTCCTCCAGGGGGGAGCTTGGAAGACGGCAGGCTGTGGTGGATGTGATACCTCAACGGCGGGAGGAGGTTGAAAACCAGGCTGGGGCACAGCACCACCAGGAGGCCCGAACGACCCCGGAGGGCGAAAGGTTTTGCCTGGAGCAGGAGGAGCACCTCTAAGAAAAAGTCACGAACGTAGAGAAAATAAAAGGTCAGAAAAAAGTACTAAATTGATAAATGGCACGAATAACATGTCTCTGGGCGACACATCAAGACACAAACGCCTGGGAATGACTTACCCGGGTGCACCTATTTGACCCGGCGGTGGCGGTGGAGCGAACCTTTGCCCTGATTGCAACGACATGCTTCCCATTGCCGAATTCAGTTGCGTCGTTCCCGGAGCTTGAAAGGGAGGAGGAGGAGCAGCCGTACCTCCTACAGCAGGAGGAGGTTGAAACCGTCCGCCGGGAGGCGGAACAAAGCGTTGACCCGGGGGCGGCGGAAAGTTTGACATTTCGGCTTTCCAGCTAAAACTTACAATTCTCTAGAACTAGTGGAATAGCAAAAGCAATTATCAGAACCGAGCTTTACTCTAGGATTGATAAAAGCAAAAGAGCCAATGCAACGTTGTTGTTTCTCAACGGTACGAACGCACTGCGTGTTATTTTTTGCGATGTCTCTTTGGATGACGGTCGACGGTCGACGGTCGACCGTCCATTTCGATGGTATTGTATCTCACTCTCACGCAGTGAGCACGACGGAGTAGTGGAAAGTCAATCGGACGTCGTACTGACAAAAACGGTCTTTGTTCAAAACATCCCGCTTCAACAAAATAATGACAATTTGACATGAAAAGAAAAAGAAAAAGCGAAAACTAGGATCGGCTTTGGTCAGTCTTGCTAAGAACTCTTAATGAATCAGTGATCCTGTGACAATTACAAATTAGTTTATTATTCTCCATTTGCCTCACTGAAGATCGATGTGGGAAAATCAAATGAAAACCTTCCTCAAGAAGTCAAGAGGTCACGATAGACGAAAATGAAACTTAAGTGCTGTGCTATGTACTAGTCAATATTGTGTTACTAATATCTAAAAACGATGCAGTTTGGTTGTTTGGTCCTGAGGTACGCAGTAGATGCAAGCCGACACTAACAGGGAACCCGTAGACCAATCTAGTAGGAGAACAAATTGTACGCCAAAAGGGATATCGATTTTTCAGACACCAAACTTTTAATATTCTACATTATCAAAGGTTTTGAACGAAATAAAATGAGCTACATAATTCAACGACGATTCACGAAAGCGACTCAACTACCATTTTTCGACTTCTTTACCCGGAAGCGCTTCTTCCGCACGAGCATGGCAAACACATGTTCGTACTGGTACACATCTCGCATGTACTTATCGAACGAAGAGTATCCGGGAATAATGGTATCACGAGAAAGGTGTGGAAGATCGTCGTCCACGTAAGAACGGAAATGTGCTGGATGGACCGACTCTCCAAGATGATTTCGGAAGAAATTATTTTCATCCAACGAATTTTCAACGCTGACGAACGCTGCGATCGAATCTGCGCTCCAAGCGGCCCCGCTCTTTCATCAACTCCAATGTTTTCACGTCATAGTACAGGCATTGCTTCTCTTCATCCGTCAACGAATGATGACTGGGAATCTCGATGACAGAAGACACAATCTCTGGGGCAAAGCTGACACGAGAACAACGATCACTCGCGAATGGATGAGGACGCCAATGGCAACGACGATGATTCGAATTGTCATAAGCAAGTGCACTGGTCGACACTGCCACAGCTGGAAGCACTGTCCCCCCGTTCACATGCACCCAAGACAACATTTCGTCAGACAACTAGTAAATATCTTCGTCAGCAGGCTTGAAACAACACACAGATTACTTGCAACGAATATATCAAAGGCATCGTTTTTGATGTCAGCTGGGAATGGAGGGGGCACAGACTGCTGAGGCTCCACGCTCGTCGTTCGCCGGCGCTTATTGGAAGCTGGCTTGACGAGCTTCTTCACAGCACCCCCAATCCACAAGCAATGCTGATACGACGACGACGGCGACGACGGCGTTTGCATGACAACAAAACATTCGAGCGCATTACGCGCATCGCCAGGACGAGACGCTAACACTGCAAGAACGCACGGCAAGAGCTTCCTCTGGTCCAAGTCCTTCGCTGATCTCGGCCCATAACCGCATTTCTTCAAGCGTTGGCATGTCCTCAATCGGGCGAAGACCCAAGCGCGCAACTCGTCAGTGCAGTCATTCTGGTCAATTTCCATCGCCACATCGGAAACAAACAGCAAATTGTCCTTTTCTTCATGCACTTTCGTCGAATCGATAGGGAACTTGTAAGACGCAGGCAACCTGCGGTGACGCAGATTCGCTCGCACTCGCTTGAAAACCGCAATTCCAGCGTCTCCGAAGGGTTTGAGAAGATGATGAAATGTTTGTGATTCGCATTTGATGTCACAATTGATTGACACAATAGGCAATAGTAAGTCTCAAGTCAGCAACATCAAGGTTTGTGAAATTTTTGCTGCTGCTGCGGCGCTGCTGCTGACGGACGACATAGGGACCGTGCGGAAAGAGTACCTCACCGCATCGCACCGTTTCTCTTTTTTCCGTTTTTACTGTAAAACACCGCAGGACACACTACCTAGAACGGCGTTAAAATTCTGCCTCGTCGTAGACGCTACGTACAATCTTGTACTGGGAGGCAGAATTTTAACGCCCTTCCCAGGTAATAAGACATCTTAGCCGATATGAGCAAAACCGGTCACACTATGGTCGCACTATTATGCATGCATGATGTTAATGTTGAAAAGTTACAATTGAGCATTTGTACAATGGGCATGTTAATTGATTTTCATTTCGTTGCAAAGAAGATAAAGGGCTAAGTGAGAGGAGCACCCAATATTTCGGTGGGTGTTCGGAGCGCAAGGTCTGCGGCCCAACAATTTGGCGTTCTTTCTCCCATTCGACAATCAGTCCCACAACGGTTGTTCGGTCCAGCGTGCATACATGCGGTGAACGCGATTAGCAGTCTCAGCAAGCAACAGCACTTTATAAATTACAATTTGAGGATATTGTTCTTGAATTGAGCGCGTGTGTTTTGGATGCCACAATACGTCAATAAATAAATGATGTCAGAAGAAAGTGGAGACAGGCTCTATCTTCACAAGTTGTTTCGAGATCAAATCTTTATTGATAAGATCAGATATTGTCAGAGTGGTCTTTCCGTGTCGCATGCTAGAGAAATTTTACTGTTTGGCGGTAGTACCCAACTCCTTATAATCTGCTTTACAAGTACGGACTGTTCCTGACAAATCATCAAAGCTCAAAAAGGATTGAAGCAGACGACTGAGCGACCTTTGTATTAGTACCTGAGCGCATCATCTATACGCTCTCGCATGAACGCTTATGCTACGGTTTAGGAGCTGGCTTTATGCATGATACTAGCTACAATGAATCGAAGATGTTCAACGCTTTTCCCATTTCTTCAAACTCTTCTCAGCGCAGTGATGTATTTTGTTCTCGTGTCTTCCTGATCCTGCGTGCACTCAATCAATTCCTCCTCACTCACGCTCCAAAACGATTCCTGAATGGCGGGAGTAAGCGATCGCAGAACTTCCCAACATATCATGGGCGACCGATCGAGTACGCGACGCGTGGCAATCTTGCCATAGCTTTCTAAAATAATCTCCATTTATTCCGCTGTATGGTCTTCAAAAGTTTTTTGCTTTTGTCGCTCAAAAACGTCGTCCATGATAGCCTGAATGGCTTGTGTGTCATACACTCCGCCTTCTTGGTCCAGTCGAAAAGCAATCTCCAATTCACGTCGTAAACTTCGATGACGTGCTTCAGCAATGTTTTCCAGCAGCAACAAATCTAGCGTGTAAGGCTGTTTTTCTGCAGCTAGATGCATATCGACTTGCTCTTGAGCATGCTCCATTAAAGATCTTACTATGGTAGCGACAGTGTCTCTCCAAAAGCGACTGGAGCAGGGGGTATCGTTCGTCCAATGTGTTATGAATGGATTCACTCACTGCTTTTCGCGCGACATCTTCCGTGATTTGTAGTAACTTGTCACATGGTGGTCGCCAATCGGCTTCGACAAAATCTGCCACGGCAGCCTTTGAATATGTCAACATTAAGAAAACAAGCCAACTCATCGGCACGGGTTTCGGCAATTTTTTCCTTGAGCCATGAAGGGTCGGTGCGAACACAATGGAATGGAATTTTCTTCAACGAATCACAGACACCGCCGGGCAATGTATACTTTCGATCCTTCCAACCAAACATCGTCAACCTCCACTTTGTGATCCTGAATGGAAATACCAACCCGATCAAACAGCGCTTCTGATGAAGAATCATCTTCATGAATAAAATCTACACAACAGAACTGCTTGTCTATGTGCACCACTCCACCGGGTACCACCCCTCGTGGTGTCGTCACCAATACATGTGCTCCTTCTACAACCGATCGCACCGTATACAAGGAACCTTGACAAATTGAATCGGCGTATTTGGTGCAGGCTTGATGCAGTCGCGCTCCAGCCGAATACAAAGACCTTCCTTGGATCGAAGCTTGCAGCTTGGCCAGAAGACTTTGTGATTGTTCCTGAAAATACCAACGACGATCTTGGATCGGCTGGAACTGCTCCATGACCCGGGATGCCTCTACCCGTTTACGGCGAATCTCATTGACAATACTTGGCAACGCCGCCATAAATCTAGCTGCATGCGACTTAATTTCTCTCTCAAATGGATTGTACCCAAGCATGTTGTATCGGTGATGGATCTCCAAGGTTCTTGCTGTTGGAAAAAGCGTTCTTCCTCTTGTAACGCTTGCTCAATTGATTGATCCAACGCTGCCTGCCCTCTCCCTTTGATGAGGTGAAACCCCTTCAATGGCAAGGGATGTTGACCTGTCAACAAGTTGACGACCGCCGACTCGCCCTGGATCAATCAAATCGGGTTTCGTCAACACGGGTATAATGATAAAGTCGGACGACGGCGACGCCCAAACGGCAGCATTGTGAAAATCTGATGTCGAGGGATGGACCGCTAACAAAATACTACGCTCGTGTTGAATCGATTTCCACAATGCTTGTACTTGTTGTGGTATATCTGGATGCTCGGGGCTGTTTTGTATGAGACCTGGTAGATCCACCAAGGTGAAGGGGTGCGATACGTGAGGTCCTTGAATAGCAACACTCACCCACCAATCGGAGCGAATGGTGGCATCGCCTTTCTCTGTTACCAGCCCTTGTACGTGGACGTATTTGTAAGGGAATCTCGTGCCATTGTTCCTGCCGCCGAGAGTTACTTTGTGATGATGTTGTTCTTCTCTGTTATCGGAATGTTGGTAATTGTGCTTTCTGGAGTGATGGTTCCACGGAATGAGTTGAATGCGAGCCTGACACACGAAATCGTGTCGCAATTGGATCAAAGTTGGTATTTTCGTCGTCAAAGTATGATCCGTCGGAAGTTCAATGCCGCTCAATTGACTTAAAACGGTGCTTTTGCCACTGCTTGTTTCTCCCATGACACAAATCCAAGGCAATTCGACCCATTGAGCAACGGAAGTGTCAGCAAACAGTTGCCCTAACGCGGCATTTGACCATGATTGCGGTATTGGTGATGAAGCTTCCATGGGAATCTCAAGTGGTTGGTTTGCTCGATAAGGGCGAAAATTGATTCATTAATATGATGGTCGACCTCTCCAAAGAGACAATTATTATTTTATGTCAAAGAAATTTTCTCGTCGTCAGCCTCATAAAACATGAAGGTATCGATGTGGCACCCGCCGCTTGATGGGCCTTGTATTTTTGCGAGAAATGCCTCGCCGTTCTTCATCCCCCCTCTGAGATCTACTCCGCATATTATCAAACCTAAACGAGGCTTTCAATGGATATTAGAGAAAGCTATACGACTGACTCTATAAGCAGCTAAAGCTAAACTTCGCTCTACCCGTAGACCAATCTAGTAGGAGAACAAATTGTACGCCAAAAGGGATATCGATTTTTCAGACACCAAACTTTTAATATTCTACATTATCAAAGGTTTTGAACGAAATAAAATGAGCTACATAATTCAACGACGATTCACGAAAGCGACTCAACTACCATTTTTCGACTTCTTTACCCGGAGCGCTTCTTCCGCACGAGCATGGCAAACACATGTTCGTACTCGGTACACATCTCGCATGTACTTATCGAACGAAGAGTATCCGGGAATAATGGTATCACGAGAAAGGTGTGGAAGATCGTCGTCCACGTAAGAACGGAAATGTGCTGGATGGACCGACTCTCCAAGATGATTTCGGGAAGAAATTATTTTCATCCAACGAATTTTCAACGCTGACGAACGCTGCGATCGAATCTGCGCTCCAAGCGGCCCCGCTCTTTCATCAACTCCAATGTTTTCACGTCATAGTACAGGCATTGCTTCTCTTCATCCGTCAACGAATGATGACTGGGAATCTCGATGACAGAAGACACAATCTCTGGGGCAAAGCTGACACGAGAACAACGATCACTCGCAATGGATGAGGACGCCAATGGCAACGACGATGATTCGAATTGTCATAAGCAAGTGCACTGGTCGACACTGCCACAGCTGGAAGCACTGTCCCCCCGTTCACATGCACCCAAGACAACATTTCGTCAGACAACTAGTAAATATCTTCGTCAGCAGGCGAAACAACACACAGATTACTTGCAACGAATATATCAAAGGCATCGTTTTTGATGTCAGCTGGGAATGGAGGGGGCACAGACTGCTGAGGCTCCACGCTCGTCGTTCGCCGGCGCTTATTGGAAGCTGGCTTGACGAGCTTCTTCACAGCACCCCCAATCCACAAGCAATGCTGATAAATGACGACGGCGGCGACGGGCGTTTGCATGACAACAAAACATTCGAGCGCATTACGCGCATCGCCAGGACGAGACGCTAACACTGCAAGAACGCACGGCAAGAGCTTCCTCTGGTCCAAGTCCTTCGCTGATCTCGGCCCATAACCGCATTTCTTCAAGCGTTGGCATGTCCTCAATCGGCGAGAAGACCCAAGCGCAACTCGTCAGTGCAGTCATTCTGGTCAATTTCCACGTCGCCACATCGGAAACAAACAGCAAATTGTCCTTTTCTTCATGCACTTTCGTCGAATCGATAGGGAACTTGTAAGACGTAGGCAACCTGCGGTGACGCAGATTCGCTCGCACTCGCTTGAAAACCGCAATTCCGCGTCTCCGAAGGGTTTGAGAAGATGATGAAATGTTTGTGATTCGCATTTGATGTCACAATTGGTTGACACAATAGGCAATAGTAAGTCTCAAGTCAGCAACATCAAGGTTTGTGAAATTTTTGCTGCTGCTGCGGCGCTGCTGCTGACGGACAACATAGGGACCGTGCGGAAAGAGTACCGTACCGCATCGCACCGTCTCATAAAAGAAAAAGTAACGCAATGACGCTTTAAGCGGTACCGGTACCGGTACTTGTCATAGTCTCATCAAAACTTGTTTTTTGTTCATCGCACTAATCACCACACCATCGACTCATCAAAATCATCAATTAAATACCTCATAGACCACTGGTGCTGATAATAAGGAAAACACAATTGTTTACGGAAAACGAATTTAACACAATCATACATTCTTACGTTGCAGCTGACCATGTGGAAAGGGAAGCAAACGAAGGCAAACACATTTTAGAGAGCGAGGCAACTTGAGACAAACGATACGGCACCGCATACCTCCACAGACAGTCTTGGATGTGGATGTGTAAGAGCAAAGAAGACAAGTGCGATGTCGGGCTGAATCTAACATCAAAAAACCGCACACCGACTAGGGACTGCGGGGACGAGTGGAACAGCCCGTCCCACTTGGCTCTGTCATAAAGAAGCGCATACCATGACAAAAATAAATCAGAAAGTTCTCCAAAACGCAAAGCACGCAGCCAGGCATGGCAGAATGCGCTGAAATCCAAAGAGCACCACGAGAGTACGGGAAGTAACGCATTGGATTGACAAACTCTCCACAATGATTGCGAAAGAACACGACTTCTTCAAAGACATTCTCAATGCGAGACTGCGGTGCCTCTCTATCTAACAGCTCAAGTTTCAGATGCAGTAGTTATTGAACAAGGAACAAGATGTCCATATCAGCAAGCCGGCATTGATATGGGTGGGGCGAACCAGACTACAACAATGCCGTTATTTGTCGATGTTTAATGTCTCCCCACAATGGGAAAGCCTTACAGTGATGGAGTTAAGCTTTTGGCGGGAGTAAATAGCCTTCCCATCCCAGTGAATTCGACGGGCCTGTGGATTGAATAACGCCGTCCATCGGGGAGCTACTTCACCCCACCGTCTGTGAATTTCATAAGGAGAAAGTTTGGAGTTGCCAACGAATCATTTCATTATCATGTCGTTGCTCAGTGGGTGCATCAATTACTGGCGGCTGCCGAGACTGTCACACAATTGGTTCAGATCCAGAACGTTAAGCATGCACCGACTTGGAACAACATCAACGAAGCCATTACTTAAAACTGAACAACATGCCAAACTACAACTTTAATTTTCCTTCATTGACAGATGAATCGCACCTCATTTTAAATCGAGTTTCGAGTTGATATTTCCATTCAACATGGTCCCATTACTGTAGCCTACAACGTGAATCGCTTCATTTGGCCGATTTTGACTTTTGTAACATGCTAAGTAATTCCGCATGGCAGTGCACCAAAGACGGAAAGAATAGGAACTGCATTTTGTTTGTGGCCATCTCTGGTGATGTTTCCTCCATGTACAAAAAGCTCATCTCAATCATCTACGGTTTCCCAAGGATGCAATGCTGTGCAATCAACTACTACCATACCATCAACGGCCATTTTCCGGCGGAAGCCAATTTGAAGGCTCCAGTTGGCTATCTTACATGAATCCTGACTTAAAAAATTTCGAGTCGGCTTAGTTTTCTGGGTCGTTTTCCTCACAGTCTGCTACTGCCTTTATAATCTCATTCGCGACTGCTGCCCTAACTGCCTGACTCGTGGTGCGCTAACGCCGACAATCGTATAAGCCAAGAAGAAACCCAAGATTCTCAAGAGGTAATTAAAGCCATAATTAAACCGACACTGTTTTCCAGTCAAACTGATGGTGCAGACGATTAAGTATAAGCTTGCCGAAAATGAGCGCACCTTTGTCTCAGAGGATACTCACCTCTAAGTGAGGTTGAAAGTGGTAGATCTGAATATATCAAATAAAACAAAAACTATGACGATTGACGGAGCGATTTTCGGTCATACTTGAAAGCTCATAAGACGAGGGAAGGACTACGCCAGCTGCATATTTGCAGGAAGGTGACACTTTTATCGAATGATCTTCGAATGCCTAGAACACTTGACTAAGTAAATGGGATCATAAGATAAATGTTCGAACAGAATTATTTTCAAACATTATTCAATTATTCTAATTGGAATTCACGTAACAACAAACTAAAGAACATAAACACAAACGACTACATTCTCAGAATACTCCCGGCAATAAACACTTGTGCGCAAATACAAATGGACACACGAACCTAGGTAGGTTGAAATCACATTTAACGGATGACGAAACGAGATCCAAATGATGGAGAAACGCAAACACCACTGCCACCGTGGCGAGATCGAATTGGAGACGCATCAACTTCCAAATGCACAACATCTCATCTGACCCCAAGGAAGCGAGCTTGCAACCATCGGGGCTCATATCCAGTGTCAAGATGCGGCCTTTGTGCATAGACAAGCACTGGATCTGCTCCACCTTTGGGTAGCTCCACGCAACGACCACATTGTTTGGGCTTGAGGTCGAAAAGCCATGGCTGGAATACAACTCCTGATGATGCCGGCCCCAGATCAAAGAAGAAACTTGACTATCGGTAGATACCGTCAACAATTTCCCAGAAGTAGTACTCCAGAGCTTGATGCAGCCATCTGTAGTTCCGCCGCCAGTCGCGAGCATATCGCCGATAAGGACACCAGGCCAGTCCCTTGACAGCCGCCGTGCGATTTCAATACAAGTCGAGGTCCGGGCGTTGTTGATCATGGAAGCATCCCAAAGATGAGCTGTATTATCATTTCGACCGGTTGCGAGGCACGTTCCATCGGCGTTCCAGGCCAGATTGCAGATTGACAACAAACGCGATGACGCCGCTGGTCCAGACACGGTCATCCCCGTGGACGGAGCGAGAGCGCAAGTCCAAATTCACAATGTCACTGTTCGCGCATCCAGCCGTCAACCAGTTTCGAGAATCGTTCCAGCAGAGGGCGCGCACTGGGCTTCTTGCCGAGGTCAAGGTAGGATTGACAACTTCTTCGTTGCTGATCGTGGTCGCACACACGTACAACGCCTGCACTCGTTCCTACTGCCAGCAGGTGCGTCAAACCATCCATTGTGCACCACTTGACAGATCGAACGTAATTGGAGGTCTCGTTTTCGTCAAGAGGTGTGATACCGACGCCCGCAATCTCATGCACGGCACGAGTAGACTCGTTCATGACGTACACAGACAATCCCAAAGCCACTGCAAGCAAATTGTCCTTACTCCAGCTGAGTGGATGGGTATAGTAATCATTCACAATATCCGGTGCATCAAGAACAACTTCAGGACGGGAATGGATAACACGAGCGGCGGTTACATTGACCTTGTCGGCCGTCAAGGTTGGGAGGGCACGCGAAGTCCATCGCGAAAGGGTCCGCAGCAACGATGCGACGACGATTACTTGTCATGGAAGGGGAAACAGAGCCGTACTTCAAAAGAGACTTCAATTGAAGCTCGTCATCAAGATCGCTTCGTCGAAACATTGCACAACGTGCTCAGCAATTGCTTCTCGTACACGAGTTTTGTTGAACGAGCTGCGGAAGAGGACCGGCGCAAGCGACACTGGACAATAATTCACACGGCTTGGACGCAGAATTCAGCTTTCGATGACACAAATCCATATTCATGCGGCGACGAGACGGAATGAAACGATCCTGATCGTCACGAGGGGCAGTTTGCGGCGTCAACAAATGAAGACGACGGACAGTCGAACGCATGCGTGGGGACTGGAGTTCTAATCATCTGTGGAGTGCAAGGCGCGACAGTCTGCGCCAAGTCGCGGCATCCAAGACGACTAGGAGGTGATACATGATTATGCGCGAATGCATATCAGAGGATAGAACGTTGTTTTGAGAGCAAGAAGACACCATGGTGTGATTTTTGGGTTCAAAGCAAAAGTTGTGCGGATAAGGTTTGCTGCGGTACAAATTTGTACGTGACAAATACGCTGATGTAGCGAGTGTACCGAGAACCACGTAGGTCATAATTATACAATACATGATGTACTGTACCGTATGGTTCCGTACGGCAACTGTATGTTTTCGTTGCTCTCGCAAGATGCCGTTCATTGTGATCAGTTTAAAGCGTATTTGAAGTCTTTCAGGTCTTTGATTTGTTGTAAATGAAGCAACAAATCATTCTTGGGTTCAATTTTGGTGTTTTGTAGGTACTGCGATGCTTGATTCACCGTAATTGTTGTCAAATGCTAGCTAGCAGCATCGCATCGTCACCGACCGACGCGATTGATAAGATGCTTTCGCCGTGTGGAGTCGCCACAACTCATCCTGAGCTCTAGCTCATAAATTGTTGACCGTTTGAAAGAAGAATGAGTGTGGAAGTCGAAGGGGCGCCTTCCTGCTAGCAGTGTTTTTTTAGGAAGAGACGGGGAACATTATACGGCGGCTCGGCAAAGATCTTTTGAATGTCGTTTGTCGTTTCTCGTTATACCCCATCTCGCCGTTTATCTGCTCAACGCAATATTAACGACAATAAAAACTACAAAATGATCAAGAAAAATGTTTACGGAAAACGAATCTAACACTCTTAAATTTTATTAATATGGCGAGAATGAGATGGATGCAACGCAGCTCCATTCGATCATATTCATTTAGCAAAGCATTTTGGTTGTGCTTACGAACGAAGTGGACGAAAAGAAAACGCAATTTAAAGGACAATAGAACAGTCAAACAGAACAAACGATTCGCCATATGGTATTTCAACAAACAGTCTCAGAAGTGGATGTGGATGTGGATGTTGAAGAGCCAATGCAAAATTTGCAGCGGTTGCAATCGCAATGCCCGGCTGAACCAACTACCAAAGACACGCACGCCAAGTAGGGTGCTAGCAGTGAAAGTGGAAGACGAGTCAGTTCCGAACATGCGCGACTCTTACCGACTTTGACTTTGCTGCACGACGATGGCGACGACGGAGACGCCGCTTCCACGGCTTGGATAGCTTTCGCGGCCATGTCAGGGTGAAAGCGGCCCTCTGCAATAGCACTGTGCCAATCAGCAGTGTACTTTTTCATACAAGCCAAGTATTCCTCGCGAGCAACCGGTTATTGGAGTGTCATCAGGAAGATGTTTAAAAACATTAAACATGTAAGCGCGCAACTGAGCCGGATGGGTCAATTCTCCAAGATGAGTGCGAAAGAATTCATCTTCTTCCACCACATTATCCAGACAAAAACGACTGTTTTCAAACTCACGCTCCACAAACCTCTTATCACCCTCCAGGTTCAATGTCCGTGGGTCGCAGTACATGCTGTCCTTCTCCTCCTTCGTCAATGAGTAACGATTGGGGATTTCCTTTATGCCCTTCACAATCTGTGGTGTAAAGGTGACACTACGAGAATGAGAACAAGGATAACTTCGTCGTGTCTGCGTCAGAGCCCGCGACAACCGCCGACAGAGGCGCTGGTGGAAACCAGCGATGCTTGCGGACGCCAAGCATGTCGATGCTTCATACGCAATATCGACACCGGCTTCTTGCTCGACGGACGTACTTCATCCGCCCTCCTCAATGAGTGACGGGGGAAACTCAGAAAGGTCATCAGGTCGCACTCTGTTCGCGAAAGAAATCGTCACAATCAATCGAAAGATCATAATCCTGACTACCGACGGGCGGTTGAACTACCGCCGAAAACGATTACTTTCGGGGCTTGTCGTTCACGCTTGCACGCATCTAATCTTCATGACTTTGGGGACTCAGAGAAGAGATAGAACGCTCTGAATTTTGCATTTTGTTTGTTTATTGATGAGAATAGCGATTACAATACACAAGAACGGTGTTTTGAGTCAAAATGTTTGCTCCGCTGCTGACGGACGAATATCGTACGGAAGACATCATTGTGTTTTCCGTTCATGTATCGCGTACAGTTACGACTGAGTCTACTGCCTGAAAGCTCCACCGGCCCACTACTGGGCTTGATGGGCTCCATTTTTAGTCTAGACCTTTATGTACCCTATGGGGCCCAGGGCCTTATAGGGCTCGATGGGCTTATGAACAGGCCCAGTACGAATTGCACGTAGGTCTCTACGTGCTTTCTTTTGTAACGCCATCGTCGCCGGATCGACGCGGCGCCGTTTTTTTTCTGCAAAAAAAATCGTTATTCAATCGAAATGAAAACGCCGATTCATTTCCATCTCATGATCCGGTTTTCTTTTATAACAAATAAAACATGACTTAAGCATGGAAACTGGAAACGATGCCATTAGCCGCGCCGATCTGAACGCTGCGTTCAAGAAGGACTATCCCTGCCTCATGAAAAAGAAAGCTTGTCTTCCAGTAATCATCGTCGGCTCCTTGGATAAAGGAAAAGGCAAATGGCTCGTCGAATTTGTCAATCCAGACGGAACAAGAAATGGCGTAACGCAAGTGGCTTCATCAAAGCAACTCAAGAAGGTCACAGATAAGGATTCTCATCCTCTTGTGAAAGAAGTTGGCGAGGATGACGAAGACGCGATCAACAAAGAAGAAACTGTTAGTACATTTCTTGTTGCTGGGCACACCCAGCCTGAAACGTCATCGAGTCCGAGCTTTCAGGAATCGGAGGGTAGCCGCGATGCAGCAGAGACCAGTCTATTCGACGATAACGTTTCACAGGAAATTTCAGGAGTCCAAGATGGCACAGAAGAGGAGGTAGAACACGAGACACGAAATGATTTAGATAATGAGAGTGAGGATGAAGAGGAAGATCCTGACTTAGAAAATGAAGAAGATCTTTGACCATATCGTCCAGATGACGAGGAGGGTGAAGATGATGGAGATGACTTGGAATTTTAGAGCTATTGCAGAAGAACAACCGGCGGAGGATAAGCACAGAGAGAAATAGAATCGATACTTGACCAAAAAAGCAGCTCTCATTGAAATGGGGTCAAATGTGAAATGCAATCCGCCCAAGCACCAAGGCAGTGATGGAGGTAGTCAGGTTCCACAGCGCAGAGCTCCAAGGCGTACGGGCTATGTTGTTGCAAGTAATCGTGATAGAGATCATGACTATGCCGGTTGGGAAGTTGAATATGAAGACGAAACCGTCAAATTTGTGAAATCGACTGAACTTATTTCCGTGAAAGACGATCGAGTCTTTTAGTGGACTTATGTCGACGATGTTTTCCCCATCAACCCAGTTTTGCCTTTCAGAGAAACTGGGGTTGTTGGATATAACTTTGCCGCATTTAAAAAGGAAAATCTGGATACACCAAAGACGACTACGGTTTTCCATTTCTCACCCTGTTGCAACACCTGTGGCCATCGCCCGCAAATGGGGATGAGTTCTCTCACCCGTCTTGAAAACGGTATGTGGGACGTCGTTGTGACTGCTTATAAAAGCAACCGAGCCACAACCATCCGTGCTCCCGATCACATCGATCTAACGACTTCTTCTGATGGGGAAGCAGAGGCTCCTTTCACTACGAAGAAAGCTGAAGAAGCTCTGTTTGGCGTCAATGGTGATGCGGATGACACGGTGGGAGAAGAAGGTGTCAGCAATGCCGAGGAGCATGAAGTTGCTTCTGTAGCCTCCACCGCAAACAAGAACGTCACCGAAGCAGTCGATAGCAAAAGCGATGACAGCAGTGTCGACTACGGTTTGTCACAAGACTTTCTTCTCATGGCGGAGATTATTGGAGAGGAATGAAGAACCTTGATGATTGATGAGGGAGTAAACTACGTACTGGGGTAAATGAAATTCAATAAGTAGTCACTATAACCTTTTGTGTACTATAATTTTCGGTTCCTGGGCTCCATCATGGTTTTGTATAGGCCTGTATTGTACTTTTCTTCAGGCCCAACAAACCCAATTTTGCGGCCCAAGACGACCACGCTCCGTGGGCCGCCAGAGGCTTTCAGGCAAACTGTCTTACCAGTATAGTTAACCCTAAACAGAAATTCCTTATTCAAGTTGATGCCGCCTACTCACCTTAGTTTATTATTGTTCAAAGCTAAAGCTGATAATGAACATTTAATTTCTAGATATTATTATCACCAATGATATTTGCTTAGCTAATTTAAAGTTTGGCGTTACGATCTCGAATGGATTCAAAGTTATTGTAAACCTTACAGACGATCGGGGCGGCCTATGCCATGCTTCTGGACTACCGGGCAATTGAACTATTCTTTCGTCCTGACGTATACATCGTGATGTTCATGTAGCTTCTCCTTATATTTTCAGTACTAGTTCATTGCTAAGGACAGAAGGAAACGACAGCTTGACGCTGCTGGATTATGCGGAAATTCGAAAGACATAAATATCTTTTCCGTTTTAATAAAGCTCATTGAAACGTTACTGCCTCAGACAAGACTGTGACACCTATCTTTTACAATAAATTTTGTTCTTTGCAATTTTCATTGATTCAAAAAGTCGTGATTGTCGTCGTCTCACTACCAACCTCTTACGGAGACAGCTCGACGGTCTTCCCTGCCGCTTGGCCCCACTATTGTTGGTAAAAACGCTTTAGTATCGGCAGCAATGGACCGATATCAGCTTTTCCTAAAACCACCTACCTTCTCTAATTTCTCTAGCATCATTTCGGGAGTCACCGACTCGTCCGCTTGTACAATGACAATCTTGTTCGCGACATCGGTGTCAATATCCGAGACCCCTGGAATTAAAACAGCCATGCGTGATCAATACACATGTGTAACGCAAGCAATCAGAGAGATAGTCACAACGCACCTTCAATTTTCCCCAAAATGCGCTTGACGGCAGCCGCACAACCCTCGCTGCAAGCCCGACGAGCGTCGGTGAGGCAAGGCCAAATAGTACAGGAAACAGCCCACGAGAACAAGCTTACCAAGTCATTCCTACATTAAACCGCGTCTCAACCATTCTACCTGTGAATCGGTGTGCAACAAAGATGAACAAATTGTTTGAATGGATGAATGTATTAACCTCCAGTACAAGTAGAAGTGCAAAGTGTTGTGTCATGTTACATGTTACCTGGTATGTTTTTGTTCGCGCCGCGATGAAAAAAAAGCATGGATACCGGTACGATTCATCCATGACTTTTTCGTCAACGGTCGCAAATAGTACTACGTAGTAATAAAAACAATACCAGGTACTACGTAATACTTGTAAGGCTCTTATTTCACGCTCATGACGATGATGATGTTACAGTAATATTGATGCGGCCGTCGCGTTTCCTTTGACTTTCACTTATTCCTTGTCACTATTTTCTCGAACAGTCTCTGACCCTTCCAATAGGTTAACGAGGCAAAGGATCGATTGCTATTAATACGAACGAAAGTAGAGACGTACGCGCTCGGGGCACTTTGACGACTTGATTTGGTCATTGACTATGAATTTAGACGAACATCTCATCATGCATCACCACGAACGAATACAACAACCAAATCACAGCAATCATCAGCAACGCCTGGCCATGCTATCAAACTTCAGTACATCATACAATGTCGTCAATATTGCTTTGGTGTTGCCCATTCTTCGCATCTTATTTCCGACCGAACACATTCATCAAGACGAGTCGTTCTTGGCGTCTTCGTTATTGGTAGGAATGATGTTGGGACAAGTTTTGGGTGGCATTATGGGCGACGCCATCGGTCGACTGCGAGCGTTGAGAGTGGTCATGATTTTGCAAATGGTGGCGAGTTTCGCCAGTGCCACCATGACGTCGAATTGGAGTAGTTTGGCGGTCTGGCGATGCTTGCTGGGGGTCGGTGCCGGTGGTGTGTATCCTTTGGCGGCCGTACTAAGTGCCGAACAGGCAAACAGTAGTAGTAGTAGCAACAACAAAGACGATGATTTGCACCGCGTAGTCTTGACATTTGCGACACAGGGTGTGGGGTTCTGGATGGCCCCGGTCGTGGGGTATTTGTTGCTGTTGACGTGCTCGAATTTGCAATAGTATGGCGCCTATTGCTAGGCTTGGGAGTCTTACCGGGGATTTTTTTGTTTTATTTGCAATGGAGAGTACACAAGGACCCGACATCTTGGGAAGCATCCTATCCTCCAGAAAATGAAGAAACGCCCCATCTTTGGCAAGGAGGTACCCCACAAACAGCCATGACGACTACCGAACCAAGTAGCAACACTGCAAATTCAATAACAGAAAACGACAGCGACGGAGAAGAAACGACTGTACTGGACTCCGCCGCAGAACCGGACGGTTTGTTCGATGATCGCGTTCACGAACAGCAAACCTGGTGGGAGTCGGTTCGTAACGAACCACAGCTCGTTCAGAAATTATTAGGAACAGCTGCTACTTGGTTTCTTTTTGATGTGTTGTTTTACGGCAATGCACTTTTTCAACCCATTGTTCTGGAAGCGGCATTTGGCAATTCGGAAACCAACACACTTGCGTCATTGCAGCTTATGGCACGCAACTCCCTTATTTTAGCTTCGATTGCGTTACCGGGATACGGAGTCGCTGCCTTTCTCATGGGACGCAGTGACATTTCGTTTTTGCCATCTCAGACACCTCGTTATGTCATGTTGCAAGGTTTTGCATGCATGGCCGTGCTTTACGGGGTCATTGGGATGTTTTGGAATGCTCTGAAACGAATACACCCTTCCGTATTATTACTCTTGTACGGGCTGACATTCTTTTTCTCCAACTATGGTCCGAATACATCGACTTTTGTCTTGCCCAGTATGGTGTATTCCGAATCATGTCGGTCTTCATTAAATGGTGTCAGTGCCGCGGCGGGCAAGTTAGGGGCCTTTACCGGTGCATCCTTGTTTGCACCGGCCGCGTATCAATGGGGTAATGCCGCCGTGATGCTAATTTGTGCTGTGGTTGCTGTCTTGTCCTTCTTTTTGACGCAAGCATGTGTGCCGTCCGATTATCACGCTATTGCCATGGTTCAAGAAGACGACACGGATGATGAATTGAGAATACTGGACGTTCCCTTGGCCAGAAATCAACAAGACGAGGAACAGACTAATCCAGCAGATGGAGGTGTCGAGGGACAAGAGTTGTAGCACTCTACGTCTAGTAAAAATGATCAGTTGGAATCGCCATAGCTTATCGCAAATTTTGTCGAAAACGATTACGCTGGCAAAGAGACACAAGATCCGTCTTGTTATTATCCAAACAAAATCAATCGGTCAAGCCTCTTGGTCCGCAAGTTTCAGCGAGACGAGCATAGAGCTCTTATTTCTTTGACAGTCGCAATAATTGGAGCTCCTCGGTACCCGGTATAGTCTACCCTTGTGAAACGCAGGACAATGCCCATTAAGACGGGTGCATCGTAAGGTTTAAAGATGAACGATTATTCCAGCTCCAGTCGCTAAAATTGTCAGATCACAGGCGAATCATCTTCGTCTAATTGACAGCACGGTTCGTCTGTATGCCTTCTCTAAGTCTAGTCTACCATGTATTCAATACGCCATAAAAGTTCAAAACAAAACACTGATTAATACAATCTAAACTAATTTTCTAGATGACAACTGGGGCGAGTTTGGATGAAATAGCAAACGACTAATACGAAAAACCCTCGACAAAGCATGAAGAACGATATTCATTTCTCTCATCGGATGGTAAAACGGGAACCAGATGAGGGAAAAGCCGCAACTGCAATACGGCGTCGAGATGGAGCGGCATCAATTTTCCAAAAGCACAAATTCTCATCTGCACTGATAGATACCAATTGGTTGCCATCAGGGCTCAAATCCATTGACAAGATGCAATCTTGATGATACGAGAGTGTCTGAATGCGTTCCATTTTCGGGTAGCTCCAGACCTTGACTTCATTGTCCGTGAAGTTGTGGCCAGAATAGAGCTCCTGGTGGTGCTGGCCCCAGATCAATGAAGAAACCTGACTTCCAGTAAAAATCTGTTCATCAAACGTTCTGAGCATGTATCCCACAGCTTAATGCACCGATCTGAAGAGCCACCGCCATTGGCAAGCACATCACTCCGATAAGGACACCAGGCTAGTTCCGCCCGCCTCCTTGGAGGCTCCTCACCATTGAAGAATCTTATAGGTAGATTGTGTTATCACTTTTTCCACTCGAGACACGTGCCTTCGGGGTTCCATGCAATGTTGCAAACCGAAGATGACGATGACGGTGATCCGAGCCGAGTCATTCCTGTCATCAAACGGCTACACCAATCAAGACTCACAAGCTTCCCTGTATCGTAGCCGACTGTCAACCATTGGAAGGCATCATTCCAGCAAAGCGCGCGAACGGTACCTCCTCCAACTTTGAGAGACGTGTGCACTTCTTTTTTTGCACATTGTATCTTACATTCGAACGCCCTGAGTCGGTTCCTACAGCTAAGTAGTGCGTCCACTTCAACTGTGAGACACCTTCTTCAAGTCGACTAGCTCGTGCATTGTATCAGTAGCCATGTTCAAGGTGAACACGACCGAACCGAGCCCAATTCGCGAGGACATTGTCCTGCTCCAGCTGAGTTGATGCGATAGTAATCGTGCATCTCACTGTTCGCGCATCCAGCCGTCAACCAATTTTGAGAATCGTTCCAGCAGAGGGCGCGCACTGGGCTTCTTGCCAAGGTCAAGGTAGGGTTGACAACTTCTTCGTTGCTGATCGTGCATTACACAGCCTGCACTCGTTCCTACTGCCAGCAGGTGCGTCAGACCGTCCATTGTGCACCATTTGACAGATCGAGCGTGAATTGGAGGTCTCGTTTTCGTCAAGAGGTGTGATACCGACACCCGCAATCTCATGCACGGCACGAGTAGACTCGTTCATGACGCATTACACAGACAATCCCAAAGCCACTGCAAGCAAATTGTCATCGCTGAAAGGGTCCGCAGCAACGATGCGACGACGATTACTTGTCATGGAAGGGGAAACAGAGCCGTACTTCAAAAGAGACTTCAATTGAAGATCGTCATCAAGATCGCTCGTCGAAACATTGCACAACGTGCCCAGCAATTGCTTCTCGTACGCGAGTTTTGTTGAACGAGCTGCGGAAGGAGGACCGGCGCAAGCGACACTGGACAATAATTCACACGGCTTGGACGCAGAATTCAGCTTTCGATGACACAAATCCATATTCATGCGACGTGAGACGGAATGAAACAATCCTGATCGTCACGAGGGGCAGTTTGCGGCGTCAACAAATGAAAACGACGGGCAGTCGAACGCATGCGAGGGACTGGAGTTCTAATCATCTGTGGAGTGCGGTAGCGACAGTCTGCGCCAAGTCGCAGCATCCAAGACGATTAGGAGTTGATTCATGATTATGCGAATGCATATCAGAGGATAGAATGTTGTTTTGAGAGCAAGAAGACACCATGGTGTGATTTTTGGGTTCAACGCCAAAAATTGTGCGAATCGTTTGTCGTTTCTCGTTATACCCCATCTCGGCGTTAGCATATTAACGACAATAAAAACTACAAACTGATCACGGAAAATGTTTATGAAAAACGAATCTAACACTCTTAAATTTTATTAATGGCGAGAATGAGATGGATGCAACGCAGCTCCATTCGATCATATTCATTTAGCAAAGCATTTTGGTTGTGCTTACGAACGAAGTGGACGAAAAGAAAACGCAATTTAAAGGACAATAGAACAGTCAAACAGAACAAACGATTAGCCATATGGTATTTCAACAAACAGTCTCGGAAGTGGATGTGGATGTGGATGTTGAAGAGCCAATGCAAAATTTGAAGCGGTTGCAATCGCAATGCCCGGCTGAACCAACTACCAAAGACACGCCACGCCAAGTAGGGTGCTAGCAGTGAAAGTGGAAGACGAGTCGGTTCCGAACATGCGCGACTCTTACGACTTTGACTTTGCTGCACGACGATGGCGACGGCGGAGACGCCGCTTCCACGGCTTGGATAGCTTTCGCGGCCATGTCCGGGTGAAAGCGGCCCTCTGCAATAGCGCTGTGCCAATCAGCAGTGTAATTTTTCATACAAGCCAAGTATTCCTCGCGTGAAAAACCGGCCATGGGAGTGTCATCAGGAAGATGTTTAAAAACATTAAACATGTAAGCGCCAACTGAGCCGGATGGGTCAATTCTCCAAGATGAGTGCGAAAGAATTCATCTTCTTCCACCACATTATCCAGACAAAAACGACTGTTTTCAAACTCACGCTCCACAAACCTCTTATCACCCTCCAGGTTCAATGTCCGTGGGTCGCATTACATGCTGGCCTTCTCCTCCTTCGTCAATGAGTAACGATTGGGGATCTCCTTCACGCCCGTCACAATCTGTGGTGCAAAGGTGACACTACGAGAATAATAAAAGGATAGCTCGTCGTGTCTGCGTCAGAGCCCGCAACAACCGCCGACAGAGGCGGTGGAAACCAGCGATGCTTGCGGACGCCAAGCATGTCGATGCTTCATACGCAATATCGACACCGGCTTCTTGCTCGACAGACGTACTTCATCCGCCTCTTCAATGAGTGACGGAGGAAACTCAGAAAGGTCATCAGGTCGCACTCTGTTCGCGAAAGAAATCGTCACAATCAATCGAAAGATCATAATCCTGACTCGGGCCGACGGGCGGTTGAACTACCGCCCGAAAACGATTGCTCGGGGCTTGTCGTTCGCTGCCGCTTGCACGGCGAATCTTCATGACTTTGGGGACTCAGAGAAGAGATAGAACGCTCTGAATTTTGCATTTTGTTTGTTTATTGATGAGAATAGCGATTACAATACACAAGAACGGTGTTTTGTGTCAAAACATTTGCTCCGCTGCTGACGGATCGGGGACAGACGATGTTAGATTAATGTCGTAGCGGCTATAATACTCTGCAAACAGGTCATTGGTTACAAAGTGTGCGGCCGTGAAGTGACTTCCAGAGCGAACCCGCGTGGCGCGTGGCAGCGTGAAGTGGAAGTGAAATAATCACTCCCGTGTCGCACTGATCATGGTGTTCACTTAACTGTAGCAGCGAGGAAATGTCTATAATTACCCTTTTATTGGTATACGATAAAACACCAATAACCGCAAACTCTTTCATTTATCGCATAGAGTATAAGTATAAGTGTATCTCTTCTTTGTTTGCTCCCTACCTGTTAAACAAAATGAGGGTGTTCTGTTGTTTTGTTTTATTGGGCGCATGGCAGCAACTTGTCGTCTTAAATGGATTCGTTCTTCCTCCACACTTACACAACAACGGTGGTGGTAATAATA
The DNA here is from genome assembly GCA_030295235.1 of Fistulifera solaris. Classification (NCBI taxonomy): domain Eukaryota; phylum Bacillariophyta; class Bacillariophyceae; order Naviculales; family Stauroneidaceae; genus Fistulifera; species Fistulifera solaris. Next base: position 169,114 of record AP026167.1, on the reverse strand, counting down.
ACGGCAATTTTCATAGATCCGCTAGAGCAGGAGAAGGCGATGACGCAAATTTGCCTTCAGCTTTACTCAGTTGGATGAGCTACGAAGAGATACCCGATGAGCAAATTGTTCTGAGTGTCGAAAACGGTGTGGCACGGACGTCTTTGTATCCATCATCATCTTCCTCGGAACGCCTCATCGCCAGCACAAGTCGTCCCGAGAAAGCTAAAACAACAACAAGCAAACCATACTCCTTGGCGGCTGCAGCTCAATACTGGAATAATGTTTTCACATCCACCAAATCTACTATTGCGAAACCCTTCCAAAAAGTCAATCAAGCGATTCGTCGCAAATTTCGCAGCCCGCAACAAAAAGCCCAAGACGAAATGATGCAAACCATACTCACGACACCGGTCAAGCAGGTCGTGATTACACCCGATACCACTGTCTTACCTAGTACGGTAGTCCACATCGCCGCCCGACGATCGGGATTATTGGGGCAACCCTTGGGCATCGATCGCGTCCAAGAATTTGCTCGTTTCATTCAACGGTGGTACGCGCGACAAGGCTACGTACTGCACAGTGTCACGGGAGCCACCTTGCTCCCCGAGACGGGGACGGCCGAAATTCGGGTCCAAGAACCCACCGCCGCGGACGAACCCGTGCGCATTATCTTTGCAAAGAAATGGTCATCGACCCACAGACGGGCGACCTCGTGACGTTTCGACAGTACGCGGACAAACACACCCAACGTCGGACGTTTGGTTTCAATGCAGAAGTAGCACGAAAAGACTTGAATTGGACCTACGTGCCGACACCGATGGGTCGGACGCGGCCCCGTCGTATTGCAGCCGCCTTGGGATTGGCACCCGGAGAACACTTTCGTTGGAACGAAAGTCGCTGGAAGAAAATTGTTGGTAGTGGTATTTTCAAAAGGGTACTGCAAGCGGCACCCAAAACGGACGATAATGGCACAGTTCAGTTGCAAATGCTGGTCCATGAAGCACCGCCGCGCCATTTGGAATACGGATTATCCAAGTCACTCTACACGGGCGATTGGGAAGGGGAATTAGATTTTGAACATGCGAACTTGTTGGGTGGAGGTGAATCACTCGGCTTAACCTTCCGAAGAGGTACAAAGGGCCCCAGTGGACGCTTGCGATTCAGTGATGATCGATTTGGTTTGGAAGGTGGCTATGATGTTGAGTTGTTTAGTGATTACATTGGTGAAAAAGATGAGAATGACGCTAAGACCAGTTTAAAGCCTCTAGATGTTCAAGAATCTCGGTTAAACGAAGAATCGACACCACTTGCTGAAGCCAAAAGTAGTACACGAGGCCCGTTACTGGATCATAGGAGCGGTGCTACATTTCGTTTGCGGAATCCTATCGATCGAAAACTCATGCTTAATAGTGTCGCAACAGCGTCCGTCGAGCACGTCACGACAGCGGAAGGGTCCGAGGAAAGCATAGCCAGTACATCGTTAGCAGTTGGTCCTTTTGTTCGGTCGTTGCCTCGAGGGGCGCGTTCAAATTTCGATGCCTCGATTATGTTGGGATCGAGGTTTCCTGGTAAATTACATTTTCCTAGTAGGAAGGAAACCATCAGTGAAGAAATTGAGCGAGATCCATTTACTCACTTCGCTGTGCCCTATTCCTCCATTACGGCCACAACGCGACAAACATTCCCTGTTGTTTCCACGTCGAAACGGAGTACGAGACCCATCGTCCTCGCTTTGCGACACTCGGTTGTCACATCGACTAAAAACCTCCCCAAACATGAGGGAAGAGCGCAAGGTCTAGCGTGCAACATCCGTGGTGCTGGCGACATTGGAAGCATATCGTCCGCCATTACTGGAACAACAGAAATTCGTGTTCCTGTGAGTCTTCCCATCGACAACATGGAGCAAGATGCAAGTATCGTTTTGTTCGGGGATTGGCTGTTTGCCAAAAAAAGTACAACACCATCGTACATTCGCAAGTCATGCATTGGTCTCGGGCTCCGTAAAACTTTGCAAGGCATTCCATTGAAGGTCAACATTAGCTATCTACGAGGGGGAAGGGAAAATCAAGTCAACGTTTGGACTTGGACGCGACTTTGAAATTTAAAAAGGGGGAGTCTTTTGTACATTTTTCGCAAAACTAACTCGTAATAACGCTATTTTTTCATTGCAAGAAATATTTTAAGCATCGAGAATTTTTTCAATCGCCCAATTCAAATGAGCTCGGAGTTGGCGAGCCGCAGGTAACTTCATATCACGAGGGACACCCACTCGGTCCCTTAAATATGCAAGACTATCCACCACACCATTTTGGAACTCTTTACCTGCTTGATGAATGATATTTACTGTCTGCATCAACGCGGCACTATGCTGCTCCGTCCCTTCAAGAAGTGCCATGCAAACGATGCGCAGAATCGCGTCCACCGACCCTATCACCGCCTCACTGGGAACGGCATTGGGATCGGCCAACGGAGCTGACACGGGTGGCATTCCTTTTCGTCCCGCCCCACGTGCTGCGAATCGCACGATCGCAATGTGATTGGCCGAAAGTCGTTCCGCTGCTTCGCGACGAGCTGATGCCTCATCCCCCGCCCATATCCAGTCCGGTTCCACCCCTCCATTGTGTGGTTCAAGGGGCAATTCCCAACTCCCTCGACTATTATCGGCTAGGCGCTCACCATCAATGGCTCGTCGATAGATATCTCCCGCCGGTTCCGCAACGCACCCACCCAACTGTGGTGGTAAATCCCAACAGTGCGTATAATAGTCACTTTTGGTCAACTGGTATGATTCCAACGTCTCCATGGCATCAAACCAACGATTTACTGCGGGATAATCCGTCGCTTGACCGGGTGCAACACGCATTACGAAACCTTTGTAATACAACATAGATGCCGCCATGCGTTCCAAGAAAGATGCGTACATGAAATCCACCGTCGTTACTTGTTTTCCGATGAAAAGGGACCATTGCTCTGCAGTTCACGCTCGACCTGCTGCAATACTTGCACAAATCTTTGTCGCAAACCTGCACCGCCACCACTTGTCAACCAATACATCCATGCCGAAAAAAGTTGCCGTTCGAGACGCAGTAATTCCTGCGCTTTCAGCTCCTTCCCTTTCGGCGGTTTTAACGATTTGTATTGGGGAAAATTTTCTTCCAGCACGTACAAGATATCATTCGATTGCCCGTAGACTTTCCCATCAATCACCGCCACCGGAATTTGTCCACTCGGTTGCATCCGCATAAAGGAAGCCGGTTTGTCTCCGTAACAGCGCATATTTACCTTTTCGACGCGATACGGAATGCGTTTTTCTTCCAGGGTCAACCACACTTTTTGACAATACGGACACCAGGAAGCCGAGTCTCGATAGAAAACGACACGAATGTCTTCTTCCCGATTCGATGCATCAAACAATCGGACACGATGCAAGGGTGATGCTACACCATATCCCTTGTCGATATTGGCACGAAAGAGTCGTTCGTTGTCAGTTGTCATTTTTGATTCTAGGGTCAATCGAACGTGATCCCAAGACGACAGGGTTTCCACGGATGCGAGTATTTGATCGACTTGCGGTTGCAACGGCAATGAATTTCCCATCAGAGAAGACGTCATGTCTTTCATAAAGGATGAAAATGGATTTTGATTGTTGCTGCTGTACAAGACACTCGCGGAAACAATCGCGCAACTTCTCCCCACAACACAAGGCAACCGTCCCACAAACCTCTGCACGAGTGGTGCTGGTCGCAAAATAGAGCTTACAAGCAATGAAAAGAGTCCCATAGAAGGAACGGTCATTATCATCATGATTGATTGTAAAGTCAATTACAAAGGTTTTGCAGTTTTGCGCATGCAATCGGCCAAGCTACTGTACTTTATGTACAGCAACAGTAGGGGTAATGGTTACGTAATTTTGAGTACCGGTTTAATACGTGGCTACGATGTATTAGACCCGCTACGACTTTTAGTAATCGTCGGTGACCCTGTCCGTCAGCAGTCAGCAGCAAGCGCAAAATACTCCATAATATACACACCGCAGCGTTGCACGCACAAAACACCGTTATTGCTGATTATAATCGCTATTCTCAACTAAAAGCAAACAAAATGCGCGTTTCAAAGCGTTCTATCTCTTCCCTGAGTTCCCAAAGTCATGGAGAGCCGTCGCATTCGCCGGCAGCGAACGAAGAGCCCGAGCAATCGTTTTCGGCGGCAGATCAGCCGCCCTGTAGCCCTGAGTCAAGATCGAGATCTTCTGGTTGATTCGGACGATTCCGTCAGCGACCCTAGTGCAACCTGGTGACCTTTTTGATTGTACTCCTTCATTGATTGAGGAGACGAATGATGTAGGCCCGTCGAGCCAGAAGCCGATGTCGATACTGCGTATGAAGCATCGACATGCTGTGCGTCCGGAATCACCGCTAGTTTCCGTCCAGCCTTTGTCGAACGGTGCAGAGGGCTTCTCACGAACAATCGACAAGCCTTTCTTGTTCTCCTCCTTGCAGTGTCACCTTTGCACCACAGATTGTGACAGGCATAAAGGAAATCCCCAATCGTTACTCGTTGACGAAGGAGGAGAAGGACCACATGTACTGCGACGTACGGACATTGAACCTGGAGGGTGATAAGAGGTTGGTGGAACGTGAGTTTGAAAACAGTCGTTTTTGTCTGGATAATGTGGTGGAAGAAGATGAATTCTTTCGCACTCATCTTGGAGAACTGACCCATCCGGCTCAGTTGCGCGCTTACATGTTTAATGTTTTTAAACATCTTCCTGATGACACTCCCATGGCCGGTTTTTCACGCGAGGAATACTTGGCTTGTATGAAAAATTACACTGCTGATTGGCACAGCGCTATTGCAGAGGGCCGCTTTCACCCGGACATGGCCGCGAAAGCTATCCAAGCCGTGGAAGCGGCGTCTCCGTCGTCGTGCAGCCAGGTCGTAAGAGTCGCGCATGTTCGGTTCGGATCAAACTCGTCTTCCACTTTCTTTCACTGCTCAGACCCTACTTGGCGTTCGAGTCTTTGATGTTTGATTCAGCAGGGCAGTGCGATTGCAATCGTTGCAACTTTGCATTAGCTCTTAAACATCCACAGCCACATCCAAGACTGTTTGTTGAAATACGTTGTGGCAAATCGTGTGTTTGTTTGACTGTTCTGTTGTCCTTTGATCTGCAGCGTTTTCTTTTCGTCATCGTCGTTCCTAAGCACAAGCAAAATGCCTTGCTGAATGAATATAATTGAATGGAGCTGCGTTGCATCCATCTCATCTTCGCCATACTAATAATATTTAAGAGTGTTAGATTCGTTTTTCGTAAACCTTTTACTTGATCAGTTTGTAGTTTTTATTGACGCTAATAAATAGTTGAGCAGATAAACGGCGATATATACTTTGTAGAGAAACGACAAACGACATGCACATGATCTTCGGTCGAGCTTCAGTATAATGTTCCCCGTCTCTCTTGAAACACACAAATAGCAGGAAGGTGCGCCCTTCGATTTCCATTCGTGTCTTTATTCAAACAGTCAGAAATTCACTAGCGAGAGCTCAGGATGAGCTGTGGCAACTCCACACGGTGAAGGATCACATCAATCGCGTCGGTTGATAATGATCTCATGGAATTTATTGCCCGCTGTTTGACGACAACTACAGTTAGACAAGCGTCGCAGTACCTGCGAAACACCGAAATCCGACTCAAGAGTGACTTGTTGCCTCATTTATAATAAAAAGAGGACCTGAAGACTATAAATGCGCTTCAAATTGATCTCAATGCGGATATTTTTGCGAGAGCAATGAAAATATACAACTGCCGTACGATTCCGGTACGATATAATACAGTCTGTATTGTACATTCTAACCTACGTGGTTCTCTGTACAACTCGCTACATCAGCGTATTTGTCTCGTACAAATTTGTACCGCAGCAAGCCTTATCCGCACAATTTTTGCTTTGAACCCCAAAATCACACCATGGTGTCTTCTTGCTCTCAAAACAACGTTCTATCCTCTGATATGCATTCGCATAATCATTTATCAACTCCTAATCGTCTTGGATGCCGCGACTTGGCGCAGACTGTCGCGCCTGGCACTCCACAGATGATCAAAACTCAGTCCCTCGCATGCGTTCGACTGCCCGTAGTCTTCATGTGTTGACGCCGCAAACTGCCCCTCGTGACGATCAGGATCGTTTCATTCCGTCTCGTCGTCGCATGAATATGGATTTGTGTCGTCGAAAGCTGAATTCTGCGTCCAAGTCGTGTGAATCGTCCAATGTTGCTTGCGTCGGTCCTCCTTCCGCAGCTCGTTTGATGAAACTCGCGTACAAGAAGCAATTGCTGAGCACGTTGTGCAATGTTTCGACGAGCGATCTTGATGACGAGCTTCAATTGAAGTCTCTCATGAAGTATGGCTCTGTTTCTCCTTCCATGACAAGTAATCGTCGTCCTATCGTTGCTGCGGACCCTTTCAGCGATGGACTCGCTACGATCATCGAGCTGCGGTTTCAATGCTTTGTCTCAAAAACTGAATGTCGCCGTGACTAAGCGCACAATAAGCCCTCATCCGGCGAAGTCCTTAAACGCCCGCGGTATTGTGGATGATTATTACACTAATCCGATCAGCTGGAGCAAGGATAATGTTCTAGCTGTGGCTCTGGGTATATCCGTGTACCTCATGAACGAGTCTACCGGTGCTGTGCAAGAAATTGCGGGCGCTGGTAAAACGCCCTGTCGACCAAAGGGGCCTCTCAAACCATGTCCGTTCTGTGAAGTGGTGCACAATGGACGGCAGCACGCATCACCTTGCTGTAGCCACGAGTGTCGGCTTCGTTCGAATTTTCTGACACAACTTGCGGCAAAGAGATTATGCGGACCAACATGGGTTGTCGAAACAGTACGATGCGTGCAGTATGCTGGAATGATTCTCGGCAGTATTTGACCGCAGGGTACACTAACGGGAAGATCGGTAATCACGACTTCGCGCGAGTGGCGTGGAGACAACAATGACGATGGCACCTTCTGTCGGAGGCTCTTCGTCGGTGTGCAACTTAGCGTGGAATAGTGAGGGGTCGTGTCTCGCCAGCGGTCGAAATGATAATATGGTTCACCTGTGGGATGCATCCATGACACGGAGCGCGGAGTCGGGCCGTGGTCCAAGTCCACGACACATTTTGGCATCGCACACGGGTGCTGTAAAGGGTTTGGCATGGTGTCCCTATCGACGCGATGTGCTCGCCAGCGGTGGGGGAACCGCAGATGGCTGCATCAAGCTGTGGAATGCCTGCTCGAGTAGTCTGCTGAAGAGCGTGGCTACAGGAAGTCAGGTCTGCTCATTGATTTGGGGTCAGCACCATCAGGAGTTGTACTCCGGTCACGGCTATGGGGACGAAATGAGTTCCTCTGCGAACGCTGTTGTCGCCTGGAGCTACCCCAAGATGGAGCAAATACAAATTATGCGCGGCCACGAAGGCCGCATCTTGTCAATGGGAATGAGCCCCGACGGTACGAAGCTCGCATCGATGGGCGCTGATAATTCCTTGTGTATTTGGAAAGTCGATGCAGTTCCGGCTTCTTCGTGGTCTGGATCAGCAGGCGCAGCGAATTGTCTTGCATCCCCTTCGTTTGGTTCTCGTTTTGCCATCCGCTGAGTACATTTGATGTACTTATCACAGTTCATCCACTATCGTATGATGCTCGTCTTGATTCGTTTTATGTACTTATATGTCTGTGTTCGCTTCCAAACTCCAATATTCTAAGTTTCGACGATTTGATTAAAATAAAGAAGTGTTTACGCGTTTAAAGTTTAAACTAGTACATGCATTCAATTGATGTCATTCCTGAAAATGAAAACATGACGCATTTTGGGGTCTATTTCTAGTTTCGTATAATCGTCAACTAGACACTAGACCCTGTCTATAATCATTGGCATCAGAACCAATGCTACCTCCTGCACAAGTCCGAAGCGGTCGGTCTCCAATCATATCCACAAATTTTCCTGCAGGTAACTCCATTCGGGAAGTGCATTCTGACGCCCTCGAAAGAGATAACATTCCTGCAGCGCGTAGGCGACCCTCTCAATTTTTTCATCCAAAATGACACAGATGGACCATGTCGGGATTTATATTTTCGCACGCTTGCATGAATGGTCACAGCAGCAACTTGCCTCGCGCTTGCGTTCGCTACTATTTACCTCCGGTAGGTTCGGAGCAGATGCTTGAGTCATCCTATTGTCGCCATCATCTGACGTCGGCAAGTCGGCTGGTACACTGCGCACTAACTGGTAGAGCGAGTCGGTCTGTTTGGCCAATAAGAGTGCGCCGCGCTGAAAGTCTCGCTTCGCACTATGCATCAAAGCCTCCTTAACAAGTGCTGGGCGGATAGCTGGCGATTCATGCCCAAGATTCGGTAGACCGCAGTAGAATCGATTCAAAGAATGGGTATGATGCATTTCATTTCCATTTATCAATAATTCGCCATCGCTATCGACCACTCGGATCACTCTGTTTCGTTTAATTAAATTTGCTAAAAACTCGTGATGGCGATCCATTTTGTATGGAAAATCCACTATTTGAAAGGTGCGGAGCCCCTTGTGCTGCTCGACCACTGCGAACAAATCTCGCATTAGTTCTGCGGAACGGAGAGGACTGGACCATTTGAGCACTTGTAGGTCAGGTCTCGCGCCAATGAAACGAATGAGCTCTTGAATATCCTTATCCTGTGCATCATCGTTGCAGCCAAGAAATACCGAAAGCTTTGTTAGCTCCCTGTGACCCAGGTAAGAAAGGTATGAAAACAAGGAATGAGTTGGATAGACTTGTCCGCACGAGAGTTCAAGAGATAGCACATCAGGCGCAATGTGTATTCGTTGTGTTATTTGACCATGACAATCATCCAGGCGAATGGTACTTATGGGTGAAGCAAAAGGAATGGAATTAGGTCGTCACTGAAACAGCCATCGAGTATCAATTCATCGATGAACGGAATCTGAAAGAGGCGCTTGAGATTAACGTCGCTCAACCACACTCTGTCGTCACTGCAATTGACTGCTGAAAAATTCAGAGAACCAATCGGCGACTGGCGGTTGGATAACGTACTTGCCAGAGCATCGCCGTCATCTTCAATAGCACAGAAGCATCCGAATCGCAGATGCACAGGATGCGTTCGAGTTGCGAGAACAGTTGATTGAAATGCACTAATTTTTAGATAAGAGAACACGACATTTCTAGTTGGGTTTCTTTCAAACATCCGAGCCAGTTGTTCCGGTTGAACGGCCCTAAAATCGAAGACACCGTCACCGTAATTGTCATGACTGCGAATTGTAAGCGAAGGATTGCTACTTTCCGCATGACCTAAGCTCCAAAACAGCGCAGCAGTCTCCGCTACCGCTTTATCCGTAAATCCAGTAATAGCGCAAGTCATCGCACATTTACGTTCATCTCCGTAAAACGTCAAACTCAAGCTTTTCTCATTGAACGGAAGACCAATAATGCGAAATAATCGAGGATGGATCAATGCCGCCGTTCCATTATCATTGATAATGGCCACCAGACCTTCGTAGTGCTTAAATTCACTAATATCGGTTGGTTCTCGGCGGAGTCGATGCACAATGTCCACATTCCGCCAGCGTATTTGCTGCTCAACGGGCAGTTCTTCTTTCGAAATCACCTCCAACAAATCTGACTGCATTGACGTGATAATTAATCGAATATGATGGTTGCAAACTGAAAGAAAATGGATAATAATAGACCAACTCAATGATAAAAAATGCAACAGATGGCGAGGGAGGTAAAAACGCTTGCTCAATTTACTGTGGCTCTCACTGTGAACCTTCTGCCGCGCTGCGTCGGATGACTTTATCCTTGACAGAAAGAAGACCTCGTGACTCGTGACTCCTCTTGACTCATGACTCTTGACACTGACCCTCTTGACAAACGGACTTCGTAAGACTTGGCAATTGGCACTGAGATGTAACCTATGCCTGAAACAAGAAAAAGAATTATCCTTTTATCTAGGAGTACCGGTTCAGAAACGTGAATGAAGATCGTGTGGAGGGAGCCCAGAGCATGAATAGGGCTTGAGGCTGGTGAACGCAAGAAAAAGGCTCGTAAAAATGTAGCTTGATAGACACATCTCTTTACGTTGGATAGACACATCTCTTAACGTTGGTAAGTGTGGTTGTGGTTGGTAAAATACTAGGTGAACACGGCGAGCGATTCAAGGCGTGGATTTACAGTTCAACGGAAATATTTCTTTTCGATGGACTATAAAATAACAAAATTACTTAAGCGTTAAGTGTGCTCCGAATGCAACAACATCTACCGGTACGTTGTTCAAAAAGTGGCATGAAAGGGTCGTGTCTCTCCTCGATTGACGACGACAACGGCTTAAGTTAGCTATGCCGATCGACAACAAAGTAGGAGTTGCACTCCACCTTTGATCAGGTTCATTATTCAATGAGGCAAGAGGATCCACTTTCACTAAGGAAATTCGAACGAAAGCTTCCACTTATGTCGCCTCTTGCACTGCTGAGAGAACCAATCGTAATAAAAGTAGCCAAATAATAGCCCACCCAAATGCGCCGAATGTCCTACCGAATCGCCCAAAGAAATTACTGGATAGAGCGTCGCAGCCAAGCTCCATGCCACCAAAGCATATACGGCCTTCTTGGCCATCATGGTGACAGGAATGGGCCCTAGACGGAATTGCAACGTTCGTTCTGGATACAGACGAGCCCAAAATGCGATTAGTGCACAAGTCACGTCTGATAAACCCAAACCGCCACTGAAACTTTGCGTTACATGATTCATAATCAAGAACATCCCCGATCCCGACAAGCTAGCTCCCAGTAGTAGAGGCCAAACAGGATTCGGCGCCAAGGCTTGCCGCACCGAAGGACCGACCGACAACAAGGACATGCAGTTGACCAGCAGATGATAAAATCCCTTATGAGAAACACTCGCTAGAAGGAGTGTATGATAGCGTCTTTGTTCAATATTGAAAATACTACAAAAGAAGTGTCGTTGCAAAAACGGTTGAGCGCTCGGAATCTGCCACGCCACAAAGACAGCGATCGAGAGCATAAAGGTAAGGCAAATGGACGGACTCTGTGCGTATAATTGACGAACGTAGTGGGTTACAGGCTGTGAATGCCGTCCTGCGTCAGAGAAGTACCGCTGCTGTTCCTGCCGCCATTGAAAATCATCGTCACCATCATGTATTATGTATCCCTTGTAATGGCGATTTAGTTCGATCAAATCGGGATCGCTGCTGCGGCGTGGCTCTAGTTTCGCCCGCACTATACTCTTACCCAACAGAAGTATTGTCAGTAGCCATAACGTGCGTATTGACCTCATATTTTTCTTCTTATTTTTGCGATGACCTTACCAAATGGAATGGAGAGCGAAGTGGATGTTATTTTTGTTGTTGTGCGCCATCCGTCTGTGTGGCGATGCGATCGATGAGTGCGTTGATTGTTGATACACAACTCCTTTGCTTGCGTAGCGGCCTAGCTTTGCCCGTTTACCACTTACCAGTATTGCTTTATTGTTTAGTGCTCTCATTGCTGTTTATTATTGTTGTTCCTTTCCCTATTACAACACAATTAATTGAATTTCCCTTTGCTTCTTAACATTACTCTTAGTCCTCATAAGTATGGAACGCATCGAGAAAGACGCTACCCCGGCGGAAGAATGGGAACAGTCACTGAACGCTACCTGCAACCGACTATCGAATCAGTATCTTAATTTGCTCAAGGCCGCCGCTGCAGCACCTTCGACGCAGCAGCATGATCCCCGTGCGGGCGGTGGTCACATGACGTCTCTACAAGATCCTCCTCCGCCTCCTTTGGCGGCCAATATCGCACAGAGTCAAGTCCAGTGTCGTGCGGCGACCGAAAACATTTGCGTCGCCGCATCTCATCTATTGGGTTTGATCCGTACCTTGCGTTTGTCCCTCTTGTTGATGGATCAAGAAACGATCGAGGCCGAGGAAGAGCTGCAAGTCATACAGGCACAAGAATTGACGAAAAAGGCTCGGTTGGAAGCAGCTGAAATAGAAAAGAATTGGCTGGAATTACGACACAAAAAGCAACATGAGACCGAGTGAAAAGAGAGATAGCGTATTGTCAAATCTCTTCGTATTCTGTTCGATCCTTTTTAAAATGAAAAACTCTTTAAAAAAGGAAACCTGGCGCAAACGCATGTCAAGGCTTTATCGAAAAGTCGGTCGCTAAAGGCTCCGTGGCGAGCTCGCGGTCTTCAGCACCGCGCAGACGACGAACAGGTCCGACGTAGTCAACAAGGGCCTTACCCGTCATGGTGAGAATGAAACAAAAGGGCACTTGCTTTCGGGGAACCTGGTAGTTGAAAAGAAATGGTACCTTATCCAATAAGTGGAAAAAATATGACGGATAATCAGTGAACAAACGGACAATGAAGGAAGTTATGAAACTGGTGGCTTTAGCGTTGTTACTATGGATGGTTGCCAGGGTGGATGGATTATGAATGTTCTGCTCTTTCTACTAAAATCATCTTGTTCTCGGCAAAATGTTGTGGGTTTCTAAAGCACCGCCGCACCGATGACACCAACGCCGCCGATCACGAGCGACACAATCTCAATCTTGAAACTGCCGCTGTCACCGCCTTCATCGGCCAACATCATGGCTTCCATCGAAAAGTCGGTCGTTACAGGCTCTGTGGCAAGCTCGCGGTCTTCAGTTCCCCGCAGACGACGAATAGGTCCGACGTAGTCGACAAGGGCCTTACCCGTCATGGTGAGAGTTTGCGAAGTGGCTCCAAAGGCTGATCGGGGAAGAATATGGTAGAAATTGATCGTCTTGGGGGTGGCTCCCAACTCAAAGCTGGTCAAGGCAGAATCAACGGGAACTGTGGCGGTGATGAGATTAGTAGCCGGTGCCGCGCCGATCTTCATGGTGACCGTTTCGAATTCGACAAAGTTGTAATCCTGATCATCGACGGCGAGACTGAACCAGATGGGCTCTCCGGGAGGTAGAGGGTTGGTGCCTTCCCAGGCCCCCGTGACCGTTGTACCGGATTGCTCGGTCGTTGAGCCGCCAACATCAACTGTGTTATTCTCGATATCTGAAGTGACAGTGAAGGTCGAAAGGATGGGTGTCACGCGGAAATCGAAGTGCTTGCGTTCGAGAACCACCGCTTCTAGGGCTGCGTTGATCATTATAATATCGGCTTGAATGCACACGCCGAACTTGCCCTCCACGGCGTGAACCGATGTACCCCACGGTGCCACGGCGAGTTCCATGTCGACTGTATTGAGAGCCGTCAAGTGGCCGTCTTGGTCGTAAGATGTTTTGACAGTTACGGCTCCGTCTCCGGCAGCAAGGCATCCTGGAGCAAGAATGGTGAACTCGTAGTATTTCGTACCGGCCGGCGGGTTGGGTCCCGGGTTGTTTGAAATTTCAACGTCGGTACCGGCAGTGGCTGCGATCTGGATGTGGTTCAAGCTTGTGGTTTCGTCCGTGTTGCCTTCCCCGACGTTGAACTCTGTTTTTGAATCACTAACGTCTCCGATCTGCAAGCAAGGAGAAGGATTGAGTGGGTCAGTGAAGGTTTCAAACACAGAGTAAATTGAATTGACTTTGCTCTGGTGAAAATCATTGCGACAATGCGTCTCAGAAAAGCAAAGCAGATCTATCTGATAAACATACCGTGAGGGTGGGAGGTAGCTGCGCATATGCCTGGTTGGTGAAACCGAGAAGCGCGAATGTAGAGAGGAGAAATTTCATATTTGGTGTTTGTGTTGTAGCTATGCTGCTGTTGAACTGTTGAAATGCTTTTCGCTTGATCGAGTTTGGATTTTGTGAGACGAGAAATGCTCGACCTGAATCTGCAATCGACAAAACGAGAAGAGCTCAAGTCATCCTGTTTCACCTTGTCTTTCGCATTCGCTCGGGAACGAAGCTGTTCGTATTCCGTATGCACTCAAAAAGTACACAAGCCTGTCATTGAGGGGTCCTATTATTTTTACAGTCATGATTCATGATTTCAGCACTATAGTATAAAAAAAGAGTACCACTATATTCCATTTGACGATTACCTCTTATTATGACTTGCACTGAAGAACCTTGAGTTTTCTTTCGTTTGCTATCGTCTATCGACACTAGCACTAGAGTGATTAGACTAATGAATACGGGATACAAAATGTTTTTTATTCAGGAGGTGAGGATGGTGGAGCGCCTTTACTTTGTAGTGGAAGGTAAAGGGTGAAGATTACCAAAAGCTTTATAATTTCGTAGTCGGGGATCGGGGGCGGGAACAAGGGGTAGGAGGAGGAGGCAGGAAATAAAAACTAAGGTCATCAAATTAGTCATTTGTCATGTTCCTTTGTATAATCTAGTCGACACAGTAAGCTTCTCAAGCGTTCACAGTGCGATATAGTCACATGGCACATTTAGCTTAGAAATTTGGAGTTTTATCTTTTCGGGGGTCGGGAGTCGGGAGTGAGGAATGAAAGTCCCTAGAGTCAAGAGCTAAAGGTACCTGCAGTTTGACCAATTGCAACTAGACAGACTGAAAGGCTCATTAACACTCATTTTAGATAGATGAGCTGCCCTAATAAGAATGAAGGCAGGTACTTTGAAAGAGATGGACACAGCGTTCAATAGGATCAGAACATTTAATATGAATATCAGTTCTTATGAATTATAATAATTGCCATTTGCAAGTTTAGCTATTCCGTTGCATGTGCCACCCGAAAAAAATGAATTTGCGCTTTCAGAAAAGAATAGATGCACTAGCTAACCCGGCTCCACCGATCATCAATGATAATATTTCAATCTTCGAACTTCCGCTATCATCTTCATTTCCGTCGTAAGCCTGCATTACTGCTCGGACTGTAAAGTCGGCTTCTTTATTTTCGGAATGCAACGTTTCTGTAGTCGAACGTTCATACTCGCTTACGTCAAAGTTGTTCTCCGCTGTTTCGTCGTCTAACCGACGACCTGTTGAATACACAACGTTGGCCCGACCCGTAAGAGCAATCTGCTGAGCTTCGGTTGCGAATTTAGATCGTAAAAGAACATGGTAGAAATGCATTGTGGTACCACCGTTGGCTAATTCAAAGCTTGTCAATACACCGTCTACGATGGCACCTCCCGTCACCAAACTAACAGGTGCGCCCCCTCCCACCGTCATCTGTACTTCTTGAAAGCTAGTAAATACATAAGGTGCCGTATCGATGGTAAGGTAGAACCAAACTGCTTCGCCGGGTGCCAGTGGAGTGCTCGCTGCCCAATAAGGTGTCACGGTGGTACCAGATACCAAAGTGTCGGTAGTCACTTTCGAGATTGCGTTCGTGTCCAGATTGACGGGGTTGACCGAGAAGTCGTTCAGAAGTGGTGTGATGACGAAATCAAACTGTTTGCTTGCGAGAACTTGTGGATTGTTGCCTCCATCAATAACGAGAATATCGGCTTGAATGCAAACGCCAAATTTTGTTTGGTCCGAGAGAATATCGTAGTGGGTTCCACCCCAAACACCGACGGCTAATTCGAGGTCGACAGTATTGGCCCCTGTCAAATGTCCATCGGAATCGTACGAGGTTTTGATCGAAACGGCGGCGTTGCCGATTTCCCCACAGCCAGGAGCCATGACGGTAAAGCTGTAGAACGTCGTCCCTGGTGAGCCTACTGGATTGTTGGAGAGACCGACCGAGGTTCCTGGAGTGTCATTAATTTGGATGTGGTTGTAAGCGGCACTTTCATCCGTAAGTCCTTGCCCCACATTAAATAATGTATTTGCCATGTTGATATTTCCAATCTAAAGGATTGCAATAAGCTTGAGAAATGGGCCGAGGTGAAGAACGAGCGACAAGCAGCGGCGCAGAAGACTTACCGTCAACTCGGGAGGGGCGGGTGCGACAGCCGCTTGTAAAACGAAGAAAAGAATAAAGATTACATTTGATGTGGCTATTTGCAGTGGCCTCATGTTGCGAAATTGATTGATGTGTCCGTTGTTTATCTTGTAATGGGTTTGGTTTTGTGTGATGAATGATGAGTGATGAGGTTTTCATCTTACTACTTGTACGTATTTACTACGTCCCTGTACCGGTACCGTACCTGGTAGCTCCGTGGACTGGTTTTCGAAGGGAAAAGGAGGCTGGAAGCTGGAAGGTCGGAACGCAAAAAGCAAAAACTCGCGAAGGAAGCTCCGTCCAGTACTGACACCATACAAAGTATGTAATGATAAAATGACCGACTCTTTCTTCCGGTTCCTCACGATGACCGATGACTCACTCCTCATGATTTGATATTCGATACACCTTATTAGGCCTTACGCCTTACCAGTCGGAACTCGGAACGCAAAAAGCAAAAATTTATTGTCGTTTTTCGTTTGTCGTTCGCGTTTGCCGTCTTTCACTCTTTCACTTCGGGGTAAGTTGATTTACTATTTACTACGGATACTACTCCGGTCAACGATAAAGTTTGCCGCAGTACCCCCGTGTAGAGTGACATAGTACTATAAATTATATAGTAAAACTTACTGACGTCGGTTTATTTTAGTTTTTACGACGTTACGGTGACGATGGTGCTTCGTCGAGCGCACCTTCAAATGCAAGAAACGCATCGACAACTTTGTCAAACATCACGTTGGAGACAGGAAGATTGTGAAACAATGTTTTGATCTCCGCTTCAGTCATTTGCAAAACTGTTTGACGTAGCAAGGACTTGAAGGTAGGTTTGTCATGCAAAAGTTTTTTTTTCTTGGTCACGTTCATCATCTGGCTCGATGCACTCAATCACCTCCACTCCGGTTGGATGTCCATTATTATCACACACAGTTACACAACAGTTCCGAACATTGAAATGGAGTCCTTTGGGTTGTTGTTTGACAAAATCATCACCGCCACCGCATGACGCAATTGCTGAGACAACCTGCCCATGTCGAACGTACGACTGCGCCAAAGTATCCATTGGAAATTCTCTCCAGCATTTTTCAACCGCGGCCCACAGTTCATCAGGCTCAAATACCCGGCTTCCTTTGCTTGCGCCTTGCCATGCTGAAATTCTCTTTGAAAGGGCGGGAAAGAAACAGTTGTCGTTTGTGTTGCAGATTGGTGAGTTTGACGGCTGAAATGCTAGTATCCAGCCACGTGCTTCGAATTGCTCATGCAGAAACCTGACAAGTCTTTTGTCCTGGTGCGGTCCAGCATTGTCCTTTTGATAGCGAACTACAACCCGCTTCCCTGTTCTTGTTCCTATCTCTTGGTAAATTGATTCCAGTCGAGGTATTTCCGTGTTCTTGTATTGCGTCAGCAAATCAAATTTTGGATCAGCGTTCGACCCCGCATTTTATCCAGTAACCTCCAATGATTTAAAATAGAATTCTCCCTTTTTCAATCAATTTTCACTTATGTTTTTGTAATGATATTGTCCGTTCTCCTTGTAAACTCGCTTGTAGGAATCTTTCGTCGCTTTAACCATCCGTCCACCACGCGTGAAATTCACCAAATGCGCTTTTCCTCCTTTTGTCATGTCATTCCTGACCGGTTCAAAAGCAGTAGATGCTATTCCCATCGACCTTCTATTACATCTACAGACAGTTGCTTATCAATTATGTACCAGACATCATAAGCAATGTCTCCTGAACGGATTGTGTTGCTTGATTCTTGGGTCGGAACATCGGATTCTCCATCGGAATTGGCCTGGTTTTGGTTCTTCTTTCGTACAATACCCGTAATCTCTCTACCATGGCATGTAGATGACCCTACTGAGACAAGAGTCCCTTTAGAAAAGTGATTGTTGTTCATTTTGTTGACAAGACATGTGACGACGACAACAAAAATGATGCGAAAACAACGACAATCGCTGAGGTTTTAACGTGAAGGAGGTGCTTGGCGATCGGAAGCTCGAATCGAGGTATTATTAAACTATCCGCTTTAAAGTACAAGTAGTTTTACACGGACGTATCGCGGCCAAATTTACCGTTGACCGGAGTTTGTAAACTGTTATTGGCAGAGTCCTAGATCCTAGACCCTAGACCCTAAGACACTGCAAGGAGAGAACCTTACCAGGGTACCTGGTAGCTCAGTTAAATGTTAAATTCGATCAACAAGGGGTCACCATAGTAACTCACGAATTTCGTCTCCATACTAGGTACCGGTACCGTACCGGAGATTTCGTCTCCGTTTGGAAGACTTCGTCTCCCGATTTTCGGAGACATTTGCACTATAAAAATACTAGCACTGAGTCGTGGACAACACATGGGGCATATATTAGTGTTCAAGTTTTAAGTACATTTTGAATTTATTGCCTCTCTAAATGGTTTGTAGTACTGGTAATATAATTATTAATTATCTGGTAACAAAAGCAATTGTCCAACTACTATGAATCAAATGTGTTGGGAGATTTTTTAACTTCGTCCCTGCGAACTCGCTTTTCTGAAATGTAATGTTATTAGTTATTAAAGCCCTTTGATAAATTTGCGCTCGTGCTCCGAAATTTGCCATAGGAAAGATAAAATCATGGTGTTCTTCACTGTATCGATTCGTGCAATGGTGCGGATTGAATGAAAACGCAAAACAATTATGATACGCGACATCGAATACAGAAAAGAAGTGCTTCGAAAAACAGTAGATAAGACGCATTGAGATTCGTCCATGCCGAGACTTTTTCATAATTCTTTAGTCGTGATCGGTAGATAAATTATGTCTAGCTGCGGAAGGCACTTCACCTAGTTATAACAAATACCCAATCTACTTAGGCTTTCACGAATGGAATCAGATAACGTGCAACATGAATCGACTTGAAACATCACGGGGAGTGATACATGTCATAAGATGCATCGCTCGGAGAAGAGATCACGCCTTAGGGATGTTCTCATGACGAGAAGGATTTTCACACAAATTGACACAAGAAACGCATTAGATTTTGAGAAAAGAAAAGCGCTTCATTACAACTATAGTTTCTCTCTGTCTGGGGTCCTTCTTTCATGAAGATGATTGCCTGGATTCCTCTCCTGCTCCTGCCCTTTCGGGTAATGGCGACAGATGACTGGAATGCTTTTGTGGATGCCTTCGGAAACGGCGTCTGTACCGGGTAAAACAATGCAAGCACAGACAACACAGAATACTTCCACTATCTACGAAGTTCTCCAAGATGATGAAGGGTTGACTTCTCTGGTAACGCTAGTGGATACGGCGGGTCTTGTCGATCTGCTTTCAAACGATTCGCAACCATTGACCTTGTTCGGCTCCTTTGGATGCCAACGTACCATCCTATCTACTTACTGAAAACTGGGTTCTTCACTTGAATGGAATTCTGTCTTTTCATGTTTTTATGGATGATGTTTATTCGGATGCTCTCGCCGAGGGTTTCAATGCCACAACCATGTTGGGAGAAACAATCTCTTTCACCAAGATGAATGGCGCCATCTACGTGTACGGAAATGCCTTCTCTAACAACCCTCTTCACTACAGGGATATTGTGGCAAGCAATGGCGTGATCCATAAGGTTTGTGATTTGTTTTGGCCCACTTTTATGACGCAGTCGTTGCTCGATGTTGTGAATCTTATGGAGGACCTGACAATGCTGGCCAATCTCATCGTGGTGGCGGGTATTGAAGACGACATGATAACGATGAATCGCACATTGTTTGCACCAACGAATGACGCCTTTGCTGCTGTCCCCACCGGAACTCTTACCGCACTCACCGAGAACCCTGACGAGTTGGCCTTGGTGCTGCAATATCATCTTGTGATCAATGTTTATCCATCGTTTCTTCTGGAAGATGGTAGCACGCTTACGACATTACTTGGTCCTAGCTTGGATATTACTCAGTCAGATGGCAGTGTTCAAGTTGATGGAGTTGCAGCAATGGTCCAATTGGATATCTTGGCGAGTAATGGGATCATGCATACGATTGATCTTGTGCTCACACCTCCCGTCGTTCCCGAGGGAACTCCTGTTGCTAGCGCCTACATGTTTGCCTCCCATTGGTCCTGAGGCAATTCCAACTCATCGCCCATCGGACATGCCGCCTGTCGTTCCTGAAGGCACTCCAACAAAAGCTCCGTACAAAAAAGCCTCCTTACGCCATATCTGCTGTCGGTCCGGGAGACTATTCCCACTCGTCGCCCATCGGAAATGCCGCCCTGTTGTTCCGGAAGGTATTCCAACGAAAGCTCCTTACGAAAAGCCTCCTTATGCCATTCCTCCTGTCGGTCCGGAGACTATTCCCACTGGTCGCCCATCAAACATGCCACCCGATGTTCGGAAGGTATTCCAACAAAAGCTCCTTACTAAAAGCCTCCTTATGATATTCCACCAGTCAACCCAGCAGGCATTCCCTCACAGGCGCCAGTTGATGTACCGCATGTTATTCCCTCTGGGGCTCCAGTTGTCATTCCGCCTTTTGAACCAGGTGGTGTGCCTTCGCAGCCGCCAGTTGATGTACCGCATGTTATTCCGTCTGGGGCTCCAGTTGTCATTCCGCCTTTTGAACCACCGCATTTTATTCCGTCTGGGGCTCCAATTGTCATTCCACCTTTTGAGCCAGGGGGTGTACCATCGAAAACACCTGCTGACGTGCCAAATGTTGTCCCAGAAGCAATTCCATCCGGAGCCCCGGTTGTGATTCCACCTTCGAGCCAGGCGTACCTCTCAGCAGCCGGTTGATGTCCCTCATGCCATTCCCACGAAAGCTCCAGTTGTTATTCCGACTTTTGAACCAGGTGGCGTTCCGTCACAGCAGCCTGTCAAGGTCCCTCATGCCATTCCATCAAGAGCTCCAGTTGTGATTCCACCTTTTGAACCAGGTGGCATTCCGTCACAGCAGCCTGTCAAGGTCCCTCATGCCGTTCGGCGAAAGCACCGGTTGTTATTCCGCCTTTTGAACCAGGGCGGGGTGCCTTCGCAACAGCCCGTCACTGTTCCTCAGGCCATTCCGACAAAAACTCCATTTGCGATTCCACCTTTTGAACCAGGTGGCATTCCGTCACAGCAGCCTGTCAAGGTCCCTCATGCCGTTCCAACGAAATCACCCGTTGTTATTCCACCTTTTAAACCAGGTGGCGTTCCGTCACAGCAGCCTGTCGAGGTCCCTCATGCCATTCCATCAAGAGCTCCAGTTGTGATTCCACCTTTTGAACCAGGGCGGGGTGCCTTCGCAACAGCCCGTCACTGTTCCTCAGGCCATTCCGACGAAAGCACCGGTTGTTATTCCGCCTTTTGAACCAGGGCGGGGTGCCTTCGCAACAGCCCGTCACTGTTCCTCAGGCCATTCCAACAAAAACTCCATTTGCGATTCCACCTTTTGAACCAGGTGGCATTCCGTCACAGCAGCCTGTCAAGGTCCCTCATGCCATTCCAACGAAAGCACCCGTTGTTATTCCACCTTTTGAACCAGGTGGCGTTCCGTCACAGCAGCCTGTCGAGGTCCCTCATGCCATTCCATCAAGAGCTCCAGTTGTGATTCCACCTTTTGAACCAGGGCGGGGTGCCTTTGCAACAGCCCGTCACTGTTCCTCAGGCCGTCCCAACAAAAACTCCATTTGTGATTCCACCTTTTGAACTAGGTGGCGTTCCGTCACAGCAGCCTGTCGAGGTCCCTCATGCCGTTCCATCAAGAGCTCCAGTTGTGATTCCACCTTTTGAACCAGGTGGCATTCCGTCACAGCAGCCTGTCAAGGTCCCTCATGCCGTTCCAACGAAATCACCCGTTGTTATTCCGCCTTTTAAACCAGGTGGTGTTCCATCACAAGCACCGTTTGATGTGCCTCAACAGCCCGTCACTGTTCCTTATGCCGTTCGGACGAAAGCTCCAGTTGTTATTCCTCCTTTTGAACCAGGTGGTGTGCCTTCACAACAACCCGTCACTGTTCCTCATGCTGTCCCGACGAAAGCACCGGTTGTAATTCCACCTTTTGAACCTGGTGGTGTTCCACCACAAGCACCAGTTAATGTGCCTCATGACCTTCCTACTAAAGCACCTGTTGTCATCCCTCCAATCATGCCATCTGATGAGTTGGAAAAGCCTTCAGCTGCCCCAACTGTGTCACATGCCAATACCGTAAAACCAAGCCTTGCCCCTTTTGCCAAGGTTGATGAAACGGAGGCCCCCTCTAGTGCTCCATCAGTGTCTCATGTCATTACTGAAAAGCCGAGCATTGCTCCTTTCACCGAAGGTGACGTGACAGAGGCCTCTTCTGTGGCTCCATCCATGCTGCATGTCAATACCGAGAAGCCCAGCCCAGCTCCTTTCACCGAGTTTGAGTTGACAGAGGCCCCATTGAGTGCTCCATCTGTGTCTCATGTCATTACTGACAAACCTAGTCTAGCTCCTTTTGCCAAGGTTGATGTGACAGAGGCCCCTTCGACAGCGCCATCCGTGTCTCATGTCGTTACGGAAAAACCAAGCTTAGCTCCTTTTGCAGAAGTTGACGTGACAGAGGCTCCTTCAACCACGCCATCCGTTTTCTCATCTTGTTACCAAAAAGCCCAGCCTTGCTCCTTTTGCTAAAGTTGATGTTACAGATGCCCCTTCTGCGGCTCCATCCTTGTTGCATGTCAATACGGAAAAACCAAGTCTTGCTCCTTTCACCGAAGTTGACGTGACAGAGGCTCCTTCAGCAGCTCCATCCTTGTCTCATCTTGTTACAGAAAAGCCTAGCCTTGCTCCTTTTGCGGAAGTTGACATGACAGAAGCCCCTTCAACCATGCCATCCGTTTCTCATCTTGTTACTGAAAAGCCGAAGCGTTGCTCCTTTCACCGAAGGTGACGTGACAGAGGCCCCTTCTGTGGCTCCATCCATGCTGCATGTCAATGCCGAAGCCCAGCCCAGCTCCTTTCACCGAGTTTGAGTTGACAGAGGCCCCATTGAGTGCTCCATCTGTGTCTCATGTCATTACTGACAAACCTAGTCTAGCTCCTTTTGCCAAGGTTGATGTGACAGAGGCCCCTTCGACAGCGCCATCCGTGTCTCATGTCGTTCACGGAAAAACCAAGCTTAGCTCCTTTTGCAGAAGTTGACGTGACAGAGGCTCCTTCAACCACGCCATCCGTTTTCTCATCTTGTTACCAAAAAGCCCAGCCTTGCTCCTTTTGCTAAAGTTGATGTTACAGATGCCCCTTCTGCGGCTCCATCCTTGTTGCATGTCAATACGGAAAAACCAAGTCTTGCTCCTTTCACCGAAGTTGACGTGACAGAGGCTCCTTCAGCAGCTCCATCCTCGTCTCATCTTGTTACAGAAAAGCCTAGCCTTGCTCCTTTTGCGGAAGTTGACATGACAGAAGCCCCTTCAACCATGCCATCCGTTTCTCATCTTGTTACTGAAAAGCCGGCGTTGCTCCTTTCACCGAAGTTGACGTGACAGAGGCTCCTTCTGTGGCTCCATCCATGCTGCATGTCAATACCGAGAAGCCCAGCCCAGCTCCTTTCACCGAGTTTGAGTTGACAGAGGCCCCATTGAGTGCTCCATCTGTGTCTCATGTCATTACTGACAAACCTAGTCTAGCTCCTTTTGCCAAGGTTGATGTGACAGAGGCCCCTTCGACAGCGCCATCCGTGTCTCATGTCGTTCACGGAAAAACCAAGCTTAGCTCCTTTTGCAGAAGTTGACGTGACAGAGGCTCCTTCAACCACGCCATCCGTTTCTCATCTTGTTACCAAAAAGCCCAGCCTTGCTCCTTTTGCTAAAGTTGATGTTACAGATGCCCCTTCTGCGGCTCCATCCTTGTTGCATGTCAATACGGAAAAACCAAGTCTTGCTCCTTTCACCGAAGTTGACGTGACAGAGGCTCCTTCAGCAGCTCCATCCTCGTCTCATCTTGTTACAGAAAAGCCTAGCCTTGCTCCTTTTGCGGAAGTTGACATGACAGAAGCCCCTTCAACCATGCCATCCGTTTCTCATCTTGTTACTGAAAAGCCGAAGCGTTGCTCCTTTCACCGAAGTTGACGTGACAGAGGCTCCTTCTGTGGCTCCATCCATGCTGCATGTCAATACCGAGAAGCCCAGCCCAGCTCCTTTCACCGAGTTTGAGTTGACAGAGGCCCCATTGAGTGCTCCATCTGTGTCTCATGTCATTACTGACAAACCTAGTCTAGCTCCTTTGCCAAGGTTGATGTGACAGAGGCCCCTTCGACAGCGCCATCCGTGTCTCATGTCGTTACGGAAAAACCAAGCTTAGCTCCTTTTGCAGAAGTTGACGTGACAGAGGCTCCTTCAACCACGCCATCCGTTTCTCATCTTGTTACCAAAAAGCCCAGCCTTGCTCCTTTTGCTAAAGTTGATGTTACAGATGCCCCTTCTGCGGCTCCATCCTTGTTGCATGTCAATACGGAAAAACCAAGTCTTGCTCCTTTCACCGGTTGACGTGACAGAGGCTCCTTCAGCAGCTCCATCCTTGTCTCATCTTGTTACAGAAAAGCCTAGCCTTGCTCCTTTTGCGGAAGTTGACATGACAGAAGCCCCTTCAACCATGCCATCCGTTTCTCATCTTGTTACTGAAAAGCCGAAGTTGCTCCTTTCACCGAAGGTGACGTGACAGAGGCCCCTTCTGTGGCTCCATCCATGCTGCATGTCAATGCCGAGAAGCCCAGCCCAGCTCCTTTCACCGAGTTTGAGTTGACAGAGGCCCCATTGAGTGCTCCATCTGTGTCTCATGTCATTACTGACAAACCTAGTCTAGCTCCTTTTGCCAAGGTTGATGTGACAGAGGCCCCTTCGACAGCGCCATCCGTGTCTCATGTCGTTCACGGAAAAACCAAGCTTAGCTCCTTTTGCAGAAGTTGACGTGACAGAGGCTCCTTCAACCACGCCATCCGTTTCTCATCTTGTTACCAAAAAGCCCAGCCTTGCTCCTTTTGCTAAAGTTGATGTTACAGATGCCCCTTCTGCGGCTCCATCCTTGTTGCATGTCAATACGGAAAAACCAAGTCTTGCTCCTTTCACCGAAGTTGACGTGACAGAGGCTCCTTCAGCAGCTCCATCCTTGTCTCATCTTGTTACAGAAAAGCCTAGCCTTGCTCCTTTTGCGGAAGTTGACATGACAGAAGCCCCTTCAACCATGCCATCCGTTTCTCATCTTGTTACTGAAAAGCCGAAGCGTTGCTCCTTTCACCCCGAAGTTGACGTGACAGAGGCTCCTTCTGTGGCTCCATCCATGCTGCATGTCAATACCGAGAAGCCCAGCCCAGCTCCTTTCACCGAGTTTGAGTTGACAGAGGCCCCATTGAGTGCTCCATCTGTGTCCCATGTCATTACCGAGAAGCCCAGTCCAGCTTCTTTCAGCAAAGTTGACGTGACAATTGCGCCCTAGCGAAGTCTGGCCTTCATATCACGAACTTGCCCACCGGAGCACCATTTGGTGAAGTTGACGTGACGACAGCCCCCACTGAGTCTGGCACTCATAGTGTTATTACGGGTTTGCCCACTCGAGCACCAATTGGTGAAGTTGATGTGACGACAGCCCCCACCGAAGTCTGCCACTAATGATATTATCACGGATTCCCCCACTTTCGGGCTCCAATTGATGATGTTGACGTGACAACACACCCTACTGAGTCTGTCTCTTATAGTGTCATCACGGGTTCACCCACTCAAGCAACAATTGGTGAAGTGGACGTGACGACGGCGCCAATTGTTTCCTCCTCAAACAATGAATCTACTTCCTTAGTCAACAATGTTGTTCTAGCACCCACTGAAACCCCTGGTGATAAACCCGATGATTCGGGCTCGTTGACTTATTTACCATGGAATATTTTCGGAACGCGACGAATGAAAGTATTGATGGACGAGTCGGGATGAGAACAGCAATATTGCTAGGAACAACTTGCGAGGTGATGTTAGTAGCGGCACTACTTTGCCTACGGCTTCTTTTCTGTTGTTTCTGGTCGGTGTTCCGATTGCATTGTTTCATGCCCTTTAACGCATCGCGAATGGCAAAGTGTCTGTAGACAAACCCTTCTAGCCAATAATGATGATACATAAATTTTCATT
Source organism: Fistulifera solaris (assembly GCA_030295235.1). NCBI lineage: Eukaryota > Bacillariophyta > Bacillariophyceae > Naviculales > Stauroneidaceae > Fistulifera > Fistulifera solaris. Next base: position 143,169 of record AP026167.1, on the reverse strand, counting down.
TGACTCAGCTATAATTTTCTAGAAATTGCCGTGCCAGGATTACAAGGCAAGTGGCTTCGACTAATGGGTCCAACTTCGCGGCATGAAGCGATCAGTCTGAAATTTAAAAAATACTCAACTTGCTCATTTAATAGGATTTGATTTGAGCTCATAAGTCATGCTCCGTCACCACAGAACTTTAGAGAGACAAGTAAGGATAAAGACTTCCCTTTGAGAGGCGAATAGCAAGGTATTCCTCATCTTCGAGCGCAAAATTTGAATCCGTCTACATGCTCGAATATCTGCACGTACGCTGATCAAGGAACAAAACTTCAAATCCTTTCACGCTGATCGCTAAAATGCACATTTGCAACAAAATGTTGTGTAATCCTAGTTGTGTCGGGATTTGGACAAACATCGTGCTTTGGTCGTGAATGAAACTCAACTTTTCGTCCACTTGAGTGAAAAGGGCGGGGCTCGTCGGCTAGCATCACCGTTTCGTTGTCTTCACTGCAATTATTCGTACATTGTTTATCCGCAACACGAAAAGTGCGGCCTTCATGCGCGTGGTCGCACGGCCCATTCGCAAGATGATTCATTCAAGGAAATTCCCGGTAAGGAGTCATTCACTCCACAACAACTTCCATACAAAGAGACACGCCCACTTTGGCGAAATTTTATTGTCGGGCTTTGAAGCACCGCGTGTGTCATATTGATTTTTTTCTATCCTCGTCACAACTCAATGCACAAAAACGCGTTTAATGTGCTTCACCTCAAAAGCGTAACGTTTTCCCTTCCTCTTAAAACCTCAACTAAACAAATGCTGAAGCTGCATTCGTTTTACTCGTTAACCGGCATCGATTCGCAAAAAAATAATACAATCTCCTTGCAGAAGGAGGTACAGCTTCAAAGAATCAGCAACCACTCACATGTCGGAAAGCACGATTGAATCATCCGATTGGAAACAAAAGGCGACGGAGCAGATCTTGCTACAGCACAAAAACCGGTCCGTAGAGATTCACAATCACCGACACGAGGCCGGTGCATTTCGTACACATCAATCACAAGTCTTTCCCGCAAAAGCTGCCTCATCTGACCGTGTGGAGGGTCGACAAGACGGAAATAAAAAGGCTTCTGAAAAGAAGCTCGTCGCGGAGGTCTTGGCCCGTTATTGGAGACTGAAAGAAATGCAACAGAGCCGTCGGGCACAACCTCGAGCTAGTTATGTGCTGGACGGCGACACTGGAGTGAGGCGTCCATCACAACAACAGAAGACAAAGATGTCAGCTAACACAACCCAAGGAGACCACTGTCACCCAGATAGCTTCAAGCCAGCTCCGGAACATCAATCTAAATCATCGATCCAGCCAGCGTTTGGAGACTTGAACGGCCGAGATGACTCTTCGTCGCTCCCGTCCGAAGAACGCGATTATAAATTTCCGGCTCAAATAGTATTTCCAAACTTACGGGATAGTGACGCTTCCATGACTTCCGAGTCAGCGAAAAGCCAGAACAAGCGACTCTGGCGATCCAATCCTGTCGAAAGAGATGGTCAATCGTCTTTTTACGACCCACGGTCACTAATAGGTCAGCCTCAGCACGTAAGGAGAGGCGCCGCGAAGGGGCAACTCGGAAAGAAAGGAAAAGTTCATCCCAGTGAAGCAATTACTCCAGTGGATCCAGACGTCCTTTTTGGTCGACGACAAGCGCAGCGCAAGCACCCTGGTAACATGCGCCTTCGTGAACTGTGTCATGAATTCCAGGAAGAGTATCGAAAGGGTGATCGGGGTCACAAGACATCGATTACGTGGCGGATTGTACACATGATTCAACAAGAAGGCGGCCGATTTTTGAAGTTCGACGAAGACTGGATGGAAGTCGACAACGACATGGCGCGGGAGAAAGTGGCTTTTACAATTCGCGACGCATTTCATCAGGTTCCGGCTCGCGAGACGTGAGAGGATTGTTTGCAGTTGAGCTCGTGCTGGCAGATACGTCGACCGTCACGGGCCAGTTCGAAATTCAGATACTCGTGCTTTGTATGCATTCCTTCCATTTAAAGAATTGCACAAGCTTGACATTACAATAACTGAATGTAATCAGTCTCTTGAAAAGCGTTTCGCTAATTTTGTGGTGCTGCTATTATTTTTTTGGCTCCGGGTTTATTGACTAGATTTACGTGTTATACTTAACGAATTTGTACCGTTACGCTTTGGCGGTGTTGCTTCGACCTATTATGAATTGTGACTGCCATCTATACCTGGTATGCTGCAACTACGTGGTACAAGGTTAATTTTTACGCGAAAAAAATGAGGAAACCAACATGCCAGCAAGGTAATAGCGCCACATACCGTGGCAATGAAGGCAATAATAAAGGATTAAAATATTGTCCACTAGGTCGTAACTTTATTGCGGATCGCCACAATTGTTGGGGACACGAAGCCTTTTTGATCGAACACGCTACGGGCCGTATGTCAGGCGATATCGTCGACAACGTCTCAAACCCTTTAATCGACCGCATCTCTCCCTACGAGATTGTCCTAAGCATCGAAGACGCAGCTAATAACTGATATGAAACTTCATGTTGCTTCCTAACAAAACGGTGGCCCGTCGAAGAGAGGCTCAAGAAGCTGTTTTTGATCTTTATGGTTGCTATTGTATTATGAATTTTGTCATGCAATTGATTGCGGCGCACTTATCAGAGCGAGTTATGAATAATATTGACGTAAATGAAACGCGTATTGCTGATCGTTTGTCTTAGAGCACCGCCGCACCGATGACACCAACGCCGCCGATCACGAGCGACACAATCTCAATCTTGAAACTGCCGCTGTCACCGCCTTCATCGGCCAACATCATGGCTTCCATCGAAAAGTCGGTCGTTACAGGCTCTGTGGCAAGCTCGCGGTCTTCAGTTCCCCGCAGACGACGAATAGGTCCGACGTAGTCGACAAGGGCCTTACCCGTCATGGTGAGAGTTTGCGAAGTGGCTCCAAAGGCTGATCGGGGAAGAATATGGTAGAAATTGATCGTCTTGGGGGTGGCTCCCAACTCAAAGCTGGTCAAGGCAGAATCAACGGGAACTGTGGCGGTGATGAGATTAGTAGCCGGTGCCGCGCCGATCTTCATGGTGACCGTTTCGAATTCGACAAAGTTGTAATCCTGATCATCGACGGCGAGACTGAACCAGATGGGCTCTCCGGGAGGTAGAGGGTTGGTGCCTTCCCAGGCCCCCGTGACCGTTGTACCGGATTGCTCGGTCGTTGAGCCGCCAACATCAACTGTGTTATTCTCGATATCTGAAGTGACAGTGAAGGTCGAAAGGATGGGTGTCACGCGGAAATCGAAGTGCTTGCGTTCGAGAACCACCGCTTCTAGGGCTGCGTTGATCATTATAATATCGGCTTGAATGCACACGCCGAACTTGCCCTCCACGGCGTGAACCGATGTACCCCACGGTGCCACGGCGAGTTCCATGTCGACTGTATTGAGAGCCGTCAAGTGGCCGTCTTGGTCGTAAGATGTTTTGACAGTTACGGCTCCGTCTCCGGCAGCAAGGCATCCTGGAGCAAGAATGGTGAACTCGTAGTATTTCGTACCGGCCGGCGGGTTGGGTCCCGGGTTGTTTGAAATTTCAACGTCGGTACCGGCAGTGGCTGCGATCTGGATGTGGTTCAAGCTTGTGGTTTCGTCCGTGTTGCCTTCCCCGACGTTGAACTCTGTATTTGAATCACTAACGTCTCCGATCTGCAAGCAAGGAGAAGGATTGAGTGGGTCAGTGAAGGTTTCAAACACAGAGTAAATTGAATTGACTTTGCTCTGGTGAAAATCATTGCGACAATGCGTCTCAGAAAAGCAAAGCAGATCTATCTGATAAACATACCGTGAGGGTGGGAGGTAGCTGCGCATATGCCTGGTTGGTGAAACCGAGAAGCGCGAATGTAGAGAGGAGAAATTTCATATTTGGTGTTTGTGTTGTAGCTATGCTGCTGTTGAACTGTTGAAATGCTTTTCGTTTGATCGCGTTTGGATTTTGTGAGACCAAAAATATGGTGATCGACCAACAATAACAGCAATTCCTCAATCTGAATGCGGTCATTGTGAATGAATAACCATCCACAATGGGCCTTTACTCAGAGAACGCCTAAATGGGATTATGCGTCTTCTTTTATTCATCCGATTGCCTTTTGCATTTTGCACTCTTTCACCAGAGTTCGCGAAAGAATGACATTGAGCAGCGAGGGAATCGACGAACAAGAGAAGCTATAGATAATCCGACCAAACGGTGCTACACAAAAACCTTATAGTTAAATTTGATTCAGACTTTTTGTTTTCATGTATAGCGTATCATTTACCAGCAGCCACAACACTAAAATAGCTTCACCCTTCTTTCCTTCTTCCTTCGTTCTTATTGACTCTAGCGTCTTCGAGCTACGAGGTCGTTGCTCGTTGCTGGTTGATGTAATGTATGTTGATTGTTCCTTGCCTGTTCCATTCAAGTTAATGTTGATGTGTATGGGATCTGAACGACTTTTTTATTTCGATGTGAATGAGAAGAAACACGGAAGTCGTCATATTGGTCGGCACGTCGCAATTATCAGATTGTTGTACGCATAAAGGAATAGAGGAAAACCTTCATAACCATCGTGAGACAACATGATCAGTACCTTTATTCGCTTAGCGCGAACGGCCGTTCGTCCTTGCCATCGCCATACCTTTTGTACTCCCCTGGTGGCACTTTGCATGTTGAAACGTGACCTCGCTCATTGATCTTCGTCGTCAAAAAAATCACGTCAACGGATTGAAAGGATGAGGCGCGTCATTTTGAGCTGGACGAACATCTAAGAAGCTTTCATTATGGTGATCGTCACACAGGAGAAAGCTTTCATTCGTCGTTTCCGTTTTGGTGACTTCATTCCTGAATAAGTCGACAATAGCACGCCTTGCTTTGAAGTCGGTAACCACTAAGAGCTGCACGGCCTCGTTTCAAATGGTGATCTCTGTTGATGAGCTTAATTAAACTCCTAGAAACCGGCGTAAGCGCCAGGTCGTTATGCTCTAGTAATTGAGATTTGAAGGTCATTGCGTAACGATGTAAATGCTGACAGCTTTTGATTGTCAAGAGGACTATATCCATTACGAATGTTGAAAATTAATGTTATAAGTTGTAGGAAATGAAGACAAACACCGCAAATAATTGTATTCCATCCATATTCTATCAGTTAAGACCGACATTCGATGCATTTCGTCTATGCACATAGTCTCGGCCATTGCGCGACGGATGAGAGAGTGATATGATCATTCTTTTCAAAAGCAAATGAAGCTGCTAGGACTGTAACATCAAAATCGAAATGCTTGCTTTCAATTAATTGGGGGTACCGGCATCATCGACAATGTAAATATCGGCTTGCAGGCACAGTCCAAATTCACTTTGGTTGCCATTGACATCATGCATCGACCCAAGCCACGGATAGATTGCCAGAGATACATCGACGGAATCGTAGCTTATAAATTGGCCTTTGATTTGAATCGCACTAGCATCGCCTAGTCTGTCACAACCCGGTGCTAAAACGATAAAGGCATAATACAATGTTCCCGGAACACGACGAGACTCTTTTGTAACCGCATTGGTAAGCCCATTGTTGGTGCCTGATGTTTCATGGATAGAAATAATATTGCGACTTTGTGATTCATCCGTGTAGCCATTTCCGACATTAAATTCTGTGTTGTCGCTATCGATTGACCCGATCTGCTAGTCGTCAAGAAACATGTTAGGCAAAAGAAAAGCTTGAAGCTTTTTCTAATAGTAAGCGCACCTGATAACGCGGTGGCGGGCCCACTCGTGGTGTCATGAGAACAAATGGATTGTGTTGATTGGAATTAATTGCGTCCGTCTTGTCTAGGAACTTGTCGAGAGGGAGTTCCGGCAAGGAAGGATCCATCCACACAGCATGGCATGTATTGTATCTAATTTCCTGAAAACAGAAGAATGAAAGGAGAAATAGAGGCGACTTTTTCATGGGTGCTGGTTTTTCCCAAATTGAATGGTTAATGTGGTTGTTCACGAGCGCTTGCTTGAGAGCATAGAGCATGCATCTTCGTTTTCGTTTCTACTCGGAGTATAAAAGAACAGTTCGACATTGGAATTCCTCGTCCTGTAGAGAACGAATGGTCATAAGTCACAAATAGACTGTTGGGTAGTTTGTAGTTTGATAGAATGTCACTTGTCACAGAACTCAAACTCATGCTATAGGCTATAGAGGCTATGTAGTAATCTCTTTTACAAAGTACTTTAAGTCATCATATCGTAGTCATAGTTCGGAGCTTTGAGCCTTGGGCTTTGATCGACTGCCGACGGGCGACGGAACAACTGCGTTAGATGACGACTTATTCGGGAGCTAGTTTGATTCACGTCATGAAGCACTGTCTCATCGGACTTCAACTTGCGACGCAAACGAACGAACGAGCCAACGCAAACAAAAAGCGCGAAACAATTACCATTCCTGTGCTATTCCATCGCAATACATATTCATTACTCCGTAATGTCTTCCTTACAATGCTATTGGAAAATTAACCATTAAAGACCTCTGATTGCAACCTTCCTTGCTCCATCGTTCGTTTCGCTCCTTTTCCTTACTCTATCTTATCGCCATCCAACAAGGCACAATTTTTCAAGGATGAGGCTCTGGCAACTCCTATGCGTTTTAGTGTGGCAAACAATAACGACCACCACAACAACAATAAATCATGTAACAGCTTTTGTTATCAATAATCCTTATCCTCGACGATCAAGACATGCGGTCGGAAACACAGTAACATCAAACGATGACCCCTCGCAAACTATACCCTCGAAAGCCTCTTCCTCAACTACAAGACGACAAAAACACAAACGACTACACCATTTCACATTGTGTATCCATATGTGTTCCCCCCTCATACGACCACTAAGATGACAGTTGCATCGTGGTTTCAAGCATGGCAATGGATGCAGCGCGCGTTGGATGTATTGTCCTCATCGAGCAATTCCGAGAACGATACTCTTTATCGTCTCGAAATGACTTTCTCGAGGCGACTACAGCTGTTGCCTTGGCTGAAACATCAATTAAAATACGATCCAGAGCAACATTTCTTCTATTTACAAACTGCTACCGACGATGCCGAAGAAATCGTCGCGTGGGGCATTCAACAGGCTGTCGATCACACATCAGCTTTGTGGGACGACCATCGGCAACTGCCTCTGCACGCAAGATGGTACGGGGCACAAACGTTTGATGGGAACATGGCACAGTGGGTTTTACCCATGTTAGAATGGAGACAGAATGTGACGCATACAGTTTTGGCTTTGCATACAACTGGAACTCGTGAAGAAGCTGCTCGCATCGCACAAAGCATTAATACACGTCACTTGGACGATGAATGGACCATTCCGACACCACTGCCACCTGTGGTATCGAAAACAGATTTGGCTATTGATGCGTATGAGCAAGGTGTTGAAGAAGCTATTGCACTCATGCAGCAAGAAAAGCAAAATGGAGAGTACTCCGATCTGCAAAAGGTTGTCCTGGCACGACAACAGCTGTTGCAATTCAAACATCCGTTTCATGTTGTGGATTTGCTGCAGCGCTGGAAACAAGAAAGTGGAACAGGAAACTTATTCGCTATGGCTCTGTGGGACGAAAAGGACGACAATACGATCATCACATCAACGAGATCGTCTTCTTGCTTTGTGGGATGTACTCCGGAACAGCTTTTTCGCATACACAATTCTACCGTCACAACGGAAGCCTTGGCGGGAACTCGACCCCGCGGTTCGCACCCACAAGAAGATGCTGATTTGCTGCAAGAGTTGGTGAATAGTCCCAAAGACTTGGACGAGAATGCGTGCACCGCACGGTACATTGAAGAAGTTCTTTCCAAACAAGAGCCTTCCATAGGGCCATTTGTTACCAGTCAAACCTTTGTGCGACGAACAAGGCATCTTCAACACATATGTCGTACGTACCAAGCACCGGTGTGGAACAATACATCAACTTTAATTCGAAATCTCTTGGAACAATTGCATCCGACACCTGCTGTATGTGGACTTCCTTTGAACATGGCTAGTGACTATATTCGACGTGTCGAACCTTTTTCGCGAGATTACTATGCTGGCCCGATCGGTTATCTATCTTCCACCGAGAGTCAGTTGCTAGTAGGTATCCGTAGCGCTGTGCTGCGACCAAAACAAGAACTCTTGCTAACTGCCGGGAGTGGGTTGGTCCTGAACAGTACGCTAAGAGAAGAGTTTGCCGAAACAGTTGCCAAGTTCCAGGTTGTTGCAAGCTGGTTCTCATCGCCCTTGTCTTTGCAATCATGTCCCAATATCAATACAGCGTGGGCGACAGCAGTCGTCGAGGAGTTTGTACGATGTGGTGTCGACATGGTCTTCGTGTGTCCTGGATCACGATCGACACCGTTGGCAGTTGCATGGGCTTGGGCACGACGTCAACATCCTTTTCTCAGAGTAATTAGTTGTCACGACGAACGTGCTGCGGCGTTCCGAGCAGTTGGATACGGCAAGGCCAGCGGGCGACCAGCAGTGGTTGTTACGAGCAGCGGAACTGCCGTGGCCAATCTTTGCCCGCTGTCCTGGAAGCCCATCAAGATGACGCTCCTATGATTTTGCTCACTGCCGATCGTCCTTCTGAACACCGTGACATTTCAGCTAATCAGGCCATGGATCAAGTAAAGTTATTTGGGGACAAAGTCGCATGGTTTAGGGATATTTTGCCGCCATCTGATGAAGTGAATGTCGTAGCAGCGCTCAGTGATGCAAATTTTGCACACAACATGGCACTTGAACAGCAGCAGCCCGTGCATATCAATGTTCAATTCAGAGAAAACCTTGCTCCTGAGGGCGGTCCAGTGCGTGGCGGCGACGGAGATGCAGTAGAAAGTTACAATGCCACACGGTTCACGCAAGGGCCCGCATTTGCACGGTGGAGTGGATCCGGACAGCCTTTGATACAGCGTCACTCATCTAGCACACAAAACAACGACGTTGCTGCTGCAAACTTGGTTCAGTGGCTGCGAAATTCACGGCGAGGTTTATTGGTAGTGGGACAAATACCACCGTCGCAACAAGACGAAGTATATCCGCTGCTGGATCAATTAGCCCAAACCATAGGATTCCCAATCTTGGCTACTTCCTCATCGTTAAGATTCACCAGTCATGCTGTAGTGTGGTTTGCTGAACATCTCTTATCGTGCCCAAATGTTCGCGAAGCCGTACAACCAGATTTCATTTTACAAGTTGGAGCTCCTTTACTTTCGACTACCATAACCTCATATTTGAAACAAACCGCACAACACGTGATTTTGCAGACGAATGCCCGGCGGCGGATAGATCCGGAATATTCTGTCACGCATAGCATTTCCACTCCCAATATGGCCTACTTTCTGGAGTCGCTTATTCTTCGCACATCCGAACTACCTAAGGGAAGCATAAGTAGTGCACTAACGCCATTAGTTCCATGGAGTCGGACACTTGCGCCTGTAATGAAGGAACTTTTGTTGCAACAATCGCCCGATCGATTGACGGAGCCGCAAATTATTCTTGCTCTAGCACAAAAGAGTCTTCCACAAGCTCTGTTCTTGTCGAATAGTATGCCAATAAGAGACGCAGAGTCGTTTTTGTATCCTTACGGCGAGATCAAGAGAACTGTTCCTTTGACTGTTACGGGCTCCAACCGTGGAGTCAGTGGCATCGACGGTATTATCGCCACTGCGCAAGGTTTTGCCTTGAACGCTGCTGAACCGACTCAATTGATTATTGGTGATGTCAGTGCATTACATGATTTAAATTCTTTCGCGTTCTCGAGCGCTCGCAAACTTTCCACATTAATCGTTAACAACAATGGTGGGGCGATTTTCTCTTTTCTACCGGTTGCACAACATGATGTGTCGTTTGAAGAATTTTTTAGTACGCCTACGCAGCATGTCGATTGGGAAGCCACGGCTCGGGGTTTAAGCGTACAATACAAGAAAGTAGCAACGTACGAAGCTTTGATGAATCAATGGGAGCAGCAGAGCGTGAATACGTTGGTAGAAGCTGTGGTAATATCGCGGGAAGAAAATGTACAACTGCACCGTGATTTGACGAAGAAAATTCAAAGTCATGTTAGTGAACATTTTTGGTTAGATAGCACCACGCGGCCAAAGGTACTGCCACTAAAGCGATATACTTCCAACAATGCCAACAGGACGCTTTTACTGCTGCATGGGTGGATGGGTTGCAAAGAAGATTGGGACGATGTCGTTGAAGAGTTACTGGTGCATGTCGGAGACGACTGGAATATAGTTTCAATTGATTTACCAGGGCATAATCATCTTGTGCCCTCAATTGAATCTATTAGTTCCACCACAAGCGGTCTCAACTACTCAGTCTCCGCCATGGCAGAATGGATTGGTGATTGCTTAGCACAACATTACCAGCTTAGGGAGGTAAATGCGGTGGCGGGCTATTCATTGGGAGGTCGAATCGGGTTGGAATTATCACGACTTTATTCGATTCCACAAGTAACGACAATAAGTAGCAGTCTTGAACCGATTCCGGTCGATGATTCCGGCCGGGCACAGCGAGACGACAAACTCAGTCAGCAACTACAAAACATCTTTCAACAGCAATTGGTGGCTGCCAATCCGACGACCATGTGGGGAGAGTTCTTGGAATCTTGGTACAGCGCTCCCATATGGGGCCATTTGAAAGAACGACGACCTGATACCTATCGTGCGATTCTGGAAAGACGGACGGCAATACTGCAACGCGCAGGAGCTTCCATAGCGCAAGTTCTGTCTGAAGCATCACCTGGACGTCCAGAAAATCGCCGATGCGAACAAGATTATTTTGACCGACGGCACTCTCTGTTGATTGGTGAGCTGGACTCTAAGTATTCGCTACAGTCTAATGCGACTCTAATCTCCGAGAGTGGACATGCACTGCTTTGGGAGTCACCAAAGACGATCGCCCTTCATCTGGCGGAGTTCCTCTCGTGCAATGGTACATCGAAAAATGGTGATGCCAGTCGAAACAACGCGACAGTCTTCGTTGGAAATAATCGCTCGTCCACAGCGGAAACGTTAGATGTGACTATCGCGACTACTTCATCTGGCAATGAGAAATCAAAGGAATCGTCTATACTGAAAGATGGGCAGCGTGAGGGCCTTCTGATTGTGGAATCTTTAGATTATCAAGTTTTTTCAATCCAATTGCTAAAGGATCGAAATCAAGGACTCGGCTGGGGTGCGTCAGCTGCAGCATCTTCTACGATGCAAAATCGAACGGGCATGATAATCGAGCTGCGAGCATTCAATTACGTCGGCTTAGGAGAAGTGAGCCCATTGAAAGGAGTACACGACGAATCGTTGGAACAAGCTCAAGTCCAAATACAAATTTTGCAGGAGAGGCTTAAACTCGATTCACCATCTATTTCACTTATCGAAAACATTGACGCTCTTCTAGACGCCTGGGAACAACTTCTCAATGAGACATGGTACACTAGTGTACGCTTCGGGCTAGAAATGGCCTTGCGCTCGTTGCTCTGGCATGCCAATGGAATGCTACCTTCAAGCAGAGGACTTCTACCGTTAAACGGTTTGCAATCTAGAAATTCGTTGATTCCTCAAACTCAAAAATGGCCATCATTGAAAGTTAAAGTCGGTCATGATAGTATAGAGCGAGATCAAGCAGCAATTTACCAAGGTTTTCGCTCTACACTAGGAAAAATACGAGCTGACGCAAATCGCGCTTGGGATGAAGAGGGAGCTTTGGAATTCGCTTTTGCTTTAGAGGGCTGGGAACTACAAGCACTGAATCGGCTGGAGTACATTGAAGAGCCACTACAGAAAGTAAACGAAGCGGCTTGGTCCTTGGAACAGCAAATAGAAGCTTTGGAACGATTTTATTTGCAAGCTTCTATTCCATACGCTTTAGATGAAAGTATTGGGGATCTTGTCCAAGCCCACCGTAGAAATTGGGAGAGGATACGTGAGAATTTACGTAAAAGTTTTAGTGGGGGAGGTCAAGTCGCGGCTGCGCCTGCTTCGTTCTCAAACCGGCGGTGTTGGGTTTCGCGCTCACGACCAGAATTGCCAAACTAGCACGAGAAGAACTGCAAATCCCAGTCGTCATATCGTCTTGCATGGAATCTGGGCTTGGATTGGCACACGCAGCTTTTTTGGCAGGAGAAGTAGATGCACTTCCCTGTAATACCCCCACTTTGGCCCACGGGTTGAGCACCTACTCCATCTTGTCAGCTGATTTACTATCACCTTCCTTTGCCTCTTATGTCAATGCAAAGGGATTTTTGAATGTCCAATCTTTAGGACGTGCCCTATATGGTTTAAATTTAGACGAAGTACGGACGATGCTACCAGACTTCTGTGAATCTTCCATGCAGCCACACCAAGAAGAGGATAAATACTGCGCTGGTACCTCTTTTAATCGCAACGAAGAAATCAGCATCGTCGCTTCGTTGCACCTGCCATTTAGCGCCGAAACTGCCCATGCTCGATTTACAGATTTGCCGCAACAACCCAGGTGGAGCCCTTGGATTACAAGCGTAGAATATCAGGGTGAAATATCTGAGTGGCGAATGAACGTGAGAGGAATGTCCATATCATGGCGGGCAAGATCTGAAGTACGTCGCGCTCCTCATCTTGGTATTCAATGGGAGTCTGTCGACGGACTACGGAATCGCGGAAGCGTGGAATTTGTGCCGGATTCTGCAAATTCCGGTAACTGCCAAATGCAAGTCCGGATTACTCTGGTTCCACCAGCTCTACTCAAACCTTTGTTTCACGGTGCTTGGATTTTTTTGGAAGATTATCTTCGTGATAAACTTGTTCAGTGGTCATTGGAAATGTTTCGAGACGTCGTAAAAGCAGACTTGGCTTTAGAAAGAGGTGATCTGGAACTTGGAGATGCTCTTTTCAATGCCGTAGAGGGTAAAGCGACCGCCATTGAAGCCACTTTGAATATCGAGAAAAGCTTTGAATGACGCGAATTCGGTTTCCGTACATACCTTGAAGTTAGAGCGCATCGTGGTGCATCGTCATTTGCCCGTGTATAGGGAAAACGCAACTCTGGGCCAACGCGACCAAGCGTTGACTGCTCGTGAAGAAGATTGAACCGATGTTGAAAACCGTGGCGTACGTTGAAACATGGCAACAAAGGTGCATCACCGCAAACACACGATCATTCGCTGTACTCTAATACGATATGAAAATGCTAGTGAGCTATTGGTATTTATGATCCTAGGTTTTAAAATGGAATGCAACGTATGATTGCACCGATTTTGAACCAAGACTTCCTAGCTCTTATAGTTTCTTTAGTTTAGTTGGCTCGCGTCTTGGGGCTTGGGGATAAGAAGGTGCAAGACAAAAGACAAACCAACGAAGAAGCTGTTGTAACGTCGTCAGGGTTCCTCCGGTCTTTTATCCTACATTACCTTTTAGTGTAAAATTCTGTCCGTGACCAGTGACCTTCTGTGTACTGTTTGTGCCACATTCAATGGACAACTATAAGGACGGAGTGCAGCAGAAAGACACAAAGCGAAAAGCCATTTATGTTTTTTACGAGAGAATAGAAGCAACGCGAAGGCCGCAGCGTTAAATTGGGGCGGAGAAAAATGCTGAGCATTACCAGTAGCTTCTGCCTGGAATTTTTTCCTCGCTCACAATATTACGAAGCAGCTCGCCTATTATCATGAAATACTTACCGTGCTTGTTCATAATCTTCATACACATACGCATCGGCCATGCAGCCGCCCCTCCGACCTTAACTGTAAGTTGAGCATTCGTTCCTCAAACACGAGATTTGCTTTGATAGCGCGAGCTGCTAGTTTGTGCATTCTACTAAAATCTTTCTTTGTAGATTGGAGATGTAAATGACGCAGGCACAGAATTCAATGTGGGCGAAGGAAACACCGACGAAACCGGTAGCTATAATCATATCCAGATTGTAAACACTGCTGGTTTGGATCTGGGTCTCATGAATAATCCAGGACCGAGCCCCGCTGCCGAAACCAAATACTACGAGTTCACTATCCTTGCTCCCGGCTGCCTTACTCCCGGAGACGGAGTAGTGACGGTCAAAGCTTCCTACGACACGGACGGCCATTTCACTGGTGCCAACACAGTTGACTTGGAACTCACAGTGGCGGCGTGGGCGCCTCAAACCATGCCGTTGACGGCAGGTTCGGTGTGTGTATTCAAGCCGACATTATGATGATTACTAAAGCACTACAAGCAGTCGTAATTGAACGCAAGAACTTCGATTTTCGCGTGACCCCCATCCTTTCCACCTTCACCATTAATGCAGGCATGACAGACAGCACTGTAAGCGTCGGCGGCTCAGATGGTGAAAAATCCGGTACGACTGTAACAGGTACCTGGGCAGGCAACAACCCACTCGCACCCGGTGACCCTATTTGGTTCATTCTCGACATTGTCTCGCCGACCTACTCTTTCGTTGGTTTTGAAGAAGTAAGCATGGCTGTTGGAGTTCAACCAGTTGAAAATCTTGTAGTCGACAGCGAGGTACAAGACACGGCAATGACCGGTAGTGATCTATACAACGCGGACACGGAATTGCAGTTTTATCACATTCTTCCTCGATCGGTGTACACCGGCGACCCACAACAGCTTGAGATGTCCGGAAAAGCCATTGTTACCTACACGGGACGTCGTCGTCTAGAGAATGGAGAGTATAAAAAACTGACGGAGAATGCCGATTTCTCTTTGAAGGCCTCGTTGATGACTGACGACGGAAGTGGAAGCAGCAGTTTCAAATTGGAAGTATTGTCGATCGTCATCGGAGGTGTCGGGGTCATAGGAGGCATGCTATGATTATTCCGAAAACCGCCAAACGTAATCATCAGTAGATTCATAACCATAACAGATCGCTTGCTAGCCGCGATAGATTAACGATTGAATAACAGAATAAAACTGACATGAATGCCGCTCGTCCGCAGTCTCCATTCGTCCGTACTAGTCGTCCGTCCGTCGTGCATTCGATGACAAAATAAATAAGAAGCGAGCAAAAATAATTACCGAGTATGTTCTTCTAGTCTGTCGCAATTCTACGATACGAAAAGAAAAGCATTATGATCATCAATGATATTGCAGCATGACAGCAACCCCAGTTGTATTATTACCTTCACTGGCTGGTCTCTGGCAAACGGGGCATGACAATATTATTCTTTTGTGGCTCATATCAACGTTAATGGCTCAGCACTCGATATGTATGCATCTCTTGTTCTTTACCCTCTTGTTTCCATCGTCTTTTAATATTGAGCCTAATGAAAAGTTAACAGATGAGTACGGAATCCCTGTTTCCGCAGACGTGGTAAGCGCAACATTTCATGAGCAATTTTATTGATGGGAACCTCTAGATGAAGATAAGGTCATCTCAATTATTGCCTTAGCTAGGGTACTTCCAAAAAGGGGGCCATTTTCATTCAACTCGTCCCGAAATGGATCAGACATTTTATGGACACCATGTGGTATCCATTTCATCCCGAAATAGATCTAACTGGCATTCACGGGCGAAAACATTAGCAGACGTTTATCATCGGCCTACGTGTCCGCGTGAAAAATTTGCATCCTTGCCTGAAACGGATCTCATTCGCAATCGGGTCGGCACGTTTTTCAACAAGAGAAAAAATGGTCTGCAACAACTGTGTTTCACCCATATATACAGCTTATTAGGATGCCGGACATTACTTTTTGTAGTCATTCTTACATAAACTCAATATTTCAATTGTCCTTGTTGGTGGAGCGTCTTGGTGGAGCCAGATTTGATCGGACCAGATAACCCAGATATTTTTATCAAAAGACGTAGCCTAAATACAGGACAAGATTAGTGATGTGTTATTGTCTCCAATGTGAAGAAACAACCAGCGCTTTTTATATTGATGAAAATGAACTTTTATGCATTAATTATTTGTTCAACACAGTTTCCAATGGGATCCCCAAGCTGGAGAATCACGCTAAACATGTATGCTCGCAAGGCATCTCCCATCCCTTCTGCAATCCTCCGATATCCCTCGAATGCCAATCGTCCCTGCAACAAAAAGTTTGCCGTGTACTTGCAAGTAAACGCACCAAAGTTATAACAATCCGTTTGATGGTTTCCCTTTAAAACCTCTTAACTCACGTACTTCCAGTTGCTCAGAGCTGGTATTGCTCCCGCACCCTCTTGCCAAACAATCATTGCAACTTTGAACAAACGCGCAAACTACTCTGTCTCTTCCTCATGCAAACCGTTGTACGAATCCAAACAAAAGATTCGCTTGTTGTCGCAATCAACAATCATGAGCCACCAGTGAACGTTATAGCATGTCGAAAAGAAATGAAACCCTTGGCATCCTCCTTTTAATTCGCTAGCGTACCCAAAAAAAGGAAGTGAATGACCAAGTGGTCTTCTTGCGTGAGCCCATTTCTCCATCATCCATGATGTATGCAGCGTCACCAGAAGATCTCATCTTATTTTGTGCGACACCCTTGCGACTATGGCCAACACCAGCTACGTCTTTAAGTGATAGACTTGCAATCTCCACTCGACGGCCGACCTTGTAACCTTAGTCCACCAACCATTAAGCTTGGCTGGTGTGTTTTTTCAACAGTCAACGAAAAGTGGAAACGTTCTTGCTGTTGCTCTCTAGGCCAGCAAAAGCAATCATGGCAAAAAAACTTAACAACGTACCATTGTCGTCCATAATGTCAATCATGTTGTGATTTACTATCAAATCAAAGATCACAGTTTGGGAGAAACGCGAGCAGATCATAGTTTCTCAGCTTAGTGTTTGCAGTGTAAGTCCTACTTATAAACACAGCACTGGCCCGCTCGAGGTACAAGTTGTCGTGATAGACGACAACCGTGGATAACGGTGCAAACTGAAACAAAATTGTAGTGGTTCCGTATTAAGGCGGGAATCTTTTAAATGGTATTGAATTGTTCTTTGTTATAATTACTTCTAAGAAAAGGATGCCGAATGCAAAAAGTAAAAGAAAATAAGATAGAGGACTGACCACATGCTGCTTGGTCAGATGAACTAGCTAAAAACTAATAAATATAGGCCCTGGCAAAAATTTTCATTTCACAGTCGCGCATAGAACGCAGGCACTGTGCCTTACGCAAGCAACGCAACAAAAAAGCAACAGCAACATTAACCTCAAATTACTTTCAAAACAATTTTTATTGACGATCAAGTCGGAACAATATGGTTTAATTTCAATGATAAATTACCTTGATCAGGTCGGTAAAGATAGGTATTTTTTTGTCTCAGCTAATAAAAGCAGCTCTTAATGAAATAGCAAGGATCCGAGAGAGTGGGACGACAAAATATTGTAGATTTTTACATCATTTATTATCTTGTTTCGCCATAATGTGTTGTGATTTACGCTTCAAAAGCTTTAAATCGATTCTCTCCATAAAAGCTTGATAGCTTTTTTACAGCAGCGGTTGCTTGTTCTGATTTTACCATTTATGTCTTCGCGGATGTGGTCTTAAGCAGAGAATTTTGTTGACATTTTATCACAAAAAGTTTTTAGCTGAACCTCTGCTGAGTACGCTGTTGCAACTATTGCTAGTTGACGCACTTAATTTGTCCCAATTCCTCTGCAGCTTTTTTTGCAAGTTGCCTCGATGTGCAGCAGAATTGATTAACACAAAGAAAATGTCTGTCCTTAACTTTGAAAATGTCCCGGCTTTAATCCTTGAGAATGTCGTCAAGTCATGTTTGGGACTCCGAGAATGAACATTCCGAAAGATGCACGATCTTTTTTTTTCTTTATGTGCACACGATTTCTATGAGTTCCTTAACCGTCGTGATGATCCATTTTCCTGGTTATTTTATTTACATTAATTTTTACAAGCCTTAGGATGCGGATACATGAAAAAATGACATTGTAGATTCTATGCTCGGGAATATGGTATCATACACCCAGAATGTGACGGCATGAAATACAGCAGCGCGGAGCAGTTTGGGAGTGATTCCATTGTAAAACGCTCCAACTCCTCCCGCAGCGTACAGGTCTTGCACCACTTGCCAAGTGTCTCGTGCCACAGTTGAGGAGCCTGCTTCATCCACGCTATTGCCGTTCGTATTCTGAACTAGAGTTTTTACTAAATCGACTATTTCTTGTCGTTAGTTCGTTCGGTGGACAATCTGCTATGCAGGGTACAAAAGCAGCAAAACGTACCTGGGTACACGGGAATCCAAGACGCAACTCCAGAGGCGGCACCAAAGAGAAGCGAGGCTAACCACGGAGCCAGCATCATAGTTTCGTCTGATCCTCCGATGCCACCACCGACTGCTTGCATCAGTAATCCATACACAGAAAAATAAATAGCATCCGAGGGAACTTCACGGAGCATGGTAGTGCCCAAGCCGCGACCCAGAAAGCCCGTCCATCCTTCGGATTTTAGTACGCTGCGTACGCATTCGAGCTCCGACTCTGCCTTGGATGAGGATGCCGCTTGCAACAGAACTTTGACACGTTCCACCGGGTTCACAATAAAGGACGACACAAAACCAGCCGTGGCAGCGGCAATCAGAAACATGGCAGTCGTGGGCGAATCCGTTTGTGAAGAAGCATGCGCCACTTCCCAATTCAAAACGACAGCATTGACTGTAAAAGAACACGCTTTCACTAAACCCTGTCCCATCATCATGATGCGAATACCACCCAAAAATCCTGCAACACCCTCGGTTTCGTACACGTGTCGCATGACCTGCCATGTATCCACTTTCTCGAAAGAAAGTCCTTCGCCATCATCTTCGCCTCTGTGGAGGACTCGATGTTGAACAAAGGCTACTTCTGTTTGTTCAGAGAAATTCATTTGACGTTGCACCTTTTGCGAGAAAGATGGCAATACAGTTGCCTGTAATACTGCCGAAGAGCTGAGACGGACGGGGTCGATTGCTACCGAGGAATTGACTGTTTTGCTGCCGGTTAGCTGTGAATGGGAGTACGTATTGCTTTCCTGCTGATCATCAAAGACTGCTATTGTGTTTTTCCGCTTAGCATTCAGTTTTTCCAGTGACGTTGCTGCCTGAAGTACTTGTGTTTTGATGTTCAATGTATCCAAGGGATGCGCCACCCCAACACCAATAGCTCCAGCCAAGCTTCCGGCTACCAAGCTTGCCGCAGCTACATCCACAGCTTGATGAGATGTCCATACTTTGCGAGCATTTGCTTGTTGAGAGAATGGAGTAAACGAGCGCGTGCTAGGTGTGACGAGAAGGAGAAGGCAAAAACAGTGTAGCGAGCCATGGTAAGTTGATTTCATCGCAAATCGATGAGAAAGCGTACAGTCAGTCGGCGCGACAATAAAGAATTCCGTGCTGGGTTAGAATAGTCAAATCGAATCTTCTTGTCGAAATAGAACGAATCGGCTAAATATGTAATTCACAGTCTTTCTTCCTCAGCATTCGTCAATGAGTAAGTACTTTACTGGTCAGTGAGAGATCGCTCCGTATTGAATGTAATCAGATGCTTGTCAGTGTCAAAGGGATGGTGTCAAAGCTGGCAAGGTCTTTTCAAGGAGGTTGTGGTGATTCCTTCGGCGGAAAGTTGGGTGATTCGATGATTGTTGACATGATGAGTGATGGATATAGTTCGACACGCTCTAAAATAACAAATAACGAATACCGATATTCACGTTATAATAACGTATTATACAAATATCAAAGCCATTTTTCCCAATATCGATATTTGTCGATATTTGTACGCCTGACAGACGGATTTGTGGCATTTTACGCTAAAATGGCTGTATTTTGCGGGCGAAGACAGACGGTCGCCGATATTAATATCGGTTATTATATCGTATAATACGATATTGATATTCGTAAAAATCGAAATATCGATATTTGTCGAACTATAGTGATGGAGAACGCCACCCGCACGCGCTTCGAGAAAGCAACAAAAATCGAAATCGGTGGGGCAGTTCAGTACAATAAAAACCTATAGTCTGTCTTCTTCAAAGTCTGACCAGGTCACACGTCATGTACAGATTTACTATCGACCTGTTCGCCAGGAATGAATCACGTAAAGAAATGAGGCGAGTTTTTCGTCATCCAGTCCGAGAGTCCGAGAGCAAGGCTGGCGCGAAAGTCTATGCAAGACATAATGTATAGAGTTTATTTGTCGAAGACTTCTGAGTGAACTTCTAAGAAATTATAAACTACGACATCGCATATCGCATATTTTAACTACGGGCATCAATATGCTCGGCTCGCATGCAAGGCAAACCTCGAGATTCATAGCTCGACGCAGACATCTCACTTTTTGCTTTCATTATTTTCGCAAGACACCCGTTTCTCAATAACACACACTTGACTCCATGCCAATCTTTAAAAAGATTTTGGCATTCGTTTTTACTATTTTTATCACGTTTGCTAATGCAGGCGAAGATGACCAGCTTGTTATCGGTACGCAGGTGAGGCGAATTCTCAAGGATGCTGGTCATCGAACGGCGTCCAACTTTGTTGAGGAGCTCAATATCGTTTTTCATGAGCTTATCGAAGCCGCTATACGGCGAGCAGAGGCCAATGGAAGAAGAACTGTACAAGCATACGATCTGTAGCGCGCTAAAGTTGCTGAATAAATTCGTAATTTATAAGGCATCAAAGACACCATTCAACGTGCGCCAGACTCATTCATTGACACGCAATTAACAATACCATACAAATAAATAGACTAAATAATGAGACAACTTACTTAGTTATCAAACACTTACTATTGATCAAAGTCCGATTTCAAGTGCGCCATCGCAACAGACCTATGAATGCATCGTATCCTTGACAGCGTTTAATTATGAGCAGTTTTGGCTCGTCTTTCCTTTAAAAATTAAAAGCACGATTTCCTACAGCTAAGTGCATGCTCTAGGCGAGCTAGACGCTGTTGGGGAAAGCATTGGTGTCCATTAAGTGAAGCTTCTTCCTGTTACTCGGGTCGACCTGAGCCCCTTCTTGAAGAAAGCCATTCTGAATGGCATTCACGCGTGGTCGGGCCTAGCTTTTCTTTGTATGCTCATTTAATTGTTGGTCGTTTACCATCTTTGTTTCGCTTATCATTAGTGGCCGACGAAACCCAAAAGTCAGCAACACCCGCAAAATGTCTGCTACGATCAAGAGATTCACAAACAATCCGACAGGATGAAGACCATAAATTCGGGCAGCATCGTCTATGTTGCCAGAGACGAAATAATAAGTCGATGCGCAAATGATCCCCACTGGTAGCGATTCGTCAACGTTAAAGGTAGATTCAGCAAATCCGCCGACCAGGAACCGGACGCAGACCAATGGGCAAAGCTTTCCAATGACCCCCAATGATTCCGAATACCGAATCAGTACCACCAGATCAGCAAACGTCAGAATGAGAACGACAGGTATGCTCCATGCCGCAAAAGACGCCTCGCGCAGCAGCAAAGACTGCATGTGTGGTGAAATAGAAGAAAGATGCGTCAATCCAAGAGTAGCTGTTGCGGAGACCAGAAAGACACCAAGTCCAAATGCATTCGGGGTCTCCTGTGGTACTTTAAGCAATCGGCTTGACAAGACGGATATAGAAGCAGCAATTCCAATAGCCGCAACGTGGCAAGAAAGTCGACTTGCTCGCCGAAAAGCTCGACCACAAATGAATGCTATCAAGATAAACCTAAAGAACAGATAAAGAGCCTGTGCAGATAGCGCTGCAACCAGAATGCTATGTAGATTGGGGGCTCGAAGCGAATGAAATATTCCACGCAAATACGCATACACAACATAGATCACCAACAACACAGTGGTAGTCGTCCATTCGGAAGTCTTTCGTCCCCGAGATGACTCTTGTATTTTAATCGTTCCAAGAAAAACAAAAAAGAAAACCAACAAGTCAATGTTCCCCAGTGCGCTCAATTCAATCACCGTTGCCCCAATGAATCCAAAATCGTTCTTTCGTGAAGAAATTCACAGAAGAGTTAAACAAAGCTGAAATCAGCAGAATTCTACGACAAACGCGTCCCGACTTACTTGAAGATGGTGATATTGACGATGCATGGAAACTTTGAATTCAAGTGCATGTTTCGGCACCGTTGTTAAAACGGTTTGTAAAATCTCCCGAGCCCGTCGTTTTTGTCGTCGGCCTTGTCCCAATATCACGAGCATGTTCCGCAATGGCGCCAACAAATTGTGACACCATACAATGGCTCGATGATCCATTCCAAGATACGGTGTTGTGATCGTGCCTTCATCGTGTGCCAATTCCATGAAATCGGGTCCCATTAACGAGAATCCATAAAACGTATTCATAAAACGATGCTGTGTAGTCTCGGGCGATACTAATTCATCGCGCAATCCACCCGACACGGAAAGCAAGACGAAATCAACGGGCCCCAACGGTTGTCCTAAACTCTTGTGCCATTGCCACAATTGAGGCTCATACGTGACCAGTTTCTGGTGCGGTGTCGCCAACGTAACAATAGTATTCACCAAAGTGGGTTGTGCTTTGGCAGCTGCCAAGCTGACCAATCCTCCGATACTGTGTCCGACCAACAGGATGGATTCGTAGTGTTCGCACGCATTGATTAATCGGAGAATGGCTTGTTCGACAAATCGAACTTGTCGTGTGATATAAAATCCGTGTAAAGCGCTCCACTCTTCGTTGAAATCCACGGTATATATATCCAATACAGTTTCTTGCGAATAATGCAACAGTTGCAAAGCTTGTTGTAATTCGTTCGAGGTCATGGACCGTCCCGTCATGTGTACAGCGTGAGCTCCCAAACTTCGGGCTTGTTGATAATCTCCCGCGTGGCCTGGCACAAACAAGATAGGAACCGAATGATTGTGACTGTTACACCACGAATTGTCTTGTAAATTCTTTACTTTATCGTTGTTGTGCGCAAAGAATTGACGGTATCGAAGATCACGGGCATCGGTGAATTTGAACAAACGATAGGGAGTTTGTTCATTCGTTGAAAGAGGCAATTCTAAGAATCGACGTTGTGACCATGTCATATCACATTCTTTGTGATGATATAGATACTTGTACGCCAAAAACCGTCCCAGCACAATACAGCCGACACTGTATATCATTGCGACGCGATGCGTCCATGAACCACTCATCCTGTAAAGAATCATCTTCGCTGGATCCTCGGCTTTTACTTCGTTTTTAGATCAAATTAATATCAGCTCTCATGACTGACTCGGCAAGTATCAAAATGTTCAACGATACGCTTGATGATTCAAGTCAACAATACCTGGTAACAACAAGAGAGAAGGAGGAACGAAGCATCATCATCATCATCATCATCACAACATCGTTTCACAATCACGAAAACTCGAGACTCAATGAGTATCAATATTATAGTGGTCACGATCGAATTCGGCTCCTTTAAATATTGGAATACTTAGTGAACGAGCGTTATTTCGTGTTCTGTATTTACCTACAGGACGCATGTCACATTGTTAAGTATCATTCACACTCACCAAAATTTCACCTACGTCAACGGACACAGCGTCGCGGTCTACCGTGAACCAAGAGTAAACTCCACCAACGCTTTGCCGAACCAAAGTCCGTATGTATAATCGATTTGCCATTTATTTTCGTGCACCCCGTCCATTCGAAGGAGAGAGAGAGAGGGGTGCCAAAAGTCCTACCCCTCATTTCTCTGGAAAAAAAAAGACTTTTACTAACCTTTTGGATACAAGCCACACAACAGCCTTAGAAGTATCTGGGACGGGGTGTGTATTTACCTTTATTTCCCAGCCATTTTGTATCTGCTTTCTTGCTATACCTTCTCGCTTTGCACCTTACCAACCAAAAGGAACGCAATTGAGATTTTTACCGTACGCAAACAAACCACAGCATGAATCGAAAAGAATTCTTGGCTAGACTCGTTGTCAGCGCTGTTTGGTTGCTTACAGTCATTACAGCCCAACAGATTGGGGTTGATCTTTGTGCTTGTCAGCCCGCCGTATATTCCGTTCGTCTACAATTCAATTTAACTTGCAGTGATGCGACCATAGCGGCGGGTCTTCCTGGCATTGAAGATACGACTTGTCTAGTCGATAAATCAACAGACGCGAATCTAACGGACTTTGTGCCCACCATGATCAATGAAATACAATTCTTTGAGACGGATCAAGAAGGAAACATTGTGCAACAAAATCTCTTTGCGGATGGTTATGTGGATGGTGAGGTTTTGAATTATACGTCCTTTCTGCTGCTAAGTAATGCAATTGACGTCGTGAGCTTGCCCAGTGCCTTGTCGGTCTTTGCGACGGGACAGAATGCGGCGGGAGAACCCATCATTAATACGTGGGCCATTGAATTCACGAACGATTGTGCGGTGCATCCCGTAATCACCACTGGTCAGAGAATTGGTTGGACGGTATTTGTAAGTAAAATTGAATCGCAAACATGTATTTATTGCTGGTCACAAAGCACCTCATTTTCCATTATTTTTGTTTGTTTCAGAAGGAAGTACAGGATCCTCCGGTGGAGCCGCTCTTGTGTCCGTTGGTTAGTTCGATGCCCAGCGAGGTCACTACCATCGTTCCAACGGTAGCAAGAACGGAGGCTCCCGTTGGAGCGCCTGCTCTTGTACCAGAGGGGCCATCTTTGAGCCCCGTCGCAACGTTGGCTCCTGTGGCGTCGCCACTGGCCACTGGAGCACCGGGAAATACTACTATGAGTCCGATTGCAGCGGCAACACCAGCTCCTGCTACGACTACCGCCAGTCCAGTGGCCGAAAGGACACCTGCGCCTGTCACGACTACTACGAGTCCTATGGCAGCGGCAACACCTGCTCCGACTACAACTACCGCCAGTCCAGTAGCCGTGAGGACACCGGCTCCGGTTCTAATGCCCAACGCTGCACCAGTGGACTCCACGCAAACTCCCGTTGCCGGAACAACGTCTGCTCCGGTGGCGGCATCCGTGCCCACAAGTGCACCAACTCTTGTTTCCGATCTTCCATCCATGACTCCCAATGTGACTGCCGTGCCTGTCCCGGTGCCAACAAAGAGCCCAAGTGTGGAGAAGACAGCTGCTCCATCGTGTGAAATCAGTGGAAAGCGGCAATCGAACCATGCCAACGTGTCGTCTCCTGTAGGAGGGAAGCGAGCGCCTAATCGGTCCATGTCACGCCGACGAAGCAAGCCGGAAGACTCTGCGGATGCTCCCATGAAACGCAAGAGAAATAAGCAATCCTCTGATGTCACTGAGAAACGAAGAAGACGACGACGAAGAAAGCGGGACGACCGTGCATCGCCATCTCGTAATAGGAATCGAAGAAGGAGAAGACCAGGAAATCGTCTCCCCTTGTCAAGAAAAGGATCGAACAAGGCGTCTAAGAAGGATTCGAAACATGATAGCAAAGCCGCAAACGGAAAGCGACGAGGTTCTGATTACGAAGGGTCTGCTCACAGACAATTACATGTCGGTCCTCACGCCCCTTATGCATACCCCAGTGGGTGTCCGGAGCCTCTCCCATAAGTCGTTGTGGCGACCAGTTTGATTACCACAGCCTTTTGGCAACCCTGTATATCTCTTGGCGACCTTCGTTGTCTTATTGTCAAAAGCTTTCCAGAAAGCTTTACTGATAAAGACTGTGATTTAAAGTCTAATGGCATTTGGTGATTGTTATAATTATGTGATTTGATCACGATTTGCTGACGTGTAGTAATGCATGGCATTTAATGCGTATTCTCCACAACATTGACTTAGCTGTGAAGGGTTTAACACTTGACTCAACTCCAGGCTTTTGTAGCTAGTGCAAGGACTACCAGGTATGGGCCGATTGAGGTTAGCGTTCTTCTCGGCGGACATGATGCTTGCCAAATTTTTTGTTAGTAACAGTCCATGATAGTGTACTTTATAAGATTTGAATTCTTTTGGTGAGTCAAGCCAAAGATTCCTACTTTACAAGTCTAAGATTTAACTACAATTTTTCTATCATAACAAAATTTTCTTAAAGTGGTCGCGTCGTAGCGCAATCCGATTATGCATCACGTGAACTTTTACGAGGATAGAACCTCCTGACTGTAATCTTTCATGTAGCTGTTATAGGATTGATTCTTGTCGACCGCATTATTTTCTCGCCACTTTTTGAAAGCATCTGGTTTGAAAGTCCCCAAAACAACTTCGTCCTGTTTCATTCTATCAAGCAAGTGACAATACAACACAAATCTGCTTCAGCATTCACCTCTCGGCAACATAATTTATTTGATCTTTTAACTTGAGACGGGAGTTTTTCATGATGAGATCAAAATTACAGCTACTAGTGGCAGCCGCTTTATGGGCTCGACCAAGCATGGGTCAGGCAGTCGGAACAGATCTCTGCGCTTGCCAGCCTTCAACCTATGAACTCACTCTCGACTTCGGACTTGTGTGTAACGATACAACGGTAGGAGGAGAAGGCATCTTTGATCAGGACTGTTTAATCGCCACTCGTCTCCCAGACACTGTGAACGTAACTGATCTTGTGCCGGTGACTGTTTCCGAGATCCAAATCTTGGAATTGGATCAGTTTCAAGACGTCGTTGGTATCGTCATCTACAATGAGGGGCCTTACTTCGATGGAGACGTCGTCACGTACACATCGATTGTTCGTTCGACTCCTGAATTCATCAACCCTGTTACATTGCCGCGAGGATTCCAAGTATCCATTGTTGGTAACAACGCCGAGGGTCAACCGATCATCAACACTTGGGGTATTCTTTACGATAACGACTGTGGTATCTTTCCTCTTTTGACAGAAGGTCAGACGATTGGCTGGACCATTTTTGTAAGTCTTTCCTCTTGACACTCAGGATTGTTGCTACTTCAGACAGAAAATCTCACTTCATCTCTTCTTCCAATAGACTGACCTAGGGGATCCTCCTCTTGCTGTGTGTCCCATTGCCCCTCCTACCGAATTCCCTACTGCTAGTCCTATCCTAGCTAATGAAACAATGGCTCCAACCGTTTTGAGAACCAGCGCTCCAACAGGTAGCCCGGTCGCTCCTGTCGCTACCCCGACGGACGCCCCTGTTGTTCCACGAACGGATGCCCCAGTTGCTACCCCTGTAGCCCCCCTACCAACTCCGGTAGCCCCTGCTCCGACACCCACGGCTCCGATGCCTGTTCCAACAGCTCCTGTGCCTGTTCCGACAAGAAGTCCAGTAGCTCCTCCAGTTCCTGACATTGTACCTGTAGATCCGCCAGTTGCGAGCCCCGTGTCCCCACCGATTGCCAGCCCCGTGTCCCCACCAATTGCGAGCCCAGTCTCGCCACCCATCGCGAGCCCCGTGGTCTTACCTACAAAGTCACCCACTGCTGCCATGCCCGGTTCGCCTGTTCCTCCTGTTTCTGGAAAACGTGGGAATACCAACAACGTCGTTGACACGGAGGATGACAGCTACGATAGTGGCGCCTTGGAAGGCCGTGGAAGTACAAGTCAGACCAAGAAGAAGAGCAGACAATACAGCGGTAAAATGTCCAAGATCTCGAAGAGCAAGTCTGGAAAAGGAAAGGGTGGTTCAAGCGGAAAAGGAGGCTCTAGTGGAGGCTCAAGCGGAAAAGGAAAGGGTGGTTCAAGCGGAAAAGAAGGTTCTGGTGGTAAAGGAGGTTCCGGTGGCAAAGGAGGCTCCGGTGGTAAAGGTGGTTCCGGTGGCAAAGGAGGCTCCGGTGGTAAAGGTGGTTCCGGTGGCAAAGGAGGCTCCGGTGGTAAAGGAGGATCCGGTGGCAAAGGAGGCTCCGGTGGAAAGGGGAGCTCCAGCGGAAAAGGGGGCTCCACCGGAAAGGGGGGCTCAAGTGGTAAAGGGCATGTCCATCATTCAAGTAAGTCCAGCGGAAAGGGAGGCAAAGCTGGGGGAAAAGGAGGATCTGCACGCATATAAGCGCAGCCTCAGGATTCTTGAAATGTGAGTCAATATTTTTGTTGCAGGAAACCTTCACTGTCACACAAAAATGCATTGTAACAGCGGTATCGCCTTTTATAGACATGATATTTATATATGCAAATTCTGTTTGAAATATACTTAGTCGTTTTATTAAAGAGAGAATAATTCTTTTAGAATGACCGCGTTGTTTACCAACCTTCTATTTTCACTTCTTCTCTACCTTTATGCAGATCCAAGTTGAGCGTTGTACTCTTGCGCGACTTGGATGACACCACCTACATTCCAAAAATCGACTAATATAAGATTTGGGTCTTTCCCACCGTTCACGATGGAACATGTTTTGATATGCTGCCGGAGAAAGGCAGCATCGTTCAATTCTGTTGAAGCCTCGCTGTTCGCGACTCGCGTAAAGACATTGACACCAAAAAAGCTCCGTGTGCTGGAGGTTCCACCACGTGTTACTACACAAGCATCCTCCGGATTACTAAGAATGGCCGCCGCATCATCGAATTCGAACCTCGTCTCCATGGCGTAGGCAAACCAATCGTGAAAGCCAACAGGGCAACCACTCTCGCATGTTTGTTGTCCATTGTAAATGAAGAAAAGGATTCGTTTGTCCAGATCGATCAGCTCGCCCAAAGTCGGCCACGGTGTCGTTGGCCCGGGATGAGCATACAATCGATCCGCCATGGAAACACCCGCATCATTGACGACTTGCTCCATAATCGAGTAAACCTCCGTCAATTGAACTGTACCTCCCAAATCATCCGCAATCTGTGTGGGAATAATAATGACTTCATTGGGATTTTGTTGCAAGAAGTTATTGATTCCAGCAAACACCACAAAAGGATCCGATGTCCCAACGAAGCACACCCCGTGCACCAAGGACAATCGTAAGACACCGTCCACTTGACACAAACCGATATCAATCGACAAGCCCCGGATACCGGCTTGCAGACCCGCCAATAAATTCAAGTCATGATTCGGGATAAAGAATTTCGATTCACGATCCGCGTGAGCATTGTGCATGGTCGCAAAGAGAGTGGCATTGACCGGCATAGCGCACAAATTCGACAACCCATTGCAAGTGCGTGTCGAATTGTTGATTGGAGATGACACCGCGATTGGCTGCGCGACGGGAACCAGTGTCGGTGCCGCCACTTCGTTACGAATGCTCGGTGACAACGACTCGACCCGTGGTGGTGGTGGTACGGGAGCTTCCGTCGTCTGCAATACGGATGGTGAGCTACTCGGAGCAGCCGCTGGACGACTCGTATTCACCATGGACGACGTCGTATTGACTTCAGCAGCAGACGATGGTCGTAATTGAGCATTACGATCATTGACAACTTGCATCAAATCCCCTTCATCCCAGAAATCCACAATGACAAGATTGGGAGACAAACCACTTTGTTCCGAACATTCCTCTAAATGCGACGACAAGAAATTGGCTTGATGCAGTACTGCCGACGCTTCCGGACTGGGAATTTCCAAAAACAAATTAATGCCATAAAAATCCCGTGTCCCACTTCCACCTCGTGTAATCCCACACGCCCGAGCCGCATCTTGTTGAATGGCTTCTACGGAATCAAACACAAATTCTGTTTCGGCCGCATACGCAAACCAATCATGAAATCCTCGAGGACATTGAATTGACGTACAAGTTTCGTCACTGTTGTAAAAAAACAACAAAAATCCGTTGATCGGTATCAATCAATTCTCGCAACGTCGGCCACGTTCCTTCATCGTAAGCATACAAGCGATCCGTCATGGATTTGCCGGCACTATCGACAATGTTTTTCGAACAATGGCGCAACGTCTTCGACGATCCGCACGGGTTGGGCACCCGAATTTTCAATCTGTAACGGCATCAATAGCACTTCCTGAGGATGTTCCGTCAACCACTGATGCAGTTCGGTCAACAAAACTTGTGCTTCAGAAAAGCCAATGACACACGTTGTATGCATAAACGCCAAGACGGTGCCGTTGGGGGTCGAACAAAATCCCAAATCCATATTGAGTCCCCGAATACCGGCTTCCAAACCGGCTTTCCAATTTTGGTTCTGATTGGGCAATAGGGGTGATACCGAACGATCCGCATGCGCATTGTGCATCGTGGCAAACAAGATTTCTGACACGGGAATATCACACAAATTCGACAATCCATTGCACGTTGTGTCTTGTGATGGGGAAGGTGCCGTGGTAGGAGTAGAGGCGGTCGTCACCGCCGTCGCGTATACCACCGTGAGCGAATCAAAATAGTCGTCGGTACTGTCTTGTTGCAATAACGACAACAATTCGTCTCCCTTCGTATCCATAACATTCGCTAGTTGCAAGGAAGTCACAGTATTATTGGCTTGCTGTTGTTGTTGTGTAGGAACGATCTTTAATGTCGTACGCAACGCCGCCCGATCATCTTGTTGTTGTTGTTGTTGTTGTTGTTGTTGTTGTTGTTGTTGTAATTGTCGTCCTGTCTCTTGTTCGTCTCGTACAGCCACTAACATTTGCGAAGTCATGGAAACATCATTCAATCGCACGGCCGGAAGATTCAAGGCATAGAATCTCAACAAGGCCGATTCGTACGATTGTGTTTGTGCTTCCGTCATGACTTGGCGAGTCGGTTCTAATGTGACAATGACATTGACGCCTTCTCCTGTCAATACACTTGTTTCTTCGTCTTCTTCTTTTTGTTTAAAAGAAAAAAGAACGGGAAAGGCAATCGCACCACCGACAACAATCACAAACAGCAATAGGGCAAGAATCCGTCCTTGACGTTTTTGTTGTTTGTGTTGTAATTCATTATTGTGAGTAGGTGAAGGCATTTCTGTCGTTGAAATTTGTGCTTGCTTCGATGACAATCGATCGATCGTTCGTTCGATCGATGAGGATGCTCTAGGAATGAGTTATACGAAAATGAAGAATAGAATAGGCCGAAGGAAGGAAGGAAGGAATCGACGAAAGGAATCGACAAGGAGGATGTGTTTTATTGCATGTGGAAGGAAAAAAGGCAATCAATCGCGACCGAGCCGTTTTTTCTATCTATCTCGCGTGATCCGTCGTTCCGAGTCTCTGTACACATGAAATAGTAGATCAGAACGTGTTTCCGGTACTCATAGCTACTGTTCGTATTACAAACGAGCGAGCCAATCGTTCCAACGATTTCGCGCGAACGAAATATCAGTCACTGATGGACTCCGGGTTGGTTTCTTGGGTGGGATGGGTGTAGACCTCTGTCCGTTCTCCGTTTAACAGGGAATTCCCAACTGGGATCCCAGTTCAATTCCCTTCCTCGTTCATTTTCCCAATTCCCTGTTTAACAGGGAATGAGTTGATGGACGTCTGACCGGCACTCAGATGCCTTTATTCCTTTGTTTGCGCGGTAAATCAACAGAAAATCTCTAATCTAAAGCGTCAAGGATTAGGGACTGACTACCATATTTCGTACACGAGACTCATTAATTCGAACGGGGAATGCTCCCAGTTCACTCCTTGTTCGATCAAAATCCCTGTTCACTCCCTCCCTGTTGGAGTGAACTGGGAACGGACAGAGGTCTAGAGATGGGTGTGGGTGTGGGTGTGGGTGACTCCGTGCATTGGTTCGTGCAACATCACGTGGGGATGGCATTGGTGTCCGTTGAAACCTCTATTTAAACAAATACGTAACGGTACGACACAAAAACTTGGTTAAGATTGAACAATCTGTCTACGTCTACGTGGTATCCAAAACAGGTGGGGGTATCTTTCCGGCCGTTGTTCTATTTCAAAATACCATCGAGAAAACAGTACACTTGACACCCCACGCGATCTATTTACAACAGCATTTGTCTTCTTTTTTTTTTGATATCTTTCATTTGCATTCATTCATTCCTTCATTTTCATTTCCTTCTCTTTCCTCTTCTTGCCTTGAATAGGAAGCAAGCAAGCATTCCAAAGGAACACTTCTTTGTTCGAAAACAACTTACTTACATTATTATCATGAAGAAAGTAGCAGTTTTGACTCTCTTGTTTGTTTCCGTTGCGGGGGCGTTTCAACCCGTTCCCCTTAACTCCCAATCTCGTGTGATTTGTTACTCCTCCTCCTCCTCCAATAACAAGAAGAAAAAAGGCTTGGAATTGCCCAAATCGTCCTTTGATGTCGGTAAATTCTTCAATGACGCCGAACAAGCCCGTGAAGATTTGCAAGCTGCTTCGGCTAGTGTCTTTTCGGAAAAGAGTTCATTCGAGGACAATCCGACAGTCACTCAAATGCGCAACAAATTCGATCAATTGCGCAATAACTTGCCATCGTTCGATACCAACAAATTGATGGAAAGTTCGAATGCTCTCAAAGAAAACTTGATGAGCGGTGAATTCGGAACCCGCGGAGAAGGTTATGTCATTGCACAATTCAGTCTCATGGCATTTATTGTCGTAGGGACAATCCCGTTCCTCGGTGATGTACTTACCATTGTCTTGGGACCGGGAATGTTGTTGAGTGGCATTGCCGTCATGGTCTTGGCCGTTCAAGACATTGGAAGTGCCTTGTCGCCGTGGCCTGTCCCCAATTCCAGCACGGAATTGAAAACGGATGGTATTTACAGTCAAGTTCGTCATCCCATGTACGCCGGAGTCATCGCGGCCTTTGCTGGATACAGTTTAATCACTGGTTCCGCTTGGCGTCTGTTGCTCACGGTCGCCTTGTGGTATGTGTTGGAGGAAAAAGCCAAATACGAAGAAGAACAGTTGCAACAAGCGTTTCCGGGAACCTACCAGGCGTATCAGAAACAAGTGGAGGGGAAATTCTTGCCCAGTGATTGGTCTTTGGAGACGGTCATGACTTTTTGCCCAACAAGAAGGAGAACAAGCCCTAACATGAATGCGGTAGAGGAAGTGACACAAACGAACAAGCGAATTACTACTCTTTCGTACTTTTTTTATCGGTACGCACACTTCCAACGAAGCGAGCCGCTCCCGCACCTCTTCTCCATAGAATGTACTCTACGCTAACGTCTTATTACAGAGTTAAAATTCTTTACCATATGAAGGTGTATTTCATTCTATTTTAGGGCTGCAGGACGCTCAACAGTTCCTGTTCGGACCGGAACCCGCCATCAATGCCCCCCGCACGAATCAGCATCGTTCCCTTGCTTTCATAAATCGAATCTTCCAACTGTTCCTCTTCGTCCAAATGTTCGACGCGCAATTGATCAATTTTCATTTCAATCGTGTCAGCCATCAAATAGCGATGAACGTAAGTCTTTTTGTGTTGTCCGATCCGGTGCACACGATTGATGGCTTGACTGTCCAAACCGCAATTTAACAAGGGCTCCACCATGAACACGTGGGTTGCCTCCAATAACGTCAATCCTTCGGCACCATTTTTGACATTCAACAATAACACGGTACACGCACGATCGCGCAAGAACGTTTCGGAACGTGAGCCGATGTGTCGCATGCTGGTGGCGCGGGCCAGCAACACTCCATTTTCCGTCAATGCTCCTTGGACAATATCCAACATGTCTTCCCATTGACTAAAGATGACACCTTTCTCGCCCTTGTCGCGAATGTCCAAAACATCCGCTACCAACCGCGTCACTTTGGTACCCCAACTCCCTTTCACGTTCCTTCGGCAACGACTGCCGTCGTCGTTGCGTTTTGCGGTGGCAATCATGACTTCACTGGGATCGGTACGAATGCGGCAACGCATGGGACACGCAATAAGGCGAGAACGGGCCTTCAGATCTTCGAGACAGGGTGATAAGTGGTACGAGTGTCCGCAGCGGAGTACGGCTCGTTCACTGCCAAAGCCGGAAAGACACAAAACACAACGATCACTTTGGTCGTCGTCCTTCGGATTGTCTTCTTGTTTCGTTGCTTCCTCCACGGCTTGATTCCTCAAAAATCGCAATGTATCTTTGGCTCGTCGCAAATCTCCCATAAACATGGCAGCTTTCGCGGCATGGTCGTGATAGCGAGTGTGTACATCGAACGGAACGACCACGGCATTCAACTGCTCCTCACTCAAAGTCGTCACGTCCTCATTATCGTACAATATCCGCATGGAGCTTTTACATTGTCCTAGTTCATCCAAATCGTTCAACAAATCCAAGTGCGTCCTCCACATCCGCCACGCGGCGGCTCGTTCCCGTCGCTCGGCTTCCATGACTTCCCAAAACAAACGCGCGCGCTCGCTGATTCCCGCGTCCGCCACATTCGCTTTTTTTGAAAAAGGAAACTCCGAAAGGACCCTTGAGGATAGCATGGAGCGATGTCATTAACAACAAAGTCACACGATCTGGGGCTAGTTCTTCCAGATTTTCTCCAATCTTGCAGTGCTGACACTTGGGGCCCATTTGCAACCAATCCGCCTTACAAACTCGGCAATGACTATTCTCGAAGCGTTCCTCCTCATCAGGAGAAGCCGATAAATTGAGGATCGAGTGCATGCATTGCTTGTGTCCTCCCGCAGGGCATCGGAACCGCAGCACTTTGTTGGTCAAAACATTGTGTAAGCCGTCTTCCACTAACGCCTCTTGGGCTCTTCGACTGGTTCGATTGTTTTTGCCTCCAATACCATCACGAATTCGCTCGATACGACTATTAATCGCAACTCGAAGGCCATTGACGTCGCCAAACTCAGGAAATGCTATGATTCCGTCACTATTTGTGGTATCCACTGTGTTTCGAAGATATCCATCCATATCCTGGACAACTTTTTCGCAAAAAGCTTTCTGTTCATTCTCACTTCCATGAAGACGCAGCAAAACTAAGAAATCATCCCACCAATTGTCATCCCAGCAATCCTTTATAGGCTTGTTCCGAGACGACGTGTGCATCACGCGGAGTTCAATCTCCAGCCTTTCTCTTTCCTTGTTTTCTTCGCTGAGCTTGCGATGGCATTCTGTGTGAATTGATCTGAGCACGTCTAAGTACAGCGACTCAATTTTTTCCTCCTCTGCTTTCATTTTCTTTATCTTCTCTTCTATCAAATCAACCGCGTCTTGATCGTTGTTGGCATCCAAAAGTAACTGCAGAGAAAGCGAGGCATTGTGCAAACAATGGAGTCTTTGAAGCGGGTCGTTAGCAATATCTGCTTCATAAAGCTGAATTTCAAGACCAGCATAAACTCCAAACGTGTTGGTATCCACTGAAGTGAAAGAATCACGACCATCGTTGTAAAAGCTTTTGATTACCACTCTCCAACTTTTGGATTTGTTCGTACGAAAATTACTGATAGTTTGCCAGTGCGTTGCGGCGGGAGCCTCGGAGAATGGTAATATTATAGATGCAACGTCGACAAACTCACCACCGACCGCTGCACTCGACACCTGCAACATTATCTCTCGAGCGTGCAAGCATTTGATAGTGAAATGTTGATTTCTCTCATTGCTTACTGCTGGCGGAACGCAGGCTATGGAGCGAACCGTCATTTGAATGATCTTCCGGGCACCCTCAAAATCAATTCTCGTCCAAACTTCACCAGAATGGCTACTGCATTCCCAATCCGCAACGAAACTACCACTTTTGATTACACGCTGTGGTTCGCGAAAACCAATGGAGCCAGTTAGCAGAACCTCCCCTGTTGTTAAAGTAGGAACCGCATTGGCTTCTCCCAACGCAAGGGACTCCTCATAAAGCCTGCAGCTTTCACGCAGGAGTTCGGCGTCACTCACTCGTACTTCAATACCTCGTTTTTTGGCTTCAACTTTCAGCCTTGCAATGGCACCCATACCGTTTGTATGGAGAATGACGAGTCGTTGTGATTCTTCACATTTTTGTCTGGCGTCATCGATAAAGCGATGTAAGATCTGACTCATCGTCATAACGCGTGATGCAAGGCCTCTCTCACTTTCGTGATTTGACGGGGAAGCCCACCTACGTTTTGTACCGTGGGCAAGTCCACTCGAACCAACCTGGGGATGACAACATGCTGCACGTAGTTTGTGAAGACGCTCAGTTAATACCTGAATTTGGACCACCTTTCTCTTTTTACCAGTCTTTGTCCGCTCAGTAACATCTCCAACCAACGCCACGGTCTCTTCAAGCTGACGGTCATAAAAATATTTCTCTACCGAAGAAAAATTCAAAATAGTTTTCGTTTCGGCTTGTTCAGGAACACCCATCTGTTCTCGAACACATGGCAAGGCTTTTGTTGAGCGCCAAAACACATGGCGCAGTAGACTTGCAATTCTGCAGCCTATAATCGATTGCGGCGATGAGGGACCAAAGCACTTTTTGAACCAAGCTGGATGACAGAATGGTTCAACCCGCAAAAACAACAGCAAACCGAACAGATCTTCAAGTTTCCCACGCCCAATCGGGGTACCTGAAACACACCATCTATGCACGGCATCTAGCTTCAAAGCCATTCGCGCGGATGCTGCTGTAGGAGTCTCAACTCTCTGCGCTTCGTCTAGACAAACCCTCCACCACTCAATCGACTGCAGAGGTGACGGAACTACACGGTAACGTTTCCTTCGCCGTAAACTACACTGGCTCGAAAACATGGACTCCTCTTCACAAGAGGCAATGAATTTATTGTCGTCGGAATGGCCTAAATCGCCCATCAAAGCATCAAAAGTCATGAGCACAATATCTGCTGTTGCGAGCACTTTCGGATGAAGAAGTTTGATAGATTCATCTAGCTTTCTTGCACCCTGCATCTTCGTTACTCTATTGATTCCTTCGTAAATAAGAATATTCATCTGCGTCTTATCCGCTCTTAAAGTGTGCCTTTTGATCTCACGTGTCCATTGATTCAAAATTGCTGCTGGCGTTACGATCAATGTCGCCGCACTCTTTAATTTTCTTTTCTTTGAAAATACACAGCATGGACAAAGCTGATCTTCACACAAGCCGCATTCGATTGTCAGGTTCGTGTATCGTTGTCGAAGATGAACTGCCTTCGTTTTCGATCTCATTTCGTGAACTGTGTTAAAAGAGGCACAAAACCAATGCATTGGCTCTTCACAAGATTTGCATATAACAATCGGTTGGGACTTAGCAAGACCACTTCGAGCAGTCGAAAAACAAACCAACTTGGAACATATGCAAGAACCCACATTGTCATCATCTAGCCATCTTTCTTCTATGGCAAAAGGCTTTCTTGATACATCTGGAGTAACGACCTGAAAGTTCACTTTAGCCTCTTCAACTTGCTCTTCTGACGCGTTTTGTGCGGAAACGCAGACGGCGGCACTTTCATCCTTCACTGAGTCCACATCCGACTCTTCCGCTTCCGCAAATTCAGCTAAATCTTCCACAACTCCAACTTTTTGTTTTTTATTCGAATCATTGACCTTATTGTCTTCTTCGTCGTCTAGAGTTTTTAGAACCGATAGATCGACTTCTCCAGATGCATCGTCATCAAATACAAGTCTCCGTTTCACAAAAGGCATCTGGTTTATAGTTCGCGAACATTCTTCCACCGGACGTGGATTTGCTAAAATGCATGCCAGTACCTCCACTGTTTTGCCCAGCCCCATGCTCTCGGCCAATATTCCACCGCGCGTATCGGAATTGGTGGCACGCACATGCTGCGTGCTTCGTTTACGGCTTTTGCCAACCAACCCATAAAGGGATTGTACAGTAACACATCGTTCGCTCCTTCCCATTCGGTTAGCGATGGAATATCGGCATTCAAGACGCGCCACGCCAATTTCCATTCTTCTCCGGCTACGCCCGTACCGCTTTCTCGCTGTAGCATCCAACGTACAGCGTGTTCTTGGTAAGGCCGTAACGTAGGGACTAAACCCGGAATACACATAGGCAGTTGTTGGGCTTCATGTTGCATGGCCGCTACCAGTTGAACATTGTCCGTAACGGAATAGACTTGCTTGGCCGAAGGCAGCAACAGGTTCTCGGAAACTGGAGGAGCTGCAAACAATGTCTCGAGAATGATTCGCAAATCCATGACCGGCTGTAACTTTTTTGAACGCCACGCCATGACATTGGTACGAACGGGCACAAAGGATGGATGACACAAACGAAAGGCCGTTTCCGTCAAGTACAGTTGCAAACGCCACGACTGATCCGCTCGTTGCACCAAAATAATTTGCAAAGTACGATCCTGTGAAACAGCCCGTTGGAACACTTCTTGTTGGATTCTCGTGGCTTGAGGACATAGAAGGGAAAGGACCACTCGGATTCCGTGAGGAGTCGTGATGGATACTCTACGGCCCTTGGAGTCGCAAGGAAACATTACGCCAATATCCCGCGTCGATTCTATTAAGAAGAAATCATGATGCTCATGATCCGTCTCTTCCGTACCTACAACGCCATTGTACTGAAGTAGCAGAGGCTCATCGCTGTTGCTATCAAGTGAAACAATTTCCAACTCCACGTTGGGAATGATCACCGATAAAGGTGTTGAAAAGTGCACAGTTTTCTGATTCCGACGTGATTTCTTCTTTTTCTTTCTGTATTTGATGTTTCGTGGTGTTTGCTCCATTTCCTCGTCCGTATCGACGAGTTGGGCGAGTTCTTCAACAATTTCCGTACGATCCGGCACGAGCACCTCTTCCGCCAAGATCCACTCCAACGAATGTTGTGGTAACGCCTTGCGGCCGCTCCATTCGTCCGTTGCTACTTGCTTCTTTTGAGGAACCCATTTCCGTCGTCCCATCTTGTTTTATTTTCAAAGCGAAAGACGAAGAAGAAGAAGATGATGATGATGAAATCTGTTCGTTTGGTTCTGGTGAACACGAACTCTTGGCTGCCGTGGAATGAATGAATGAGCGAAAATCGGCGATCGTAGACCCTGTTTCAATACCGCTACGATTCGAGGTGATGTTTTGTACCTTGTATGGGTTTCGAAAAAGGAGCCCGCGCCGCATTTTTTGTGTAGACACAACACACCACTTCGCTCACAAAAAAAATCGCGAAACAATCCAAAGGAGAATACTTTCACTCAACAACTATCATCATCATTCATTATATGTTATGAAAAAAGCTCCCGATGACACAACAACATGAAATTCCTACTCGGAATAAACAAATTGACTCATGACCATCCTAGCTCGTTTCTAACTCATGCGCATCGGTACCCAGTTTTTAAGTAAAATTAATCGTTAAATTTATTCCCAATTTCCTAAAGTCAGAATGCAATTTTGACATTCGGACTGATTTTTTAGGTTACTACTTTTTACGAGAAAGTATGCTGCAAGCTCAGGACTCAGGACTATAGTTCGACACTCTCTCAAATACCAAATAATAACGAATATCGATATTCACGTTATAATAGCGTATTATAGCAGTGCCATTTTTCCCATTATCGATATTTGTCTATATGCGTACGCCTGACAGACGGGTTTGAGGCATTTTCCGCTGAAATGGCTGTATGTTTCGGGCGAAGACAGACGGTCACCGGTATTAATATCGGTTATTATATCGTAGAATACAATATTGATATTCGTGAAAAACCAAATATCGATATTTGTCGAACTATACTCAGGACCCTTTACAGCCAAACGTTCAAAAACTCGGAACGAAAATCGAAAGACACGTGACACGTGACACATCGGAACTCGGAACATGGAATGACACAATCACAAATCACAAGTCACAAGTCAAAAGTGTAAATTATAACACATGACGGCAATGACCAATGCTGCAAGTGACTGGCATTAAGTCTTTTTTTCTTTGACACTTGTCCTTTAGAATTCTGAGTTACCTTCTCTACCTGGTAATAACGGAGGACGGAGGAACTCTCCAGTCTTTACTCTTTACTAGTTAATAAAAAGAATAATCCAAGTTGTTGAGCGTTGAGTTCATGACCCTTCTCTGGAATTCTGAATTCTGACTTAGTAAAGAATAGAAACCCCCTTCGTTCCCGAGAGAAAGCCAAAACCTAACTTGTGGATCTCTCGCTAATGACTCCATCATACCCCAAGGCAGCTAAATGAGAACTTCCTCCTTTTTGTCGAATGCAGGTCAATCATTTCTTAGTTTCATAAATCTGAAATTCCTTCAAACGAAAGTAGTTCGAAAACATCTCAACTAAACAAAGAAAATGAGATTCCTCCTCTCCACTCTCGCGCTTCTCGGTTTCGCCAACCTGGCCTATGCACAACTTCCTCCCACCCTTACGGTAAGTTCAAAAATCCATCTTCTCTGTGCACTTCTGCGGAGCATTGGATTTTACAAGCTCGACGACGAAGAAACAAATTGTTGTGTGTGTGTGTTTTTTTAATTCCGTCGTAGAATTCACCACTAAACCAATCCATCATTCGCCTTACTTACTTCCAGATCGGAAACGTCAACGACGTACTCACCGAGTTCAACGTCGGTGAAGGGAACACAGATGAAACTACAAGCTTGAACCACATCCAGATCGCAGCCACTGCCGGTACCGACGTTGAAATTTCAAACAACCCGGGACCCAACCCGCCGGCCGGTACGAAATACTACGAGTTCACCATTCTTCCTCCAGGATGCCTTGCTGCCGGAGACGGAGCCGTAACTGTCAAAACATCTTACGACCAAGACGGCCACTTGACGGCTCTCAATACAGTCGACATGGAACTCGCCGTGGCACCGTGGGGTACATCGGTTCACGCCGTGGAGGGCAAGTTCGGCGTGTGCATTCAAGCCGACATTATGATGATCAACGCAGCCCTAGAAGCCGTGGTTCTCGAACGCAAGCACTTCGATTTCCGCGTGACACCCATCCTTTCGACCTTCACTGTAACACAGTTGATGTTGGCGGATCAACGACCGAGCAATCCGGTACAACGGTCACGGGAGCATGGGAAGGCACCAACCCTCTACCTCCCGGAGAGCCCATCTGGTTCAGTCTCGCCGTCGATGATCAGGATTACAACTTTGTCGAATTCGAAACGGTCACCATGAAGATCGGCGCGGCACCGGCTACCAACCTCATCACCGCCACAGTACCTGTTGATTCTGCCTTGACCAGCTTTGAATTGGGAGCTACTCCGAAGACGATCAATTTCTACCATATTCTTCCCCGATCCGCCTTTGGAGCCACATCACAAACTCTCACCATGACGGGTAAGGCCCTTGTCGACTACGTCGGACCTATTCGTCGTTTGCGCGGAACTGAAGACCGCGAGCTTGCCACAGAGCCTGTAACGACCGACTTTTCGATGGAAGCCGTAATGTTGGCCGATGAAGGCGGTGACAGTGGCAGTTTCAAGATTGAGATTGTGTCGCTCGTGATCGGCGGTGTCGGTGTCATCGGTGCGGCGTTGCTTTAAGAGGAAGTCGTCCGCCTTGCTTAGGATTCATAAAGAACTCTTTGCAGATAAAGAGCAGAACATAATGTCATAATTAATTAGTTTTAGAAAGGTCCATTTTGCCTCAAAAAGGAAATGAACTTATTTCTTTGTACAACTTTTTCTATCATTCCTTTCCGGCCCGAGCGATGTGCGAAGTACACTCATGCCTACAGCGTTCTTATGGTTACAGGTCCCAACAATTGCTAGGAGGAGTAACTCGATGGAGTACCTCTACGACTTCACACTTTTCTGCTTCCGTGGCTTTTTCTTTTTGCTCGATCATCTCGCAGAACGATGACACACGCAACAAAGGAGTATATGTTACAGCACACAACAAGCGCATTATTCATTCGTTCCCCTAAAACTTGTTCTCGCATTAAACAAATAATCGCCTGGTAATGCCATTAATTGCTGTTTAATCTCCAAAAAGCGATGAATCATCATCGAGATGCCATGACGGACGCATCTCAAGAACTCGAGCGGAAAGAAAGCGAGATTGAAGCCGTTGACCTTTCCTTGCATGACGATGAAAATGTCACGACAATTTCTGAACAAGACACCGTGCGGGAATCGAATCCGATTTTAAATGACAGTAACAGCCTTTGCCGCAAAGGAATACTGGCATTTCTCCCGGATACGCTGCAATATTTCCCTTATCGGGCCGATGCGTGGGAGAAAGACCCGTTCCCTTCCCTTGCGGCAACTCGTTACCGGCGAGTCAAACGCCAAAATATTGAATCCGGGATCGTTTACACCGAAACAGTGCAAACCAATCGCTGGATTGCCGCATGCACCTCCGTTGCCGTATTCTTGGTGGATCCTCGACAACCATCCAGCCGACATTTTATTCCCTTATTCGTCCGTCGATTGGCACAGAGATCCAACACGACAGCGCGAGGCATCTTCGTGATCATGACGGACGATCTCGACGAGAGTGTACTCGACTATTTGGAACATTCCGGTCTCGCCTGGACGTACTTGAGTACCTGCAGTCCCTTTTTGACCCAAGTCTTGTCTTGGACG
Organism: Fistulifera solaris; assembly: GCA_030295235.1. Lineage (NCBI taxonomy): Eukaryota > Bacillariophyta > Bacillariophyceae > Naviculales > Stauroneidaceae > Fistulifera > Fistulifera solaris. Next base: position 101,039 of record AP026167.1, on the reverse strand, counting down.
TCCTGTCCTGCCTTAGCAGTATGTACATCCACCACGGGCCGCAAAATCTCCGCCACTGCTGAAGAAATGGCGCTAGAATGGCATCCCTATAGCGATCCTGATCCCGTCGTGACAGCTTGGAATGCGGGGGTATCCGCCTTGTCGTGGCGACAACAAATGGCGGCGGCAATTCTCGCACCGTCGTGCGTTGTACAATAGAATGTACATTCAATAAAATAATAGACTCCAGTGAGAAATGTATCAGCCTGTGACGACCAGTGACGTCATGGATAGGTTCGCATTTGGCCGTCTTGCCACTTGCCACGTGGATAACGGCATTGTGGGAGACAGTACTTTGCACTGTACCCTTGAAAGCTTTATTGATAATGTGTACAGGAGGACTTCGTTACGTCACAACCTTGGTTGGTGGGAATGTTTGACTGGTTCCGGAAGAATTTGGCTAAAAGCGACCCTGCGGAAGTTCAAGAAGCGGCGGGGTGTTTTCTTTTTTCATTGCTGCAGCTCCCTTTATTATGTTGTTTTATTCGAATAAGAAGTAACCCTTCTTGCTACTGTTCGCGACCTTGAAAGATTTAATACGAATTAATACGAAGATTTCAAGGAAGCAAAACTATGAAGAGCCGGCTAATCTATACGCTTGTGACGCTATTCGCTTGCTGCGATGCCTGGCTCACCAAACTGACAACAACATCACCGAATTTGCACGAGACCCGAAGGATGGCGGCGTTTATGAGCGGGGAATTTTCCAAATCATCATTAACTCCGTCCTCGGCATCAACTTCAGCAACAGCTGTATCGTCGTCACTACCTTTACAAGCCGCCTTTCAAAATACTTCCTCTCCTATTTTGTTATACGACGGAGTCTGTCATTTCTGTAATGCCGGTGTGCATTTTTGTTTGGATCATTCGTCCGACAAAAGTCTGCGCTTTTGCAGTTTGCAGAGTGAAACCGGGAAAGCCTTGCTAATAAGATCGGGTCGACAACCAGACGATTATTCGTCGATGGTCTTGTGTTATCCCAACGGTGTCGCGTACGTCGAATCGGAAGCCGTTTTGCGCGTCGCTGGTCTGCTCGATGAATTGCCGATTTTGGTCCGATGGACTGCCGCTCTCTTAAGAGTCTTGTTGCCGTCGGTACTACGGGATCCGTTGTATCATTTCGTCTCGGAACGTCGTCATGAATTCATGGGGACGGACGATGGACCTTCGTGTCGACTTGATGTCGACGAAAGTCGGTTTGTGTGGGATCCGGAAGAAGAAGCAGTCGAGTCATAATGAGTTAGAGCGACACTGAATAACAAGGGGCACAGGGACGTCCTATTTATCGTACTACCACACACATTCAGCTCAAAGAAAAAATGCCTCTACCACTTGGCTCATGCCTAACAATGCTATGGCGAAAATGAGTCAAAAATATCAACGCTTACTATATATATATTGTCATGTAAATCATTATCGATCTATGATGCTGTCGCCTTCTTGTTCGTATGTACATAAAACTGAATTACACATTCTCATCGAAGTCGTCTTGTTTGCCCCCACCTTTGTTTGCGGACTACACGACGCAATCGTAACAGAATGGACCTGGAGGAGTAGCGAACAAGTCGGGAGACGCTTCGTTGGGACAAGACGTCGCTCCGAACATGTCTGAATCGTTGGATATAACGGACGTGCCCGCCAAGTAAGCTCCCCACGGACATAAATTCTGATTCAACGCGTCATCCGCGTAAAACATGCCACCCATGTCGGTCACCTGCGAGATGTTCCAAGCGCTGATATCATGATTAAAGACAGAGGCGTAGGCAAACATATAATGCATGTCGGTGACACTGGAAGTGTCCCAACTAGAAAGAGCAGAGTCAAACATGAAGGCAGCATTGAACATATTTTTCATGTCACGAACGCTTGCAACATCCCAGTTGTTGATATCGCTGTTGAAGTTGTAGGCCTTGTGGAACATAAAGGACATGTCTGTTACACTGGAAGTATCCCAATCGGCAAGATTTGATTGGAACTCTCGGGCATCATCGAACATGGATTGCATGTCTTGGACATTGGATACATTCCATGCGCTAGTGTTTTGATTGAACGCGAAGCCCTCAAAGAACATCGAACGCATACTCGTTACACTCGAGGTGTCCCAAATTGACAAGTCCGAGTTGTATACTGCGGCATTGTAGAACATCGCGGTCATGTCTTGTACTCGAGAAACATCCCAAGCGCTAAGATCGCTCTTGAATTCGAAATCATTGTGAAACATCCAAGACATATCTGTCACACTGGATGTATTCCATGCAGAGAGATCCGATTTGAAACTAGTTGCCGAATCAAACATCGATTGCATATTTTGGACGTTTGATACATCCCACGCGCCGAGATCACTATTGAAGTTATATGCTGCGATGAACATGGAGCGCATATCAGTCACACTCGACGTATCCCATCCAGACAGATCTGACGTAAAAGCAATGGTGTCGGTAAACATCGATGTCATATCTTGAACCTTTGATACATCCCACGCGCTCAAATCGCTATTAAAGTTAAGCGCTTCGTAAAACATCCAAGACATATCCGTTACGCTTGATGTATCCCAGCCTGATAAATCGGAATTGAACGTTATGGCACTGTCGAACATTGACCCCATATTTTGAACATTGGAGACATCCCAAGCACTGAGATTCCCACCATAATCGGATGCCAACATGAACATGCCGTACATGTCTGTGACATCCGATGTGTCCCAATTTGAGAGGTCTTGATCCGTTATGCGCGTACTCCTGAACATCAAGCGCATGGTCTGGGCATTCGAGACATCCCAAGCGCTGATGTTGCTGTCAAAGCTTTCGGCCTCGTAGAACATGAGTGACATGTCAGTCACAGCCGACGTGTCCCACTTTGACAAGTCAGAGTGGAACATCGTGGCTCCGTCAAACATGGATCCCATATCTTGGACGCTCGAGACATCCCAAGCGTCAATATCGCTTTGAAAGCTGACGGCTTCTTCAAACATGGAGTGCATATTCGTCACATGAGACGTATCCCATTCGGAGAGATCCGCCGTGAATTCGGTAGCCCGTAAAAACAAGCCACTGAAATCTGTAACATTCTCGGTGAAGCACCATTTGCCGATGGGCCATCCGTACTTGCTTCCTAGAAGTGCTTCGGCGAAGGGCTTCCGCGCCACGACCAGGTCTACAGCCTTTTGCAGTTCTTCTCTGGAGTTGAAGCACTGGGGGCACTTGCCGCACTTCCAGCCTTGAGAGCTCAAAGAGATGAACCTAGCCCAAGTGACGCACTTGGTTTCGCACGTATTATCTGCCTTGACATGATGAGCATGTAATCTCATGAACCCGCAGCGAACGTTACGATTGAAGCATGACTGTGCACCCAGCAGTCTAGCTTCCACATCGGGATAAAGAAGAGATGCAAAGAGCGCGAAGAAAAAGAGACGGTTCATGGGTCTATGACTCGATCGTTATTGGCGAGGTAGATTGTGTTTTTAGCTTTCACTTTGGTCTGTGTATTTCATTATTTTATGCACACAAACGTTGACTGGTGCCCTTTCTAAGTTATCGATTTTGTGAGTTTGCAACAAGTCGTGATCGCGTGACAATTCCTTGAAAAAGCGAACATGAGTCAACTGATCCTACTGCCCTTAGTCGAAGGGCAATACTTCTGACTCCTGGAAACATGTGTTTCTCCTATTTGTAGTGAATGCACGATTCATGAATTAAGAGCAGATGCAGATGTCATGTATTCGATTCTCATTTGTTGTGGAAAATGCGTGAGAAAAGAACCGCTTTTTGATGTCAATGAAAAACGCGTTTATCGAATTACGTCTCGACGATCGTACAGAAAGTACAGACAGACGGCCCTCACTTTTCGTGTTGCGGTTCGCAAAACGCTGACATTGCATTCCGTCACTTTTTGGAACGCGAACCCGACTAAAAGCGATTCACATTCAAACATCCTTCAACAAAGAACTAAGTCGATTAAAAGATGCCTTTGGGTCACAGTTCATCTCGATATTAATAGAAGGAACAAAGAGTAACAATTTCAGATTACGGTAGTCTCTCGAGGTTGATTCATTGGCCGTCGACATCCAGTCTAACATTCCGTTCAAACGCAGTTGTGACAAAGCGGAGTAGGAGGGTCGTGAAACATATCCGTCAAAGTTTGATTCGGACAAGCTGTTCCTTGAAAAATCGATGCCCCGTACCAGTAAATCGGCATGTCCGGTTTGTCACGCCACTGATTTCCCCACGGACAAAGATTCTGGTCGAAACTGGCCGCTTCCAAAAACATGGATCCAGTGAAGTTCACCTTCGACACATCCCACGCGCTAATGTCGCGATTGAATGCCAAGGCATGCATAAACATTTGCATCATGTCAGTTGTGCTGGACGTGTCCCAGCCCGATATGTCAGAGTTGAAACTTTCCGCATATTGAAACATGCCGTGTACATCCCGTGCACTCACAGGATTCCACGCACTGATATCGCCATTAAAACCAGTGGCATGGTCAAACATCCACGACATGTCAGTGACACTTGAAACATTCCACTTGGAAATATCCGAATTGAAATTGGAATCAAAGGTAAACATGCCTGCCATATTCCTTACGTTCGAAACATCCCAAGTACTGATATTGCCGTTAAAGTTTGGTGCCCAGTAAAACATGACATACATATCAGTGACGCTGGACGTGTCCCATTTCGAAAGGTCCATGGTGGAGCCGGCCACACCGGCCAACATTTCGGACATGTCTCGCACTTTGGAAACGTCCCAACGGCTCAAATCGCCATCAAAACTCCTGGCAAAGTCAAACATATTCGACATATCGGTGACACTGGAAGTATTCCAATTCGATACATCCGAGTTGAAGCTAAAAGCATTCGCAAAGGTCGCTGCCATGTTGCGAACATTCGATACATCCCAATCGCTCACACTGCTGGTGAACGCGAACGCTTTGTGAAACATGCCTTGCATATCGGTGACTTTTGAGACATCCCATTGCGAAAGATCTGAATCGAATTCGGAGGCACCATCAAACATGGATGCAGTATTTTGGACGTTGGACACATTCCAAGCACTGAGATCGCTGCGAAAGACGTAAGCATCGTAAAACATGCGAGACATGTCGGTGACACTCGAAGTGTCCCATTCCGACAAGCTTTGATTGAAGATAGTTGAGTTTTCAAACAGGCCGCTCATATCGGTAACGTTCGAAGTGAAACACCATTTACCCATGGGCCATCCGTATTTGCCCCCCGAGAAGTGCTTCCGCCCAAGGTTCTTGGGCTACAATCAAGTCCACGGCTTTTTGCAGTTCTTCTTTCGAATTGAAGCACTGTGGGCATTTTCCACATTTCCAGCCTTGAGAACTCAAAGATAGGAACCTTACCCAACTGACACACTTGGTTTCACACGTCTTGTCTTCTTTGACATGATGAGCGTGTATTTTGAGAAAGCCACAGCGAACCTTGAAATTGAAGCACGATTGTGCACCCAGCCGTCTTGCCTCAGCTTCGGGGTATAGAAGCGATGCCAAGAGCGCGAACAGAAAGAGACGATTCATTGCGGATTGTTGTAGACGATTGTATTGCTATGTTGCGATAAACAAAGTTGATGATTCATTTTTTTTAAAAGAAGTACGCCTTGATGGGACACACCTTTGAACCAATAATAATCGGTTCGTGTTTCGTGTTCTTCATTCGTGCCTTCTGCTTCCATGATTGCATGTGTGTTACCCGAACGGGGCTATTCGTCTTCCTTCTCAAATTGGTAGTTGAGTTCACATATTCTAGTGAAGAATGAAGCCATCATCCGCAATGCGAACATCATGCTTTCTGTTTTGTTAGTCAAAATCGCGATCGCCTATTATTTCCTATTCTTTGTTATCATACCCACTGTGACAGAAGTACTGCGACGAAATATAGATAATGAGAGTGCCGTGTGTCGGGTGTCGGGGTGCACCAAGAAGTAGTTGACTTATAGCAGCGACGACGCCTGTATTGCAAGAACTAGTGACAACCATTTCCGCCATTAAAAGTTACAAATAGCAAGATCATTATTTCTACATACCATTAAGAATCTTTTGGTGAATGCAACAATGATTGATTCTGTCGCCAATAATAATTTATTCCAACAAGGTTGTCTCATGATCCGAGACGTACGCACGTGACGGGACTAGAAACTCTGTCCGTCCACCCGTAAAAACTTACTCGGAAATAATGAACGCGTTATTATTGTTGCAATCGATCATTTTCATTAATACGTAGTAAAGCGAATGAAAGGAACATGAACGACTTGTTAAATGACTATAATGTCGGCTGATATGACGGCATGGTCGCAGTGGAAACAAAAAGCGGAAGGAATTACGCTGAAAACCTTAACGACACGGCAATCCAATCTTTCGCAACGATGTTCTTCATCCTGCTAATAAGCTCCTCCTTGAAGGACGCTCGCGTAAGCTACATTCACTACGTTTTGAACAAAAGTCAGGCAGAATACTGTACGAATGAAGGGTGTCTCAATGGCTGTTATAGTTGGATGATGAGATTTCGAGCATCCAGACGACAACCAAAACACAATGTGACTCGGGAAATTCCTCTGGAGAGTCTTTTTTACGAGTTTTCGCATAAAAAGCAACTTGTTTATTCGATGCACACGAGGCTACGCCATATATATGCATTTCTTTTTAGATTGATTCACTACGCAAACGCCATACCGTCCTCAATGTTAAGTGCAAGCGTGACAGAAGGGACCGGGAGGATTGTTGAACAAATCGGGATCGGACTGCTCGGGACAGGATGTCCCTTCGAACATGGGATACTCTTCCTCGTACTCATCGTCCTCTATTCGAATGGTTTTGCCAGCGAGGTGAATCCCCCATGCGCACAGATTTCGATCAAACTTTTCCGCTTGGTAAAACATGCCATTCATGTCGGTAACCTGCGACACATTCCATTTGCTGATATCTTGATTAAACGCGGATGCATGGTGGAACATCGAATTCATGTTCTTGACGTTCAAAGTATTCCAACTAGAGAGATCGGAATTAAACACAGATGCATCCCTGAACATACTTCTCATGTAACGAACATTTGAAACATCCCACATGCTTAAATCGCTGTTAAAACGTTCGGCCCCGTCGAACATGTGTCCCATGTTCTCCACGCTTTTTACGTCCCATAAGCTCAAATCACTTTCAAAGTTACTTGCTTGCTCAAACATGCCGGACATATCGATCACGCTGGAAGTGTTCCAAGCCGAAAGATCCGAGCTGAACGCGGTGTCGTTGTAAAACATTGAAGACATGTATTGGACATTAGACACGTCCCAGTCACCAAGGTTGCTGCTGAACTGGAATGCGCGGAGAAACATTGCGGATATTTCAGACACACTTGATGTGTTCCAGGCAGAGACGTCGGCGTTGAAACTAGAAGCTTCTTCGAACATGCTAAACATACTTTGAACTTTCGAAACATCCCACTCGCCAATCTCCCCGTTGAAGGTCGATGCACCGGAAAACATGAAATTCAAATCCGTCACACTCGACGTGTCCCAGTTCGAAAGATCCGAGTTGTATGTTTCGGCTCCACTGAACATTCCTACCATACTTTGGACGTGGGATGTATTCCATGTGTTGAGCTTGCTGTCAAAGTCCCAAGCAAGAGCAAACATGAAAGTCATGTCAGTCACACTTGACGTGTCCCAGCCGGACAGATCCGCATTGAAATTCTCAGCGAAATGAAACATGGAATCCATATTTTGCACGCTGGAGACGTCCCAAGCACCGAGCTCGCTGTTGAAGTTAAATGCGTACGAAAACATGGACTGCATGTTCGTGACGCTGGAAGTATCCCATGTGGAGAGATCTGAGGTGAACTTTTCGGCAAGGTAAAACATGCCACCCATATCTCCAACATTAGACACATCCCATGCACTTAAGTCTCCAGTGAAAGAAAATGTCTGAAAGAACATGTGATTCATGTCTGTCACTTTGGATGTGTCCCAAGCAGAGAGGTCGGAATTGAAGTTTTCAGCAAGAGAAAACATCGACCCCATGTCTTGGACTTTCGCAACATTCCATTTACTGATATCTCCTGTAAACCTCGTGGCTTCCGCAAACATGGAGTTCATGTTGGTGACTTGCGACGTGTCCCATCCGGAAAGATCCTCATTGAAGTCGGCTGCACCTTGAAAAAGGCCGCTTAGATCCATGATATTCTCCGTGAAGCACCACGTCCCAATCGGCCATCCGTACTTGTGCCCGAGAGCAACTTCCGCCCTAGGCTTCTTCGAAAGAACGCGTTGGACTGCTTTTTGGAGCTCTTCCTTGGAGTCGAAACACTTGGGACACTTTCCGCACGACCAGCCCTCAGTGCTCAACGAGTTCCATTGGGTCCGCGTGACACACTTGCTCTCGCAAATCGAGTCTTCATTTGTGCGATGCACGTGAACCTTGAGGAATCCTCAACGAGCATCGGGAGTGAGACAAGGCTGTAAACCCGACAATCTCGCCTCGGTGAGCGACGTGAAGGCGGGGATGAGCAATAGGATGCTTCTCAGAACGCGTTGTCCTGAGTATTATGGTTTTCGATCAATAAGCTATTCGCGATGATTTGCTTTTCATTTGTTGCTTTTATGACAACCGAGTTCATCTGCATTCCCTCTCAATTGATGCCGCTGGCCACAAATTGCAAATAATTAAAGCCTTGGCTTTGATGACAATGCGAACATGTGGTTCTGGTTGTCTTTTATGGCCCTTATGCCTCGCGGCTATAATACATCAAGTTCAACCTTCTCGTTTCGTTCGAAGGTGTTCGGTCGCCTTCTTCAGTTCTGATCTTGGAACGCGAACGCAAAAATGATCCTTCGTATGCTCAATAGGGTCGTGGCTATCATTTGTTTTCTATGCCAATTTTCTATACATGCAAGTCGACACGTCTAAAGATTAAAGCCTACTATAATAATGCAATGGCGAGCTACTATTACTCAACATCTCCAATCAGATGCAATCGTAGCAGAATGGAGTTGGCGGATTGCTAAGCAAATTCGGGGACGTCTCGGTTGGACAGGCCGTTTCTTCGAACATCTCATGACCATTATCATCGACGGTATTAATCCACTTGTCAGCGAGTTGACTTCCCCACGAACACAGGTTCCGATTGAAGTTCTCAGCGTCGTAAAACATGCCACCCATATCTATAGCTCCTGAAACGATCCATGAACTGATATCTTGATTAAAAGCTGAGGCGTGGGCAAACATGGAACGTCTATCATGAACCAGGGTCGTGTCCCAGCCAGAAAGATCGGAATTGAATGCTGTCGTGTTGTAAAACATTCTCGCCAAGTGACGAACATTCGAAACATCCCAATTGTTTATATTGCTATTGAAGATTGTAGCGCCTTCGAACATTGACGACAAATCGTACGCACTAACCGTATTCCATTCAGATAGGTCCGAATCGAAAGATCGAGCTCCAGCAAACATGGAGTTCATGTCACTCACGCCTGATACGTCCCATGGGTTTAGATCGCCATTAAAGATTGTTGCGTCCTTGAACATTGAATTCATAGACCACACGCTGTACGTATCCCAGATCGATATATCGGAGTTGAATGCCGTGGCGTTTTGAAACATCCCCGCCATGACGTGCACCCCGGAAACGTCCCAGTCACGAATGTTGCCGTTGAAGTTGTACGCATTGCTGAACATCGACATCATGTAATAGCCACTCGAAGTGTCCCAAGCGGAAAGATCGGTGTTAAAGTGGTAGGCCGAGTCGAACATGGAATGCATATTCCATACGTTCGATACATCCCAAGTACCGATCTCGCCATTAAAGTCCCTGCACTCGCAAACATGTAACTCATATCTGTCACACTCGACGTGTCCCAGTTTGAGAGATCAGAGTTAAATTGTTCAGCATCGTTGAACATGTAACTCATATCTTGAACGCTTGAAACGTCCCAAGTGCCGACCAAGTTGTTAAAGTTTTGGGCACCAGCAAACATGGCCTTCATCCACGAGACACTAGAGGTGTTCCAGTTAGAGAGATCTGCATTGAAGGCTTCCGCATTGTTGAACATGCAACTCATATCTTGCACGTTCGATACGTTCCAAGTGCCGATGTTCTTGTTAAAACTTCGGGCACCGAAAAACATGGCTGTCATCCACGCGACTTGGGAAGTATCCCAGTTGAAGATATCCGAATTGAATTCTTCGGCCAAATGAAACATATAACTCATGTCTTGCACATTCGATACATCCCAAGTACCGATTTTGTTATTGAATCGAGTCGCCAACGTGAACATGTAACTCATGTCCGTGACTTGGGACGTATCCCACGAAGAGAGATCCGAATTCAACTGCGACGCCGCATAGAACATGCCCTTCATGTTGCGCACGTTCGAGACATCCCAAGATTGCAAATTGTTTTCAAAACTCGCGGCCCCGTAAAACATAAAACTCATATCTGTCACGTGAGAAGTATCCCATTGCGAAAGATCTTCGTGGAAATCACCGGCTCCTTGAAACAAACTGCTCATGTCTTGTACATTCTCGGTGAAACACCATTTGCCGATCGGCCATCCGTACTGTGGTTTCAGAATCGTTTCTGCATCGGGTTCTTGGGCGACCACTTGATTGACGGCGGCTTGCAATTCGGGTCGAGAATCGAAACACTGACATGTGTCACATATCCATCCCCGCATCGTCGTCAATAGCTGGAGCCAGTGAACACATTTTGTTTCGCAGTTGCTGCGATGCGCAATGCTTTTAAAGCGACCACAACGATGTTCGGGAAGTAAACAAGCGGAGAAACCCGACCATCGTGCCTCGCTCGCGAAGAAGATCATGCTGAAAAGAAGAAGTTTCATTATTATTTTTGCTTTGCATTGTTGTTTGTGATATATTTTGCTGTTTCGCTGTTGCTATTTTTTTTACTCGTGCTTTTTATAAAGACAGTTTGTGAATATTGCAGCTTCGCAATCTGGTCAACGCGAACATATTGTTGCATTTATGCCCTTCGGCTATAATGCAACAATATCATTTATTTAATGGCTTATCATCGTGTTCGGTGGCTTCTGATACTTGCAACAAAGCGAAGTTGTTGTTGTTGCGAACTGACAACATCAAACGATGTTGTCATTTCGCTTCTTGTTTCATTTGCTCGCGTTTTTGTGATGCGGCGCTCTGCTGCATCCTCCGTTATAAGTTCGAGTCGTGTCGGTCCTATTATAAAACATGATGTTTGTCTTACCAATACTGCAAATCGTGACTTGAATTTCTCTGCAGTCGGGACCGAAGGATCATCGCATAAAAATCAATCGCGATCGTCGGCAACATATACACTTTACTTTATTGCAACAGTTAGTAACAATAATACCTGGTAAATCAAAAACGACGTTTGCATTAATACATTAATACAGCTCAAAATGAGTCTCTTCTTTTCTGCTCGTACAAAGTGCAGCGAGTCGAAGGATCGCTACGGTGTCATTCAAGTCAACGAGCGGGTATTCTACACTACAATCTTCCCTCATTATGCGTAAGGAATCATCACGGATATCCCGAATGATTTTTGTATTAACCTTTATTATCGGCGAGGTGCTTATATGATGCTCACAGGAAATATTGCTTTCCTAATGAATACTGTTCAAGACGCCATTTTTTGACCGTGCCACATCCGCTTCAGTCGAAACCATGAAAACACTCGTGCCCTACATGATATCCTTTCGTCCTCATCGTCAACTGGTGTGTTCCTGTCACCCACTCGAATGACCTTTCACCGAAATTTTTTGAAAGGGTTTTAGCGTCTATTTGTCAGCCAAATTTTGAATTTGAATTCGAATAACTCTTTGGCAACGCCACAGTATTTGGGTTTGCAATGGCACATTAGCTGCTCCACCAGACTAAAACGTACTCATTTTACTTTGAAGAATACGAGGAGTCGTCGAATGCTTCGGCGTCACCGAACATGGTTGTCCTATCTTGAACATTCGAAAGGTCCCAGTTTTCGATTTGGCGCTGGAGCCGAGTCGCACCATCAAACATGTACGACATGTCGGTCACACGGGAGGTATCCCATGCCGATATAGATTCGGCATCGAACTGGGAGGCGGAGACAAACATGGATCGCTGTACTCAATAGAGTGACGTCTCCTTCGTGACAGAGTCGCCGAATTTTGAAACTGCACAATCCGACCCTCGTTTTTATGAAAGCATCCGCGAGCTCTATTAACTTTTTCCATTCCTCGGCGAGAAAAGACTATAAACCATTACGAGGTGTATTCAGTGTCTTTCAGGAGCAGCAGGAGGAATGAGACGGCAACGCCCGACATTTTCCGCCGCTCTCTCTCTCTCTCTCTCTCTCTCTCTCTCGTTGTGACAAAACGAATGACGGTTGCAATCTTCTTTCGAGGATGAACTCCATTGTATGCTCGTCTTTCTTTCAGAACATGCTGAAAGTATCGAAAGATCTTTTTTGTGAAAGAGAACCGTCGTTTTCGGCAAATGACAAAGGCGGATCCGCTTGTATGAGAGGAAAGAAAGGAGCACATTATTTGGAAACAATCGCTGTGATGCGGATGTTTGAGCCACTTCAGTGCAGTTTCCGACGGCATATTCATGGCGGGGCGGCAATCGTTTGTGCAAGGCCCAAAAGGACGCGTGAAATGGCGACGTTTGTAACGCGAAATCACAGTTACTTTTATCAGTTTCTTGTCGGTTCCTTCGCTTACACAAAATGACGAAAAGGTCCAGGTGGGCGCTGGCCACAAAGTCGGAAACACGGTGAAGTCCATGAAAATTTCTGTTGCGGGAAGGGAATTGCCAGCGAGCTGACTTCCTCATGGGTACAGCTTGAAGTTTCCAGCATTATAGACATGCCGTCCATGTCCATAAGGTTCGAGACGTTCCACTTGCTGATATCTCGATTGAACGCAAAGGCATTGTAAACCATCCGCCCATGGTTTCCACTCTTGTGTCAAGCCTGTGAAGAAGAGCTGTGTTTTCGTATCAAGAAAAATTGCCATTACGCTCACACAAAGGGGAGTTTGCAAGGGATTGCGACGAAAATCACTCGGCGGCGTCAGTGACACTCGAGGAGAAAACGCACACAGCAAACGATTCTATACAGTCTATCAAAGGACATTGAGAACTTGCTTAAAGTTATAATGCAAACCGATCACTTTCTTCACAATCAACATCATGGATCATTAACCCCAAACACCTCAAGTAAATCGATGCAATCATCTGTCACGAGGACGCTTCCTTTCCGTATCTATTTTGACGCATCACAAACATGGCCACCGCTCCTAGTACGACCACACCGGCAATCACAATACCCGAAATGGCACCTCCCGACAAGGCCTTGTCATCAGAGGCGGGGCACTGGAAATATTCGAGGCGGTGAACGGATTCATCGTAACAGGCATATTGACCCGGTTCCAAACCATCTTGCGCGTGCTGTTCGATGGAAGACACATCGGCGGGCTGCAGGCGAACCCGGATGAATGCGTTCGGCGGACGAGAATTGGCGCCACAATGTTCAAAAATCTCGGCGGCGTGCTTGTGCGAGATGATACCACCACCAATGGGCCAATAGGCGTACTGACCCTGCATAACGGCCAAGTCCGGGAAGGCCGTCCTGAAGTCGGGGCTGGTGAAGGTCAAAGTCGTGCGGTGATCGTACAACCACAAATCGACGGGGTACAAGGGAGTGTCAGCGCATTCAGAGAAGGCTTGTCCGTCCAGCGCAGTTGGGGAACAATGCCGCAGTCGGAATCCACTCCCAAAAGTACTGCGTTGTATCACAAGTTTCAGCGGTGCAACTACCTGGATGCAAGATGGGCATACCGAGTTCTTCAAACATGCGCAAGACCATGTCATCGGAGGGATAGGCCAAATCACGATGTGGCGTTGGGTGTCGCATCAATAAAACCGGCCAACGCACGAACACCCTTCGATTGCGCAGCCTCGGGCGGCTTCTTGGAAGGCTTGAGCGGCTTGACACATGTCACGCTTGTCTTGAGTGACCGATGCAGGACGAGGGATGCCCAAGGCCATGGCCAAAGCATCGTACTGCTCGATGACTTCGATCATCGACTTGCCGGTGCACTGGTTAGCATTTTCTTCACCGATGCAGTTCGATCCTTGTTGGGCGACATCGATATAAATGATGGGCTTGCCGATAATGTTGACGACCTGTTTTTCGATGGTCGAGTTGAAGCCCCACAATTCACCACGGTATCCGTGCATGACGAGATAGTCAGGTTTGATTGCTTCAAACGCCTCGACATCGAACTCTTGACAGTATCCGACTTGGCAACTAGGAGAAAGATGGGGAACCGACGTAATGAACTCCATTTCTTCGGGTGTCGGATCGGCCGGGTAGGTCGACTCTTCACTCATGACCTCGAAATTGAAATCGGACCCTTGGTGTGCGAATTCGCCGTAAACACCGACAAGTTGGTCCTTGCCGAGACCTGTTTGTATAGTGTGTGTGTGTGTGTGTAAGTTCGGCTGCAAGAGAGGGAGGCGACGCCATCGACATCAAGTGAACGTACCGAAATGAGACAAGGTCACTGCCGTGTGGGTGAATGTAACAAACGTCGGCTTGCCATTAATTTCATGTGTCACACCTCGATCATCGACAAAGGTACGAGCGACCGCTGAGCTGAGCAGCAAGGATAGCGCACTGGCGAAAAAAAGCATTCTGTCGATGTTATGGGTGAATGAGTGGTCGAAGTAATAATGAAGATATGTCAAAGATACGCAGCAATCTTTCATTTTTTTCTGGATCGGGAGAAAGAAAAACAAAAAGTGATGGCAGTGACGGGTCTCCGCTTTTCCACTGTACAGCAGAAAGTAGGACACAAGCACGTTTCGCGGAAATTCCTCCATGAGCGTGCTGGACGCAGTTTGTCTCGTGCCGACCATGAGCTTTTGCTGTTTGATATCATCGTACACAAAGTTTCAATTCAATTGCATTCCAGCGAACAACAAAAACAATACTCCGGTAGTAAATGTCAAGTGTCAAGTGTTGTACATTGTGTCAAGCATTGTGTATCTTCCTTCCTGGTTGAAACATTGAAACTTGACAGTCAATACATGCTCCGTAATTCTGTAATCAACCCATGCAATCGGACAAGAAGCCCATCACCTCGCCGCCGCCACCTTGAGATGATCTCGATCTCGGAGAAGCTGACCTGCCGCTTTGTTTCATACCCTTGCAGAAAAGTCGCGTGCATGAGTGTGCTTCGTTTGATTGGCTTCTACGAGTGAAGAAGCTGTGGTTTGTGGTGCATGTGACGATGAGTGACTAGAAAATAAAAATGGAATACCTTGAATCATACCGTCGACACTCCTGATTATCTGGCTGTTTTGAGCTCTCAACTTGTGTGTGGCTTCCAGGATTTCTTGCAGACACTAGAGCGATAGAATTTCGGCAGTATTATGCTCCATTTACTAGAGTGGTCCCGATTTTAGGGATAAATCTGTGGTATTGCAAGTAGTAGCGGCCGCATCCAGGCTCAATGGTAATTGTCGGTCGCCATTTACAACAAACTGAACAGGGAGCGGGACTAATGATGCGCTAGACCAGCGGATATTTGAGCGCGAATTTGTTTATCACCTTTTCCTGAACCGCAATTGAAGCAAAAAGGACCCGCTGGATCGCGAAGCAAGTTGGGCGTCGTTTGATTCGGACAGGACGTAGACTTGAAGGCATCCGTCACAACAACACTCCTTTCAAACATTTGACGTCCCCATTCACAAAGGCTCCGATTATAGCTCCTCGCTCCGGTAAACATATAACTGATTGTTTGTAATTTTGATACATTCCAAGAACTAATGTCCTGATTGAACTTGGATGCTGATTCGAACATAAAGGACATTCTAGTCACCCTGGACGTGTCCCAATCGGAGAGATACGAGTTAAAACGACCCGTATTGGAAAACATGTGATTCATTTCACGAACATTCGAAACGTTCCAAAGGCTAATATCGCCATTGAATCTAATCGCGCGGCCAAACATGGTTGCCATGCTTGTGACCCTAGATGTATCCCAACTGTATAGATCTTTATTGAAGCGAAGAGCCGCAAGAAACATTTTTCCCATGTCCGTGACTCTGGATGTATCCCAGTCTAACAAGTCGGAATTGAAGTTATCGGCCCCCCAAAACATCTCTTTCATGTCTGTTACGTTGGAAACGGTCCAAGCGCGGATATCACCATCGAACGCCGTCGCCGAAGCAAACATAGTCGACATGTTCGTCACACGAGAGGTATCCCAGTTGGATAAGTCGGGATTGAGCTGCGACGCACCCACCAACATTCCATACATGTTTTGAACACGGGAAACATTCCATCGACCGACGTCGATACTCAAAAATGAGTTCCACCCAACAGCATCGACATGTCCGTCACTCTCGAAGTATTCCAGGCCGAGAGATCGACATTGAAACTGCCGGTCCAAAGGAACATGGAATGCATATCACGGACGTTGGAAACATTCCACGAACCGAGATCACCATCGAAACGTTTGACATTACAGAACATGCCCGACATGTCCATCACATTCGACGTGTCCCAGTGACACAGCTCCGAATTCAAATAGGAGACGCCCGCAAACATTCGACTCATATTTTTCACGTTGGATACATTCCAGGAATCAATATTGTAAGGCAAGACCACACTTTCGTACGAAAAAGGAGTCGGTTCGAACAGTTGACTCAGGTCGGTGACCGTAAAACACCACTTTTCCATCGGCCAGCCGTACGTGTCGGCGTACGTTGCTTTGGCGGAAACGGCGTCCTTCATTGTGTGATTCACGGCAGATTTCAGTTCCTCCTTCCTATGAAAACATTGCCAACATTTGCCGCACGTCGTCCATCCACGCCTCGTCCATGATGTCAGAAGGCCGACACACGTTTCTTCACAATTCACTCCGCTGCCGCTATTCATCCAAACATGAAGCCAACCACAGGGATGTTTGAAACAATACGACGGTAGCGACACGAACAATTGCGTCCCAAGAAGGAAGAGATGAAACCACACCGCGATTCCCCCCACGAGGAAGAAAAGAACACCACCATGTTTCCTCGATCGTCGTACTGGCTCGTCCTCAACTCGAGCGGGTTTGCCTTCGTAATGTTGTTGTCCGTGCTGCATCACAATGTCTTGACGACACATTAAGGTATCATCCGATCGATCGACAAATAATACGCGAGACGTGAGCGAATCATCATCTTATTGTGTGTGCAAAATAATATGTTCGAAGATTCACCTCCTCATTGTCAGTGGGACCCCGTGTTCTTTGCTCATTCGTTGCGCTTCTCGCTCCAGTGAATCTTTTGCTGGAAGACTGAAAGACGAACGTTACTACTTATATAGAAAAGTCCGTACGGAAGGTAGTTTGGATCCGCTGGCGTCTCATAAGAGTTGGTAGAAATGCCGAATGCCCTGTTCTGTTCGTCAATGAGCGATATTTGTGATTAACCCTACCTGCGGTAGACGATTATTCTCTGGGGAGGACGCATCCATGAAGGAATCATCATGAACCCAGGGAGAGGATCGTCACATTTTCGCAGGTCGATTTCGAAACACGACGACGAATACTCCGTACTGCACTAGGGAGGATGATGCAATCAACGACAATAACAATAGCTCATGTTCATCTTATGAATTGCGTAAGAATCACTTGCATTATGACGTCTCCACTTTCGCAAGGTCGCAACGAAATGATGATGATTCGACAAAAGGATACCTATATGTTCCGACGATCCTGCTAGAGTGACGAACGAGAGGAAAACTCGCTAAAGACATCTAATTGTACTTTCTCGTTCGAGCTTTTAACCGACGTTCGTTGTGGACGACGAAACCCTGGAATACTTTGTCACGATGCAGGTTCCATCCTTGTGGAAACTTCCATTTGTCTGGCGCAAAATGTGTCAACTCACAAAAGAACGAATTGACACTTGCTCATTGGAACGTCATCTCTATGGCTGGCTTCCGCAGAATTTCTAAACTCAAAACAAGCCGCTGAGGAGCAAAACTCCAGTTACATCACGTTCGAGCGAAAAAATATCTTCGCAATTGTAGCAGAAAGGCCCTGGTGGATCTCGAAACAGATCGGGGGACGTCTGATTCGGACACGCAGTGTTTTCCACGAAACCAGGTACTCCAACGTATCGGTTAGACAGGTACTTCCCCCATTCGCAAAGACTTTGATTGAAGCTACGTGCGCCTACGAACATGTTCGTCATCGTCCGTACCTTGGCCACATTCCAAGAACTAATGTCCTGATTGAAACTCGTCGCTTCCGAAAACATGACCTGCATTTCTCGTACATTTGATGTGTCCCAGCCAGTAATGTCGGAATCAAAAGCGGAAGCGTCACGAAACATGTTGGTCATATCCGCGACGCGAAATACCTTCCACGGACGAATGTCGCCATTAAACTGGCTGGCCCCTAAAAACATGCATGCCATGATAACAACGTTAGATGTTTCCCAGCTCGAATCCTCGCGGAGAGAGGCATTCATTTTTAAATTTCGTTTCGAGAACGTCAAGTGAACGAATTTTTCTACCCGTAGTATCTCTTTATTTTGCCTCAAATTTCTCACTGTTCGGGTTTTCCGGTGTATTGCTGCCAGCCGAGGCACGGCACGGTGTCTTTAGTTTTCTTTTGAGCATGAAGAACAGCCGATTATTATTATTTGTCTATTTGAGCCCTATCGGTCCCTTGATTTTGTTCGCATCTCATCATATCGTTGTTTTTCTAGTCGCATCATCGTCACGCGCAATAAATAATCAAGGTCAACTGGTACTCAATGTGACGCACTGGCTCACAAAAGCGGTCGGTCGGTCGGTCGGTCGGTCGGCGGACAAAAGCCGTCTGTCTGTTGTCGGCTTCGCATCGACACCATCGAACGCTTCGCGGAACAAAAAAAAACGACGAAAGAAAAGAAAACTGAACCATGATGAAAACGATGTTGCCGAACATAGCCTGCATCGTCTTTGCTGTACCATTCCTTCATCTCACAATTCGTCCTTCCCATACATCGTCGAATAAGAGGATGTCAATGTTCGTTCTTCTTTTGTTGTACTAATCAACTCTTCTCGACCATTCGTGCAAGGATGGTCGTCGTCAATATCGTCGAGGCGATTATTCGTCGCGAGGATGACGACACGCTTACAAATGGCCAAATTTTCTCAACCGGCGTTTCGAAAAGCCACGAAGGACGACAAGAAGACACCATCAGCAACGGTAGCAGAAAACAACAACAAACCGAGACATTTTCATCAAACTGGATCACGCATTCTGGATTTGCATCAACAACGTGTACGAACGGCTGGACGGGTCGGTACAAAACGCTTTGTCAATCCATGCCTCGTATTTATTGGTAATTTACCCTACAACACTACGAATGAAGAACTCCAAACGTGGTTGTGCGATCAAATGGCGACACCGCAACCGTTCTTGTTGCATCAAAACAAGGTGGATGTGATACGCGATTGGAAGACGGGACAATCGAAAGGTTATGCGTTTGTGACGTTTGCCGCGGCCCACTTGGCGACTTTGGCCATTGAACAATTGCATCACTGCAATTATCAAGGACGATTGCTCACCGTCTCACAGGGCCAAAAGAAACCCGATCCCAACTTGATTTTACTGCAAGAACAAAAGAAACAACGCAAATTAGAACGTCGTAGTCTTGAACAAGAAGCGACCGAGACAGCGTTGGAAATCTTGGAACCGGAAGAATATGCTCTTTTGGCGCGATTGGATCCCGATTTGTTGGTGAATACGGAAGTGGAGGACGATTCTTTGGAGGATAATGATGACGACTATGATGGCGACTTTATCGAGTATGAAGATGATGATGATGATGATGATCTGGATAGTAAAGGAGATGAAGAAGCGGGTCGAATGAATCGACAACAACGTCGAGAAGCGGCCAAAGGCAAGAAGAAAAGGAAATTACCGCACAAAGGATTCGGGTAAAGGACAAGTCGCTATTCATTAGAAGACACTCGAATCGAATTTGCTTCGCGTATAATCCAACACGTCTGTAAATTTCTAATTATAATGCTTAACACACACAATTGATGAATACGGAGTACTTAAAGTCCACTTTAGTCTTGAATGGACCTGTAGTAACAGTACTTTTAAAATGATTGTTGCATTAAAATTCTTAATCAACATTACTCATGGTAGCATCACCTCCTTTACTCGCCTTCTTGCCATTCGCCTTGGCTTCCAACTTGGCCTTACGATCCTTATCCATTTTCAATTTCGTAATGACAACATTCGAAGCTTGAATACCAACGGGCACTTGCTGACCATTCGTCTTGTCTCGATGAATGCGTTCAATGTGCACGACCATTTTCTTTCGAAAGCACGCGGTGATTTTTCCATCACGTCCCTTGTACATTCCACGAACAATCATGACTTCATCGTCCTTGCGGAGCGGCATACTACGGGCACCGTGACGCGCTTGCAATTCTTTCGACAAGTTGGCGCTCATCAAGACGCGGCGGGCTTCGGAATGCGCCCCAAAGTGGGCCTTGCGGTTCTTGCGGCGTGACGAAGTGACTGTGGCAGAGTATTTCATATTTGTTTGTTGTTGTTTGTTATTATTTATTAGTTAGAGAATGAACAATACAAAAACGAACACAATGGATGGGTTGTTTCCGTGAATTGGGGTTGGCAATGTGCGACGAGGATTTTTTTTTCAGTAACTGCGGTAAGGCGGTAAACGAAATCGACTCGGGATTGAATAGAGAGTGACTTGACTCGAATTCGGGAGTCCGTCGACGCACGACTGAATGCGATGACAATGACCCTGGGTTTCGACATCGGAATTTCGGACGAACACAAATACACCCCGCGTACAGTTTCAGAATATAGTCGACACTCGTTCCATTCGGACTTTCGAAAAAGCGTGGCAGCAAACTAGTTTCGCGTCCCCCCGATGATTATTTTGCAATTGCAAAACGATCGGCGTTTTCCCACAATACGAAAAGCGTCGATCTTCATTGTTCAAGGCGTTCAGGTATTGACTTCCTCTTCTCCTCATTTGTCATCCCTTTCTTTCAAAGCGAAGGTCTGCCTTCTTGCATTTCGCTTGAGCCTCCTCTATTTCCGCCTTGACAACACAAAAAAGACACTTGCTTGCATTGCTATTCATTAAAATCATTACTGACGATTCATTGACACGGCGCACTGCTCGTGACTATGCAAACCTTACTCATCCGACAACCCGAATGCAACAATCTCTTTACGTTTGGTTGGGGCGATATGCCGTATCAAGGAGAACACGACGGCTATTATGAAGACTTATCGACGGTCCATCCCATTTCGACCCGAATGACCTTGTTGCCCGAATCCTTTTTTCGGTCACAACCGGCGTCATCCGTACAACACAACCACTCATCTCGCAAACGTCGCTGTATCCGCTTTGTGGAACAAGTACAAGTCCGCATACACGAAACGATTCTCGGTGATCATCCCCTCTGTTCGGACGGATTGGCGTTGCAATGTGGTTGGGCCTACGCGGCCACAGAATACACGCCTCTGACTACAACTACTACTAGCACGCAGAAAAAAGTGCGGCGATTGGATCAATTGACGCGACGACAGCGATTGCGGGAAGCAACCGGAATGAGCAATTTGCAGTTGTTGCAAGTGGCGAATGCATTCTTGGATGGTGTGGCGTATCAGTGCTGGAACCGATAAATCGCAAGAATGATTCATAGCAGCTGTAAAAATGCCCTTTAGTGAAACTATAGAAGCTACGGGCTAGCCGAATTACCTATATCCGTTAGCTCTGGGTCATCAACAATAAGCGTTCTGCTGTTTCTGGTTATCAAAAAGCACTCTGAGTTAGCCCTTTATGGACATTCACTCGACTCCTCAATACTCTACTAGACCCTTTTATTTTATCTTTCATGAAGAAAGGAGAAACGATTTCGATCGTCCCGTCCTCTCCTTCAATCGTGACTGAGTCGATCGTGGATGACCTCATCATCCTCGTGCCAAAAGTTCTGGAAGTTTTCAGATACTCCGAAGTACTTCATACTATCTACGGGGTAGTCGTGGGATTTCGAATTCGGACTGTCTCTCAACGAAAACAGATGGTTCTCAAGTCATTGGCGCATTCCGATTGGCCCAATCACCCGCAACTATCCAGCAAAGTGTCAACAACACCGTCGATCCGAACCTTTTGGCAATCGGATCTTTTTTTCTTCCGATACCACGAACACGAACACGAACACGAAACGGGTTTTCTTCGGTTTCCCGTACAAGTTAGAAATTCTCGTTCACCAGTACTACGTAATTAATATCGATGGCCTTTTTTTTTCGTACATTTCTTCACTCGCCTTTGAACAAACAAATCATCATCATTTCTCACTAAAATGACAACAAAAGATACTTCTCACCGATCCTGTGCACGATCCTATGTCGTGTTGGAAAAGGACATGTCGTTGACGGAACATTCGTTGTGCCGAACGATGGTGGTCGTTGTTTCACAACCACCAGAGTCCCAACGACGACGACGTCTCGATATTGATTCGTATCCGACACCTTGCATGTTCATGTTTGAAGAAGAAGAAGAAGAAGAAGAAGAAGGAGAGTCGGTATCGCGTCGACAGCGACGAAGTCCATCTGATGCATCATCGTCTTCCGTCGAATGAGTTATTCTGAACGAATGAGCCATGAATAACGTTAAGAAAGAAAGAAAGAAGAACGAGTACCTGGTAGTGGATTTCCGTTGCTATCGAAGAGACGGCCAAGGATCACCCTCTTACGACAGCACGAGTCGCTCCAGTCCACACAATGCCGTTCCGAAACTCAGATAGGTTCGGTGTCCTTCGACACGTTACAGTCTTCGTTCTGCAAGCTTTCGGTGGATGAGTATTTTGCAGTATATATCGAAATTATTATACATTGAGTCCAAACTTTAGATAGCTGGAACTTTAAAATAGTTTGCTTATCACGTCTGAATGGGAGCTTTCCGTAATGATAGAATGAATAATTCCCCATTTTGCCGAGCGTTGGAAGGATCACCCTGGAATGTGAAACCATTTTCGGTTAAAAAAAAAGCCACTCACCAGTGGATCATAACAATATACACGTAAGAGTGAGTTCATCGTAGTCATGCTTGTATTAAAACGGTACGGCGATCTGGATGACCTTCGATGGCTTCAAAGATATCGGGCAAATAAGAAACCTCACCTACGCACCACTCAATGTCTCTTATATCGATGTTCCGGTTCTTCCCTTTTCCCTTGATCTCATGTTTATGAAGATAAAGACCCAATTTGTGTGGCATTTAGCTTTCAAAGTTCGCGACGCTTGCTTTGCGGCGCGTGACGGCTGACTTCTTCTCGTTTTACGCGTTTTACGATTCAAACGATCCTCGTGAAGCTATCTATTGATCAAGATTGACGGCCACCACCAGGTCGCCATTAAATCCAAGTGATGAGCTATTAACACCGCCGTTTGTGGAAACTCTCCGGACGCACTTTCGATCAACGCCGTCGACACTAATTGCGACCGCGATGTGGGTTTCTCGGTCAGTAACTTTAGCGAGTGGTTGTAATAGAGATTCAATTTATACAGCTCGTCAATGCGAGCACCGTCCGAGATTCGTTTGCGGTTAAAGTCAAGGATCTCAATGTTGCGGTTGCGCGACAGTAATTGCCTAAGAGCATTATAGTCCAGATGACTCAAGTACTTTACCCCATCGTCATCTGATTCATCTTTGCAGCCTTGAATCATGACTGTGCGAAGACTGGGGTGGTCTTCCATGGCTTCGAAGATTTGAGGCAAGTGCGGTTCGTCATCCACACACCACAGAATGTCGCTAAAACTGAAATGCTTTAAACGAGGGTTTCCCTGGATAAAACCAACCACAGCACGGGCAATGGACGACATTTCTTCGTTCGAGTCCAAGAAACTCACTGTCGTTGGGTCCAAGTAATTCAGGGAAAGACTCAAACTCTCGACATGACCTAACTGAGCCAACCGGTCAAAGAACGATATCACATAAACGTACCAGCTACCGTCTTCTAACCAATCCAGGAAAAAAGTTAGCGAGATATGTTTTGCGGCAATGCTGAGAGTATCAAACGCATTCTCCTGAATTCTTTTAACTTCTAAATCATATTCCAAACAGTCGACTTGGGCGGACATGGGAAGCAGCAGCATTTCTATTTCTTTCAAAAGACTGATCCGTAGTCTCTCGATCTTGCCTTCTAGTTGCAGCAGTCGCTTAAAACTGTTTTGACTCAAAGGTGGTCTGTCGTAGTCATCGGTTTCCAATATGCAAGTAGCCAAAGGTCGAGGTTCGTGTTTCCAGAGCCTCCGCAAAGGCCGTCCCATTGTCACCGGAAAACGTTACATCCATACCCAGTCTCAAATGCAAGGGATGGGGTCTCGTGGCGAGAACGACAGCTTGTTCTGTACTCCAACTACCCGTTTGCAGGTCAAGATTCCGTTGATTGTCGAGGATCCGCGTCAATTGTTCGGGTCGGAAGGATGACATGTCAAATTTGGTTGTCATATATAGTCGCAGGATTGCTGCAGGATGCTTTAAAGACCAGAAAAAGGTCGCCGTCTCGGCAATGGCTTCGTCGGTATCTCCAACAATGTGGCCGCAAAGGCAAACAGGGCCGCCCTCGTCGTCCTCCTTATCTTCACGATAATCAAACGACAAGCACCGTAACACGGAACGATTCGAATACCAAGCATTGATAAATATCACAGTTCCATTGTCACGCCATATCGACAAAGGAATATTGTTATCGAAGAGCTCTTTCAAATCAGTGGGTTCTTGTCGCCAGCGAAACAGGGGGGAGTCCTATGAGGGGGGCCATCAGCCTCTCTTGCTGGGCCGTCAATTTCTTTTCGGGAATTTGTTTGAATACAGGTTTCATCCGTTTGTTGTCCTTTGATGTAGTAACAATAGCTTTTATTATGATCGTTTTTATCAAAAGGCCTTTTGTCTGCTGTTTTTTTTTTCCATTGCACGCTGCTGCGAGCGTCATCGCTAAGGGTTCCGAACGGGTCCTGGGTCCTGGTTTTCACCCGTCCTCTGGACGGGTCCAGTCCCGCGACCAAAAAGTGGTTGTATTTAGTGCAAAAACGAATCATTTCTTCTATCAAATTTAAGCAGTTGTAGGCCAGATTTTATTGAAAGTTTATGTGTCTGGTTGACGAGATAAAAATGTTCATCATGAGAGGCTTACTGAGAGAGACTCGGGTGGTCTTCCATGGCCTTAAAAATGCGCGGCAAATGCGGTTCGTCATCCACACACCACAGAGTATCACCCACATTCAAATGCGTCAGATTCGGATTGCCCTGAATGAGACGGATCAATGCATCGGCAATCGAAGAGACTTCCACGTCCGAGTCAGAATAAAGTCTTGACATCCAGTCCGAGTACTGCAAGAAAAGACTGGGTCTCTCTAAGTGACCCAACGGGGCCACCCGGTTGAACAAGGATATCACATACCCGTACCAATTACCGTCTTCTACCCAATCTAGATAGAGCGTTAAATAGAGACTTCTGGCCCCAATCTCGATCGAATCGAAATCTTCGGGATTTATTTTGCGTGCCACCAGTTCATAGTCCAAGCAGTTCACTTTAGCGGAAAATGGCAGCAACATCACATCCTTTTCTCCCAATGTCTTGATGCGCAGCCTTTTTCCCATGTTTTCGAGTTGTAAGAGTCGAGTCAAGTTCGCCGTGCTAAAGGGCGTCTCCCCATCGTCGAAATCCAGGATCATGGATTGCTTGGGGTCGATTGGGGTTGCTCTCCAAAATACGCGTCCACTGCCTTGGTTGAAACGATTTGACATCAAAGCGACGCTTACCAACCAATTTCAATACAGCGAGATTCGCTGCAAAACGATGCTTCAGAGACCAGAAAAAGGTCGCGGTCTCGGCAATTGCTGCTTCGGTTTCCCCAAAGATACCACCGTTCAAGTGCAAGTCGCCGCATTGACTCGAGTCAACATCGTGTTCGTCTGAATCTTCCGAGTTCTGTTCCTCTTCAAAGTCGTCGTCATCTTCGTCACCTTTTTCTTCCGAATCATCGCCTTTTTGGTCCGGATTTTTGTCGTCACCTTTGCCGTTTTCGTGCACATCGTCTTCCTCGAACTCTTCATGCAGCGTAAAGATCACGGCCCGTGGTGAAGATTCTTAGTCGATCCTATACTAATTACGGTGCCATTCGTTCGCCAGATCACAATGTTTTTCGTACAGGGGCAGATGTTTTCCAGGGCACGCAATTTTCGTTGCCGTGCCGTCAATCACGATGCGGGGATGCGTTGCAAGAGCGGAGCGTTCTCTTTGTTCATTCTTTATTGCCGCCGTATTGAATAATTGTTGTGCATAAAATCATAAAAAGAATATAGCATCCAAAGTTATTTGAATAAACTCTCTTATACCAGTAGAGACGAGACCCTGAATAAAAAAAAAAAACAGAACAACATAGATCGCGTTGCGAAAATTGCTTCCTATCTTACCGGTACCTGGTATACTAGTAGTAAGATGTATTGTCTGCAGTGGTAATGGTACGATTTTGCCCCTATTTCGGTACGGTAGATACGCGCCTGTTTTTTTTTTCTTCAAATATTTCATTTTTGCCCGCATCATTAATTCTTCATCGCTTTCATCGACCTCTTTGCCGATTGTATTCTATAATACATTCATTCAAACCAGACATTAAAGAAATTTAAAAAAAAACAACAAATAGAATCTCTGTTACAACTCATTCCCGATAATGAACTCTCAGCGGAGCAAAACGACTCCGCCCGCGCATGTTCGGCACGTTTTCGCCTCTCTATCGCCTGGCACGCGAACCGACGCATGTGTACGACTTTGACTGGACGAATCATCGCAATTGTACTATCTGGCGGGACAATGGCACGGTCATTGGTGTCGGGCATTGTTTTTATGAAGGTTATGAGCCGCACGGTGTGCTGTTTGGGCTTCATGACCATGCGTGTGACGAAGAGTTGCAACTGAGTTGCGGTATTTATGGCGAGAACGATGCGGCCATCGCCGCAACCGCGACATTCTTTTGGTCTCTGAAACATCCGTTAGAAACGGAACTGGGTGTTTTGCGAATTCATGGCCGACGGAAATTCCATGTTGCCGCCTTTCAGGTCGACCAGTTGACGCAGATATTGGAGAGTAATCCGGAACGACATTTGGATCTACAAACGGGTACCTGGTCCGAAGCTCAAGCGGTGGTTCTTGCCACAACACCCTTGAATTTGCAATTGTGCAACGTTTTCGCGTGGGCCGACAACGGGAGTGCCTTTGTCAATGCGCTGCAAGGACGATCGTCGGCCTTTCGTTCCTTGTGCATCGATTTCGATAACAAGGATACGCCTTTTAGCAAGGCAAATCTGAAACGTCTTTTGGAGCTGGATAAGAAGTTCGAAAGGCTACGGATCGACCGGCTGGAAGATGCAGAATTAGTTGTACTAGCTTTTTTCGCCAAGACGGACTATCTGGAATACAAGATGGATGCACAGGATGTAGAGCCTGAGGATTTTGAAGGAATTGACATTGGGACTAAAAAACTGGATTTGACACTATTCCTCGATTGGGTCGACAACTGGGATGAGCTGGTCGTAGCGTTCTTCCACCGGGTGGGTGAGTTGGGTCATTTAGAAAGACTCTGTCTCTCTCTCAAGTACATGGACTGGCGATCAAGGAGAGAGCCCGAACGGGATGAATTTGACACAGCTTCGCTGGCACAAGCCTTGATCCGTCTCATCCAGGGAAATCCGAATCTTAAACATTTGGATGTCAGCGACATTCTCTGGTGCGTAGATGACGAACCGCACTTGCCAGCTATATTCCAAGCCATGGAAGATCATCTCAGTCTCCGCGAAGTGTTAATTGAAGGCTGTAAGGATGAATCCGAAGACGACGGATTCAAATATTTAGGCGCCCTGGACTTTTCAGCGCTGGAGCGGTTACTCTCACGCAATCGATACATCGAGGTTCTTGACTTTCAAGGTAAAAGAATCACCAACGGTTCTTCCATTGACGACCTGTACCGGCTGAATGCCTGCTTCGTTGGATCACTCCAATTAGATACTGAATCATCTTTGTCAGATTCACGATTCCACTTGGTGACCACGGCATTGGTTCAAAGCGCCTCGGGGCGGTTTCGGCCCACCGCCGTGTTGCTATCTCATCATACGGATCTTCTTTGTGAGCTTGTTGCTGGATTGAGCTACCGGTAGCTGGAAGTTTGTATCATTGATTCGTATGGAAATATCGTTGCTTATCAGGACTGAGATGTAAAAAAAGACATTCTTTCTAACTCGGTGAAGTCCCTTTGGGTCTTTTTTTCAAACAATTGAGCTTCATTGAAGAAGGTGTAAAGGGTCGACGATTCGTTGTTGGTTGCGCCCCAACATCAGGATACTTAGTTCTTGGTACCGGTACGATAGTAGATCGTGTGTTGTGTCAATTCATTATATTTTCTAGAGGATGATCTTTTAGATGATTCTTCATTATCGAATGAGGAATGATATTAGAACAAGATCAAAACCGCACCCAAATCGAAGAATCGTCCGCTCTTGAGATGCACTCCCACGGAAGAATTGTGTCCCGCTGCAATACAAAGGGGGCAGCACGCCCCTTTATCAAGAACCGACGCATCTCGATGCCTTATTGAAATGGTAAAACAATCGTCGGTTAACGATTTGGCATGACAATGAAACAATTTTTGTCTATATCATGACATGGATCACTCTCGTCGCTTGCCGAATCGAAGTATTACTTTTTTTATCCTTGTCGACGAAAAGCAATTGAGTAGTAGAATCTATGGCAGAAAAAAGGCTGTCGTCGAGGAAAAAGCGCATTTTTCTGGTCGCTGAAGCATTCGAAAAAAACACAAATCATTACTTTGAAAGTTACGGGCCTAAGCTGTCGTGCACTTACAACAACCCCTTCAAAAAGTAGATTTAAAAAGCAGCAGCGAGGAATGGCGCTACAAGCCGGAAGTTGGCATGACGAGCAATGCGTTACGTTAGTGACCAGACCTTATCCATTAAGATTAGGGTGGCTGCGTGGTTATAAATTAGTAAACATACGTGTATTCACCCCTCGACTGGCAAGAAGGTCCTCAATATATGAACTGGATGCATTCTCAATTTCATAAACAAGACTGACTGCCTCTGGAATGGTTATCCGATGTCGTTCCAGAGGAGGAGAACCAATTTGCCGGATTGCGCCATTGACCCGCGGAACGAGCCTCCAGGCTCGGGTCCTCTTGCATCAAATCGGACCCCCTGTCCGACACGTTCATCATTGATGTATTGAAAGATATCAATACTGCCAGATGAACCGCCTTGCGTTTTTCCTTTTCCATTTCTCCTGTTGAAGAGAAACATTCCTTCGAAACGGGTACCGGAAGAGAAGTAGTAATGCCCCGGACCGTGCATCTGATTGTTCTTCCACTGACCGAAGTACATGTCACCGTTGCTGAAGTAAAAGCGGCCTTCTCCTTCTCGCTTCCCTTCATCGAAGTTCCCAACGTACATGTCTCCGTTGGGATACCGACGTGTTCCATCGCCATGCATCTTATCGTCGCGCCATTCTCCGACGTACTCGCCACCATCTTGATTGACACCGTTGAACTCGATGGTACCATGTCCGCATCGTTTGTCATTGACGAAAGCACCCTTGAAGACATCGCCATTGCTCCATGCCATGACACCTTCGCCGTGCTTTTCTCCTTTGCTGTTGTAGCCGCCTTCGTACACGGCCGTCTTTATGGCAACCGAATCGTCAGGCACGAAAGCAGACGATCCGGTACACCTGCCGTTGTTCGGTTTCTCTTTCAAAGTAAAGGAGAAGAATTCATGTCCTGTTTCGTTTCCCGTACCGTGATTTGCGATTGGGTCGAGAAAGCTTCCGAAGGGGGAGCTTTCGCTCCAACAACTGGATACCTCCAGAGTTTGTAACGATTTAGATGAATCATGCAGCTCGCAACGGCAGCACTGTCCTCGTTCAACCAGATTCGGAACCGTCAGAGGGATTTTGCGTAGGTTTTTGCTGACTATGCAACAACAGATGCGGGCTGTCTTAAACGTGTAGAGTTGCTGCCCACACGTTGGGCATTGACCGGCAGCTAAGCGTTCTTCTCTAGCGGCTACTAGCTTCTTGACATTGACCTGCTGCGATTGAAGCCGTTCTTCATGTTGGTTCATGCTTCCTCCACATCGATTTGTGCGATGTGATATCTTCGTAGGCGGACTGTTGGCTTCACAATTCGCGCTCACTCTTAAACGGGAAGGGCGCTGTTTTCTACTTTCCATGGAGCTTTATGTACTTGGAAATTCGATCGGAACAAGGCCCAAAAGTAATACTCGGAGTAATAAACAAAACTTGTTTCTTGTGCGTCTCTTGATTGCACTGTGTACCGGATTCGTTGGTCCCTAATCGTTTCCGCTTCCTTACTTTGAAGTATACTGCATTCGTGTTTTTTGCCCGGAAGAGCAAATCATAGACTATTTCAAAGAATATAAAACTATTAAAAGCGAGAAGCGATAAGTGATTTTCTTCACGCTAACCTGAATAGTGAATAGCGCTCATAAGCAAGACACAAGACACAAGACCATAAAGGATCAAGAATCAAGAATCAAGATTTTGAATGGTGAAGTTCACAATTCACAAGTCACAAGTTTCTACGTCGAATAAACACACTGTCTTATAAAAGTTCTCTACTCTACTCTTTGTTGATTGTGGTTTTGTGACTTCTGTCGGTACTGCCGTTCACATAAGAGTTTGTACAGAATTGAGGATCCTCGTGGCTAACGCCGTCCGATTTACTTAGACGAACTTCGTTCCCTTCCCAGAAATCATATTCATAAAATTCTTCATTTAAGTATGGAACACCGGTTTTTCAGCACTTCTTCTACCCGCTGGTTAAGTAAACTTTCTCCGATGATATACTTTGTACACGATTTCCGGCGGCCCGAATTCTATACACCCTGCGTCGCTTCTTGTCAATTCATAAAAATCATTCCTCGTCACGCTCACGTTGTAAAAGAGAGAAACAGCCCACCATGAAGTTCACTCTCATCTCGTTGTTGGCAACTGTCGCTTCTGTCACTGCGCAACTTGAACCCCCCGAAATGGTCGTCTTTTATGTCAACCAGCAGGCCCAGGACACTGCTTGCACCCCTACGGAGTTTGCCTACATTGACAGCAAAATGGTTCCTGACTTGGACATGGCTCTCATGGCGAACAATTTTGACCCGGCGGACTGGGAATTCTCTACTGACCCGTCGCGACGTAAGTTGAACCCAACCTGCGACTGGTGCCGACCTATCTTTGGTAAAGCCTACTGTAACCAGATGTTCAACTGCGGTTTCCGTCGTAAACTTCGTCAGAATCCAGACGCCACGCGCAAGTTGGACACCGCCGAGCTTGGTGCCGAGATGTTGCAAATGTGCCAAGACAACATTGCTTTGATTTCGACCAGAAACCGGTTCTTGAGCGCTGGATGCAAAGCCGCACTTGGAGGGTCTACTTGCCATGTTGAGTTTATCTAAGGGAATAGGAGAAAAAGGTTGTTGCTTGGTTAGCAGCATTTTCAAAAAAAAATGTCACGATAAAAGTAAAGTAACAAGGTAATCATAAAAATACTTCATATCAATGTCAGTATGTTTCTTTGTAGACGATGGTCGAATGCTTTGCCACATGCATGCGCTGTGCTCGCTGACCGGTTGACGCGGATGAATTCTTATCACTTCAGTTTTCAGTCACATAAGCAAAAGTAGCTCATGACTGGAATCCAGTCTCCTTATCTCGGCAAAGGTTTACTACTACTAAAAACAGTATATCTGGTACATCGTATGCGTCGTATGTCAAGTGCATTTCCTTATGATATCTTTCTGATTTGATCCATCTAGAAGAAAAAGAGTTATCATTGCTTAAGCGAGAAGGAAGCAAGAAACGTAACTTGATCGAAATAATCACTCGTGACTCATGCTTGGAATCAATCAGATTGCTCGTTGGTGTCGTTCGTTGCGTTCAGCATTTTTTTCACTCGGTATTTTCTAGTGCTGTCAATACCATTATCAACAGAGAACAGTGTGTTGACAAGACGTGGCGGCATTGCGACCGCAGCAACTCGAACGCATTCTCGATGCGAATCATCCTCGGCAACAATTCGTCATATCTTCCGGAGGCATTTTGACCATCAGTCGAAGTCGTCTGGCAAAACCGAAAAAAAGACAATTATTTTCGCTTTGCCAATGACGGTACGGCCTTTCTGTTGATGCACTGCTACAGCGACAACCTTTTCCTTGGATTGGCTCTACGTTTGAATGTTAGCCCAACCGTATGCCGTTGAGTCCTGCCAATTTTTACAGCGTCTTTTCCAACTCTCCGCACTATCAACAAACTCAAACTTGCTCCACTCCCTACCGAAAGTGCCCTACTTCCATTCTCTGCTCCGGTCAACGCTCTGGAGTACGTCCTGGAAACACAATCTGCGCCTGATTTTCAAGGTCTCCATATTGTCACCAAAGACCTCAAATTAGCCATCCTGTTGGAATTATTATGGCCACCTGGGATGCGATTTTGACCGAACTTGTAAAGAAGGAAATGTAAATGATCGCTATAGCTTTCATCCGAATGCTGAAGAGACAGGAACCAAGTTGCCGTCTCGGAGATCGTTTATCGGTTTTGCCAAAAATAGCAAATTTAAACTTGTTTTCTTCATCATCTTCCACATCATCATAAATCTGGAAACACAAGCTGCGTTCATCATATTGCCCGTAAGCCGTCCAGCCTACACTAAGGATCGTTTCATTCGCACGCCAAACGGAAATATTGTCGTGTTTCTTTCATTCAATATCATCGAAATAAGCAGGTTCGCGCACGAAGATGTGTATGGGATCCTTTTGTCCTCGTGAAAATGGAATGCCTTTTGCGTGGCGGAAAACTCTTCGTGGAGAATGATATTGAAGAAAGCGTTATTCTTCATCTTTTGGCTCGTCCATGCTGTTGCGAATGTACCTGACTGTCAAAATCTTTCACCTCTCATTATTTGAAGCACGAAAAGAGAAAAAAAATTCTCAGTAGATGAAAGAGAACCACTCCGTATCGTATTGTTGTAAAGTACTGCGAAATGCATGCGTAGTATACAAAGTACTAGTACCAAAGTGCGAGTGGTGTTTTCATGTCCGCCGAAAATCTGGGGGAGTGTTGTTGTCACCTCTCCAGAAAATCTGGGAGAGTGGTTTTTGCACATCGCCAGAAAATCTGGACTTTTTCACTTCTCCAGAAAATCTGGGTGAGTGGTGTTTTCCGCATATAGAAAATCTGGACTTGTGGTTTTTTCACTGATCCAGAAGCTTGTGATTCACACGTACAGATAGAAAGTCTTAGGATTAGGAGTGTGGTGTTTTCACGTTCACAGAAAATACGGGGATGTATTTTTTCTCGTACCCAGAAAATCTGGGTAGCTTGTGTTTTCACGTAACACGTAACCTTACCCAGAAAATCTGCGCAATGACGATCCGCTGTTTTCGTCGCTAACAAATATCCACGTGCTAGATACAACCTTCATTATTATCTTTTTATAATATGACTAAATCTTGCTTGATTCGATTTATTCTACATCTAATTACAACTGATATACTTTACCTGAACTTGTGATCTTTTTTACGGCAGCGAACGATGAGTCGACCGAACGAAAGTTTGCATTTGTTGCAACACATTCCGAAAGACCAACTGTCGTCACAACTAAAGGCGGTGCTGCCGGAAAACGTTCCTTTCTATATGCTGCTGCGTGAGCCTGCGTCTTTGACAGAATTCCATTGCAATCAACCACTAGCAATTTGGCGGGAAAACGGAACACTTCTGGTCTGGAATTGCGATGAGAAGAATGATGAATGTTTTCGAGGACGCCATCTTCATTTCCGACTAAAAGGTTTTGCAGAAATTGACTGCGCTATATATGGTGAACATGATACCGCAATTGCCGAGACATTCACGTACTTTACATCCCTGCCGCATCCAGCAGATACAACAAAGAAGGCAGTTCTGCAATGTTACTGCGATGTGAACAGCCGTTTTGATTTTGTTGCTCTGCAACCCGAGCAGCTCACTCGAATTCTAGACTCCAATCCGACCCGGCGTATCGAATTAACCGCGGCTATTAGCGCCGAACAGGCACACGTTTTAGCAACCAGACCTTATCCCCTCGACTTGATGCTTGTCGGGTATGACTTTGCTTTTCTCGACCGAGGAACTGCCTTTGTCGAAGCGCTGGAACACAGAGAATCTTCGTTTGGTTCCCTTTTTACCTATTGCGGGGAAATGGAGGAATCCATAAGTAGTAGCAACTTGAAACGGCTACTGGAATTGGAAAACATATTTCAGGAGCTCCAAATCAGTTCGCCGAATGAAGAATGTGTATTACTTCCGTTCTTGGCCAAGGTGGACGTACTCGATTATCGGTTGTATGCTCGGTACATGGAGCCAGATGATTTTTTCCTTCTCAATATCGTAGCAAAAGATCTTACGTTGAAGTTTATCATGGATGGCGATGACGAGTGGTCCGCGATTTCGATTTCGTTCTTGATTCGTGTCGCGGAATTGGGACATTTCGTAAGATTCAGCTTTGCCTATCTTTGTCTGTCCGAGATCCCCTTTGACCCGCATACCTATGCTCGTGAAGTAGCAATGGTCGTCGGTGCACTGATCGTTGCCGTGAATGCCAATCCAAAGTTATTGTATTTGGATTTGAGCGACGATGCATCACATGTGAATTGGGGGCCCTTTTTCAAGTATGTTTTCGATGAAGTGAAAGACCATCCCAGTCTTTGCACTATTGTTGTGCGAACCTTCAATCACGATAGTGAAGAGACTGGAGACGAAGACGAAAAATTTGAACGTAGATACTGTTTCCATCCTGCTTGGTTGAAGCAATTACTCGCCCACAATAGGAACATTGTGGTTCTTGATGAGTCAGGCAACAAATGTACCAACGGATCGACCATCGATGAGGCGTACGCTCTGAATGTCTTTTACAATCAATCCCTACGGCTTGTGAACGAATCTTGTTCCGTCTTACGGCCTTTGCTGGTGGAATCGGCACTGACGGAAAGGGCATCAGCCAATGTTCAATACACAGCGCTGCTGTTATGGCGACATGTCGACACTCTTTGTGAGTTCATACACGGAGTAGATTTCGAAGATGCCGCATTTTAGAGTAGAGCAGCTGGAGATGAGATGTGGCTTCTCTGTTCTTCTACGGAGTGTTTGTTTTTTTTGTAGTTCGGGTTTCAAAACCATGAGTTGACGGTAAACTTTGAGCATGTGATACTGTTTTAAACGATAGATTTGGCATTTGGTTGCCAATTATTTTGGCGCTTTGCAACCTTCACAGCTCGCTCAAATATTAGACTCGAATCCGGCCCGGCGTATTGAAATTTCTGCTGCTATCAACGGCGAACAGGCACACGTTCTAGCTACGAGACCGTATCGGCTCGACTTGAAGCTCATGGGGCAATTTGTGTTTCTGGACCCAGGAACCGCTTTTCTCCAAGAAATGGAGCATCGCACTACTCCGTTCGGTTCTCTGTTGGTTTTTTGTGACAAGGAAGATTCATTGAGCCGTCGTAACTTCCAAAGATTACTGAAACTCGATCATGTGGTGGAAGAACTCGAGATTAGTGCCCCGAATCAAGCATCTACTTTACTTCCGTTTTCTGCCAAAGTCAACATTCTACACAATCGTGTGTTGGGTTGGTTTTTACAACCCGAAGAATTTTACTTCGCTCAAAAATGTGGCGAACGATCTTTCGGTCAAATTCTTTATGGACAGCAATGACGATTGGACCGCGGTCCTGGTCGCGTTTTTGTACCGTGTCGCGGAATTGGGACATTTCGAACGATTATCCCTTTCCATTCTGTTCCGGAGCGGGATGGAATATGAGACAGATGCTTATACGTCAATTGCGTAGCCCCTGTTGCGGAAGCACTGATTTGTGCCATCAATGCCAATCCCAAGTTATCCTGTTTTGAATTTCAGTGACGATGAATCGCATCTGCATTGGGGACCATTTTTTCCAATGGATTTTCGAAGAAATTAAAGACCATCCGAGTCTTCGTACTATTGTTCTGCAAAGCTACGAGCAAAGTGATGAGGACGGAGGATGAGTCGGAAGACGAAAACGAAGAATTTGAACGTAAACGCTTGTTTGATCCTTCTTGGCTAGAGAAGCTGCTCTCCCACAACAGGAACGTTGTGGTTGTTGATATTGTAGGGAACAAGTGTACCAACGGATCGACCATCGACAAGGCGTATGCTTTGAACGACTTTAGCAATGGGTCCATAGAACTTGTGAGTGAATCTGCATCGTAGAGAACGCTGCTAGTGGTAACGGCGCTGACAAGAAGCGCTTCCACGAATATTCAATATACAGCGCTTCTGTTGTCGCAATATGCTGACACGATGTGTGAGTTATGCATTGTATGAATTCCGAAGACACTTTGTTAATTACTCCAATAACTCAATAGGCCGAATTGAGGTCGTATTTTGAACCACCAAACGGAAAGTTCAGTCGTTACATTCTGCAAAGAATGCATGCCGAAATGAGATGCGAGTTCGCTTTTTGTTACGAAACGGATTGCCCTTTATGAGGACTACCTGGTACAGCAAATGAAGATACGCGAAATCCTAACGTTCGACTAGGTTTTAGGTTACTTTGATATTGTACCTAGCTTGAAACTATGTACTCTGTAATAGACAGGCAACGACATTTGTAGTGACCACAAACCACGGTATCAAGAAACAAGTTACAGAAGATTTCAATGCTCAATACTTATAACGAGATATTTTCTTGGCAGCTCTTGGTGGCTGAACTCTCGTTTTACGTTTCAATTGATCGACAGGTTCACAATGAGCATCAGAGATTCCCGAGTCTGAATTCTCTCGTGTTAGTTCCCCAACGCAAGGCACGTCCTCTAGATCTGCGCCGTGCATAAATTCGGATAGCACGTCCACGTGGTTGGCAAGCAATAATGCTGCATGATCAAATTTCCGTGACGCGTTATTCTGTAATGCTGCCGCTACAAGATGTGGTCGCAAGGATATAGACTCCTCCTTCATTAGTGCTGCCGATCCACGATAACATCGATTCAACGCATACAGCCTGTCGATACTGGATCCATCAGTGATCTTGTCGCCTTTATGATACAATACCATAATACTTCGATTACGAGTAAGCAAGCGCTTCAGCCAGGAATAGTTGGGATCTTCTTGCTCAGGATAATCAGGAACAATAAGCTCACGTAGACACTCGTGACCTCCCACGGCCTCAAAAATACTCTGCAAGTGAGGAAGCCAGTCAAAGGTGTAGTAAGAATGACTCAAATTCAAGTGCATTAGGCATTGATTCGCTTTTATGACTGAAATTATTGCTTCAGCAATGGACGTTACTTTGTTTACGTCAATGGGCTGTCGTAGGTCCCAAGAATTAACGCTGAAGTGCAGCTTCTCGAAAGTGCCGATTTCGCTGAAACGATTCAAAAAGGAAACAGGAATCCTATCCCAATCAACTACGTCGTCCAATCCTATGCCTAATTTGAGCTTCCTGGTTTTGACGTTCAAAGATTTGATATGCTTCGGCTGAAAATCTCGTGCATTGATCACGTAGGTAAGCTCATGCACGTTGGCAGCGAAGGGAAGAAGAATCATTTCCTCGTCAAGGTACCTGAGCTTGAGCTTATCAAAATTGCCAAGTTTCAAGAGGCGTTTAAAATTTTGGCGGCTCAAAGGCATATCATCAATTTTGCAGTCAAAATGCAGCGACCCAAACGAAGAGTGTCGATTGATTAGCGTATCAACAAACGCTGTGCCGTCGTCTTCAAAAGCAAAGGAGTCCTCGGTGAATTTCCACTTCAAAGAATAGGGCCTTGATGCAAGAATGACGGATTGTGCCGTGTTCCAACTTCCTTTTGTGAACGCATATCTACGTGCTGGGTTGCAGTCGAGGATACGCGCCAATGGCTCGGGCTGTAGGGCAGCAAAATCAAAGATTTGATCCTCCCTTGCGTCCATAATGAAAGTCTCTAGATAGGAATTTTCTTCTGGACGCTGTAACGACCAGAACCACGTAGCTGTCTCGGCAATTGCCGCATCTGTTTTACCGTAGATAGATAGAGCCCTTGAAGTGATAATCCCCTGCTTTGGAAAAAGTATCGATCCAGATATGCCTCAAAACCGGCACCACCGAGGCAAATGATCGTCCCATTGTCTCGCCATATAGCAGTTTTCGAGCATCTCCTCCACTCGAATCCTATAAGATCACGGGGGTCTTTCACAAATCGATACATTTTTAATTTCGACCAGAACACGACCTTGGTCGAAACGATTTTAGCGCGGCAGATTGCCGTTCTTCTGGAATGTGCTCCAAGAGGAACTTCTCTCGTTCTATCTCTGGTTCCATTTTGTTGAGTTTCAAGTTAAAAGCATGAGCAGTTATCGACTAATGTGTCGATGTTTTTTTGTTATTATTGTTTGTTCGCCACTTTGCTGCAAACCGAGACCCATAAAGAGGAAAGGTCTTTCTCGTCACAATCACGGCTTACGGGCAGACGAAAAATAAGGCAATAACGGGAGGAAAACTCTTGTACTGGTACGACATTTCTCTATTTTACAAATACAACCACACGAGTGAACATTATTTCAGTCCCGGACGTGGAGCCGGACGTTGGACGTTATTTCCAGGTATGGAGATTCGTTTTGAATTTTTTCGCGGACTTTTTTTGTTGTTGCTTCGAAACAACCAAAGGAAAAAAAGATGAGATATGACTTCATAAGTTAATATTATTCTCACAGAAACTCCATTGACTTTTGTATTTTCCAATGGCTCAACCAACCAACAAACAAAGACATCTTAAAACTCATTCCTGTCGATCAATTGTCAGCCGAACAAAAAGCCTTTCGACCGTACCGACCGCCACTATTCGGTGTGAGACGTTACCCATTTATCAATGTTGATTATTGCGAGAACCTGATTGGCAACAGCTGGATGACAATATTTGCATATGGCGAGACAATGGGACCTTTCTTTGTTTATCCAAAAATGCCGATCGCGTCTTTCAAGAGCGACACGTTTGTTTTCGGCGTTCTCAAGCCGAAAGTGTCGTGTACGGAAAAAGCGGACGAAGCGATTGCTGAGACGCTGACTACTTTCCTTGGGTCTGTCAAATCGAAGCAAATCGTCATTGAAATGGACAGTCGTCGAAACGAATTTTGTTTTGATTGTGCCGTCATTCGGCCCGAGCAACTCGCCTCCATTTTGGATGCCCATCGACAGTTATCGTTGCGATGTGGAACGTGGACGGCCGAGCAATCCGTTGTCTTGGCCACGAGACCCTAGACGATGACACTGAAACTCGACGACGATGGACCGTATGGATTTTGTTGTTTTCAAGATAAAGGAGCGGCATTTGTCGCAGCGCTGGAACGACGACAATCTTCGTTCAGATCACTTCACATGTCGTCGACGAGTAGTTTCTTCCGTCCCGATTTGCAACAGGCATGTTCGACCAGTATTCGACGTCTATTGCAACAAAATAACATGTTCGATAAGCTAGCGATGGGTGCGTTGTATCGAAAAGAAGAAATTCTGGATTCGTTTTCGGCGCGAGTCAACGCTTTCTCGTGCAAAGTGCATGCCGAATGTTTGATGCCCAGTGATTTTGAAAAGCTTCCCATTCTTGCAAAAGATCTCGACATTGCATTCAGATTGGATCTCGTCCATGACTGGGCTGACTTACTCATTTCAAGTATCATTTTAGAAGCAGAGATCACCGCTTACGAACTTCAAGAAAGACACGGATGAAGGAAGACATTGAGCAATTGTACGCCATACATCAGGAATGTACTATCAAATATCCATTTTCGGTAAAACTCGAAAGACGACTTCAATTCAACTACGATTATCTCTCTGCATGGCGAACTAACCACAAAGCAAACACATTCGTTGGAAAGAACAACAGGACAGAACAAGCGCGGACATCAGATATTTTTCAATCCAAGAGGAAGTCCTGTATAAAAGGGCATCTAAATCAGTTTTAGGTGACAGGCGACGATGTTGTGTTTCAAGATGATGGAAAGGCGTTTGCAAAGGCGCTCACGAAACGCAAAGCTCGCTTTGTCGCTTTGCTGAAGGCTCTCGGTCTCTGTTCCTAGAGAGGATTTTGTTGTTGGTGCTTTCTCCACCAAGATGAATGCTCTGTATTGTACAGTCGACACCAGAAAGATTGAGCTAGAAGACTTCCAAGAGCTTGATGTTGTAACAAAAGATCTTGGTCTCAAAATTGTTATAGAAATCGGAAGGGGCGTGTTGTATATTCGAGGTCGACACTTTTTGATTGGAAAACCTTCCAACCGAAACAGTTAGCGCATATTTTGAAAGCCCAGCCCACATATATTGCATTTACAAACAGGCGCGTGAACGGCAAAGGATTTTCGAGTGCTAGCGACAGATTCGTTTCGTTGCTTATATATTGATGAAACGCCGGTGACAGACGACGATGTTGTGTTTCAAGATGATGGAAACGCGTTTGCAAAGGCGCTCATGAAACGCAAGGTTCACTTTGGTAATTGTTTCTTCATGAAAACAATGATGCCCTTGAGTGGCGAGAATCTGCACCGCGTGTTGCGAAAACAATAAGACTTAGTAGTTGACTCGTGCAGGCGACATAAGACAAAAGTTTTACGACCCCAAACCCCCTAAACAGATACATGAAAGATTGCTACAGGATTTTCATTCTACTTGTATTACTAAGATTTAGTGTTACTTCGAAAGATTAAGGGAAAGTATAAAATATTATTGTCCGTAACTGTCTTACAATACCACAAAACAATGAATTGTGTTTGTGTTTACGTTAGTAGGGGGCGGTGGTCCTTCTTGGCCACCAGGGTTCGCAGCACCGCCCTGAGCACCTGCAGCGGCCGCAACAGCCGCCTGTTGATTATGTTGGTATGTCTCTTTACCAACCCAAACGGCAAGAACTGTCGCGGTGGCACCGATGACCGCAACGATTATTCCCACTTTTGGATCATCATCACCGCCTCCGCCATCACCACTAGAAGCTCTATCAGTACCACCGTCTCCCACTGGCACAATAGGTGCTACCGTAGGAGTGAAAGTCATTTTGGGTGCTACCGTAGCGTTAGTGTAAGCGGTATTGAGAGGGACTAGTTCAGGCAACGAGGAAACCGTCGGAATTGGTGTGGGAGATGGCGTTGGATGGGGCGTGGGAGACGGCGTCGGAATTGGTGTGGGAGATGGCGTTGGATGGGGCGTGGGAGACAGCGTCAAGAAAACCGTC
The DNA here is from genome assembly GCA_030295235.1 of Fistulifera solaris. Taxonomy (NCBI): domain Eukaryota; phylum Bacillariophyta; class Bacillariophyceae; order Naviculales; family Stauroneidaceae; genus Fistulifera; species Fistulifera solaris. The sequence continues at coordinate 59,625 of AP026167.1, read as the reverse complement.
GAAAGTGGCGTGGGAGACGGCGTAGGAGACTGCGTTGGATGGGGCGTGGGAGTGGTGAAAGGTACGCATCCGTTGGAATTAAAGTCAAACGGACCGGAAAAATTAGCGCACTTCAATACCCCGTGCGAGTACTTCGGCGTGCAGCAGTGATCTATTGGAGGGCATTCCGAACTTGTCGTGCAAAGCTTCCAAGTGTCTGGATTGATGCTTTGTACAAGGGCTATCTCTGCGAAGATTGCCACAACAATTGCAGCATGTCGGAGCAGTAATGCAAAGATCTTCATAAACCTGTCAACAATAAGGGGCAGAAAGAAGACGTTAGACTAACAAGCTTGATCACTAAGAGAAGTATAGGTCTTCCCGCTTTTACTTTGGACAACCGAACGATTTCTCGCTTTCTACAATCCATTTCTGTCAACTGTAAAGAGTTTTCCGGGACGAACGTACCCGATGCTTCTGATTTATTTGTAAGAGTAGAATGCAGCTGTTGAGTTCGATTTGTCAAAAGCTGGATTCTTCTCAAAGAACAAACACGCGGGGAAAACGGAACTTTTTTTTCACGAATAAAAACTATCCCAATCTCCAAAAAAATCGAGGTGCGCAGGACGATGGCGAATAAAAAGCAGGAGTGTGCGCAGACGCCAAGCTAGACGCAACAGGCAACAGGTGAAAGTGCGACGATGACGTAGAATGAATCATCATCATCTTGTACCATGTCCAGTACTTTGTACTACACTAGTACCAGCTAACTGGAGGCAGAAGGCAGAATTAAGGACAAAACACAAATAATCCTAAATATTTATTCCTAATTTCCTAAAATCTGAATGCCATTTTGACATTCGACTGCATTTTCAATTGTTGTTTTCATTTTGTCACATATATTATTCCATTCCGGCACTTTGTAGATTTTGACACGAATGGATGGATTAGACATATTGGTAGAGAATAGAACTATTAGAGAAAACCTCTACTGTACAGGTAGGATAGAGTAGAGTATCTGTCGAGTGTCGGGAGTCGAGAGGCACTTGGCACTTCGCACTTGGCATCGTTAGGCGTTGCAGCATTCATACATTCTTTCTTGTCTAGAGCTTCTAGCTAGCTTGAGAGTTAACACTTGATACTTGATCCTTTTGGTTTTTGGTCAACGACTTTTGGCACGAATGAATGAACTTGGCACTTGCCACAAGCACAAGTCAAGTGTCCAACCACAGAGGTAAATTCAGTTGGATCTTGGACCTTCAAAGTTAAAACGTGACTATGAACGACAGAGTACGCCATGCCGATGACGTGGACAAGACCTGAATGACGATTGACGATGCCAATTGCCAAAACGCAAAACGAACGGTAGAAATTAGAAATGATGATCGCGCGCGCGATGATGCACTCGAAGCTCGGAATCGGACTTCCTCCTGTCTCGCAGTGAAAGCGGACTAGTCTCTATAGAGGTGTTTGTCTTCAATAAATATGTCAAGCTTGTTTGGCCTGCACAAGTCACCTAGTAAGTCTTGTATGCGGGAGCTACGAAATACGGTATTGGGGTGGGGTAGAACCAATATTTCTGTAAAATGTAAAATGTAAGCCTACCTATGATGGTATTCCGTGAATCTAACTTGACGGCACGACCTGAATCAGATCTTGGTGATGATTGCTGATGTTCGAACCTTGTTGCTCTCCGCTCCTCATAAAAAAAGAAACAACGCTTGTCCAACATCGTTGTCCCACGCCATCGTCGTTCAAGTTTTCCCAAACTAGGTACGGAGTTACAGATAAAATCCTAGATGTGCAATTCAACGAAAAACAATCTCAAAACGCCCCCCTTTCCCGCTCGACATCCTTCAAATACAGTTGTCTAGCCGCTAATCGACTTTTCGATCTTTCCTTCAGGTCGGCATCATGAAGATCACACCACTTGCTCTCGTTACCATGGCGATCGCCTCGAAGCCAGTTTTCACTCAAGTCGCCGATTGGGAGCCTTGCACGACAAGCTCGGATTGCGCATCGGCAACGTCGTGCTGCACAGGCAGTTACTCCGGTGGGGTGCTGAAGTGCTCTCCACTTGAGGCTGGCTTCGACCCCGCTGCCAATGGATGCGTTGACGGGGCTGGTGCAAACGGATCCGAACAAGTAGAAAGTCCCTACATCGCATCTACCCGTTGGAATTGTTACCAGGAAGATCCAATCGTCTTCCGGGGGTCGGTGGATATCTGGTGGGGCCACGAGACCGTCGATGGCTCGTGGGCCTGTGACGAGTGGATTGCTGACTGCAAGGCAAACGGCGGCTGCCGCGCTATCAAGTACTCTACGGAAAGTGAGACAGGCGAGGTTACGGTCGAAGGGGCGAGCAGCTGTGTGGGCAATGGAGGGACCTGCACAGCTGTGTACGGCGATGACTATTCCATAACACTTGGAAGCTTCAGTAATGATGCCACCTTCGAACAGGTCATGGGATGCGGAGGTGAATTCGGCTTGACTTCGTTTGGATTTGGGAATGACGGCAAGGTTATCTCTAGCAGCGCCGGATTTGAGGCAGGGCAAGTCTACAGTGGCTGGGAAGGCTGCTGTGCTGCCGCGGGCGACTCCTTGGAACAGCGCGGTTTGCTTTCCTCCGGATGGTTTTGTGCCAAGAACGCAAACTGGGGAGCTGTTGGGATCTATCTCCTTGGTAAGACTGGCTGCTACGGTGCCAATACGCGCTGTCTTGCTGGCACTTCATGCAATTTCTGCTGCAACGGATCTAGGTGGGTGTGGGAGTGGTTCGGCGATCACTGCAACTAAACCATTCTGATATTGCATTTGTAGAGATGAGAGTGCATGATAGAAAGCGGCCAACATGACATGCGTAACAATCAATTCCATGTTATTCCAAAGTTGAAAGTCGTACATCGCACTATGTTTTTCATGTTTCGTTGCTGCCTTTAGTTTCTCCGTTTCTTTGTAACATCGCATGGTAGGTGACAATGGATCTGAGGATTCACTTCACTGGATCCTTCCGTAGCATAGGTGAGGTGGAAATTGTTTTGCATAGGCCAAGCTATCGTCTCGATCAATACAAGCTCCGCAAAGTATGTTGGTGTGATCGGACAGCAAATGTGACGACGAAAGTGTTGGTTACGCACTTTCGGTCGAAGCACTGGCCCATCAACAAGGATCCGGAAGATCCCTCGGCTTGCGACAGAATCGGTACACAGGGATTGTAAGGTCATTCTTGCCAAAAAGAAAGTTGTTCTTTCTTCCGGAATGAGCTTCAACACCCAATCCTCGACCTTTCTTTGCTCCGCTTCAAATGTCGAAGTAGACTACAAGGAACGGTTCTGAACTTCTGAACTCCTGAGTCTTGTGAGCAATAAAAAGATTGCTGCTTTTTCCTTGAAATGGGCGAAATAACGAGCTCAAACAGCTGGCGTTTTGCAACAGACTCGATATTGAGAAGTCAGAAGCGGGCGATCGATAGGGCTCTTGTCTCTTTAGCTGTCAATTGAGGGGCTCTGCGCATGTTTCTTTCGCTTTAGGAAATGGTGTTGAATTTTCGCGTGAATGCATGCAAGCGAATAAGGAATCAGTTGATTGCTTTCTATCATCAAATGCGTCTTCTTTTACTTCCGTCTTGTTTGTGTTGCTCCACTGCCATACGTAGCGGTCGAAGGAAGTCGGCCGGCCCATTATACACGAACGTATACAACTTGTCGGAAGCATATCATGGAACGAAAGATGACCGAGGAATAGATCGACAAAGTCAGACTCACGAAATGCCCCAATTCTGCTCCTCGTCCCAGAACGCCACCAGTACCGGAAGCGCTCCCCTTCCGATTTTTACGACAATTTTAAGACTGAGATTTCTTGTCACAATATCAAGATCATGGAAATCTTCTGGCTCTGTTGTTGACTGTGTAATGGAAAGCATTCCCCTTGGCGGAGAAAGCATCAACAACAAAATCCTCTTTAGGTACAGAGAGCGAGAGCCTGTCGAACGTCCCTTCCAATATCAAAAGCCGTTCCAAATTCGGCCTACTGAAAGGCATTCCATCGAATCCCAGCGACCCAAATGTAGATTTCCGTTGCTCGAGCGCATCGACGAATGCTTTCCCCCTGTTTTTGAAGCCGAAATTTCCCTGCCTCATTGGACAAAAATCTTATCGAACATCCCCACTATTTCCGAGAGACGCTCCAGGTTAGCGCTACGAAGATGCATTCCTGTAATACGAAGTGATCCAAATGGAGATTGTCGCTTCTCGATTACGTTGACAAATGCTTTTCCTTTGTCATTGAAATTAAAGTCGCCCTTTCTCACATAAGATAATCCCTAATGGAAAGGATACGGCCGCGTGGCCAAAACGAGGGACTTGACAGGGCAACAAAATTCCCGTTCCAAAGCAAAAAATTCGCTGGGAGATTGCAATTAAAGATGCAAGCGAGTTGCTTTCCTTTGATTGTTTGTGGAATGGAATAATAGCACAAAACGAGTTAGCATTCGTTCCGATCGCAATGACAAAGTCCGCAATAAAAGAGTCATTATTCATTATTATCTCACTGCGCGCGAATCGTAAGATCTTTTTCGTCTCGGCTTACGGGCAGACGAAAAAATGAGGCAACGTACGGAAAGCTCTTATCTCTCTACTGGTACGACATCTTTCTATTTTACAAATACAACCACACGAGTGAACATTATTTCAGTCCCGGACGTTGAGTCGGACGTTCATTGAGATTCTTTGAATTTTTTTGGGCTTTTTTTGTTTGTTTGTTTGTTTCTTCCGATAAAACATAACAAGAGGAAACAAGAAACAAGATGAGTAAATGACTTGGAGAGTGATGCGGAGGAAGATTTCGACCATGATGATGATTTCTCGGACTCGAACCAACTTCCGGATGCTTCTGAAGTAGCACCGGTAGCCGAAGCACTGATACGCGTCATCCACGGCAATCCGAACTTGACACATTTGGCCTTGGGCAAAGATCATGGGAACATTGACTGGACTTCCTCATTTCAAGGGTGTGTTCAAGGCGTTAGAAGTGCACAAACGTATGCGCACACTGGTCGTTGAAGGTCAACCACCAACGACGAACATTTATCCCTGGATGAGAAAGTTGCTTACGCGGAACCGAAGTATGGAAGTACTGGATGAATCGGGCGACACGCTCTCGAACGGACGTCGCATTAACCGACTGTATGCACTCAACCGACTGTACAATGGATCCGTGTCCTTGCTCGAGGCGCCTACCGAAGTGCGATCACTTTTAGTACCAATGGCTTTAACGAAACGCACGGCGGGAAAAGTTTCAGCATGCAGCGCTCTTGTTGTTTGATCATACGGTCACGTTGTGCGAATATATGGAGAGGTTGGATTTTGCTGAACTAGGTGCTTTTGAGGAAACGACCATGGACGAAATCAGCACAGCGCTCAGCTTTGATGCATCACATCGATCGGGTCGTTTGAAACGAAAAAGAGAACGGTAGGTCTTTGCGCCACCTTGGAACTAAGATCCGGATTGAAAAAGTAGTAAGTAGTCGTCGCTTTAGGTGTCAAGTAATGTAAATTTGCATTATATTACTACTATCTACTGAGAGGAGCTAGACAACGCAAGGCAACAATGCTCTTCTGCAACGAGGCTCAACTCTCATTTCGAACCTTTTTCGCTTCATCACCCGATGGTTGCATTGTCAATTTACGTTTGAGAAATACCGTAGGACTGTTTGGTGCAGGGAGCTGTGCCTCACTCTCCAACACAGATTGCGAAGCAACGCCCCACCCGGATCGACATTTTCCATGAACTGGCACAAGGCATCGGTGTGAAGAATCGACAACAAGTGAACCGTATGACGAAAGTGTTGGTATGCACTTTTGGTCGCCGCTAGATGATAGTACCGATCCCGATAAATCTTGTCGATATTCGATCCATTCGTGACCCTTTGCCCAGAAGTATCCAATACGGTGAGGTAGTGATTGCGAGACAACAAATGTTCGAGCCACGAAAAGTACTCTTCACGTTCCTCGTCCGTGCGTGTATCTCGGAACGGAATCACCTCACTCACAATCAAGGTGCGGATGCTGGGATGCTCCTCCAGACTTTGGAATATACTTTGCATATGAGACGTCCAATCCAAGCCGATCGTTGGCACATGACTCAATTCCAAATGTTGCAACGCTGGATTGGAGTGAATGGTGCGGACCAAGGCCGCGGCAACCGGCGCCACGGCGTCATGTCCAAACACATGGATGGCGACCCAGTTTGCGGCCGAAAACGCGAGCTTCTCTACGTGACATAAAGTAGCCAACCGATGAAAGAATGCTATCAAAATGTCACTCCAGTTGCCCGCATGACTCAAATTCCACTTCACATTCAAGTCTTTGGCGACAATGTTGAGTGAATCGAAATCGGATGGCGCGATATCCTTGGCGTGAATGTAACATTCTAGCCCATTTACTTTGGCGGCGAGGGAGGGGAAGGACGCAGTCTCGATCCGGATTCGAGACGTAAAGTCTGTCGAATTTCTCCATTTGAAAGAGTCGTAAAACGTTGTTGTGATGGATGCCAGGAGGTGTCACATTGTTCCCCAAGGTCATGCTCAGCGACCCGAAAGGCGTTGTTCGATGCTCTAACGCATTGACAAAGGCATTTCCGCCGTCTTGGAACGAAAAACAAAATTCCTTAAGATTCAAATTCAAATTCAAAGGATACGGTCGTGTCGCTAAATCTCTCGATTGCTCGATTGTCAAATTGGTAATCTGCAAATCCAAATTTCGCGGTGGGTTCGCATCCAAGAGCGGAGCCAGCGCAATCGTAGCATAGTTAAAATTGCTACGTCCATCCCCGGAGCCGATACGGAGACTACTTGGGTCTTCTGAAAATGTTAAAGAGCAAACGAAGGAGACTGTTTCGGCAATGGCCGCATCGGAAAAGCCGTATATCGCAACCTTCATTTGGTCGATGGCTACGTTGCAATGTTTGACACCCATGGAGCCGTGATCATTCAGACTAAGAAGAGTTTCATTATTACTACACCAGATGGCAATAGTACTGCGGTCGTTTTGCTTCAAGTCGGCAATATGCGTCGGGATGCGCCGAAAGCGGTAAATCGGTGAAAGTCCTTGCACTGCCCATGATATGACGGCTTGTAATTTCTTTTGCCGCGCCGTCAAGCGATGCCCGGGAATGAGTTCGAGGAATAATAAAGGATTTTCTTGATCCATTCGGATGTTTCAGAGAGAAAAAGACTTGTAGTTTGTACTGCAGCAAGACGAAAATGGATAAAGGAAATGGTATTATGTATTATTGTTCGAGAAGCGTTTTGTTGTTGAGACTCATTATTGTTTGTGCATTTTTGCATTGATCGCAGGAATAAAAATAGCTGCTAGTCGTTTCGTTACTGGGTGGCGGGTAGCGATAGGGTGGCGAGCAAGAATGCGCACTCGTGACTCATGACTGAATATTTAGTCTTGGCGAGAAACGGACATATTTCAGGATTCAGGACGAGTGTAAAATTTTCGTAATGATTTATGATATTCGCATTTTTATTTTGATGAACGAGTCACCAAAATGGAAGTGAATCTCACCAGGTACCTCCATCCAGCGAACAGTAAAAAGGAGACGGAAAGTTTGTTGGCTGAGGAGGAGTCTTCTCTTGAGGAGAAAATCTGAGCAGCATACCCTGATATTGATCTTCAATAAAATTCGGCTTCATCCTATAATAAATCACATAGCCATCATCATTGCAGATCATAACGAGAAGGATATTGATACCATCGGTCTTGGAGTTCAATGATGCTTTGAAGTTTTTCGCAAAAAGAAAAAAATAGAGTGGAAGAGGCGCCCTTTTACTCGAGACTCAAACCAGTTTCAGTCCCATAAATGCGTCGCGCGCTGAAATCACGCATGTACAAGTAGGCCCCCGTACAAAATGTACCCCAGCAGAGCTGCGTTCTCGTGACATCCAGCAGTCTACAAAGTACAAAGGAATCCAGTACGATACTGCGGTATACTCCGCGTACAACGCAAGGACGCACAGCTGCGCTCTTTCTTAGAATACTGCTTCCGTTTTCGTTTCTCTTTTTTCTTTTCTTCTTATTTTCTTATTCATCTTTCCTTATTATAATCTACATATCCATTGTCTGCTGGTCTGTTGCGGACTATTGTGTGAAATGGAGCCAGAAACGATGAATGATGATGATTCTTCGCCGCTGTTTGAACTCATTCCGCCAGATGAAATGTCGCCGGAGCAGAGAGCCTTTCGGCGGAATCCTGAGAGCAATTTACCTTTGTATCGATTGTTGCGAGAACCGACGGATTTAAACGAGTTTGACTGGGAAAAAGATGACTCTATTTTAATTTGGCGAGACAATCAAACCATTCTTTGTCTTTCGATCGCCATGAACATGGTTCACTATCGATGTAGACCATTTCAGGAGAAAAGCGCTAGCTTTATTTTCCATGGTGGAAACAAACATCTTTTTCTATTGGGTTGGATTTACGGTAAATCTGACGCTGCAATTGCCGGGATGGCGGCCTTCTTCTGGTCTTTAAAACAATCGGGAGGATATATCGTTTCGCTTCGTATTGGTACTGTTAAAGATCCGCACCGTGAATGCGACAACTTCGATTTGTGCGCTCTTGAACCAGATCAGCTTTCCCACATACTAGACGCAAATCCTACGCGAAACTATTACGTTGAATCGGGAGCCTTGAGTGCCGAGCAGTCGGTCATTCTAGCATCGAGACCGTATCCTTTGCATTTGACACTAGGCGCGTCTCGTTTGGGAAGGGATAATTGTTTTCGTTTCAGTGATGGCGGAACGGCTTTTCTCGATGCACTAGAAAAGCGTGAATTTTGTTTTGGACAATTTGCTACTGAGTTCCAGATGGAAAAGGAGAGTGTTTTACCTTTCAGCCGCGCAAACATCAACCGGCTTTTTACACTCACGAACATGTTTGAAAAGCTCGTCGTTGAAGGCTTATTAGACGAGGAAAATGTTATGCTTCCTTTCTCTGCTCCGGTGAATGCACTAAGCTATCATATCCACGCGAAAACCTTCAATGGGCCGACGTCGATTCTCTCGACATTGTGGCGCAAGATATTGACTTTCGATTCTACATGAAAAGCGTAAAAGACTGGGATGCATTTCTTGTATCGTTTCTGAATCGACTTGCCGTGCTTGGCCATTTCAAAGCCTTGAGTTTTGCATTCGCCGACATAATAGATGAGGAGCGCAGTGTGGAATTCGCTGAGTCCTTTGACAAAATAAATCGTGTCGCAAAGGCTTTGATTCGTGTCATTCGTTTCAATCCACAACTTTCGCTCCTCAATTTTAGCAGTCGTTCCTGTGAAGTTAAATGGGATCCCTTCATGCGGTGTATGTTCCAAGCGATGGAGGATCACGAAGGATTGCGTATCTTCATAATAAAAAAGTACCCATCAGAAGATCCGGATTTTTTGTGGGTCGAGAAACTGTTGTCGCGGAATCGTAAGATCAATGTGTTTCACTCCGAATCAGATGTGCCCAAAATCGAAAAGCTCTATGCCCTAAATGACTTTTATTGCAAATCAGATGAGCTCAAGAAGGAGTGTAGCTCTGTGCGAATATTTTTGGTGGCAATGGCGATGATGGGAAGCAACCAGTCGAAAAACTTTCAGCGCCGTGCATTATTCCTTTCGCATCACACGGATATGGTGTGCGAACTGATTCAAGATGAAAGTGGCCTTGCCGTTGACCACGGAGGTCCAACTTAAATGCGTTCGCCCGTGAAGCTCGAGTTCATCGTCCTCGTACGTAGTAGTCGGACCGATCTTTCTAATATGAAGCAAGACGACGATGACATGGCCGCCTCGAAAAAATCGTCTCGCGATTCATTATTGCTACACATCATCCGCATTGATCCTTTCCCTAATCGAACACAACAGAATTTGCGGATCGTTTAGGCTGCAACCTTCACTCCTAAGCGAGCTTTGGTTCTCATTATTCGGTAAAAGAAATCGAAGGAATGTCGAAATCATTAAACAAGAAATGGGCGATTAACTCGAATGTATTCTGAACGAACGGCGATCTTCGCAACAAAAAGGCGTTTCCACCAACGGATCGCCGCAACGTGTGGCCCCTTGACCATCTTTTGCGGAAGACTCATAGAAACATTCACGGAGGATCTCCATTTGGTTACCAAAAACTATTAAGCAATCCTTTGATTGGACGCAAATCCATAACGGATCTTGACATTTCGAACGGGACGGTGCAGTCGGTTGTTTCAGCGTCACGGCTGTCATTTGAGACTGAGGTTTCCTACATTCCCTCTCTTGAAAGATAAAAGCATGGCGAGCCTAGTCGACGATTTCTTCTTTGTCGATAATAGAGCGGCTTTTGTGGACACACGGGCCCGACGGCGGTGTCATTTGGTGCCTTGCAGATCGATTACTTATGATCCCAAGAATTTACCTTTGAATGACACCTTGGTCTTGCAATGACTCTTAACATCTCGATGTCTTCGAGAAACGGTCCATGTCGATCTTGGACGAACTGGTGCTACTTCCGTTCGTGGCCACGGTAGAGACGCTGCGTTACACAAAATCCACATGAAGAAGACGAAAACGGATGATTTTAAAGTTTACAACATTGCGGCAAAGGATATTCGCATAGAAATGGATATACATCTTATTGCGCTTTTGAATCGAGTGACCGAATAAGGCCATGTTGAACGAATGAGGATTGAAACCGTGGATTGCTGGGAAGCATACGAAATTGATGAGAGGGGCGCTTTGTAACAAGGACATATGAGCAACGTTGTAAAATGCTAACAGTAGGGAAGCGTTATTTCAGAATATGCAATGGCAATACAATCGCAGAAGTAACAACTTCCTCAAAACATAATTGTTTCGTGGTCTTACATTTGCCTATTCTCGCGGTGCTAACAACAAAACTAAGTATATATTGTGCGCGGAGTCTTATAGCTCACTTTTTTGTTTCGGCTGATGAGAGGCATCAGTGGTTCGAATCGGACTGCTCTAACACCGGTCTTGCAGCATCAACGTTGTCATCGTCACTTAGAAAAGCATCCTCTAAGAATTCCCATAGCAAGTCAGTGTGAAAGGACAACAATTGCGCCGAGTACTGAAAGTTTGCTGCAGCGGATTCTGTCAAGGCCGTTACCACCAGTGATGATCGTCTTGCCGTGGACTCTTTTAAAAGTTTTGCCGCTCCATTATAAAAGAAGTTGAGAGCATAAATCTTATCGATCGTCGTTCCATTGGTAATTCTCTCGCCATCAATATCTAAAACGGTGATTTTGCGGTTCCGGGAAAGTAATCGCTCCAATAGCGAATAGAAAGGTTGACATAGTCGGTGGTAATCTTCTACATCTGAATAATATTCCACGAGAGGAAAGCGATGTAATGAAACTGTACGTAGCTTTTCAGCCTCTCCGAGAGCCTTGAACAAATCGATCAACTGGGAGTCCGACGAGGGCAGAAGTTCGATCACGCCTATATACAAGCAAGTCAAATTGGAATTACCACGAATTGCCTTACTGAAGGCTTGTGCAAGATGCGATACCGTGATGGCGTCGCTTCCCCGCAAAGCCTTTGGATTAAAAGCCAATCTTTCGAAGTGACCCAGCTCCGATACTCGGTCACAGAATGAAATATAAACATCCATCAAATCTCTCAAATTATCTGCCCGAACAATCAAGTCCAGACGTTTGGTCGCAATGTCCAGCGTATCAAAATGGCTTGGCTGAAGGTGGTTGGCTTTCACTTTGTAGGTAAGTGCATTCACCTTGGCGGAGAATGGAAGGAGAACTTGACCAGGATTTAGCAAGCCAATTGTGAGTGTATCAATCTTCCCTTCCAGATTCAGGATCCGTTCCAGCATTTCGCGGCTGATCGGCAGTGGCGTTCCTTGGGAGTAAGGGTCACCCACAGTGAGAGAGCCAAAGCATGTTCTTCGTATCTCTAGATGATTAATAAACTCGGAACCATCATCTTTGGGACCGATACCAGTCCAACCTTCCCGGATTTTCGTAAACTTGAGATTCAAAGGAAACGATTGTGTCGCTAGAATCCTGGCCTGTTCAAGGCTCCAGCTACCAATTTCCAGCTCTAGTTGCCGCTTCGGGTTCGACTGTAGTATGCGAATTAGCTGATCTTCACGGAGGGCAGCAAAGTCAACCACACTTTGAAGGTTGATTGCGGTATCGATCAAATTATAGCTCATGCAAAGAACTGACTCGGCAACATTCGAATGAGGAAGCGAGCAGAAAAACGTCACCGTCTCCAAGACAGCCTCATCCGTTGTACCATACACTGTACCGTATAACCGGTCTCTCATATTGGGACCCAGAAACACTGAAAAAGGAAATTGTGCTTTATCATAGAAAACTCGACGACAGGCAACAGCGGTTTGAATCGATAGGAACGTTTCATTGTCGCGCCAGATTTTTATTGAATTTCCATACTTTCGAAAATCTATATCATCTAAACTGCTCGGTTCTCGAGTTAACGTGTATATTGCACAGTGAGAAGAAAAGCGGGCGTGTATTAGCAATTTTGAAATGAACTCTTGTTGCCTTGTCGAAAGTTCCTCATCACGAGTGAAAACTAGCAGCGGTTCCTCCTCCTCCTTCTCGTCTACTCGCTGCTCCTCCATTCAGCTAAAATCCTCTCTTCTTCTATGGTAAGATATTAGTCTCTAGACGTGAAAAATGGGGATAATGCAGACAAGAGTCGTCGAAGCAGCATGACAGCAACATAAAAATAGGAGACGAGGGCGGGCGTGCAAAAAAAAATATGGCAAAATCACAATAAGGTTGAAGATAAGTGCTAACTGCATTATTTTTGTTTCTCTTCAGGCTGCATGACTGGACATTCAGACGTGCATGCTATGTAAAGACAGACAAGAAGCGGAAAGATCCGCAACAATTGATGTAAATAAAATACTCGCATCATGCAATGCAAATGGTATTATTTGCTAGAATTATCTTCACGGATCTGTTTTACGAAGATATAGACGTGCTTAGGGCTTCATGAAGTACACGACGATAGATTATTTTCGAAAGATCTAATTCATGACTCAGTTCAGTCAGGACCCGGAGGTTTGTAACGACAAACGCCAAAAACGCGGCGCATTATTATTGTTGTCATTCTTTTCAAGATAATTAAAACAACGATACGTCGATCTAATTAGTTTAATTGACGAAGAAGCTCTCACAACCTGCTTCACTTCGACACCCCTCGTTTATATCGCAAAACGAAAGGCAAAAGAAATGGAGTTTTTGCAACTCATCCCCTATCAACAGCTTTCCTCGGAGCAAAACGCATTAGTATCTTCAATCAAGAAGCGATCCTCCTCGGAAGACGGCAATCATCTACCAATCTATCGACTCGTTCAAGAACCGACTCATCTACACGAGTTGCTGAGCTGTAATTGTACGAAATTCTGTATTTGGCGTGACAATCAGACTGTGATTGTTGTTGAGGTGGCTTTCACTAGATCGATCTACGTACCCTCAACAAGTAGGCTGATTCAACAAACCTATCCTCACAGCACACGATTTTTTCGATTATGGGCTTCAATGAAACCGCCATTGCGGAAACGGCGACGTTTGTTTTGTCACTGCAGAATTCCGAACCCGATTCGATGCAATTTAATTTTGACGTGGATTCAATTCGAGAGGATCAAATGGATTCTTTCTTGGATGTGAATCCGCATCGCGTTTGGGAATTTGAATTCCAAACTTGGACAGTCGAACAATCCATCCGAATGGCGACACGCCCGGGTCCTCTCAAAATCCATCTGTATACACCTAGCACCATTCACGGTGGATTTTCTTTTACGGACGGTGGGACGGCCTTTGTCGATGCACTCCAACAACGAACCTCAATCTTTGGAAGCTTGTGTCTGCATTTCAATCGTCGCAACCCTTTTACGACTGAAAACTATGTGCGACTCTTACAACTGGAGCGCGTTGTGGAGAAACTCGAGCTCTACATGTTTCGCCCCGATGCCCTTCTCCCATTCCAAGCTCAAGTACATTCTCTCAATTACCGGATCGACGATTATGAAATCGAAAAGACGGACTTTGAGACACTTCCTATTGTTGCCAAAGAGTTAACCTTATCGATTCACATTACCCGCACAGAAAACTGGTCCGATTCGATCGTCACGTTTCTCGATCGCGTGGCACAATTAGGACATTTTGAGCACTTGGGTCTCGAGATTGATCTCTGGCATGAAGTAGATTACACCCAAATGGCATGGATTGCCGCAGCCATTGTCCGTGTCCTGCAAAACAATCCGAGTATGGTGTCTTTGGATTTATCGAAGAATCGGTATGCAGTGGAGTACACTCCCTACTTGACGATTCTGTTTCAGGCCATGGAGGGGCACCCAAACCTACGAACATTTCGCGTGAATAGCGGAAAAATGACGGTAGTACATTTCGCGTCGTTAGAGCGGTTGTTATTCCGCAACCGCCGGGTGACGGTCGTAAATCATCGCGATGAACGAGTAACCGATGGAACGACCATAGATCAGGTTTATACGCTGAATCAGTTTTTCACGAATCCAAGGAGTTGATCCAAGAGTGTTGTAGTTCCTGGCGATCGAGAGTAATGAAGACGGTTTTGATGGAAAGTGCTTCTGCCAATTTTCAGCGCACGGCCTTGTTGTTGTCAGATCACACGGATGTATTGTGTGAGCTTGTGAATGGTACTAATGATGATGCCCTGTTGCCCTATGATCCCACTTCCATCATCCATGCGACGCCGTTGAAAAGAAGAAACTTGGTCCCAATAGTGGTCACGTGATGCCGGTAGCTGCTCACATTGAGGCCGAAAGTTCCTTGCTCCTTTCGGTCAATGATGTTATCAATGAACGTGAAATAGATCTTGATGATATCCTTGATGACGACGCGTTCTATGAATAATGCTGCCAAACTCACACAAGAGTCGTCGAGATAACCTACTCGCGTGCCTCTTGGTGCTCCTCCATCCGACTACGTATTGGTGCCAATTCTTTGCCACTTGGTGAATCAATTTTGTTCATCTTTTATAGAAATAAGTTCTTTTGCATGTGAATTCCCCGCCTAGGCTAGACTATCTTATAGGTTCCGCAGTGGTAATGATACGTTGTCCGCTGCACTCGTTCACCAAAGTCGTGCCCCGTAAGTTCGTGACTCGACAGCAACGCTCGCGTCTTCACTTTCTATGCTGTATCCGAAAAGTTCCACTTTTCGCTTTGACATTGGGGGGGAGTCTGAGGGGGGGCCATTTCTCGCCAAAAATTAGGACTTAAGGACTTACCCTCTGGCGCAATGTATGCTAATGACCTCGCTACAGGCATCCCAGCTTCTGGTTATGCCACAGTCAAAATTTCAAAATAAAAAAATAGCACAGTATACTACCGACGAGAAAATGAATTGATAAAAATGTCTACACAAAGGAGGTATAGAGTTTTTAACAGTACAAATTATGTTTCCGTTAATTCCCATGTGTTTTATTATCTTCTCCTGGAGCACGTATTTGATATACAGAGTCGCTCGATGTGGTCGCCAATTTTTTATTCTTGTATTCTTTGTAGGGCCGAATTGTAGGACCGTTGCACTTAATCTCGCCGCCTATTACGTTGCGACGCACGACACACGTCAACAAAGGACGAAATCCCGACACGAGTTGTCACCGCCATTGCGGCACACTGTAAGGCTAAAACAATAAGTATTCAAATTGACGTCGTAATATTGAATGCCTATCATGGTATCTCAGAGAAGACTAAATGATATCAAAGAGGAGTGCAAAGTACGAACCTCATTACGGTTGCACACAGAGAGCGACGGATATTTGCAAAGCGCAATGATAAAAGCGTGTTGCGTGTAGCGACGTTCTTCTCCACGAAGCCAACTCCCGACGTAATTTCTAAGGATTCTTTTTTATCAAGGGAATGGCAAAAGAAGACCAATATTCCTGGTGCTTCAAGACATTTTTTCACGAAGAGTATTCGGTTCCTCCATAGCAGTGTTTAAGCTCTCTTCAAAGGACAGAAAGGCTATTACAAAGCTTACTATATCGCCAAGAAGCGTAGTCACAAAACCCAAAGGAGTTGTCACCCTCTCTATCTGCAAGCGATGCAAGAATGCCAAGGACCGACCAAAGTGTTCCATTGTTGACCTTCCGATTGGCCATACTCCCTCAGTAATGGAGTATCTAAATGACGTCGAGCTTGCTTTACTCAGTATAGGACGTGTCTCAGGAAACATCTTTCAAATCTTTGCTGGATCTCATCAATCAATTAAACTATTCAATCATTTTTGTGACGTGGCGCTGTATTTCTCTGGAAAAACATGTTCCGCTAACAATACTTGATCGAGATTTTTAAACAGGTCTAAATCAACGACAAAATCATTGGCTGCCATGACCACGCGAATATCTATCGATGAATACACAGTTGACTTTGATATTCGATTGCGTGCAAGTGCAAGTGGTTGTGCTGCCTGCTGCCTGCCTAATGTAGCTGATGTGCCGCAACACACCAGGTTCCGTTATTTTTTCCTCACATTCACATCGTTACCATACTATTTCTCTAGTTATTGTCAGGCGCTACCGGTATGACAGTTTGCTGGATTTCTTACGTTACACTCATCACTCCTCTAGTAAGTAGCCTACAAAGTACTGGTAAGACTATCTCCGTCTGCTGCTACCAGGTACTGTACCTGGTAGTGCGTTGTACTTGTACTTCTTGCTCCGTACCGTGCAGCGTAACTTTTCCGCCTCCCAGGCGTGAGCCACAATATATTTATTTGAAAGGTAATAATACTTGAATCATCTAAAATAGAAGCTGAAAATAGAAACGCTGACAAGAAACAGTAAATCCATCAATGCACATGACGCAAACTCAGACTCATAACAACAAAGAGCTTCTCTTGAAGCCCATTCCGGAAGATCAACTTTCTCTTGCACAAAAGGAATTCCGAAAAGACTTGTTCGATGAAATTGAAGTCCCAATTTTTCAATTTTCTCGTGAGCCAAAGCATCTCGGTGATCCAAAGCATTTCGGTGATCTTCTACACATTATTCTGGTTTGGCAACCTATTATATGGCGTGACAATGAAACATTCCTTCTCCTATATAATGTATCCTACTATCGTTTTCAAATGAAACATCGCAGCCTCTATTTTACAATCGATGACCAAGCGTACGGTGCAATTTGTGGCAAAACGGACGAAGCCATCGCCGAGACGGCGACTTTTTTCTGGTCTCTCGATTTTGGCGGAGCCCCGCTGTACGTTCAAGACATCTTTCAACACGGATTGTGCGCTGGAGAAGTGCGTGGAAATTTTGATTTTGCCGCCTTTCGACCACAACAACTGATTCGTATCTTGGAATCGAATCCGACACGCACATTAGTGCTCCGAGTAGGAAGCTGGAGTCTCGAACAGGCCAAGATATTGGCGACACGAACTTTCCCTTTAATTTTGGAAATTATTTTTGGGGATCATGGCGATTTGGGTAACACGGCAAACAAGGACGAGGACGGCACTGAGTTTTTTAATAGTTTGGAAGAACGACGATCTTCCTTTGGTTCGCTGGAAATTGGAGGGGCTTTTATCATAGCACTCGAATGAATCGCGTCAATTTTGAACGGTTGACGCAACTTGACTGGATCATCGATAAACTTAGAATTTACGGTCTCGACCCAGAGATTGTCCTTCTTCCATTCTCTGCCAAGGTAAATGCACTCAGTTACGGGGTCATAGACAGTCACATCCAGCCAAACGATTTCGAAGCGCTGACTATTGTGACAAACGACTTGGATCTATGGTTTTATTCGCAAAAGAGGACGACCTGAGTGACTGGTTGATCGCATTTTTCGATCGAGTGGCTCAGCTGGGCCATTTTGTAAGATTGGGCATTTCTATACGGAGTTACGAGAGGGTGAATGACATGGAATCGTGTGTACAAGCGTTGACTGGTGCTATAAAGAGCAATCCAAATTTGAGGTATTTGAAAGTGTACGACTTTGACCAGCGCTTCCAGCATGCTCCCCACTGGGAATCTCTCTATCATACCATTGGGGAGCACAAACAGCTACGTACAATCATATTGGATGACATGGAAGTCCAAGATACATGCCAAGATTTCTATCTGGCACTGGAACGCTTGCTTTCTTGCAACCGAAACGTCACAGTTATAAAAAGGGACGGCAAGAAGATCACCAACAAGACCAGTATCGATCAGCTTTATGCATTGAATTATTTTTTCAATGGATCTTTGTCGCTGACGGAGGAGTCGGTAGAATTGCGACCAGTGCTCTTCGCGGTGGCGTTGGAAAAGGCTTCCGCATCTTTCCAGTATACGGGTCTGCTGTTGTCTCAACATACGGACGTCCTTTGGGAATTAGTAGATGGTACGAATCTGGAGGAAGTGCCTCCTTGAATGTTACTTTTCGGAAAAGTTATTCACGTGGCTCCAGTACCCCTCATTCGATTATTTAATGTTTCGCAATGCCTTACGACTTTGCTGTGGATCAGCTCTTAACTTTTACTCGTTCTATTGCATGTCGCTTTTCTTTCTGATTATGAAAACAATGGCGTTTCGACTTAAATTACATTAAGCTGCCATTGATCGTATTGTTGAATCAACGCGCCGCAAAAAGTTATCTCCAAAAGTGGGAAACGCAGGTCACGAACGAAAACGTCAGTAACATAACATCGACTCGTTCATGCATCAAATTTACTTCCCCCTGTTGCGCTTCAGATTAGCAGCTGCCTCATGCGACGCATCAAAAGAACACATTTCCGTTTACTCGATCACTGGTCCTGCAGCAGTCAAAATATGATTATCGCTATTTAGAATCACACCATCAAGAAGCTCGCAAAACATGTCAGTGTGCAATGTGCAACGTCGTGTTTTTAATGGTCACACCGAAATAGGCTCCTTCGCAATGATTGTGAATCGCGTATAGAGGTTGTTCATAACGTAGGTCTCTTCGATGGTGTTCCCATTCGTGATGCTCTCGCCAGAAAAGTCCGAAACCCAAAGAAGTTATGCAATCGAGTAACCTTTCCAGCATAGACTAGTAAGATTTCCTCAGCCGCCAGCCTCTTTATCGAGTCAAGAAGCAGTCACTGGAAGAATGAGTACAATTTTAAAGTATACGTTGTTTTTTGTGTTCCCGATGATTATTTGAAGGGAGAACTTCGCCATGCTGAATCGAAAATGCAATAAGGACGAATGTCTCGTCGTGCCGATTCAATTCTCTCATTAAGCACTGTAACGCAATATTCGGAATTCAAATATTTTAACCATCCGATTTCACCATGGTTGCTTGGCTTTCGAGTAAACGCTATAAATAATAGATCCGTAGTTCTCTTCAAGAAGCGAGGAAACAACTAACTGGGCTTCCTTGTCGATAGTTTGCTGTTGCGCTTTCATCTTCACTGCGAATTCTTTTTACTAATTATTTAATCGTCGCGGAAAGAAAGATAATGGATATAACGCAAAATATTTATTGATATCGTTCGATACAAAATCAACTACGGAGTATTATTATAGAGAACCAGCGCATGATAGTGTGACTCATGTTTGTCAAGACCCGGAGGTTAACGATGCGGCGTGCACGCTTTTTTACTTTGATATTTATTATTTTGCAATAAGCACTGTTGACATTCATCGCGACCACTTCAATAGAGTTGGAGCCTTGATAATCGTCTTTTCTTTGCCGAGGGCAACAATTTGCGAAACAGAGATTGAATCAACGTTTAGGATCGCAAAATGGAGGAAATTAAACAAGAATTCCTCGAGCTCATTCCGAAGGAACGACTTTCACCCGAGCAAAGGGCATTTCGCGAGAAAGAAACGCACGGATTTGGTATTGCGATTTACCAATTTGTACGAGAACCGAGTGTTCTCGATGAAATTCTTCCGGAAATTCGTCACTGCATGTCGATCTGGTGGAAAAATGGGACGATTGTATGCTTCAGCGCTTCTGCGGATATGCTTTATCAAGAGCGAAAGCTATTCTTTGCTCTCTATGATGTCGGAAAACACAAGAAAAGATTAAAATGTGCCATTTACGGTGCATCGAATGCTATTATTGCTGAAACAGCAGCATGGTTCTGGTCTTTACAGCATTCTGGGAGAGGCCAGGCCGCTCTCGAGATCGGATATCGCAGGTTCGACGAGGACCGGGCCTTCGACTTTGCCGCTTTTCACCCGGAACAACTCGCTCAGATCTTGGATGCAAATCCGCAACGAGCGATCAGTATTGATGAAGGAACATGGACAGCGCAACAAGGCGTTGTTCTGGCAACGCGACCCTATCCACTTCGATTGACGTTTTGCAGTAAAAGTGGCTTCGTTACATTTACTGATAGTGGAACAGCCTTTATCGAAGCACTCGAAAAACAAAAGTCTCTGTTTGGTTCTCTCTGTCTTGGATACGTGGCATTCGGCATGCTCACTCGGGAAAATATGGAACGTCTTTATCAGCTTGAAATGTTGGATGAGCTCAAAATTAGGTCTGTGTATAAGGACCAAGCTCTCCTGCCATTCTCTGCCAAGGTGAATTCTCTCGACTACTTCTTCGACGCAAGGTGTGTCCGACCGGAAGACTTCCATTCTCTTGATATCCCGGCAAAAATTTGAGTGTCAACGTCTGTTCGGACGTCTGGGAAGTCTGCGATCAGTTCTTGATTGCAATGTTGAATCGTATGACCACTTTAGGTCATTTTACAAAGTTTAATTTGGAATTGGCCTTGAGTTGTAATGTGCATTATGAAGATTTCGCAACAGTCGAGGTTACAGCTCGTATTGCTGATGCGTTGATCAGTTTTATCAATGCAAATCCATTATTGACGCATTTGGTTTTCGATTAGATTGGGTGGATATGGCTCATCATTTACCGGCTATTTGGTATGCTATGGAAGAACACAAAGAACTCCGTACGTTTCGCATACTGACCTTCAATGACAACGATTACTACTTCGATGACTCCAGACCAGGGCGGTCTCTTATCGATTACGGAACATTTCAGTACTGGATCACAGCGGCAAGAGAATAACCAATGGTACCACTATCGACAGAATCTATGCGCTCAATCGATTTTTATTGTGGGTCGGCAAAGCTAGTCAATGAGTCGTCCGATTTGCGACCATTGTTAGTGGTGTCGGCTTTGCTGGAGAGCGGCTTACACAATGCTCAGTACACGGCATTGTTGTTATCGAATCATGTGGATATTCTGTGCGAGATCATAGTCGATATCAATTTTGATACTGAGGGAATGGGAGCTGAAGAAGCCGTATCGCTCTCGATTCGTCCAGAATCTACTCCCAAGAATGTTTTCAAACGCAAAATCCATGTCCATCTGCCACGTGACGTTAAGAAGGCAGCTCGAAAAGAATGCTAAGGCACTAGTAGATATACAGAGACTGGATGCTTTTTGAAGCTACTCATCAAATTGGTGCAGTTAAATGCATCACTGAATCGCCCTTTACCCTGGCACCAAATGGTGAAATTGCAATTTTTCGTCCAGGAATCCTATCTGAGGTGAATTGATGATACAATCGAGTTCAAATAGACGCTCCAAATATTCTCAACGACTCATCACCGATTTACTCGCAGAGACACAATATCCAACAACTCACAGGGCGATTGCCGTTTTTTCGAGACCCTCAACAAAGCTTTGTCTGTGTTCCTACGAGAGAACGAGTTGTGTTGTGAAAAAAAACTAATGGGCTGTAAAGCTGACAAGTCTTGTTGGATGAGTGTCAAGTATCTGCGTGCGGCTCTGCCAAAAAGGGCAGCGACGTATAAATGGCGCCTCTTGCTTGTCAGAAATGATAGAGATTTCAACAATTGAAGAGTTCGTTTTGCACTAAATGTAGAGGAGATCCGAATCAGGTGAAGCTCGAAGTAGGAAACTGGAGACCTGAGCAGGCTTTAATACCGGCGGCCATTACTTTTCCCTTGAAATTGGAATTCGTCAAGGCACACTTCAACACGAGCAGTGGTCTCCATGACAAGACAACGGTACAGTTACGCTTTGGTTGCCTGGGTATGGCGTGTGGGAAAGACGACAACATGGTTGTTGGCCGCCGCACGCGTTTGGAACGCCTTTTGGAACTGGACTGGATGGTTGAATCATTCACGATGGGGGTGCTGAAAGCGGAACATGTGTTCCTGTCGCCAATCTATCCGTACAGTGTGTTGATCTTCAGTCACCGTACTGAAATATTTGTGGAAGTGCATGTCAGATTGACTTTCTGTCCTGAATGGACGTTGACGTAGGAAAAAGCCTGTAGTGGTTACTTGCTGTTCGAACGCAATGAGAAGGATCGTTCATATGATGTTTGCATTATTAGCTTTTGTGTGATACTATATAGGGGGTAAACAATTGTATTATTTTAGCATCCTCTCCAATCGCACTGCCTGAAATAATAAATTTAATTCTGCCTCCGTGCTAGGGTTGTCTGAATTATTTCATGTACTAATAATACAAGTACCATTTGCCACACATGATGGACACCAAAGGAAGCATTGCACTGACGACAAATAAGGTCACACATCCTTGCTTGGATATACCAAAACGACACACACCACTATCATTTCCATCACCTCCATGGCTTCCATCATCATCTACTGGCAATGCCGGAAACGAAGACGGCTCCACAAGCACCAGCGAAGGAGGGGACGACAATATCGGTGCAACCACAGGAACAGGAGAGGCAGGCGTTGCAAATGCTGGCGAACGTAGGGAAGGATCACTTGTCACGCATCTGCAGGTTGTCAAAAAAAGTAAAAGAAATACTTTCATCATCGTTCCTGTAAGCTTGTGCTGCTTATCAAGTCGAAAAGGGACGGGACAACGAAGAAAAATTATGAGACTTGTTTCATGCAAGGGTTGCGGGTGTCAAGCTTTGATCATCATCTTTCATGAGTCGTGGATTCTTGAAGGATTTCTACTCCGTATCTTGCTTGATACGGAAACGGCGTTAAAATTCTGCCTCGTCGTAGATGCTACGTAGAATCTTGTACAAGAGGCAGAATTTCAACGTGCAGCATTTCTCTCATCACAGAGACTATAATCACAAAAAAAACGTGAATAATTCAATACCGTTTTACGTTGTATCTTTGGGATCCGATTGTGCAGCACTTGCACTTGACGCAAAGGAGTATGTGTAACATTTACGGAGTACTCCTTTGCTTGACCAGAGACATTGACATGGTCATGTCGTCATGTCCAGTGGACGTGGTACCTCGTAGTGAAGTGACAAAACCGCCAACCGCCCCATGCACCTGGGATTCCCAGTAAGGTGAATGACAGGGCAAACGGGCAAACTATCTTTTCACTACCTAGTACCTAGTACCCATAAATTGTTCACCAAATCTTGGTAAAAGTTCTTTGTAAACGAGCTACCAGGTAAGATGTGTACACTCCATGCAACGAGTCACGAGTACCAAATATTGCTTCTTAAATTTAAAGACAGAGACTCTGTAGACAGACAATTCTGTGATAAGTTAAAAAGTAGATTGAGCTCACATCCGCGAGAAAACCAGAAAATTTTCGCGGCCAAAAATCTTCGACAGCAAAACTCGTATCTCATATAAACCCGTTGAAACTGAAAATTTCATTCAATCGACAAAATTAAGATTTTATTATTATATTATATATTATATCGATACCAGGTACTCACTTGTACCGATGCTCAATTTCACTTGTTTCTTATTGTTTGTCACAGTAAGACCTTACACGTAAATCTCACGAAAAGCTGATCCGTGTCGCTGCACATTTTGTACGCGCTCCCTCTCATAAACTTTTACTCTGAAAGTGAAAATAATAAGCTACGGAGGCGGGAGGCGATAATTTATTCCAAGTTCCGGCACTTGTAGCTTTTGTACCAGGTACCATACAATATTCTGTCACGTTTTCACCGCACTCGGGACTGACATGGCAGCAAAGCCTTGGCGTGTATCATATGTACTGTCTTTACATGTATCTCGGACAGTCGAGAATATGCACAGGGGGAGGAGTGATACAAAGGATTATACTCCTTTGAGTGATAGGAATAAGTAAAAGTGGTCGTACAGTTTACCATGTGGAGGAAGCAAGGGAGCGGAGGGAGAGTAGGAAGTAGGAATGGGGGAGCGGGGAGCGGTGAACTCATTGTAACCTTACAAAGCACTTGACAACGGATTGTACGAACCGGTTACCATTATTATTTATTTTGTCATTATTTCCTTTTGTCTCTGTGAGAGACAGCGTGAAGAGATGGGCACGCCAAGCTCACGCAAGATACACGGATTCTTCAACAATTTTTTAGATATTTTTGTATCCGCATCTTCACGCACCTTTTATTGGTCGGCCACACACCCTCATCACTCACTCACTCACTCGCTCACTTACCGTCGCTCATTTTCCTCTACGACTCTGCTTTGCGTTGTAAAAGAATAAACCAAGCTAATAGGCATGATGAGAAGACTCATTTTCTTACTCTTCTTTTTGATAAGATCAGTCTTCGGACTGAACACGGCTCGGTTTGATCAAGTCACTGCGAAGATGGAGAGCATGGTTCTGGCCTATCGCGACGAAATCGAACGGCTGTACCTGGATCGCTGTGTTTCGTTGACTACGTGTGGGGCAGCGAATTACGATGAGTGCAAATCAGCGCTACCGAATCTAACGTGTTCGGCTCCTTCCAAATTCTGGACAGATACCTGTGGCGCAGGATGCGCGGGGTTGGAGGATTTGACGACAAGCAACTACCGCATCTCACCCAACGCGACTCCGGCAGACCCGCTGATCGTCGAAGCGATTTGCTACAGTCGTTTCATGGATGACTGGCTCACTCAGAGAATCCAGGAAGACCAAGCGTTTTGGGATGAAATAGGAATTAGCCCTCGCGCCTCTTATTTCGGAACCAGGGAAGGGGCTTTCCGCATTCTTCCTGGATTTCCCTCCGAAGGTTGTGGAACGTATGACAACACAGGGCGACCCTGGTACGTCGCAGGAAGCTCCGGCCCCAAGAATATTGTGCTGGTGTTAGATATTTCGAGCTCGATGAATGAAATCCGCTTAGGCCTCATGAAACAAGCCGCCAAACGCGTCATTGATACGTTATCGACGAGCGATCGAGTTGCGATAGTCTTTTTCAATGCGGCAACGACCGTCGTGGCTAATCAAGGCTTGCTTTACGCGGCCACTGACGAAATCAAAAAAATTTTAAAAGACAGCATCGACAACATAGGAACCGGAAGAGGTACCAATATGTTGGATGGCCTAAGCACGGCTTTTGATATTCTGGATAACTCATTCACAAATGGTACAGCTGTCAGTTGCAATTCCGGTATTTTATTCTTCACTGATGGAGTCATGACAGAACCGGACGGTATCGTCCCAGCTGATGTCAAAACTATGGTGCAGAACCGAATCAGTCAGACGACTGCAGTCACAGGCAAACCGGTGCTACTTTTCACATATTCCATTGCGGATGAGTCCGAAAATCAAAATGTCCACGCATTTCCCTCGGAGCTGGCCTGTTTGACTGAATTTGGAATATGGTCCAAGATTGAAAGTGACGAAGAATTGTCGAAGCTCTGGCGAGCTATTACTTACTTTTTGCGTTGGGCTTGGGTAATGCAGAAAATCAATATTTTACTGCTTGGGTCGAACCTTACATATTCCGGACAGCGAATATCCTGGGAACCACAGTGTCGGCTCCTGTCTACGATCGTACCAAGTCACCACCACTCTTTATTGGTGTGGCAGCGATTGACATCGCCCTGGAAGCGCTGCGAATTGCCCTGGAAGATGAAGACGTCGATGAGGCAATAAGGTTGTTGGCTCTTCGTTCCGTGGGAACTTGCCCAGCATTCAGGATTAGCTCATGCGAGTTGGACTCATACCGTTACGCTTCGGGAGGATTTGGAGCTCGGTGCACTGATTGCAGCATCGACGATCTGGGTCAGACAATTGCGACACAATGTTCAGATTCTAGTTTGTATCCAACGAACTTAAATGCCAATACTGATACAGAAGGGCGCCCTTTTCAAGAGCGAGTATGCTGCGGCTGTGTCACCGGTGCTCCTTTCCTATCTCCGGTAGCCCCTGAAATGACCACTACCCCACCTACGGTAGCTCCGGTAATGGCTTCCCCTTCGCCCGTAGCACTGAAACCGGTGGTAGGTTCAACTCCTACGGTAGCCCCGGTAAAGCCTACCGCTCCAACCGCAGCCCCGGTAAATATTTCCGCTCCCACGGTAGCAACTGTACCTAGCCCTCCAGTAGCACCGCCGACAAGTCGTGAAGATATAGTTATTGCGGTCATTGGTGCCTTGGGTACGGTTATTGGTGCCGCTGTGACTGGTGGTATTGCCGTCACATGTTATCGACACTATCATCCGCCACAGCCACAGCCACAGCTTCAGCCCCAGCCCCAGCCCCCTAATAACCCGCAACAACCTCAGCCCCTTAACCCTAACCCGAATCCAAACCCTCAGCCCCCTAACCCGCAACAACCTCAGCCCCTTAACCCTAACCCGAATCCAAACCCTCAGCCCCCTAACCCGCAACAACCTCAGCCCCTTAACCCTAACCCACAACAACCTTAGCCCCCTAACCCAAATCCAAACCCTCAGTAGCCCATTTGAGTGGTATTGTACGACAGTAGAAACAATAATATTATGCTTTCCCTTAATCTTTTGAAGTAGCATTACATCTTAGTATTGACAGACACCAAACCTAGTATTTGAAACGTGCTAGGAGGTTTCCTGTCTCAAAGGCTTTAGAGGGTTATGAGTGAACCATATTTTGGGAGGTTATCATCCCCCTAGCAATGAACCTTTGAAATGTATATGTCGGATGAAGCGACAGTAATCAATTAGGAGTGCTTAGTTGTTAGACTTGCCGTGGCTTTTTCCAGAAGTTTGAATGGTGTTCAATGGTGATTGGATGACAAACAAAGTGGTCCCTACTGGCGAGAAGGGTCTACCAGCCCTTGCTGCTCCATGAATCACAACAGGATTATGAATGCAAACATTTCCTGGAAGTTGATTGGGTTGCCGACGCGGTGATCATCTGGTATTACCCCTGCATTTGACACGAACGTTGGAGACAATCCGAGACTGTCGCATCAATCACTTTAGAGAGATTCGCAGCATCGGTGCATTTCCAAACCGAGCCCGACCGTGTTTAACCGTGAACTTGGAAGGGGGATAAGACGTCGTATCCGCTCTGCCGCTTCGTTGCAGAGAATGCTGCACTACATGTGTGACAAACGATTGAGAAGAGTCAATCGGTTGGTGGCTGTATTATGGTGGCCGTCGAGCATCTTAGCAACCGTTGGCGAGACACGCCTGATAAGATAAAGAAATAGACTAGTCGTCCGCACTGGAACCATTTTGCTCTCTCACCCCTGAAAAAAGGATACAACAGTCCTTTCGAGTAGGAGTTCACCCGACTTTGGCGATTCCTAGAAGGCGGATGAATGAAATTATCGTTGTTGATCTATCACCCCAAACTCTTGAGAAAATTAAAGTTGACACAACAGTGAGATCCTTATAGAGTGCATTCGGTGGAATGAAAGGCTTGCATGATGATTGCTTATGATTGCAATCACGTCCGACAGCTGTAGAGGCGAGTGACATTCGAATATTGACGACGAAAGTGCTCGGAATCTTGATGTTGTTCGCTTTGTATTGACTTGGAAATGGCTGCCATAATTTGAACAAAACGAAGGAATGACTTTTGACTTTTCCTTCCATCGATCAACAATAAACAATTCGACAACCATTTTTTCGGCTGCAGGCAGCAATTTGTGAGTGAGTAGGAAGCTACTATACAAAATTTTGTGACTTCAATTGACAAGGACAAAAACTCACTATAAAATCTTAGAGTTCAGAAATACCAGTCTACATATATTTATAACCATTTTGTACTTTTTAGCCAATTTGGAACTATAATACGGGCATGTAGTTAAGTGGCTATTTTTGTTTTGACCCCGTTTATTCATCTGAATAAGATTATAGTGGTGTTTTGCGATACTACTAGATCGACTATAAGGAATCTTACTGATCTCGCACTGGAGTCCCTGGAGTGTCATCGCCTGCCCCGCTACCTGGTATGCTGAACTCTTAGTAAAGTGTGCACGGCGTATCTTTGGCTGATACACACCTGTCAGTCGTTTTGCTAGCAATAGAGGAACACTCAAGGCTGCAAACTGTTGTTGCGAACTCCTGCCCATGACATCCGGAGGATTCAAGGTACTCCTGGCTCGACCAGCTACTTTCACGTATCCGAAAGGTTACGGTCCTTACAAGTGAAGGCCCAAAACGTTCCTCTTGATCTAGCTAGTATTGATGAGCTCTTCAAGATAAAGGTGATCGACAGCGCTTTTCTGAAAGAATCCGCATTTTTGAGACCATTGATGGTGGTGGAGGCGTTACTGAATCGAGTTATGGGGAATCTTCAGTACGCAGCGATTCTGCTCTCCAATCATACCGACGCATTATGTGAGTTTATTCATGGCCTAGATCTCGATCACACTGTCGCTTTTGTAGCGATGGAGGAAACACTGTTGGATGCTGGTGAAGAAATTGTTAGCACTTCGAAACGCAGATTCAGAACGCAGATCTCAATTGTAAAATTTTTACTCATGGAGATTCAGATGAATTTCGAAAGCCTGACTTTCGTCTTTAGCTGCTCGCTTATATTTTCTTTTCCTTTGGTGGCGCAGGTAGCCGAAGCATTGGTGAGGGCGTTTCGCGCCAATTCGCAATTGACGTACCTGGATTTGAGTGGTTATTTTAGGTGTTTCGATTGGACCGATCATTTGGGAAGTACTTTAGAGGCAATCGAGGAGCACACCGCATTACAAACATTTGCTGTGGACATCAGCAACAAGAGCAGAGATGTCTATCCACAAAACAATTTTCAGTATATCTGGCTCGAGAAACTGCTGTCCCGCAATCGAAAGAATTTGGGAAGAGGATCACAGATGGAACCACCATTGATAAACTTTACGTGCTCAATGACTTTTTACAGTGGATCATTGTCGCTGTTGAAAACACAGCAGATAGTAACGCGATTGTATCTCATTGTAACGGCTTTAACGGAAACGGCTTTGGCGAATTTTCAATACACACAATTGTTCATGTCGCGATTTGTTTTCTGAGGTGGATCTGGACACGGTGACTTGTACTCGTGTAGAAGTTGTTGAAGAGGTAAGAGCGGTCGCAAGATCTTCTGAATCTCGTCGAACCGCAGCGGCGAAACGGAGGAGAGTCCAGCCGACAGGAAGTTCAAAGAAAGCAGCTAGATCGGCTACTTGAATAATTGCGTATCTTTGTGAAAATACCTGCTAAAATTTGTACATTATCGGTTTTGACCGGACTCTACAATGCTAGAGAAGCGACCCGCTAAACTATATTGTTTGTTTGCGGAGGTTACCCTCTCAGAAAAATTATACCTGGTACCAAACGTTTTGAATCGAAGAATGAATCTGATGAGTCAGCCGAATTTCTCTTAAAAGAGCTTAAAAGAGATTAGAACGGTATTTATAACGCTGAAATTGATTGCATTTAACGTAAATACAAGCTAGCAAACCTCGTTTCGATACAATACATAGTGAAGTAACAGCGTACATGACTCGATGATGTCAATCCTGAGTGTCAAAAGTGGAAAGGTCGTTCCGGCACACAAAAGTTTGTT
This sequence comes from Fistulifera solaris, assembly GCA_030295235.1. Lineage (NCBI taxonomy): Eukaryota > Bacillariophyta > Bacillariophyceae > Naviculales > Stauroneidaceae > Fistulifera > Fistulifera solaris. The sequence continues at coordinate 29,953 of AP026167.1, read as the reverse complement.
TGTCCAATATGTAGGAAAACACCTTCAAAATCTGGCGATTTTCTTGGTCGCCGATCGTTTCGAGTTAATGGTCGTCGTCTCCTCTCATGCATCGCTTTCATTACAATCCAACAACAACACTGTCATTTTTTCTCTTAATAGAAACATCACAGACAAGATAACCATGCAGCAAGCGTCGCATCACGTTCGTGTCTTAGAGCGTATTCCAGATGATTTGCTTTCCGAACGACAAAAGAAACTCCGACCGGAACCGAGCGGATTTTATTACATTCCAGTGTACCATTTCGTACGCGCGCCAGACTTTTTCGAAGACTTGGAATTGCCCAAGTATCGCTGTCTCGCTATTTGGATGGAATGTGGAGCACTCGTATGTTTTTTCGGGTTCTTCGTTTGATCGAGACGACAAACGCACGTTGTCATTGAATATCGAACACGACGGTGACCCCAAATACGAGTTGGAGTGTGTCATTTTCGGTGAATCAAATGAGGCGCTGGCCGAGGCCGCTACCGTTTTGTGTTCCCTCAAGGAAAAGGGAGACAGCATTTGTACTCGTTTGAAACTGTATGCCGGCTTTGAATACGACACGACATACACATTCGATTTTCGCGCGTTTCGACCCGAGCAGCTAGCAAAGATCTTACACGCCAATCCGAAACGGCACTTTGATTTTCGCTTGGGAAATTGGAGTCCCGAGCAATCGGTTATTCTAGCGACGCGTCCGTTTCCTTTGAACCTGACATTGGCTCAATCCGAGGAAACCACCGACGGCTGGGCCTTTCAAGATGGCGGAACGGCGTTCATCGACGCACTCGAACAACGAACGACGTCGTTTGGCTCCCTCGCCATCAACTTCCCTCAAAATCTGTTGCCATTCAGCCGTAACAACTTGATTCGTTTGTTTCAACTCGACGTTCTGGACAAATTGACGCTGTGTGCCCTCGACCCAGAGCTGGTGTTGTTGCCCTTCTCCGCCAAAGTAAAGGCTCTGCAATACGAAGTGGATGCCAAACACATTCCACCGCACGCTTTTCATTCGCTCAACATTGTGACGAAAGATCTGGATCTCAGACTCTATCTGGACCATTATCATGAAGATTGGGATGGTCGTCTTATCTCGTTTTTAAATCGTGTGTCCGCACTAGGCAATTTCAAACGTTTGGGATTATCAATGAACTACCGCTGGGATTTTGAAGATGGCGATGAGCCATTTTTCGAAGAGCCCAATTATTCACGTGCCAGAGTAAGAGCGTTTATCGATGCGCTCACACGTACGATTCGTGCCAATCCGACGCTCACCTGTGTGGATTTGAGTGAGATGAATTGGAAAGTGGAGCTGTGTCCACATATGAAGTCTCTATTCAAAGCGCTTGAACGACACGCGAGTATGCGCATCTTGTCCGTCCGCGAGTATCCTACAAACATGAAGAATCTTCGCCAGGAAGTCCGTGACCGATACGCCGCGCCTCTTGAGGAATTGCTTTTGCGAAACGAAAACATCACGGTGCTTGATATTTTCAACCACCGGTGCTTTACCTTTCATTCGTCCAAAATAGCTGAAATTTACCAAAATCGCTTTTACCATGGCTCGGAAAGATTGGTGAAAGACTGTATTTCCGTTCGACCGATGCTGATGTGCACCGCTGTGGTTCAACGCGCGTCCAAGAACTTCCGTCGCACAGCATGCTTGCTATCCGATCACACCGATATACTATGTCAGCTTTTCAAAATTGCGACAGAACAAGAGGAGCATCGAATGAAGCCGCCCTCACGACGAAAATTTACCACTCAGTCAGTTGCAAAACGTAGAGAATCGCACCGAACTGCTAGTGTGAAACGCGCCACGAGGACTCAGCCGTCGCGTGCTTCTAAGAAACGAACAAAAAATGAAAAGTGATTAGCATGATTTGTAGCAGTGTCTTTATTAACTTACGGCTGCGTTCATTCAAAGTCACCCAGGTCTTACGATATTAAGGATCTGCTTTCGTTTTCGTACCCCTCCTGGTTTAAAGAAAGCCTTTTTGATAAGTATTGCGCCACTAGTCACGCACTAATGAGTCAATCGTTACTTCGTCTTGCAAAAACTCGAGAGCAACAAAGCAGCATACTGAAAGTTTGCCGATGCGCCATCCGTCAATGCCATCGCGACAAAAAGAGGTCATAAAGCGGTAGAATATTCTTTCAACAACTCGAAGGAGCCATTATAAAAATCATTGAGCTCATATAGTTTGTCAATGCTGGAACCGTTGGTGTATCTAATGCCGCGATCATCACAGACATTAATGCGCCGGTTACAAGAGAGCAGCTGCCCAAGCAAGGAGTACCATTGGTCTTGTTGACGACTATATTCGGGGCCGTTATTTAACTCTGCGATTATACTGTGATCGGGTGGAAAGGTATTAAAAGCCACGGTGCGTAGTCCGCGGTGCTCTTCCACACCTTGAAAGATAGTCTCTTTGTGGGGAGCCATGTCAATAAGAGCATGGATGTTCTTGAACTCAAAGGAAGTCAAGTGCGGATTGCTGGTTATCACATTGACCAGTACAGCTACTAAAGCCTGATCAAAATCCAAGCTTTAATGCAGCCCACTGAAATGATCAATAGTGAAGCACAAACTCTCGAAATGACCCAGACTGGCGATTCTATTTAAGACTGACATCAATACTTGACTCCACTGGGGAGTGCCTTCCAGATTGATAGCAAGACTGACATCTTTCGTCAAGATATCGAGCCCCTCAAAATCTTCGGGTCGAATGTGCCTCGCTTTAATATCGTAGTCCAAAGCATTCACCTGGCCACGAAAGGAATCAAAACGATATCCTCGTTCATGAAACACAGGCCAAGCTTATCTATCATAGAATCTAGTCGCAGTAGTGGCTCCAGATTCGATCAATTCATCACAGGTTTAAAGCTAGGAGAACTAAGCCGAAGAGAGCCAAAAGAATGTTGGCGATTCTCCAGAGCAACTACAAAGGCCGTTCCTTCATCGCTTAGCCCCTCATCAGTAGTGTAACGGTTCAGCTCCAAATTCAAAGAGTAAGAACGCGTTCCTAGGAGAACGTTTTGCTCCGCGGTCAAGTTACTGACGATAAAACTGATGCATCGTGTAGAATTAGAACCGAGTATCCGCGTGAACTGCACTGCTGAAAGGGTCGCGACATCAAATGGTGTATTCTATCAGCTAATAGGGATTCGCCGACAGTGAGTTGTTTGACTTGTCCTGAACATGGAAGAGACCAGAACCACGTCGCCGTCTCCACGATAGCCGCATCTGTTGTACCGAATATAGCGCCGTGCAGATAATGTCGGTCGCCTTTTTCCATAATAAAGCTAGCATAGCGTACTTCATCAAAGTGCGAGCCGGCATGATCACACACGCAGATGACAGTATCGTTATTACAGCAAATAATCTTCTCGTGATTTTTTTCCCAATCAAAGTCTTCAAGATGCTTCGGCTCTCGCAGCAGTTGATACATCGGCACATCATAATCGGCCCTACAGCCCATTTTGATGCCCTTTTAACCGGAAAATTCTTCCCTCGAAATGAGCTCTATCAGCGGATTGTCGTTCATCTCTCTTTGGCTTTCCTTGAAAAGTAAAGGAGGGATAGTTACTTATAATATTACTTATAATAACAGCAACTTATGATCACCATCATGCATTTCTCATCGGGTGTTTGAAGATCTTTTCACGTTTCTTACTTAGCTATATGCGGTACTAAAGTATCCGACCATATATCCAGTCATGAGTCATGAGTGATTAAGAATTTTTCCGAACTAGAGATCATAAATCATAACCTCCGTTCAAACTCCTAGTTCAACTGCATTGGCTCTTACTACACAGTCAAAGCCTTCAACATCATTTTACAAGTACAAGGCACTTCTCACTTCTCAGTTTAAATGAGCACTTGAAGTGCGTCTATGTTGACTAGTAACATAGACAAGAGAACCGAAGACAAGCAAAGAAGACATTTATTTGACCAGAGAGTAAGATGATCACGTCGAGAATTTTTTTGAGCAACTTCTGACGGTTGCATCCCTGCTTTCCGACTTCCGAGTCTTCCTCCTTCCTCGTCCAATAGTCCTCGTCCAGAGAGAGACTATTACTGTATCTATCTCATCTCTCGTTTCTGGAAACAATCGGCATTTTGGTGTGTTTGGTCTTGAGTCTTGAGTTCTACCAGGTTTGGCTGTTGGAGTTGGCGGTTGTTGTATTTACTAAACATAAATCGTGTTCGGATCGGTTAAAAGACTCAACGAGCAAAAAAACGATCATGATCATTCTTCTCACTTCTCACTTCTCTCATCCTCTCATCCACTTGTTAAACATAGAACGAAATGAACCAAGAAACAAAAAGAAATGAGCTGGTATAACAATATTTCTACTTTGCTAAAGCGTATTCCCGAAGAAATACTTTCTCCTCAGCAGAAGTTCTTCCGACCGATCAAAAGCAGTTTTCCGCTTCCTGTTTATCAATTTGTGCGAGAGCCGATTTCTCTTGACGAAGTTGTCTGGAAAAGCTATTATAACACTGCACTTTGCCCGTTTACTATATGGCGTGACAATGAAACGATCATTTGCATAGCAGGCGTTTTCCTCAATAATCAGGAACGAAAGGTGTGGTTGACGCTGGAATGGGACAACAAATTCGTTTGCCAATGCACTATTTTCGGCAAGACGGATGCCGCAATTGCGGATACTATCGCCTTTCTCTGCTCTTTACCATACTCGGGAGAAAGCAAATTAATCTTTGAATCTTTTCTCAACGATGACACGAATCAGCCTCCTCATCATTTTCGCTTGACTGCCCTTCAACCCGAACATCTAGCTCGCATTCTCGATGCAAACCCAAAACGTCAATTCGAAATCGCTTCGGGAGTTTGGAGCCCCGAACAGTCGGTTGTTTTAGCAACACGATCTTTTCCGGTGAATCTGCACTTCACCAATAGCCATAATGTGTCGGGAGCTCCTACATTGGCCGATGGGGGAACGGCATTTGTTGAGGCATTAGAGAAGCGACGATCTTCCTTCGGCTTTTTATATTTGACTTGGGGAATTCTGTCTGTGGCATTTAGCCATGACAATTTGAAGCGCCTTTTTCAGGTCGGAGTTTTTGAAAAGTTGAGAATCGAAACTGGCAGAGAGAAAGAATTGGTTTTGCTGCCGTTCTCTGCTCAAGCAAATGAACTCTTTTACACTTGTATTGCAGAAGATATCGAGCTTGAAGATTTCAACTCAGTCAAGATTTTGGCGCGTGCTATCCGCCTGAACTTCTATTTCAGACATTGGAAGGGTTGGAATAAAGTTTTAGCTGCATTTTTGATAGAGTGGCGGAATCGGGTCACATTGAGATATTGTCCTTTGCTGTCGTTTGCCTTAATGATAGCATTGAAGATAACGTTGACGAGGATATGCCTCTTGTTGTGGATGCATTGATAAATGCCATTATTGCCAATCCAAGTTTAAATTATTTGAATCTTAATGGGTGCTGTGACGCAGTGAATTGGACTCCCCACCTCCAACGTATATTCCGGGCCCTGGAGGAGCACCCAGGAATCCGTACCATTTATTTAAATCCTTGGTCCGTTGATGATGATAATGATGATGGTGCTTCAAACTACAATTATGGTGATTCCGACGTAGAGAGTGACGACTATTCAGACGGTGAATTTTATCGCGTACGCCACGTTGACCTTTCCTGGGTGGAACACTTGATTTCACGCAACCGCTACATTACTGTACTTAATCCGTCCGGCAACAGAATTACCAATGGGACAACTTTGGACAAGTTGTATGAAGTGAATCACATCTATCAAGGATCCGAACAGCTGACAAAAGTGTCTAATACAGAGTTGCGGGTGTTTTATGTTGCAACGGCGCTGACCGAAAGAGTGTCACACAATTTTCAATACATTGGGCTAACGTTGTCCATGAACACCGATACGCTGTGCGAGTTGGTGGACAATATTACTTCATCCGACTTGAAATAGTTGAATCGAGCCGCAAAGGAAGATAATTAGACAATTCACTAATTCACATCTCTTACCTAATCAGTATTTATTAGCAGATGGGTTTGTTCTTTTTGCTGCTTGAAGAAAGAGCTTTGTTGTTGATTAATCCACAACGTTGCTTGAAGCTCCATGGCTGATTTGCAACACTGCGTTTTTACCATCCTCCCTCTTTGTAATGAATTTCGACGATGATGATGGTGGTGCCTTGTAACAATTGACGCGCCTCTAAAGTTATCCAAGTTATATCTCAAAGCGGAAAACGACGTTTGACCCTTCACTCGATGAAAACGCACGAGTCGCGAAGTGAAGTTGCCTTCGTTTCAGGTTTAATCGCCTTTTACAGTCCGAGTGGCGAAATAGTGAAACTCAAACTCTCGAAATGATCCAGACAGGCGATTTGATTCATGAGTGATATCAGTAACTGGCTCCACTGGGCAGCGCCTTCCACCTTGATAGCAGGACTGAGATTTCTCGTCACGATATCGAGCCGCTTAACGTCTTTGGGTCGGGGGTGTCTCGCTTTAGTGTCGTTATCCAAAGCATTCACCATCGCAGTGAATGGAGTGGTAAGACAACATCTTCAAGCTGGTAGTCCAGCTTAAACTTATCGATGATAGAATCTAGTCGCAGTTGTCGCTCTAATCGCTAGGTGATCTCAGCTTTAGAGAGCCAAGAGAAGGTCGTCGATTCTCCAGAGCATCTACAACTGCCGTTCCTTCATCGCTTAGCCCTTCATCAGTAGCGTAAAGGTTCAGCTACGATCCGATAGATAAGGACGTGTAGCTAAGAGAACGCTTTGATCCGTGGTCAATTGATTGGTGATAAAACTAACGCATCTTGTCGGATTTGAACCGAGTATCTGCGTAAACTGCTCAGCGAAAAAGATCGCGATGTCAAAATGGCGTCTTCTATCAGAACTAGGATAATCGCCAAGAATAAGGCGTTTGACTTGTCATGAACATGGAAACGACCGGAACCAAGTCGCCATCTCGGCGATAGTCGCATCGGATTTACCGAAAATAGCGCCAGGTAGAAAATGCTGGCCGACCTTCTCCATAATAAACCTAGCATAGCAACCAATCCCGACTGCATACACAAATGATTGTGTCGTTATCGTACCAAATAATCTTTTCGCGATTCGTTTCCCATTCTAACTCCTCAAGATGTTTCGGTTCTCGCAGCAAACGATTCACGGGCACGTCAATCTTTGCCTGGTGGCTGATTTTATAACCCTTTTGCGCAGAATTTTTCTCTCGAAACAAGCTCTAATAGCGGAATGTCGTTCATCTATTCCTCGGTTTTAATTGAAAAGTAAAAGAAGGATAGTAAATCTCAAAAACGAAAATTAATAGTCACAGTAGGCTCATTCGTTGTTATTCATCGTGAAAACGGGTGTGACTATGTAATTTCGTTTGCGGCTTGCGGCTTGCGGCGTTTTGAAGATCCTTTCGCGTTTCCTAATTAAAAATAATGTTAACACTCAGTCCAGTACTAGATAGGTGCACTATACTTTCAAAGTGTGAGATGAACATATTCACGACCCACAGCTTCAGTCATGGAGACTACGTAAAAACGAAATCGAGCAATCAGCGACCCTCAAGACTACTACCTACGGTATAGTAAAAAGCCCGCGAAAACAGGAACACGAAAATCACAGATCGGCCGTTACGCGTCGATGTGCCGATGAATGTCGTTATGATGATTCTAGTCGTACAATCATTTCACTTGAAGAGAATAAAAGAATACGGAGTATTATCTTGTCCCCGGAATATCGATGTCTTGGAATATGAGGGATGTCTTGATGACGATATTACTCGACTAGGAAACTTCGGTTTCTTTTTAGTTCAGCGACGACTCACTGTTCTTTCTTTTCCTTGCATTGCTCGAGTTTTGCATCATATTTCTTCTCGTTTATCGTTGAAATCTCGTAACGACTCTTGCCGTTAATCTCACGCAAAACATAGCAGAAGAAGAAGAGCCGAACGATCGCAGTCTCTTACTGCAGCTCATTCTCCGTGAACGCATGTCGTCGGGACAAATGCCACTTTCGTTGGCCGACAACGGGGACGATTATTCTGCAGCTCCCCTGTACGAATTTCTGGACTGTCAAAACTATTTAGATAGTTGCATTTGGCGAGAATGGTTCAATCAATTTTTTAAGCAACAATCATTGCGAACCATTTTTCGGAACGCCATTTGCTCTTGCTGCTATCGAATCATGACCAGAAAGATTATTTGTATTGTGCTATATATGGAGAAACCGAAGTCAATTTTCGTACTGCAAAAAGACGGCAATCTGGCTCGTGTTGCTGGATCAGCCAAGCGCTCCTACAATTTGCTGTTTGAGCAGATGCGGGTGGCAGCGGATCGAAACAAATCACCCAAGAATTCTCCTGTTTTTTTACGCCAATGTCAATATGTTTTGTAGCCTTCAGCAGTTTGCCAATCCCGGCCCATTCTACCATAACTTGAAGGACGGAGCGTACTCACTCCAGGTGGAGCTCCTTGGATTGTGGTCCCCACTTATTGGAGGGCGATATCTTTTGTACGCAACGTGCCTCTAGGAACAGCGACTATCGATTCAATAGGCCAGTTAAGGCGGCACTACACTTGTACAACGGACTTCGGCTTCGTGATCCGAAATTAAATATTCATTTTTGACGAATTTGGACATGATTTATAAGGATATCAAAGCCGTATGGGGAGAAGAAAAAACCGGACAAGGGAGTTTGCTGCGAAACTTTCTGGATGGCGTTTGGAATGAATCCTAGATGAGCTAATCTCTTCGCTCGTGAGCGTTCGGTAAAGTTAGATGAGTTCTCGATCAATTTCGTTATTGGGCCTGGCGGTAGCAAGAGGTAAAGGGTGACATTGCGCCGTACGTTGTATTGCTCCTCATCAGGAATGCTTAACATCTGTTAACCTTGCCAGAACGATGGACGACATACTTCCCGAAGAGTATAGCAATTTGTATCGCTGCATTGTATTAAACGAATTCAGATTGTTAAATGAGCTGAAACTTAATCAGCGAAGCAACCGTTCGGAGAATCCAGACGTTGAGAGTATAACAACGAAAAGGCGCTCCGATGTTCTAGCTGGAATTTGGAAGTGACGCTTTAGCACGTGCTTTTCTATGGATCTTCCTGTAAACTTTGCTGCGGTTGGGTCCATTTTACTGGAGTTCATAAACGCAAAAGCCAATTATTTGCGTCGACGCAAACCAGGGAGTGAGACCGCGGGCAGATTCAAATCATCCGATTTTCCCATAAAGCGGAGAATTTTGAGCCACATGATAGGGGTCTTTTTGCTATGTATTGATAGAGACTACATTTCCAGCAAGAAGTGGCTCGATATCGATAAAGTATTGGACTTTACCAGGTTATTCTTCAACAATTTGAACAAGAGTCGCCACATCTTTTTCGTCGAAGAGTAGTGAGAGTACAAAGGACGCTAGATACAGCTTTTGCATGGTTCGTATCTTCTTTGTGGGGATCAGATTCTTGAGCACAGGACCCTATTAATTCGACCTTCAATTAATGGTAAGTCGTCGATTTGAACCACATTTGGAGAATATTTTTCAGGCACTGGAAGAGAATACCGGGCTTCTTCGCACACTTTGTGTTCAATACCCACCAAAGTATGCAAGTCTAGGTGATTACTCTGCATTAGAATGGTTACTCTCGCGCAATCGGAATATCGAAGTGGTGAACTCTCGCGGCAAAACGCGATGGACTGCGTACCATTAACTTGGATAGCTATCCAGAAGTCGATGCTATTCCCGAAAGTGAGGAGTATGAGATTCAATCTCAGCCTTACTATTCTGCGCTTGAGAGATTAATTACGCGAAACCGCAACCTTACCGTTCTCGGTTTATGGACAGGTTGATCACTAATGGGACCACCATTGACAAAATCTATGCTTCGAATAAGATCTATCATGGATCGGTGGGGCTAATTAAAGAATCAGAAGTCGGAAGAAATGCTACTACCATTATTCGGACTAGCTTTGACAGAAAGTGCATCGGCAGACTTCCAATACAAAGGGCTCTTAGTTGCAGATCACACCGGCACAGAGCTGTTTACTGATTTAAATCTAGACAAGGAAGGGACTTATGCTGCAGGCTTCGTATTAGAGGAATCCAATTTGCATGCCTTCAATGGTCCAGGTCTTACTAGTGCAAGTTTGAAGCGGAAAACGAGAACAGTAAGACATGGACAAGAGTTCAATATGAAAACTCTCGTTCATTCCGTATTTATCTACATTGAATCTAACTAAAAGCTTGTTATTATTTCGTTTCGTAGCTTTACCTTGCTAAACACCAAGATCCTGACTTTGCAGGTTCCCTTTAGGTTTGTAGCTGTGATTAAATCGCGGATCTGCGCGGATAGTGAAGTACAAACTGCAAAACGGCGTCGGGGTCACGTCAACGAGTACACTTTCGGGATATAGGCGGAAGAGAAACATCAATATACTTGTAAGCAGATGTGCCTTACCGGTACCGGTACCAGGTACCTAGTACGCTCATTCATTCATTAAGTCTTGTCGTTTTCTAGTCGTTTTCTTCATCAATTGTCATCATAAAGATGATGAAATAATCATTCTTTGTCATTCAATTCTTCCTCCACAGAGAGAAGAACTAGCTTTTAAGATGGCGTCGCAACAGCAAAAAAAGGACGGGCTGTTGGAGCTCCTTCCAAGAGATAAGTTGTCGAAGAGACAAAAGAACTGCATCGCGCGTTGCTAAACGGCTATACACCCACATACCGATTTTTGCGCGAGCCGACTCGTCTCGACGAATTTGACTGGGAAAATTACCGTTATCACGCTATTTGGCGTGAAAATGAGACTTTTATTTGTGTCATCTATGGGCCGTACTGGGGACCTGAGATTCGAGGACGAAACGTTTTCTTTCAACTCGATAATGTCGGAAAAGTGAATCTGAATTGCGTCATTTACGGAACGAACGACGCCGCGATTGCCGAGACGATGAGTTTCTTTTGGTCACTGAAACATCCGGAACATGCACAAGCGGCGCTGCGGATCAGCGCATGCATTCATCTCCCCTGACTTTGAGGCCAAATGCAAATTCGATTTTGCTTGCCTTCAAGCCGATCAGCTGATTCAGATACTTGAAGCAAATCCGAGACGACAACTCCAGTTTGAACCGGGAACGTGGACTCCCGAACAAGCTGTTATTCTAGCGTCACGGTCTTTTCCGATGCACTTGATCATGGCCGGAGACATTCAGTGGGACGATTATTCGAAAGATGACGGTGGTTATTTAATAGAGACTATTGCGAACCGCCAATCTTCGTTTGGGTCTCTTTCTCTGGATCTCTCTCGAGGTAACAATACTTTTATCGATCGCGCTTTCACTGAAGAGCTTATTAAATTGGATTTGCTAGAGAAGCTCACGCTGGGTATTTTGAATGAAGAACTGGGCCTTCTTCCCTTCTCTGCCAAGGCAAAGGCACTCAATTATACAATAACTCACTCCGCAATGCAGCCGAATGATTTCGACTCACTCGACATTGCGATGAAACGCATCCATCTATCCATTTCTTCGTTCAGACAAGACGATGACGCGGGTGTGCTCTTCGTTGCCTTCTTCCTCCGAATCGCCCAACTAGGTCATTTTGAACACTTGGGCATTTCGCTAAAAGAACGTGGAATGATGAATGACACCGAATCTGTGGTTCAAGCACTGATTCATGCAATTAACAATAATCCTCGATTGACACATCTGGCATTGGGTGACCTTGGAGTCTTATTTTCCCAGGGTCCCCATTCCGACGCTATCTTTCATTCGTTCGAGAAGCACGAAGCGTTACGCGTCATAAACTTGGAACCATATATTCCTAATATCTTGGACGGGATGACGGAAGATGAGTATGGACATTTTTGTAAACCATACTATGCTGCGTTGGAGCGATTGCTTTCGAGGAACCGCAACCTCGTCGTACTTGACTCGACGGACGAGAAGATATCGAATGGAACCACCATTGAAAAATTGTATGCTTTGAATCATTTTTATAGTGGGTCAGAGAAATTGATTCAAGAATCGGACGAAGTGCGGCATTTGCTGGTTGGGAGAGTGCTAACGGAAAGGGCCTTTGCAAACTTCCAATATTTGGGACTTTTACTCTCAATTTACACGGACTTGCTATTCGAAATGGTCGATGGCACAAGTTAAATCATGCTATTGTTTCACTGGTGTCTCGCTTCACGTCTCATTTCTATATTTCTTGGCCCAGTGATCGCATGATGGGCTACTTATGCAGTTTCCCGGTCCAGATCATCATCAACGACGAAAAGAATTTTTTATCACTTACATATTGTGATTTTTTTATTTCCATACAAAGTACGCATAGCATTCTCGGAATTACGTTCAGATAAAGAATTGTAGGTTGATGAACTTTACCCGGGACTGCAATTGAGTTTTTTCACGAGCAGGTCACTCCTGAAGTTTGGTTAATGGGCGTATGAGGGCTGGACCTGGACCGGTGTGGGCGCTAAAGATGACGGGACCGAGTTCATCAATCATCTAGAAAGACGACAGTCACGCTTTGGGTCTCTCGCCGTTGACGATGGTCATTTCATTATAGTACTACGTATGTCGTTTGTCGTGATAATTTTGAACGGATCATCAACCTGAAGGAAACTTTCGATAAGCTCACAATTAGGTTGATTTATAGTGATTGCATGCTTCGTCCATTCTTCGCTAAAGCGGATGCACTCGATTACCAGGTTCATGCCAACTGGCTTACACCGCAAACCTTTGACGCACTGAAACTTTCTATGAAAGATCTCAGCATTACCTTTCGAGTAGACACAGCAGACCATTTGGAGGAGCTACTGATTTCATTTTGCAATAGAGTCACGCAGTTGGGGCATTTCGAAAAATTGGAAATATCACTAGAGCATGTCAGTCAGCGAATGAGTGAAACAACGGCATCAACGATGATGCAAGGGATAATCAGGGCACTCAACGGCAATCCTCCGATGAGACATTTGAGTCTGATTGTTTTTTGCGCTGGGTTCTAACATCGTGGAGTTGATTCAGGCCATTGGAGAACATAAAGGGCTACGCATACTTAGGTTGGAACCTTTCCCCCTCTGAATCAGCTTCGAATCGATGATGATGAAGTTAAAAGGTTGAGTAAGCCGTACTGTTATATGTTGGAGTAATTGCTTGATTGCAATACACTCCTATTGGTCCTGGATGTTTTTGACACGAAGATCACAAATAATGGCACCACTATCGACGAGATTTATGTTAAGAACTACATCTGTACGCGATTCACCAAGATTGTGGAGGACCCTACATCTGTTCGACCGCTGATGGTAGCAACTGCCTTGGCACAATGCGCTTCGGCAGATTTTCAATACACCGTGCGGTTGATGACATAGCACACTGACATGCTGTGTGAGCTTTTAGATAATGTCACTTCAGATGGCAATAACGAAACTACTGCTGCAGAATTAGTGATCGTGGAAACAGACGTGCGTGCTGGTGATGTGCTTCATCAAGCAAATGGTCGCCCGAAACGCAAAGAGAGTGAACTTTGACGCAAAGTGCATGGTTTCGTATCTAAAAGTAACAGGTGTACGTGGGATCTAATCAATCACCTGGTATGACGCCTAGCTTTTTAAAGCTGCATTCAGTTTTAATTTCTTAGCTCCGTGGACTTGGCTGCATATAACATCAAAGGGTTGCAGATCATGACTAGGGGCGAGGCATTTTCCATTTGGATCCCTATTCATTCATCGACGTGCTATGGACATGCATTCGGTCGCAAAAGGGTCCCTCAGCTCTGCTTTATGATCTCTACCAGGTACACATGATCTACACTCTGTATAATAGAGATAGTTATCTCGTCTGATCGGTTTTGACAAAAATACTCGTGTATCTTTCGTGTCACATCACATCATCATGATGACATCTCGTTGCCGGCGGTTGCAGTTATTGTTCTTTCATTAATAAACTAATAGGAGTTCTTCCCGACTGGGTATATTAATTAACAACAATTGCAGCCAATTCAGTGATAAATGGAAGCGCAGCAGCAAACAGTCGACAAGAAAGCCCTTTTGGTTCTCATTCCTGATGAAGAGCTCACCGAGAGACAAAAGGAGTTCGCTGTTGAACTTCTTGGAGACGATTACGGACCTGTTTACACCTTTACTCGAGAACCGAAAAGTCTAGGGGAAATAGAATGGCGCGAACACTTGAATCGTGAACACCCTGACATGATCATCTGGCGCGAAAATGAAACATTAACTTTCGTTACGGATGATTATCGAAGAGAATTTTGCGTCACGAGACGCACCTTTGCCTTTTCAGTCTTCTTGGGCGAAGCTTACTACGACCATTAATCTTACTTGGATTTCGGGGTTTCTGGTAAAACAGACGCTGCTATTTTAGAGACGGCGACTTTTTTCTGCTCTTTCAAGCATCCGAAACATGCTGAAGCATCTCTGCGATTCAACAAGTGCCTGCTGGATGATAAACACAATCTTCCATTCATCGTTGATTTCGCTGCCCTACGAGAGGATCAGTTAATTCGCATACTACAGTCCAGCCCGAAGCGGCAACTTGAGCTCGAAATTGGTTGCTGGAGTCCAGAGCAAGCCAGGATTTTGGCGACACAACCGTTTCCTCTGAATTTGAAATTCGGTAAAGTACGTCAAGGCTGGACTGGTATCGGTCCTAAAGATGATGTTTCCCAGTTCCTTGACCATCTACAGACACGCCAATCGCGATTTGGGTCTCTCACTGTGGGTGACGATAGCTTCGATAAGATGTCTTTAAGCCGCGCAAACCTCGAACGGATTGTCAACCATGAGGACATGTTCAACACGCTTACAATTGGGCTTCTCTACCCGGAAGACTTATTTCTTCCCTTCTCCACGAAGGCGAATGCACTGGACTACCGGGTGCATGCTAACTGGATTAGGCCAAATGATTTGGACACCCTAAATGTTCCTATGCAAGATCTCAGCATCAAGTTCCAGGTGGATTCGTCGGATCATCTGGAGGCGTTACTGATTTCATTCTGCAACAGGGTGACGCAATTCGCGACATTTGAAGAGATTGGGGATATCCGTAGATCGATACTCGGCGAGTAGACTCCACAGCGGCGGCATCTATTGTGCAAGCACTCATCAGAGCAATCAACGGCAACCCTGCACTAACTCATTTGAGCTTGAATTTGACACCCAAGTGAAGGAGTTGCTTCAGGCCATCGAAGAACACGGAATGCTACACACAGTGAGGTTGTTTCCGTTTCCTCCTGTGTATCATACTCTTAACCAAGATGTTGATTTTGAAAGGCTATGCAAACCGTACTATTCTATGCTGGAGCGGTTGCTTTCCCGAAACCGCAACCTCATCTTTTTGGGTTGTTACGACAATAGGATCACAAATGGGACACCCATTGGACGAAATCTATCGCCGAAACTACTTCTATACCCGATTCACAAAGATTGCGAAGAGCCTACATCTGTTCGACCGTTGCTGGTAGCAACGGCCTTGATAGATTTCGCCTCGGCAGATTACCAGTACTCCGCACAGTTAATGGCATTTCACACCGACATGCTGCGAGCTACTTGACGGTGCTTTTCTAGGTGATGATAGCGATGTTGATGCTGCCGGACCGGTGGTCGAGGAAACAGATATGGCTGCTTTGGTTGCTTCTCTTCAGGGAACCGACCGCCGGAAACGCAAAAGACAGCATTTAAGTTTGCTGTGAATAGCAGCTGACAATCTACTAAGCTACGGAACAAGCAGGTTGATTACCCATGAGAAAGATTTACTTTGCTTTCACGCGATGGAAAATTACTATGAAGAATGAGAGCTATGCATATGAAAGTTTAAAGATTCCATTTATGTGAAGTGTAGCCCAGTCAAGCCTTATTCTGTTCAGCCCTTGGCAGAATGTGAGGACTGCGGATTTTGGTTTTGCGCTTCACATACTGCGTAGCGAGCG
The DNA here is from genome assembly GCA_030295235.1 of Fistulifera solaris. Classification (NCBI taxonomy): domain Eukaryota; phylum Bacillariophyta; class Bacillariophyceae; order Naviculales; family Stauroneidaceae; genus Fistulifera; species Fistulifera solaris. The sequence continues at coordinate 13,958 of AP026167.1, read as the reverse complement.
AAACAAAGTCGTGGCAGCCGGTATAGATTCCATCCCGGCAAGCTTTGCAATAGTACGACATCTTCTTCAGAGCCCTAACCGTGGGTCCGTGGTGGCAACAAGACAATAAATGCGCAGTTCGGCGCATGCGAAAACTTCGACTTCATGACTGAAATGCAGTCAGCTTGATTCGCGCCTACACAGTGGGCGTGTATCTATGAAAAGAATTGACTATCTGAATTTTACAGATCTAAGAGCATAGCAGAAAGGGGCTAAATTTTCTTTCTCGTCTAAAATACCATCACAGCTTATCAAGTTAAAGGAAAGAACTGAGATCTTGTAGTATCCTTATTGTTTATTGTTGCTTGAAAGAATCGATTCATACATTTACTAACAAGCGCAATCGAGAACGACGCAAGAAGTGCACCATTGTCATTGTATTTGCGCATTGCTTCGCATTCACTTCGTACTCTTTCACCATTGAGTGTTGCAGTATCTCATTAGCTTTCCTTGTCTCCTACATATCACAGAAACGTTAAATTCAGAATGGCGGGGAAGAAAAGTTTGATGAAACGCGTTCACAAGGTTACATTGAAGAAAAATACCATGCAAACTACCCTTGCAGCAACCTGGACAAAACACTTGTTCTGATGCCTTTCTCCACTAACGTCAACGCTCGCGAATACCAATTAAAAGCTGATCACATTCAACCAGACGACTAATGTTCTTTGCACATTGTCACGGAAAATCTCAAGTTGACACTACGTCTGGGAGAGGCAGATGATATAGGTGGTCTACTGAGTTCGCTCTTTCATCGGGTGGCTGGGTTAATCTTTCACTGGTAGGTAGCAGTCGGCAGATTGACGCCACGTCTGCTGCAGAAGCACTAGTTCGTTCAATAAACAGCAACTCCGAGTTGACACACCCGTCCCCACTTGGACAAGCTTTTTCATGCTCTCGGAGAGCAAGAAAGCTTGTGCGTCATTACTTTCCATCCTTTCCCTCCTGTCGACAAATCAGAAGTTGATGATTATGAGGTCACCTGAAAACCGTACTATTCGGCGCTGGGGGATTTGCTGACTCGTAACCTGAATGTCCAGGTTGTGGATGATCGGGGTGAAAGAGTGACAGTCTCCTATCTCCTTCAACATTTTCCTTCGCAATCAATCACCCCTTAAATTCATTAATACAGCAAGGTTAGGATCACAACACCGATACATTTACTGTTAGCATGTTCTGGCTGGTCCGGCGACAATTTACAGTACGGGACTGAAGTTCAATTGAGTCGAAAACGAACGAGGTGCCCGCTGTCCGCTGTATTTTACTCCGTACTTGGTACGCAATTACAAGTATTTGCAGCAATTTGTCTCAGCAAATAATTGCGATAAAAAGACTCATTGAAAATAAAGAATGAATTGTTATACTTTACTATCATTAAACTTGATCAAAAATGAACGACAATCCGCTATTAGAGCTCATTCCGAGAGAAGGACTCTTCACGCAAAAAGGATTCAAGTTGGGCTACAGAGCCGACTACCTGCCAATGTTTCGTTTGCTGCGAGAACCGACACATCTCGAAGAATTTGACTGGGTAACGAATCGCGACATTGTAATCTGGCGCGATAACGAGACTGTCATTTGCGTGTGCGACAAACCTTCTCTGCAGTTTGAAGAAGCACGTTATGTTAGTTTTTGATTGATAGAGTTAGCCAGCGTCGACTCAACTGCGCGATATACGGCACATCGGATGTGACAATCGCTGAGACGGTAACCTGGTTCTGGTCTCTTCCGCATTCTGATTCAGTGAAAAATCTGATTACCGGAAGTCATTTGTCTCACGACGAAAGGCGCAACTTTAGTTTTGCGGCTCTTTCAACAGCTCAGCTAGCTCACATTCTTGACTCAAATCCGACAAGAAGTGTCAGTTTTACAGCGAGTTGGTTGACTACACAACAACTGGTTATCCTAGCAACTCGGCCTCATCCTTTGAACTTGAGGCTTACATCGGAACGTAGAGCTCGGGGGATCAAAGATGATGGAACGGCGTTTGTAGATGAACTCGGGAAACGACAATCTAGCTTTGGCTCTCTTGATATTAATTGTCTGAAAGATGCATTGCTAATGAGCCAATCGAATCTGGAGCGACTACTAAAGCTTGATTACATCATCGATGAACTCAGATTAGGTCTTTTAAGCGACGAAATGGCTTTACTACCGTTTGCGGCCAAGGTAAACACTTTAGTTTATTCCATCAAAGCCAAAGACCTCAGTCCCGAAGATTTTGAGTCACTCGACATGGTGATGAAAGAGCTCAAGCTACAAATCAGTGCTGAAGGTACTACCTGGCATTTCCTTCTCGCATCAATCTTGAATCGAATAACTGGATTGAGTCATTTCGAAAGATTGAGTTTCTTATTCGATAAAGACATCTTCTGGCATCTTAGTCGAGTTTCAAATGCCGATCAGGTTGTGGTTCCTGCAATAATAAACGCAGTCAACGGCAATTCAAATCTATCTTATTTGAATATGGGAAACATTCCGTCTCTTTTTTGATACGGACGCTTGCATGGAAGCTGTTTTTGAAGCTATGGAAGAGCACCCTGGACTGCGTACGGTCGTTTTGCACACATACCCACCTGGATATTACTCCAACGCAGAAGACAATTCCGAAGATCCGCGAGAATGGGACTATTCTTCACTAGAGCGGCTACTCTCGCGTAACCGCAGAATTACCGTTTGTGATTATCATGGTCGAAAATTTAGTAACGGGTCGAGCATCGACAAGCTATACGCGCTCAATTCCTTTTTTAATGGTTCAGCAAAAGTTTTGGAAGAAACTCAAGTACTTCGATTGGTGTTCGTGGCAACTGCATTGACGGAAAGCGCTTCACAAAACGTTCAGTATACCTCACTTTTGCTATCGAACCACACGGACATGCTGTGCGAGTTCCTGCAAACCTCAATGTCAATGACTCGTTTTTCCCTGCAAGATGAATGACAGTAGATGCATTTTTAAGTATCTTCCTGCCTGAGAAATGCTTATTACGTAGTTATTGCGTAACCGTATAGGAGCCCAATTCTTGTGCAATCACTCTATTGCTTTTGTCGACCTTGGTCCACGGTCTTTCAATAGGGACATATTTTATTGAGTCGTTGTCTTCTGCTGTAACTACTTGACAATTTTCAATAAGTAATAAGTAAACGGAGTAGTTACTTACATGAGTCGTCGTCCTTAGCTGACGTCTGACGGCGTCAGATCCACTTCCGGATCGTACCGGTACACAGTCACGTCAAAAAACGCGGCGATGCGGGGTCGCATTATTTCGCATCAACAATTACAGCAACGACTTGAATGAATGCGATCATTGTTATCATCTGCAACGAAGATGGAGCAAAGCAACAACAATGATGCTCTGTTTAAATGTATTGAAAAGGAACATTATACAGCAGAGCAAAAGTCCTATCGATTGGCGTCTCTTGCAGAGAAGTTGCCTTTGCACAGATTGCTTCGAGAACCGATCGATCTTCAAGAACTTGATCTTGGAAACGGATATCCGCTCACTTTGTGGCGCGATAATGGGACTATTTTGTGCGTGGGATCTTACGCTCATCAAGAATATCACGAACGATGTGTCACGTTTTTCTCAACAAAATCGGTCGTCATGCAGTAAACTGCGCCATTTACGGTAAAACGGATGCTGCAATCGCTGAAACCGCCACCTGGTTCTGGTCACTCAAGCATCCGGAAATCACGGGTGCGTTATTGCGAATCGATCATTATTGCAAAAGCGATTATGTTGAGCGCCCCTATGGGCCGAAGTTCAATTTTGCTTCTCTTCGAGCAGAGCAGCTAGCTCAAGTACTCGACTCGAACCCCACCCGGTGCCTTTGCTTGTCTACCAGTGTAATAACGGCAGAGCAGGGCCATGTTTTGGGATCACGGTCTTACCCTGTCATCATGATTCTCATGGAGGCGCGCGACGGGTTGGGGTTTTCAGATGGAGGGGCTTCATTCGTAGATGCACTGGAGGAGAATCAACAATCACCCTTTGGAATGCTCGATTTTAGGTGTCCTACAGACAAGATGCCCATGATTCGCCTCAATCTACACCGACTATTGACACTGGAGAACAAAATCAAAACGCTCAAACTTCCTGTTCTCGAAGAAGAGCTACATTTTCTTCCTTTGATGGCCCATGTGAACTGCTTGGACTACAAAATCCATGCAAAAGATATGAAACCAGAAGACTTCAGTTCACTCGAAATTACAACAGAAAATCTGAATCTTGAAATCAACTTTGATTACGTCGAAAGGCGAGTAGCGGGTACGCTTGTTGTTGCGTTTTTGAATCGACTGGCGGGGTTGGGACATTTCTTGCGGTTGGATTTTTCGTTTTCTAATTACTGGAATCGGCTACAAGAGGGGGATGAACCGCTCGTTGTACAAGCACTGATTCATATGATCAATAAAAACACAAAGCTCATCTATTTGGATTTGCGGGCATTTCTGTTCCTTTTCGATAAGGCTCCCAATTTGGAAACTGTATTTCAAGCTTTGGAGGTACACAGCGGACTGCGTGAAATAGTTTTACATGATTATCCACCGGACTATAATACGTATTCAGGAAATGACGATAGCTCCCATGAGTCGCTCCCGCCAGACTACTCTTTGCTCGAGCGCTTACTGTCGCGTAATCGGAAGATCGAGATTTGTGATCATCAAGGAAACATCTTCACGAATGGGTCTAGCATCGATGTGCTATACGCGTTAAATAAATTTTACAACGGCTCCGCAAAGCTTACAAAAGAAAAATCAGAATTACGATCATTACTGGTCCTTAAGGCCTTGACGGGAAGCGGATCCAGGAATTTCCAGAACACAGCGCTGTTACTCTCCAATCACCCTGATGTGTTGTTTGAATCAATACAGGGAGTTAATTGGGAAGATTTTGTCGCTTCAGAGCCTGAATTGGATGATGGATTAACTGACTCAGCTAGCCACTCTCAAGGTACTGTTCGTTCGAAACGAGAAAGAACGACCTTGTCACCGTTCGTTGGGAAGAAAGCAGCTCGAAAAGTTTAAGTCTGTATTTCCTTGTTGAATCAAAGTGGCATACGTTCCAGAAATTCTGGAGTTTGTGTTTTCGGGCAAGCAGACATTCTGGATACGTTCCAGAAATTCAAAAGGTATGGTGTTTTCGGGCATTCTGAATACGGTCCAAAAATTTTGAAGTAAGTGGTTTCGGGCATGTGGACATTTTGGTTTTTTTCCAGATCTGGCACCATGGCCGACGATCAAAAAGTACTCAAGAAGCGCCTCAAGGTGCTCATGCTTGAAAAATCCGGGTATTTCTAGAAATTCTGGAATCGGTGTTCTTAGTCGAAGTGAAATCTGGATTAGTTTCAGAATTTCTGGAAACGCTGAATTCGGTCATACAGACATTTTGGACAATTCCCAGAAATTCTGGAAGAGCTTTTTCGAGATTACAGAAATTCTGGATGCTTCCAGAAATTGTGGAGTCGGTTTTTCGAACATACAGACGTTCTGGATACGTTCTAAAAATTCTGGAATCATCTGTGTTTTCAGGCATACAGATACATACATTGTGGATACTTTCCAGAAATTCTGGAATCGTCGGTGTTTTCGGGCATACAGACATTCTGGTAGTTTTGAACTTACGCACAATCATTGATCGGGAGCGCGATCATACCGTGACAAATTAGGCTCATAGCAGTTGAAAGTTGAAAAATCTAGTTTATAAGGAATCCCATGTCAAGAAAGGTCTCAAAAGGCTCGACGTGTCCAATAACGATTCATTACTGAAATTCGGTCTTGGCTGATAACGTATAGAGTCTTGTTGCTCTTTGGATTGTTGCGAGTGTTGACGGTCATGATTCCCATTAATTTTTGACAAGCAGTGTACGGTAATGCTGCTTCGGGTATTGACTTAGTAAGCTAGACAATTAAAGGCTTATTAACGCAGTCAAAGAAACGAATTCATTATAACTATAAATTGGTCTGGCCGTCAAAAGACGAATGAATAAAGATTATTGTGATACATTCGCGACTAAAATGGAGTCGTGACAAAGCGTCTCGCAGTTGCGATAAAAACATAGTCTATGTTCATTCTAAACATGCTTTTTGGCTTTTGACGTCAGGATGTAGTGGAGCTGATTCCGAAAGAGACGCACGGCTTCCTTGAATGCAACGTCCCGATGTACAAAATTGCGCGTGAACCGAGCTCTCTTGATGATTTCAACTGGGAAGAATGTTTAAACCCCGAAATTTTAATTCTGCGCGGCGGTAATAGCATCATTCGAGTTCTGAATAGTCCTCGCGGCTCCTTTAGATTAAATGATCGTCGAGGTGTATTTTTTTCGATTCGACACGTAAACAAAGTGCAAAGGCTCTGCTGCGCGATTTTCGGCAGAACGGATGAAGATGTCGCCGAGACGGCTACATGGTTCTGGTCTTTAAAGCATCCCAAGCATCCGGAAGCATCGCTTCACATCGAATATGTGAAGGGCGACAGGTTGTCTTCGCGAGGGCGCAAGTCGGTACTTCAATGTTGCCGCCTTCTCACCGAAACAGCTTGAGCAAATTTTCGACGCGAATCCTACCCGTAAAATTGAGTTGCAAACAGGGCCTTGGACTCCAGAGCAAGCCAGGGTCATGGCTACGAGATCGTATCTTTTAATTTCATTTTGACGTCTGAGAGATGCTTTCCAATTTTCATGGATGAAGGCGCCGCATTCGTTGATGCATTGGAGAGCCGACAATCTTCTTTCGGTTCATTATCAATTAAAGGCGGCACCCTTGAAGGGATGCCTTTCTATGGCTTGAAACAACTTTTGAATCTTGACAATGTAATCGAGAAACTCACGACTCAAATATCTGACCTAGATGAATACTTTACCCCTTTCTCCACGAAGGTGAAAACTCTAGACTACGAGAGTCGAATCTCTATTATCCGTCCACATGACTTGGATTTTCTCGATATAGTCACGAAAGATCTTTCTGTGACTTTCAAGTGGCTTCGCAATAGACGACAGAGGCGGAGGAAAGCTGGTCGCGTTTATTACCCGTGTGGCCCATTTAGGTCATTTTGAACGACTGTGCTTGGACACTCCACGATATTCTTCATTTCCACCTTTTCACCCGCCGTTAGCAATTGATGACCCGGAACCTGTCGTTCGGGCACTGATTGCTGCCTTGAGTGCAAATAACAATTTGACCCATCTTACACTCAGCAACACCCCTTTTCTCTTCTCTTTGGGTTCCCCTTTGAATAATGTCTTGATACTATCGCCGAGAGCGAGCGATTGCGTGTGGTAACATTGCATCCCTTTCCACCCGGTTGACGAGGGAGTCAGAAGTTGATGATAATGAATTCGCCTGCCGGCCCTATTATTCCGCTCTGGAGGCGGTTGCTCTCCGTAAACACAATCTCATTGTTCACCGACAAAGAGGGCAAAAGGATCACAAATGGGTCCTCCATCGGCCGAAATTTATGCGCATAACTACATCTATACCCGATTTACAAAGATCGCAAAAGAGCCTACATCTCTTCGGCCATCGTTGGTGGCGGCCGCCGTGACAGAATGCGCTTCGTCGGACTTTCCGTACTCAGCGCAGCTGCTGTCCTTTCATACGGATATGCTTTGTGAGCTAATGAGCGGCACAGGCGTGGTCGTGTCGTTGGACTAGCGCCAAAGAAACAGAATTGTTGCTTGCAACAAAACGTTTAATCAGTTCAAAACTAGTATTTTTCACAAGAATAGAAAACGTAGACGATGGATGACCCAATACTGCAGCACATTCCCACGAAACTGCCTTTGATCGAACAAAAGGCTTTTCGGCCGGCAAAGACGCAATCAACGTTGCCAATTTGTCTCTTTCTGGAAGAACCGGCGCAATTCCTTTGCCGAAATTGCATGACTGCAATACAAGATACAAGATGGTTCTGCCGAAAAGACACTCGAACGGCTCACCATCAGCTCGACTCGCTAGGTCGCTTCTATAATGGTACGTTGCTTATGGTGAAACAATTTGCGACAGTTTAACCAATGCTTGTGGCATCGGCAATTGGAGACGGATCAACGTGGATGTGCTGTGTGAGTCTATACGCGATGCAAATCCTTTTCAGCTCTCCGAGAAAAATATGCGATAATCTTAATTATTATATTGACCACGGACGAGTCGACAAGAAATGGCACGAACGAAAGCGTCCGGAAATGTTGAACGCCTACGTGTTACAGTCAACAAAGAAATCATTCAAACCTTTGGAGAAAGCCACCGTAACGCTAACGACTAACACTCGTAATAAATTAATTCTGACTGATGTGAGCGATATTTCTTAGAAGCAGTTGCATCCATGTTTCCGTTGCTTTATACCGGAAGACCACCGCGTCGGGGTCCTAGTATGTTCTTGGCATCCGAAACCTCGCCCAATCCTAAAATGTTTTTGCACTTCAAATCTCCGAAACTCATTTCCAAGCGCTTAACCGTGTTGACTTCAGCCGCTCGCAGACATTCACGAGGATCGTAGTACTTCTTGTTGGGCTTGTCTGGGCCGTCGGGGTTGCCGATCTGGGACTGCAAGTAATCGTGGTACTTTTCCTCGAAGTTTTGATGCCCTCCCAGTAACTCCACTGCGTGTCGGTGTCAATGTTCATCTTGATGACGCCGTAGCCGATGGCTTCCTGAATATCGCTGACATCACTGCCCGATCCACCGTGGAACACAAACATGACCGGCTTCTTGTCTGCAGGCGCCTTATCGCCGAGCTTCTCGGAAATGTACGTTTGCGCTCGATCCAGAATCTTGGGCTCCAACTTAACATTGCCCGGACTGTAAACACCATGCACATTACCGAAAGCAGCCGCGACAGAGAACATATTCGAAATGGGCGTCAAAGCTTCGTAAACTTGGTAGATTTCTTCCGGTTTCGAATAAAGCTCGTCGATAGGACGATCACTATTATCGACACCATCCTCTTCTCCTCCCGTGATACCCAACTCCATTTCGAGCAACATACCCAACTTGCTCATTCGCCTCAAGTAATCCTGGCAAATCTCAATGTTCTCCTCGATGGGCTCTTCAGAGAGATCGATCATGTGACTGGAAAAGAGCGGTTCGCCATGCGTTTTGAAATAGCGCTCGGAAGCCGACAAAAGTCCATCGACCCACGGCAAGAGTTTCTTCGCACAGTGATCCGTGTGCAAAATGACAGGAACGCCGTATTGTTCGGCCATCGTGCGCGTGTGAAAGGCAGCACTGACAGCTCCGGCAATCGCCGCACGATAGTTGCTGTTATCAAGTCCTTTTCCTCCGTAAAACTGCGATCCTCCCGACGACAACTGGATGATAATGGGAGAATCGTTTTTGCGAGCGGCCTCCAAACAGGCGTTAATACTAGAGCTAGTGACGCAGTTGACGGCAGGAATGGCGTATCCTGCGAAGACGAATGAGAGAGAAATAAAAGAGATGAGTGAAGAACTTTCATAAAGCCTCGACAGCAACAGGCAAGATCGAACGGCGAATCAAACGTCTCCTCAATCGACAAAATGGCAACAGACGAACCACAAGCGAGTCAAATGAAACTTAGCAAGTCACTGCTGTATTCGATAAAACTCCCTGTCTATATTTCTCTCTCTCTGTCTCTTTCATGTCGTCTTCACTTACCGTTCTCTTTCGCATGTCTAAGCAAATCCATCATGGCCTTTCCGCTCAAAACACCCGGATGCACCGATTCGGGAAGATTGGGAAAAGATTCGAGCGCACATTCATCTTCACAAGGAGTTCCTAGCTCGGCAGAAGTTCGGCCTTCGAATTGCTTTGTCAAAGGAGAGATACGAACAGCGCGTTGCGGAGCAAAAGCTTGCGCCGACGCAGCCAACAAGGCAAATACAAACGTCAACTTCATTTTTACGGCTTTATTGCTACGAATCGACTTAATTGAAATGTAGAGAGGAAGAACCGAGAGAATAACAATAAGAATATTATTATCCTGGCGTAAATGTCGGTTTAAAAGAGAGACACTGCTGAAGTGTGTGTTGCGTGCACTTGCAATGGATGACACAAGACGACGAGGATCCCAGAATCGTAAGCGTGATGAGAGGCTTGAAAGAAAAAAGGCCGACAACGACCATGGCGTCGTTCGCAGATTTCTGGTGAGACGAGTGACGTAGACGTATCTCGACCGTCGGAGAATGTGCGCGACAATCGCGCGACAAAGCCGGACGAGGAGCGAACTTCAACTAGAGTCTTGCCCCGAGTTAGGGTTAAGGTTATGAATTTGGAAATTGGGATATGGAACTTGGAACTTGGAAAAAGGAACTTAGGGTTAGGAATTTGGAAATTGGGATATGGAACTTGGAACTTGGAAAAAGGAACTTAGAACTAGGTAAATAGGAAGTAGGAACCAGTAACAAGGGAGTAAGGAAGATGGAATAGAAGGAAATGTTGGAGTAAGATAAAATGCATTGAATAGTTATGTAAAAACCGATTACCTAGAGAAATGCAATGTTGGATGTAATATGAAGGAAATGCAAGAAGGAGAGAACGAATCACGGCTGCTCAGGGCGTTGTTGTTGGGCAAGACCATCAATTCATTGTTGTCATTCTTGATGGCAATGATCTGTAAGTCATCCTTGTAAGCCTTTGGAGAAACCAATCAGGGCAAGATAGGACCTGGGCTGCATGTTAATTGTTGTCAACTGGGCGCCATTGAGGCCAAAGTTTTCTGTTTTCTGCACAAGGAGGTTCTTTGCAGCAAAAACAGGGAAGAAGCCTTCATTCGGGCAGCCGCAACAAGGGGACTCTGCATGTTGCGAATAAAGACAGTGACATACTCTTGCTTCAAACTCAAGTAGAACACCTGGCCGTTAGGAAAGACAGGCCCATTTTCCGCCATCCAAGTCATTGCCAGCTTATGTTCCTGCATATCCGCCTCAGGAATTGACCACTCAGGAACAAATGCACCAATTTCAATGCTGGAAAAGTTCCCTCCGCCTTGCAGCTTGATACTGGCGTGGTCCTCCCAGAAAGATGGATTGCTGATTTTCTGACCATTCTGCGTTGTAGTAAAACTCGGTCCCATTGCGACAGTTCAAGGTGGAAATCTTTTGTCGGTTGCCATGAGTGGAGCGAACAGCATGTTAGCCTTGTAGTTTGTGGCAAAGCTTCTGGAGTTGGGACGGGTCTCATCCACGAGGAGCAATGTTTCCAGCATCACGAGAGGCGATGGATTCCAATATTTGAAAGTGCCGTCAAGAAGCAGGATGCAACAACAGCAGAGAAAAGGTCATTGATGGTAGTGCAAACCGATGCAACATCCATCCCAATACCAGCAAGTTCATTGAGAGCACCATTTGCATAAGCATTGGAGATCTGTTGGTTGTCGGGAACATCCCACCGTTGGCGACTCTGCGGCATGGGCATTAGCCGGCTCCAAAGTGATGTTTTGAATGCGTGTCAGCACGGACCAAGGATAGGGCCTGCGTTGCCGTTGGCATTTGGCCCATAGTGGCTTATGCGCTGCAGCACAATGCAAGGGGAAGGGTTAGATCACGAACAACATTCACATGACGATGAGCCTGGGGTGGATTCTCTTCCCCAGCTGCCTCTAGCACCGAAACAGAGAGCTCCAACAGTACCTGTAAAGACAACCACGTGATCAGCAGCAGAAATGCCGTTGGCGCTGAAGCAATCTGTTTTCACGCGGGGGAGGGAAAGCGAGCACAGAACTGGGGTCTTCCTGCTCCATGAGTCTCTGACAAGCACCACAGAAACATGTCGGATCATTTCGACATGGACAGTGATGAAAGGATAAGTTACCTCAAAGGGAAGCAGCGGAGCAGAGGGCCTTACGTGGTGAAGGAAGCTGCTTTCGCTGCTTCTTGTATGGATTCGCGAAAGGGTAGCATGGTGGGAAGTTTCAAACAAATGGATGTTCCTTACCTGAATGGATGATGAATGCAGCGATTCTGTTTTTTTTCTTTTGTGGTACCAATGGATGCACATGCAATTGCAACACTTCTTGGGGGGCAACAAATGAATAACCAGTTAAGAAAATTGCTTGGGCATAATCACAAAGAACAAAAATTCTCTATTTGTGAACCAGGTTTTTATGTTAACTGGTAAGTCTGAAATGGATATTATACCAGCCAAGCAGGAAGTTCAATGTTCCAGTGTTCCTTTGCTTCCCTTTATTTGGCCAATGAATCACCAGTAAAGAAAATTGCTTGGAAGGCAATCAAAAGAACAGAAGATTTACTATTTGTCCACCCGGGTTTTTATTTCTTAAATGGTAAGTCTGAAACGGATATAATACCAGCCAAGCAGGCATTGCAATGTTGCAGTGTTTTGTTGGTTCTCCTTTTTTTTGACAAAGCGAATTACCAGTGAAATTTAATGTCCCGGTGTCCTCTAGCTTCTGTTCTTCCTGTAAAACTTTTGTTGTCAAGTGGGGAGACAGCAAAGGGGTACAACTTTGTTCACGGCAAAGACAACCAGTGAGAACTTCACCCAGTAAAACAGCCCCGGCAAAGCTTCAGTGGTTGGTGGTTTGGGCAGGGGGGCCAGTATATATTTCACAGCCAATAGAGTTGCCCGGTCCACAAGCAGTACTTTATGCTGCATAACGTCACATTGAAGGTGGAAAGCAGATGTTCCGTTGTGTTCTTTAAAAAACAGTTATACCTGTCGTCCATTGTGAAGTAAAGAGTAATAAAATAATTATGAAGTGGCACCAACTACATTATTTACTTTGAAGGAGACGTCCCGTTCCGTTCTGTTTTTCCTTTTGTAAGAGAAACAGCCATCATCACTGACTTACAGGAAAATTGTTGTAAGAACTCCTAAAGCGTCAAGTGTCATTGTAGCGTTTACTATCAGTACGAGTACCTGGTGAGACACTTCGTGGTTGCGCAGGATGACCTTCACACCCACCAACAGTTCCAAAATGCTGCAGTCTGTCCTTCACACTCCGCGGCTATGGTACCATTGACCATTGTCATGCCAGTTGGCTTGAAGAAAACGCATTTGTATGTCGGAAAAATTGATGTTGTCAGATGTTAAAGGTGCGCATGAGATACATTGTGGGCATGAAGGGAGGATGAGAAAAGAAGCGGGTGGTTTGAGCGATTTTTGGGGGAGTTATGGTGTCTCAAAAATCACACCATGCACGAAGAGCACCCCAAATGAGTGCTCTTTTGGATTGTACCGACACATTCCATGTCATCCATAAGAATTTAAAATCACAGGCGTCATCAGCGGAATAAGGCGTGGTACATGGTGGAGTTTGGTTGCCAATGAAGCATACATGGATGAGTAAATTCTGTCAAAAAGGTACAGCACTTTGGCATCCGACATTGAAGTGAAGTAAAAGATGTAAAATAAAGACTTAATTGACAGCAATTGCATGATGAAGTTGACACTTATATTTTTGTGAGTGAGAAAGGAAGAAGTTTTACTGTCAGAACCCTTGTTTTGATTGACCAATAGTAATTTGAAGTCTGGTGAAGAGCCATTTTTCAGCGTTAGGGTTAGGGTTAGGGTTAGGGTTAGGGTTAGGGTTAGGGTTAGGATTAGGATTAGGGTTAGGGTTAGGGTTAGGGTTAGGGTTAGGGTTAGGGTTAGGGTTAGGGTTAGGGTTAGGGTTAGGGTTAGGGTTAGGGTTAGGGTTAGGGTTAGGGTTAGGGTTAGGGTTAGGGTTAGGGTTAGGGTTAGGGTTAGGGTTAGGGTTAGGGTTAGGGTTAGGGTTAGGGTTGGGGTTGGGGTTAGGGTTAGGGTTAGGGTTAGGGTTAGGGTTAGGGTTAGGGTTGGGGTTAGGGTTAGGGTTAGGGTTAGGGTTGGGGTTAGGGTTAGGGTTAGGGTTAGGGTTAGGGTTAGGGTTGGGGTTGAGGGTTAGGGTTAGGGTTAGGGTTGGGGTTAGGGTTAGGAGGTTAGGAGTTAGGAGTTAGGAGTTAGGGTTAGG